>CM060902.1:876268054-877518054 GCA_030737815.1 Allium fistulosum
TGTGTTGATGAATAAAACGTAATATCTTCACTTGTCCAATAGCTTTTCTGGTGTAGAATTCCTAAGGTTAGATATTGTTAGAGGGAAGCAATAATAAGAATTATTTGAAAAAATTGGACAATATTTAGCGATGGTTTAAAGCCGTTGTAAATTTATATTTAGCAATGGTTTTGAGCCATTGCGAAATTTTGATTAACAATGGTCCAAAACCGTTGCTAAATATAAATTAGCAAGGCTTTAAGCCATTGCTAAATTTTAATTAGCAACGGCTTTAAGTCGTTTCTAAATTTTAGTCACTCTCTATTTCGTAATGGCTTTGGGATGCTGTAAAATTCTTTTGTAAGGGCTTAATGCCATTGCAAAATGGATTTTTTTATGTCGATAGCTTAGGTGATATGTGAACATTATTGTTTGCAACCAAATTGGTCACAAGCACCCAAGAATAGATTTATGTAGAGAAGTAAATGAAGAAAGTAAAATTAAAATAGAGGAATAGAATAAATCAACATGCAAATCAAAATAAAGAACATAGGAATTTATAGTGGTTCGGCGTAGTATGCCTACGTCCACTTTGAAGATTATCTTTATTGATTCGCTAATAGTTTGATTACAGTAGCAAGAAGTAAGAAAAAGCTTGATTACAATAAAGACTTGTGCAACCAGCAGCGTAAAGGTCCTCAGAATGACCCCCTAGGCCAGTATTTATAGGTAAAGATGACCACTAATCTATCTGAAACGACCTTTCTAATCCATATGGGCCCAACATAGGGGTCACTAGGCCCAAATCCCAATGAAGAGGGATCGATACTGATCCCTTCATTGGTTGATTCTTGGGTTCCGATTTCTATGGTGGCTTCCTCATGCTTAGATATATTGGTTCTCCAAGTATCAAGTCATTTGGACTCCTAGAGCTCATGCAACTGATTGATCTTTCATTCAATTCCACTTGCAAGCTATTTTCTACCGAACCCTTCAAGTAGCCATATGTCGATCCCTTCTTGATGTACTCGAGTATGCCGATCCCTTGCCTATTATCAAGCCATGACGATCCATCTTTCAAAGGCTATGCCGATCCATCTTTCAAAGGCTATGCTAATCCGTCTTTACTTGACCATGCTGAACCATCTTGCCTTGACCATTATGAACCATTTTTCCTTGACCATGTCGATCCATCCATGTCGATCCCTTGTCCTGACCAACCATGTCGATCCCTATGATGCTACCAAGCTATGTCGATCCCTTACTTGCCTAAGCTAATATCCATATTTCAAGCATCCTGCATCGTTTATCTACCAACTCCATCCAAGTCTAACTTCATATAACCATCTGTACTTTACTTTCCAGTCCTATAGCCATTACTTCGTAGTCATCGTTCTTGATAATAGTTGAATCTATCTTATGCAATCAGATCAATATAGCCGGGTCAAGATACCGGGTAACACTTGCCCCCTAAAGTACATCTTGTGAGTAACATGACATGATTTAAACCGAAACAAGTTTGAATTGTTGGAAAGAAGTCCCTCTAGCTTCCTGATTAATTGTTATTCCTTTGTCAAATCGTTTTTCTAAGGCATTGAATTCTTCATTGATTTCCATGACGCTTGATCGATTTCCAATAATATAAATCCGGTGCCATATTCCTTCAACATATATAAATCTGGTCATGCGAGATATATAAACTTTTTTATTATCTGGTTCAGCCTTGAACTTGAAGGTTTCAGGTTTGATATCAATTTCTAATGATTTCAAAAGGTTGAACTTTTAAACCACTCTCGTGCATATTCATATACATGTTTCTGTTGTTGGCTCCCGGACGTGTTCGAATGCTCACGGGTCGTTGCCAATTTCTACAATATTTTGTATGCTCACTTTTATAACCAAGCCTTCGCGATCATTTTTATTATTATTATTTTTCTATCATCTATAGGGATCGGCATTCATTATGCCGATCCATCTTTGTGGCTACGCAAATAGGGTTCGGCAAATTTCTATGCCGACCCATTTTCCCTTATTATTCCTTCAATGCTCTTACATCTGAACCCTCTCCTATACACGCGTATATATATATATATATATATATACGCCTTTCCTTTCTCCCTTCTTTACCTTTTCCATTTTACTTGCCTTTGAACAAAGCTTTTTTGTCGAACCCAAGCTCTCCAACCTTAGACCTTAAATCCAACCACGACTCCAACTAACCCATAAACTCGCTTTTCCATCGTTTTCAATTCAACAATCCTCGAACGCTTGTCCCTAACTTAACTTGAACCTTCACGTTTTTATATAGGTATGAATTTGTAATACTCCCTTCAGTTACACGATTAGATTATCAGCCTCGAGTTTCTGGTGAGCTTATGAGGTAGCGAACGATCTTAGGGTGGTTAATGATTGTTGGAACAAAGGTTTCATAGGTTGAATTATGCGTAGGAATATGGGATGAGGAGATAGAACGAGAGTTCGGCGAGGGATTCTAAGCGAAGAAGAGTTAAGGGTAGAGAAATGAAGGGTTCGATGGTGTTGGTGACCTTGGGTCAGGGATCGGTAGGATAGGCTTTGATGGAGGGATCGGTAGTTGATTCTGGAGTTGAGAGGGGAGAATGATAAGGAAAGTGAGGGTTCAGCAAGGGGTCTTGATAAAAGAAAGGCTAGAAGTTGAGAGACATAATGATCGATAGATTGTGACGCGGTAGTGATAGGGGTAGGTTGCTTTAGTTGTGGAGAGGGATCGGTATAGGATAGTGGTATAGGGATCGGCATTCCCTACTCTGGGATAGGGTTCGGTATAAAGGCTTTAGATATGGATCGACGATTGCGGTCAAGTAGAGGGATCGATAGGGAGCTCTTGGGAAAGGGATCGGTAGTGAACACTAGGGATCAGCATGCACTTTATAAACTAATCCCGACTTAACTTGTTCGATCAGTGACCGCTAGTTTGCCTTACTGACCTTGAACATATGATGACAATGGACAATCTAACATACATACTTAAACTGTCGAACTTGATATTGAGCAATTAAATTTTCGGAACTTTCAATATGGACTAAGTGAAAAACTTGCAAATGAACTTAAGTAATAAACTTCATACTTTGATAGCCGATAGTCAACTCCAAAGCTTTCATAACCGATCAATTTTCCTGCCAGTTGAGACGGTCAGCGACGACGGTCTCTCTGGACAAAACTCCTAAGTCTCGTTGTTTTATTTCGTTTTTCTTATTTCAAATAGTTTATATCTATTATATACTGCACTGCACTTCACTAGTTCACACTTTGCACGGGGGGAACAGGTTATTTTTTTTAATCTCGATTATCTACTGAGTATAGCTGATATAGATTCCAAACGTTTGAAGCGTTCAGCTGACATGTCTTCTGATTCGACGATGCGACACATTAGTTCTAAAGCGAAGTCAAGTTCCGCAACTATATCTAGTAGGCCTTCTCCAAGCCGTCATGTGGAACAAACAAAAGTTTCTAACCCACAAGCTGATCTTTCCTTCGATATTCCATTCCTTCCAACGGAAAACATTAGCCCCACTCCTGATGCTATAGAGGGCACTATTCTTCTAGATAATCCAATGGATTCACAGGATTCCTGAATTGGCGAGGCCGCTCTCCACCGACAATGCTCCATTCACGGAATCCCGTTTGGGGATGCCTTGGTTCCTTCAAGACAGGATAGGCATCACTTGCTCCTAGCAGGGTATACAGCATGCAACAAGTTTATGTGTTGGGCTGGATGCGAACCTCCTTTCAATTCGTTTGTCCGAGAAATGCTGAAATATCTTGGGATAGCTCCTACACAACTTCATCCCAATAATTATGCTTTTATACATGGAACCTTCCTGCTATTCATGAACGTCCTATTTCGTCCGCCTACTCTCGAAGATATAAGATTTATCTACAATTTCAAATGACGATCGGGAAGCTCTTCTTATGTCTTTCCCGAGCCCTCGCCAAATTGCCAAGTTTTGACGGGCGCTTGGAACAAACTCTCACTATTTAAGCACAAATGGTTTTATGTGCGATGCCCTCCTAGATTTGCAAGACGATGGTTAGAAGGACGTAAGCCTTACCTTCACTTCTTTCTTAAGTTAACTAATCCAAGTCATAACTTTTCCTTTGAATCTACTAACATCCGGAGTTCTTTCAGGTGTTCACCCACGTCTTGAAGGCGCTGATTTCTCAAGAGCAATCGCTGCCATCTACGCTACCCCCGTGGAGGACAGGGACATCAAACTTCTCGTAACCGATGAGTTACTATCCTTGTTCGAGTAGTTGGAAGATGGTCATAGTATCAGGCTGCCAGGAAGCGCTGCATTATCAAAGAATGTTGCAGAACAAAGGGAAATACTATCAACTCTGTCATGCCCCGCCAAGGGGACTCGGGACGATACCGAGGAGGGCGAGATTAAGGATTCTCAAGCCGAGAAGCTGGGAGATGTCGATGCAGGACTTGGGAAAGCACCAATGGTTGAACCGTCGCAAGTAGGGCAATCCCATACACCCACAAAAAGAAAGAAAAGGTTGACATACAAGCTTTGTAGGAGGAAACCACTGCAGATCCACAGTTTGTTATTACTCCCGTTGAAGAGGAATCGTCCTCTCAACACTTGGAAAGCTCATTAAAGGGATTTTCTAATCTTCAAATTCCGGATGACATCATGTCATACGACTTTCCAAACATTAACATTGAAGGACTCAACTCTCCCACCAGAAGTGGCGAAGGCATCTGACCTTCTGATAAAGGAGAGAAAACGTCGATGAGTAAGGCCACAGTCACCTGTCTATTGGGGGGAACACTAGGGTACTCACAACCACATGCACTTCACTACATGCTTTTCGTTAATCTTTCGTGTGAAAATTACTAATACGCTCTCATTTGGTCTTTATAGGTGCAATATCTCAATCCAGAGCCTTCAATCGCCTAAGAAGTTCTTCAGTATACAATCGATCTAGCTGAGATTCAGAGTCTACCCAATGTAGAGAGAAGGACGAGGGACGGGATAAGAATTATCATTCAAGGGAATCCTCTTCCAAAAGCAGATCCCAATCCCAGACATCTTGTCACGGTGAACAGTCTGAATTTCCTGCTCAAAGTAGAGATCAGTCTTCCTATCGTGACCCTCATATCACTGCATCTCATGAGCAACATTCCAGCTCTTCAAGCTCCAAACAATCTCATGAGCGTCGATCAGGCAAACATCCACTTGCTACCCCTGAACCGCCTTTGTCGGCTACTGCTCCCAGCATTTCCACAGTAGAAAAGTTGGCCGAGCTCAAGGCTACTTTTCCGAAAATTTGTTTTGATGGCCTTAAATTCATGCCTTCCATTCACATAATTCCGGGGCATGCCAAGGAAAGTTCTCTCACGTGCGTGAATGACGTATTTGTGCAGCATGAATCATTTACACACTTGATAGAAAAAGTCTCTGAAGTATCCATTGAGCGACAATATGAGATCAACCGCCTCAAGTTGGAAGTTATACATGACAAGGACATTATCAAGCATCAGGACGCTAAATTGTTAGAATTTAAAACCCAACTTGCTGAAGCGAAGAAGAACGTCAAGGAAACGGCAAAGGCAGTAAGCCGTTTGGAAGTTACTCATAAAAGGAACTCGACGTGGCACTGCATCGTAGCGGGGCACTCACTTTAGAAAAGGACTCCTGGCAAAAGGAGAAAGATGCTCTGGCTCGCTGTGTCGAAATACTTGAAGAACTTCTTAAGAAGGAAAGGGAGAAAAAGAATCAAAACTCAATAGGAATCGTAGAACTATTGCGAGGAGGTTGTTGAGGCCAAAAGCTTAAAGGCTAAACTCAACGAGAAATTCGCTAAAATCGAAGCTCTTAAAGAAGAAGCTCGAGAAGAGGGCTGAAAAAAGATGACCGAACAAATTAACTCCTAAGTGGAAGCTGCCATGGAGTCCGGTAGGAATGAGATTAAGGACTTATTCGATCCGTTGATTATTAAATACAATGCTAAAGTCCCGATCCATTGCGATTTAAGTTTTCTCGGTGAGGGTTATCTCGAGTCACTCGCTGAAGCTTGAGAGAACATTATCGAGATGAAGAGAAAAGAACTGGGTGAAGCCGAGCTCAACGAAGTAGAATTAGTAAGGAAAATTCTTCGTGGAAACGAGCCTTTGGATCTAGCTGCTGCAAAGCTTTGATTTTTCAATGCTTGTGCACCTACTAATGGAGGAGAACATATTATCGGGTCTTCATGGACTGATCCTAAAGGTCCCTCTCCATCCTAAGTAGCCGGAAAATCAATTTCTCTTGATATGGAGCATGATCTTGGCTATGATCTGGATAAGCCTAGTATCGAATCCAAGATGTTATCCTCCATTTTAGAAGGAGGCACCCTGGTAACTACGAAGAGTCAACCAAATGCCGGTATCATGCTATACTCCTTAGTATATGAAAAGTTTTCGTTCTTCACGCGCAATGGTTTTTAGTTAATCTCCCCATTTTAAAGAATTTTGCAGGTCTTCCGGGCTCCAGCCAAACTCCCAGAAGTGGTGCTGCTGTAGAGCAATATGATAAAATGGATAAAGACCCTGCTATTGTTGATGTTCTGGGGCCCGATGCTCAAGTCATCGGTGCCCTTGATGAAGATAAGACCGAGGATCCACTCCCAGCCGGCGAATCTGATAATGTAATAATTATCGGTGCCTCGAAACACACTGATAAGACCAGCATGAAGATGCAGATGTAAAAGGATGAACTGTTGCAAAGAAAAGTTAAAGTTGAACCCACCGAGGTGGACGTTGATGATCTTCATCTTGTGCCATTGCAAATTATTCCACTGGGTGGGTCGATCCTTGATGAACTTCCTCCTACCTCCACAAGCTCTCCAGCTAAAGGTGACAAGGGGTCCCGAAAGAGAAGCACAAGTGGCTCTACCCTCGAGAAATCCAAAAGAGAGAGGAAGTCGAAGAAGTGGTTGTTGCTTCAGCTTAATGTATATAGTTTGCATAGTCGCTTCTTTCACTAGTTGTAGTGGTACGGGTATGAGTCCCAATCTTTTGGAATAACTTGTACTGAAATTTCGACACTTGTTATGGAGATAAAAGCCTTTGTTTTTTATTATGCTTCATGTGAATTGTTATTTAAGTAGTTGAACGATTACTTTCCATTCAATGTACTTGTAATTCATTGCTTGTAAATTCTAGTAATAATTCACCAACTCCATCCCAAGGCCTCCAAGTGGTCGTGGCCTTGAGTCATATGAAACACCAGGCTCGGGCCTTAGTGGTACGCTGTCAAATTCAATGGTTTTTTGAATAACTATGCTTCTGCTCCCCGACATTGACTTGGCAAGGCCAGAAGTCGGACGGTAGAATTCCATCCTTAGCGAGTATATACTCCTCCTGTCAGTTTCAGGCCAGAGTTTATGGAATAGAGAACGGTCGAAATCCACTCATCTATTCATCATGATTATATCCACGCTCTGGGGATAAGGTTTAGTTGATAGGTGGTTGGTTCGCACCCAGTTTATGTTTATACTCTAGTCCACACTCTGGGAACTCAGAGTTATCTCACGGGCAATGGGTCTCCACCCAATTTATGTTTATACTCCAGTTCGCACTCTAGGGACTTAGAATTGTTTCACGGGTAGTCGGTCTCCACCCGATTTGTGTTTATACTCCAGTCCTCATTCTGGGGACTTAGAGTTGTTTCGCGAGCAGTTGGTCTCCACCCGATTAATGTTTATACTCCAGTCCGCACTCTGGGAACCTAGAGTTGTTTTGGAGAGCAGTCAGGTCGTACTCTTTTTTTTTGTTGATTAATTTGCCCCCCAGAATTTGGGGTTTTGATTTAGCAAGCAATCAGTCGTATCTCAGTCGCTTTGATTTTTGTTTCAGTCCCACGGTCCAGGCAGGAATTTTTCAATCTCCAGATTGTCGGCCACATTCATTCCTTATTGTGTATCCCATTCTTTGGATTAAAATGGGAATTATTAAGCAAACAAGTTGATTGGGCTCATCTTGTTTGATCCCATCGGGAGTTAGCACGATTGATTGATTCCAAACTCCGAGAGCCTGCTTATACACATCGATATTAATAAGTTTCGCTATGTAATTATCATACAATGCAATAGTGAACATAAATACAGAGGAAGCCTAAAGCTTTATTCATTAAATGGAAAGAAACAACAAAAACTGTCTTATTACATATTCAGAAAATCAAATTCTAAAGAAAATTCTGAAAATAAATACAACTAAAACGTAAAAGAAATAAACTAAGTGAAATAGCGTCGTAAATGTTCGTTATTCCATGCACTTGAAAGTGTAATGCCATCGACAGTCGCTAGCTTGAAAGTTCCTTCTCCAAGCCTCTGTTCATTGACATATGGTCCTTCCCAAATCGGATTCATGTGTGACGGGGTAGGAAAAACCCATTTCAGGACGAGATCGCCAGTTTCGAAGGTTCTCGGTCGAACTTTAGTGTTGTAATACCGGGCGACTCGATGTCGGTGTGCAGCTGCCGTCAGATCGGCTTCTTCGTGCTTCTCGTCTATAAACTCCAAATATTCCAAGAGGGGATCTTGATTTGTTTTGGGATCATAGTAAGTCACTCGATGAGAAGGGACTTCGAGCTCAATAGGAATAACAGCTTCTGAACCGTAAGCGAGGGCGAATGGAGTATGGCCAGTCGCGGACTTGTGAGTGGTTCTGTAAGCCCAAAGTATCGTAGGGAGTTCATCCACCCACTTGCCTCTAGCCCTCTCCAAACGCTTCTTCAGAATTCACTTGATGATTTTATTTATAGCTTCGACCTATCCATTTGCCTAAGGGTGAGCGACCGCTGCAAATCCCTTTTCAATACGATATCTTCGACAAAAGCCTTTAAATTCAGCACTATCAAATTGAGTTCCATTACCAGTTACAATGGTCCGTGGAAGACCGAAATGAATATGATGTTTCGAACGATGAAGTTGATTACTTTCTTGGTTGTGATCGTAGCTAATGGTTTCGCCTTGGCCCATTTGGTGAAGCAATCAACTGCCACAATTGCATACTTCGCACCACCTTTAAAGATCGATAATGAACCGATAATGTCTATATCTCACATGGCGAACGGCCATGGGATGACCATTTGCGTGATTTCTATTGGCAGAGCTCTCGGGACTTTTGCATATATCTAGCATTTATCACATCGTCTTACATAATCAGCGATGTCTCGATTTACGGTTGGCCAATAATACCCATAACAGAGTATCTTCTTTGCCAGAGTTTGCCCTCCCCCCCCAGTGTGATCGCCACATTCTCCTTCATGAACTTCTTTTAAAACATACTTTATCTCATCATGAGCGATACACTGGCGTAGAGGGACTGAGAAACCTCTCCTATACATGACTCCTTCTTGCATAATATATCGTGAAGCTTTGCAAAGGACCTGTCGCTTTTCATTTCTTTTATCAGGCAGGACCTTGTTCAGTAAATAGCCTTTAAATGGAGTCATCCACGATTCCCTTTCAGATTCTACCTCCAGTATTTGATCAATTTCCATCATGTTTATACTTGGGGTATCTAATACTTCGACTAGCACCAAACCCATCTGTTGTGCATCGCCGATACTAGCGAACTTTGCCAACGAATCAGCCTCTCTATTTTGATCACGTTGAACATGTGAAATGTCATAGTATTCAAATTATGTCAACAACTCCTGAACTCGGGTAAGATATGGGGAAATCCGTTGTCCCTTAGCCTGATAGTCTCCTCTAACTTGGTACACCACCAATTGCGAATCACAAAAGATTTCAAGAGATTTAACTCCAAGTTCTTTAGCGAGTTTAAGTCTAGCAATTAAAGCTTCATACTCAGCCTCGTTGTTTTTTGCTGGGAAATCAAGCTTCAAAGCATAACAAATCGACCGGTTTTCAGGAGTTACAAGCACAATCCCAGCTCTAGAACAATGATTACTAGATGCTCCATCAGTATATAATTTCCATCGTACAGTAGGGATTTCGCTTCCTTTTGGAAGATCATCTTGCATAGTAAACTCTGCTATAAAGTCCGCCAAAGCCTGTCCCTGGATAGCTCTTCGAGGGAGATAAGTAGTGTCGAATTAGCTGAGCTCGATCTTCCATTTGAGTGACCTCCCAGACGTCTCAGGTCCCTGTAGGACCTATCGTAATGGTTGGTCGGTGTAAATATTGATAGGATGTGCCTAAAAGTACGGACGAAGCTTCTGTGATGCAATTAGCAAGTAGTACGCCAATTTCTCTATTTTCAGATAATTCCTTTCTGCTCATGTCAATCATTTACTGATGTAATACATCGGCCTCTGGATTCGATTCTCCTCACGAATCAAGGAAGCACTTATAGCGTATGTTGATACAGCCAAATAAATGTACAACTCCTCATGATCTATCGGCTTTGACAAGATAGAGGGTCTCTCCAAATGATTCACCAGCTTGTGTCCATTCAAAGTTTCTTTTTCCCTTCCTAATCAAATCAAAGAAAGGAATGCATTTGTCGGTAGCTCTGGAGATAAATCAACTAAAATCGGCAACCTTCCCATTCGAACTTTGCACTTGTTTAATGGTCCTTGGCGCTTGGATGTCACAGATAGTCTGAATCTTCTCTGGATTAGCTTATATTCCATGAACATTAACAATAAAGCCCAAGAACTTTCCTTATGCAACACCAAATGAACACTTCAAAGGATTGGTGCTCATCTTGTAATATCAGAGAATGTCAAACATTTCTTCCAAGTCTCTGATGTGGTCGCTTGATCGTCCTGACTTTACGAGCATATCATCCATATACACTTCCATTGTTTTTCCAATCTGATCTTTAAACATCTTGTTAACTAAGCATTGATAGGTTGCTCCGGCATTCTTCAATCCAAACGGCATTACTACGTAACAATACAGCCTAACATCTATAACAAAACTGGTGTGCTTCTGATCGGGGATATGCATTGGGATTTGGTTATATCCCGAATACGCATCTATAAAAGATAGCAATTCGTGTCCTGCAGTTGAATTAACCAACTGATTAATCCTTAGAAGAGGAAAGCTGACTTTCGTACACGCTTTGTTCAAATCTAAGTAATCAATGCACGTTCTCCATTTGCCATTTGCCTTCTTCACAAGTACGGGATTAGATATCCATTCAGGTTAGAGAGCGTCGTGGATAAACCCGTTGACTTTTAGTTTATCCACCTCCTTTTAAGAGCGGCAGATCTCTCCGGATCCATGTCTCGTCTTTTTTGCTTCACCGGAACATACTTCGGATCAATATTCAATGCATGGCTCATATTAGCAGGCGAGATTCCACACATTTCAGAGTGAGTCCAAGTGAATACATCTAGATTCGCTCGGAGAAAACCAGCAAGTTCTTTCATCAACGTGGGGCTGAGCTGTGACCCAATCTTCAAGGCTTGTGATGGGTCATCGTGGCTGACCATGATATCAATCGTCGGCTCAAACAATGCAGCCTTAGTCTCTTTGGGCTCCTCTTCATCATCTCTCAGATCTATATCTCTATAGAACCGCCGTGGCGCCTGAGCCAAGGCTTAGGCACTGGTTGTTAATCTTAGGTGGCTTGGATGCAGACAGCTTTGTCTACACCTTTTCCCTTCTCCTTGTGCTAAGCTTCTCTCAACTCAGCTACATAACAGGCACGTCCAGTCACTTGATCGCCATGAACAACTCCTACACCATTATCCATCGGAAACTATAGAGTTAAACACCATGGGGCAAGAGCTGTCCGAAATTCAGCCAGGGCCGGTCAGCCCAGAAAAACATTGTACGAAGAGTCAACATCCAAAACAATAAATAGTAAGATTCGAACTGTCCTTCATTCACCTTCTCCCAATTCAACAGGTAAATCCACATATCCAACAGCCTCAATTGTAATGCCATTAAAACCATAAATATGAGCTTTAGATGGTTTTAAGTATTTGGCGTCCATTCTCATCTAATCATATGCCTTTTTGAAGATTATATTAACCGAACTTCCACAACTAATCAAAATCCTTCTCACCAATGCAGGACCAATCATAGTTGAAATGACCATCGGGTCGATTGTTGGAGCCTCTACATTGTCTGCATCCCTATTCCTAAACACAATATCATCTGCCATTGTAGGTTGCTGTTTCGCTGGAGTTCCATCTTCCATATTCGAAGAACATTCAAAATCTACATGCCTTATAGCGCTAGCATAACGCTCCATCTCTTGCCAACTCCTGTCCGAAGGATGTGGTCCTCCAACTATCGTATTTATCACCAGTCTTCCACCGGTCCATGCAAGCTCCTTAGCCCTATGTGGAGCTTGTCCTAGATTAAGGTCAAATGTCCTATGTCCGCCATCCAGTGGGGTTTTCACAAACTGCTGCAATTTCCTTTCCCAAATTAGCTTTTCTATAACATCCTGGAGATGCCTGCATTCATTTGTATTATGCCCATAACATTCATGGAACCAATAATATTTCCCAGTTTGCTTCTGCTTTTCTGTTGACTCCTTTGGAGGCGGCTTCCTATATTGCATGGTATTTCAAGTGGATAGATAAATGTTCTCCAGGGACGTGTTTAGTGGTATGTAATTGTCATACATTGGAATCTTAGGCTTTAGTCTAATAAAATCCCTCTTTCGCTCTCGATTCCTATCTTCGTCTTTCTTTTATTGATTCGACTTATTCTAAACATTCACTTGTACTTTCCGGAGCTATCATCAGACTATTTTATTGCAATACTACTTTGTACTCCTTCTTCACTCAGTCCTGCAACATTCTTTTTCCTGGAAGACCTGGCTTCCTCCTTCCTCAGAAACTGAGCTGTCTTTGAATAGAAGCGCTCTAACGTGACAGGCGGTTTTCCAGCCATCTAATCACCAAACTCGTATTTCGGATCAATCCCTCTCATCACGACCATAAGTATTGCATGATCATTTAAGTTATTGACCTCCGTAGCGGCGGTATGAAACCTATCCAAATAGTCCTTCAACAATTCCCCTAGAGCCTAGATCACACTGGAAAGGGACATCATGTCTTTAGGACGAGTTGCATGCATTCGGAATTGCTCAACAAACTTGGTTGCCAACTCATCGAATCTAGAAATTTATCGCGGGGGTAGTCTCATGAACCACATCGTCGCTATTCCAAAGAGGGTTATGGGAAAGCATCTAAACTTGGTCGCATCATTGGCTCTTGCAGAATCCATCAGCCATTTGTATCTCATAATATGCTGCTTAGGGTCGGTTTTTCCCTCGTAGGCAGGCATTGATGGCATGTTGAACCTCCTCGGATATTCTGCATGCAGAACATTATCAGTAAACGGTGTATGGCTTCTCGAAATTCCCCAGTCATCATTAGTTAAGCCCTGGTTCTCTCTCACCAACTGTCTGATCATTGCTGATAAGCCCAAGGTCTGGATGGGGGGTGCTAAGCAGTGGTCACGCTCCACCTCACGTGAATGGTTCGGTCGATGTCTACGGGTTGTTTCACACCTTCTTGGTTCACCATCCTCTTGACGTGCACTTTGAACATATATCTCGTCGTCATTCCGGTAGGGTACATGGTCAGCATTCGATCGAACTCCATCATCCAAACTTTCGGGAATATCTCTAGCACGATTCCCCAAGTGTAATAGGGGAATCCCTCCTCTGGAGGAGAGATCGGTACCGATCCCTAGGGAGAGATCAGCACCGATCGGTATTGGCAGACCATATTGGTCTGCCAAGCGGCACTCCGATGTTTCTGCATGATCTCCTTCAACCCTGCGATGTCTAAGCTGTGGTATTCATCCAATGAGCTTGAAATTTTCGATGACGAATAAGGACTAGGATCCCTTCTGGCCTTCCCATGCTGTTGTTGAGTAATCTGGTTCATCAGGTTAATATTAGTCTGAATTTGCTGATTCAGTTGTCGATGGCTTTCCATCAACTCCCTCGATAGATTATGAAATTCAGCTCTAGTTATAGAATCAGTAGGGTTCTGAACTTCAACCGAATCTGCATTCAAATTTGTAGGTTGGTTGCTTGGGCCTCCTTGCTGAATGCTAGCAGTCTTATTTCCATCCACATTCTGAGAAGTAGATCTGGTATGTCTCACCATTATCAATCTCCTTGCTTAAATGTTATTAAATCTGAATAGTATATGCAACTTTATGAAGATATCTATGGATCTCCTTCGGGGGATTTGCCCAATCCAGTAGCAACAAAGGGGATCCTAACACGCTGACAATCAGGCTCTCAGTGAAAGCACCAAAATGTTTGCAACCAAATTGGTCACAAGCATGCAAGAATAGATTTATGTAGAGAAGTAAATGAAGAAAGTAAAATTAAAATAGAGGAATAGAATAAACTAACAGGAAAATCAAAGCAATAATCAAGAACACAGGAATTTATAGTGGTTCGGCGTTGTATGCTTATGTCTACTTTGAAGATTCAATAATAGTTTGATTACAGCAGCAAGAAGTAAGAAAAAGCTTGCTTACAATAAAGACTTATGCAACCGGCAGTGTAAAGATCCTCAGAATGACCCCCTAGGCCAGTATTTATAGGTGAAGGTAACCACCAATCTCTCTGAAACTTCGATTATAGGACCTTCTAATCCATATGGGCCCACCATAGGGGTCGCTAGGCTCAAATCCCAATGAAGATGGATTGGTACCGATCCCTTCATTGGTTGATTCTTGGGCTCTGATCCCTATAGTGGCTTCCACATTCTTAGATATGTTGGTTCTCCAAGTATCTAGTCATTTGGACTCCTAGAGCTCATGCACTTGATTGATCTTTAGTTCAATTCCAATTGCAAGCTATTTTTTGCCGAACCCTTCAAGTAGCCATATACCGAGCCCTTCTGGATGGACTCGAGTATATCGATCCATTGCTTATTATCAAGCTATGATGATCCATCTTTCAAAGGCTATGCTGGTCCATCTTTCAGAGGCTATGCCGATCCATCTTGCCTTGGCCATGCCGAACCATTTTTTCTTGACCATGCCGAACCATATTGCCTTGACCATGTCGATCCATCCATTGCTTCATCCATGCCAATACCATGTCTTGACCAACCATGTCGATCCCTATGATACTACCAAGCCATGCTGATCCCTTGCTTGTCCAAGCTAATATCCATATTTCAAGCATCCTGCATCGTTTATCTACCAACTCCATCCAAGTCCGACTTCATATAACCATCTGTACTTTACTTCCGTGTCCTACAGCCATTACTTCATGTCATCGTTCTTGATAACAATTGAATCTATCTTATGCAATCAGATCAATATAGCCGGGTCAGGATACCGGGTAACAATTACTATTTGAATTTCTCAAATATTTACCACTGAGTGAATTCACAACATTTCAGTCTGCAAAACACCACTTGATTTAATCAGTTTATAATGTGTTACAAACTAATTAAATTAACTAATATTTAGATAAATATTAATTATTATTGTATTTAATATTTATGGTGTATTTCATAAATTAGGTAACCTTTAGAAATGTTTTAAGTGCTGCTTGTAATTAATTGGGTATGTATATAAAAGTTATATATATGCATATAGATTTACGATATCGGTAAGAATTTAAATTGGATCTAGGTAGAGTTAATTGCTATTGGGATTTGATATTCATTTAGTCCATTATAGACAAGTATAGGTTGGCCCAAATTAAAGAGGAGAGGAGATCTTAGGACATGACTTGGTAAGTGGAGATGGTGAAATATATTTCCTACTGAATCCTTATTTAAACGAACCTAAGTCTTATTTTTGGTTAATCGTTTTGCTCCACCTCTTCTTTTTCTTGGCCATCATAACCCCATGTACTTGAGCCGATAACCGAGCTTTAACACAACCCGAATCACTTACAAAACTTTTTCAAGTGATGACACTACGAAGCTTGCACCTTTGGACAAGGAAGTAGGAGACAATTTGAATCGATATGTGAATCAAATGCTACTTCTCTTAAGGTATTATATCATTTCATGTTATATATATATATATTTCTCATATCATCGTGACGATTATATATATATGTATGTATGTATGTATGTATGTATGTATGTATGTATGTATGTATATATATGTATATGATATGTCTCTCAATAAATATTAATATATTTTATTATATTAAGTAATTAATCTACATGAAATTATTAATTTAAATTCAAAACTAAGATTAAAAATATATGTAAATATTTTTAATTTGGTCATTATTATATTCTAATATATATATATATATATTAATTTCCTGAATATTATAAATATTTATTTCTGATTTTAAATGATTATTTATTAATTATAAAATGTTAAATACCTAAAAATTATATATGTTTAATTAAATTATTTTCAGCTTACAAAACATATTCTCTGCCCATAAACATAACTTTATATATTTATAGTGTGTGCGTATTAATTATTATTTAATACAGCGCTTACTTTTAATATTATATGTATATATATATATATACACGTGTGTATGTATGTATGTATGCATATTCTTCTAATAAAAATTAATTTTCATTTTTTACTGGCCGAATAACATGTATGTATGTGTGTGTGTGTGCATATATATATGTAATTTTTAAATATTTATTTTCTAACATATATGTATATGTTTACAAACTAATTATACATACTGAATTAGTTTTCTGTATTTTAAACTGATAAAAATTTAGGTTAAATAAATATTCGTTTTGGTTGTGAAATCATTTTATATTATTGTACATTTTTAACTTTAATTTTAAAATATTTTACAAAGTTCTAATTAGATATTTTAAATATAAATTTGAATATAAAATTTACTAACTTAGTCAAAACTAGATTAGATATTTTTATTTTATAACATATGAATAGGTTTGAATTTATACTTGTATTTATGTATTTTTTTAATATATTAGATAATGCTTTGAGACAATTAACAGATATATAAACTGTCAATGCATACATGTGGACATAAATAAGAGTGCTATTTATCCATATATTAACCATGTGCACCTTGTTATGTTGTACATCACATACTATACATTCACACATGTTGATATACTCATAACATATTTGTATAGTTTATATTAATATTGATTAATTCTTAAACCAAAATAATTAAATAAAGTACGATTCTATATAAAATAACTATATTGAATTTAGTGTAAATACTAGATTTCATTTGCCTACTACCAGGATCCAAATAAGAATTTTTTTAATCTTCCTCTTTCACTTAGACAAACAGCCCAGTTCCAGCATATGCGGGAGCGGATGCTAAGGGCATATCATCACCCTTGGGTGATTCAAAGATATTGAACTGGGTTGATTTATGTATATCTTTGCATCGACTGCTATATCATCCTATAGAGTTCCAATATCTACTACCATCTCCAATGGCGTCGGACTCGCGTTGAATCCATAATCAATTACAATGCTTGGTGGTTATTAGATTGGCTTGTTAAATTACTACATATGATTTTTCTTATGTTAACATCGTTGTTGGTCGGCAAAATTTGAAGAATGTAAATTAGGTTAATACATGAAATACAGTGGTCAACAATAATCGCATATCATAGGAATTTGGTGCTGGGAGCGGAAGTTTTGATTCTAAAATAGAAATTTTATATTAGAAAAAGGATTCGTTGTTATTATTGGAATTTTGTGCTTGAAAACTAATATGTGCAGTTTTCTCGATGGTAGATGAAAATCAAATTTAGAGAATGTAAGAGAATTCCCAAGCAAGGGGGTCACGAAACATCAATTCAACCTATGTTTACCCCTAACCCACCCCTACACACCCCCAACCGAAAAAAACACACAACCCCAATCTAAAAAAAATTGATCCTTAGTTGGCTTTTATAAATCCGTCTAAAGCCAAGCACACAGATTGCAAATCCCCACCATTCGATTGCAACCCGCATTCGTTGGGGCCTCTATTACGTCCCCTAAGTTGGCTTTATAAAAGCCGGCCAAGGGCAACGCACAATAGCTGGCTATTTGTTATCCGGCATCCCTTCTTCTTCTTCCTCCCTCCCATTAGTTTCACTTCAGCACACAAAAAAAGGGAAGGGAAAAAATTTTGAAAAAATAAATATGAGAAGAGTGTGGAATCATATTCGAGGCAGTGATAGTGGAGACATATTCCGAGCAATGAAGAAAACGCCCCTGTCGAAGAAGACGTCAACGTCCTAATAACCCATATAAGAGGTCGACAATCTCATCAATCGGATGGAAGTACATAGCTAGGCCAAGATGCTTGACCAATTATACACAAGATGGGGTTCTGGATCTTCATATTGATCGTAATTTGGGAGCTGATAAGGATTTGATGAATTTTCGTGTTCTTCCTAACAACGAAATACACATAAGCATGCACGTCAAAGATTCTATAAGACATCTACTTAAAATTTTGTTTCTATTTCTATAAAATTTTAGGGTGTCAATTTAATATGTGAAATATTTAAAATTAGGCTCATCGTGATCGCACCAATGGCTCTTGGCCGAGTGTAATCCGAATTTATAGAACAATTCGAGCAATTGACGTCGATGGTATTATTGACACTTTTCTTCGAGAAATAGGAATGGAGAGTTCTTGAGTACGTATTTACTTAATTAATCTGTATTTACTTATAGTTTTTTTATTACGTGTAATAAATATAAATTACTTTAATAGGTATTGAAAATCTTTTAAATTCGAATGTTCAATTGTGTGGTGCTTTAACGGCATGTTGGTGGAAGACCACACTCATACATTTTACTTTAGTTTTGGAGAGCTAGGTTTGACCCCGTTAGACTTTTCTATACTTACTAGTATAGGCATTGAGGGGGACCTTACCATATGACAAGTAGTACCAGCACTTTGGTAATTTAACTAGGGTACTACCTCATCTTGACTTACAAGATGGACTATTGTCCAAACTCCAAATTATAAGTAGTTACATTAGACGATCAATTACTAAATTATTAGATGATTATATCAAAGAAAATAACTTAAAGACCGCTCATTTGTTTGTTCTTTTCATGATGGGAAGCATTTTATTTTCAAATCTATCAAACACATTGCCTGCTGGCCATGTTGTTGTTGTTGCGGAGTTGTCATTTGAAACTCCGACTTGATATGATTGGGGGACTCCCATATTAGCATATTTATATTGGTCTTTGGATCATCAGTGTGTTGTTAGATACACTGTTAGATACAGATCCACGTCGATTACAGGTTTTTGGAAGATTTTACGGTATTGGTACTATGAGTACTTTCGCAATTTGACATACCTGATGTTAGACTCCACACTGCCTCTATTCTTCCCCTGAGTTAAAGCTTGGGCTCATGACAACCTTAGAATGGTGCAAAGGGCGATGCACATCATATATTTACTATAGCCAGAAATCAGATTGAGTTATGGACTACACGAGAGAGTATCGTGTGGCATACTTATGAGGGTTCTCCCTTTTTGATCGATGAAAACTATAGCATGCTGGCTATCTATTCGTGAGATGTTTTACATTAGTATCCTTCCCACAGGCGGTTTTTATTAGTTCCTCGTCGAGTGTAGTTGGAGATTTACCTTGGATAGGGATTTTGTTCCATACGATCCATACCCAGATACGTCATTTTTTAAGGTGTATTCCAGCATTGCTGCTTTACAGGAGCATGCAAATGAGTGGTGACCGGCTAATTACTTCATCATCATCAGTTTAGATTATACATTTTTTTACGTTGGTTTTACACTCCACCAACACACGGTTGATTTTATTCATGCTGGAGCTATTGATTTGGTAGGACCTTCAGGCATCTGGAGTAGTCTTGTCCCCCCGGTTTTACAGAACCTTACATGGAACACTCAGATATATCCTGCTCTAGCCACCCCGGGTAGGAGATTATGGTGGACAGTCGTTATACCCACATCATCATGAGGTGATATATATGTTGATATTCCTCGACCTGGGATTTCACATTACCCAGATCCGGCTTGTTTTCATATGAGGATTTGTTTCAGCTGCAGATAGGACTGCATGAGGTCACATACACCAAGCATCGATGGAGCATAGATAAGTATGAGAGGAAAATTATGGAGATGGCTGCTCATATTAATGAGCTTACTAATGTGGATGAGCGAATATATCATCCTAGACCTAGAATTGATGATGATGATGTATATGGTCTTGGTGGTGATGATGATGACTTTGATGAGTTTTAGATCATGCATGTTTTACATATTAGTGTTCGTATTTGGATCTCATTTGATTGATGTTCCGTTTAATATATGTGTACTTTTCTATATCTATTCATTTACTCTTTCATGTATGTATGTGTAGTTTTCTATATCTTACTGTATATCATGTATGTGTCCTTTTCTGTATCTATTCATTTACTGTTTCATATATGTGTCCTTTTCTATATCTATTCATTTATTGTTTCATGTATGTATAGGTATCTCATTTGGTTGATATACTATTTTCATGTATGTATACGGATCTCATTATGTTGATCATGACTTATGTATGTACGAGTACCTTTTTTTATTTGTTCATTCACGGTTTCATATATGTGCAGTTTGTTATAATTGTTCCATATACTTGCAAAACATCAGCAAAATATAAACGATAATAAGATACATGATTTATGATATCAAAATTCAACATAAAATTTCAACTATGGATCGTGCGGTAATGAAAGATCATACGATTTCAACGTAGTTAATAAGGAAATGGACCAACATCTACATTCTGCCATTACAAAGATGATAGTTTTGTTTCATAACAACATTGACTTAGGTACGAAGCCTCTTGATTTCTTCTTCCAACTCCAAAGCGCACTCCACCGCCCAAGATGGGAATTGTTTGTCTATCCACTGTCCAAATTCACATTCATTTGGGTAAAATAGGCAATGAAAGTATTAGCGACCAACATCTTTCCCATTTCGAACAACTACAATCGATGATTCGAGTCCACAAAAGCATATAATATTTACGGATTGTACCTCATTAACATCTCCTCTGTTATTCACTTTGTGGGATTACTTATTATAACTCCCATGTACATTATGGCACTTGTTGTTGTTGACCAATTCTCATTTGTTGCATCACCAATTCAAGTTCTCTCTGCCTCATGTCCTCTTAATGTCATTCTTTCATGTCAATGTACCACGTAGTTAGGGTTCTAGGTTGAGACAGATTTGGATTTGATGGTTCGTGTAAATGGTCGGTGTAACTGTATGACTCTAGGTAAGAAATGGGCATTTTCAGAGTGGATGTAATATAAATTGCAGAATGATATATGCCTATGTCATGGGTTATATTTATAATGTATTGAAACTTTGGAAGTCTATAACAATTACAAAGCGATCATTTTAATTTTGTCCAGTCAAAGTTCAAATCATCCAATGTAACTACAGTGTACATTTTAGGATCGTGTTGGCGACAAATCAAATCAAATGTCTTAGTAAAGTTGGAATCTTTTTAGTAAAGTATCACATTAATGTCTATAGAATATGTTCGGTGATAGATGACAAAGAAAATGCCTAATTTACAGTCTTGTCACATCGGGGTAATGAAAATAAATATCTAATGCTAGAAACCAAATTCATCAATCAATTCAGAATATCTTTTATACATTTGAAATACAAAAGTACGATACGAAAGCAAATACATAAGTACGATACATATAAAGTACAATAACATAATAGATAAATGAAATACAAAAGTAAGATACAAAAGCAAATTCCTAAGAATGATACATAAGTAAAATACAATAACATAATAGATAAAGGGAATACAAAAGCATGATATGAAACCAAATACATAAGTATGATAGATAAATAAAATACAAACTCATATTACAGCAATGGGGCTACTCCCCAGTGAATCCAGTCCATATAATAATCATACATTCCGTGGTAGAACATTTGTCATATAAGATCTGATAGTATGAATCACACCTAGCATGCACGAGTACAATTAGTAGGATCTACGTCTTCAAGTTCTTCTATAACCTTGTGGTACCATTCAAATTCAACCATTAGCTGCTTCCAATGAATTAATGTACTTTCATAAGTGCGTCAATGAATGTGGTTATTATAATTTTCATTCAATATCAACCACATTTGCAGTGGTTCTAGGTCATACGATTATATGTATGATTTTGTTAGAAACAATAGCTCATTCGCTAACCAATATGAGTTCGGCATTACGATAGTATGAAGTATAGAAGATGAGGAGTAATGAAACTTGTGGTGGGTGACATGTACTAGTAGGATGCAACAATCCACATCTAAGCTACACATACCACTGATTCATGACATGTGGCAACGATCCGATCATCCTAAACAAAAATACCATCTCCTTAAGAAAAGCACAATCTGCGTCCAAGCTAAACGTACCACCGATTCATGACATGTGAAAAAGATCCAATCATCCTAAACAAACACACCATCTCCTTAACAAAACCATAATCCGCATCAAAGCTACACGTACCACCGATTCATGACATGAGGCACCGATTTGATCATCCTAAACAAACACACCATCTCCTTAACAAAAGCATAATCCACATCCAAGCTAAACGTACTGTAACGACCATCCTTTTTTACCCTCAAAAGTCAACACTAATACATCTACAGTAATCATGTGCCGAGCATCCAAGTGCTGGAAAGACAGATTGTTAGGGTGAAAGAAAGAAAAAGCAGAACAGAATCTCACATCGTGATGAGTAATATATAATATACAATAGATCTTTACAAAGAATATTGTAATAACATACATTAATCAGAGTAACATATCATCAGCCTGGATAATTATAACAACCTGTCCTCACAAATGCTGATAAATACAAATAACAAATGCAGTGGAAATAAAATATACATGAATATGTCTTGAAGGCATCCAGCTCGTCTTCTGAAGCTCCAAAGCATCCATAATTAAATCTGAAAATGTACTCGGTCTGATCCGACTATTATAAGAAAATAACACCCGGATCAGTCTAGTAAACAAGCATGAGAAACACAGGATCAAATGGATTTTTAATGTTATAAAACCTTTCAAAAATAAAGGTATCTCATAAGACCACACCACACATAAACACGGATGGATTTTTACCTAATGATAACCAAACCATTTATAGGAAATCTTCTGATATTATAATAATGTCTAGGGTTTAAATAAATTTTTAATTATAGCCGAAAAGGTTACATTAATTACATTCCAGCATATTAAGTATACAACTAAGTTTGTAAAAGCATGTATTGGAGAATGGATTCCATCAATGACAAGGCACTGGGGTACCACTTGTCATGGTACACCATTAGAAGAATGTACTGAGGTCGACAAAAACATTTTGCACCCTTGCCTACATAGAACCGGTCTACCCCTTCCTGGATAGTACCGAATATGTCATCACCCCAATTGCTTTGCAACCTTTTCCTCGAGCTCACAACATACATAAATTTATAGATAGTGATCTAAAAGGGTGGTGACATACCCTAATTGGTGCAACCTATATAGTCCTGCTGCATCTCTCCTGATTTTAGTCATTACTGGGTTATGAGGTTTAAGGCAACGATTACCTTTTTTAGCAAATCGCACTCGGAATGCTAACACTTCCCTCCAGGCGGCAACATCCATACAAGTTTTTCTGGGACTGAACAAACCGAAAACACCACTTCTACTACATCCTCGGGATTAGTAGCAAGTAGCCCCTGCACTTCAAAGAACTCCATCTTCGATCATCTTCAATATATCTCTAATTTGAACGCTTATGCTGGTTCAAAGTGGTTTTCGGATAATATATCTGATCCCGGACTCTCCGAACCTATGCATTTAAAGCGCTTAGCGGTTCTATAGCGGTAGAGGTGCAAAATGTTATAGTGAAGGTAAAGCGGGGATATAGCGGAAAATAGCAGAGGTGCAAAAAGCTTCATGGGATATAAAATCAAAATTTAAAGTTGATTTATTCTCATTCTTACATCATTTATGCAGGAAAAAAATATTATTGAATCTTATATAACAAAACCGAAGAATATTATTATTTATGTAGACTAGATTTGGCAAATACAATAGATTTCGAACTTATATTGAGTACTTATGCTTTAAAATTAGGTCTTTACCCTTACTTTGCAGATTTTTTTAAAAGAGAACTAGTAAAATAAACCTTTGTATATTAACTTTACTAAAGCGGGTGCTAAAAGCCTTGATCTAGCGGGTGTAGTGGAAAATAAAGGGGTTTAAAGCGAATCTGTTGTTTAATGGCGCTAAACCAAAATAGCCCAGCTGTTGAAGAGTGTTATGACCAATAGAAGGGATTTTACAAGGCTTTAGCAAGGCTTTAATTGCACAGCTCCAAACGACAATGATAGTTTAAAAACGGACCAAAATTTGATAGTCGGATATTTAACTATCAAATAAGCAAAGTATCCAATCAGAGATTTAATCAAGCATGATTAAGCACATAAGCAACCGTTAAGCCTCTTTAATTAATCCATTACATTAATTGAAACCACTTTGTAAATCCTTGTATTAAAATACTTTTACAAAGATATATTCACAAACTCTCTCTACTCTTTTCAATACATGAAAAGTATTGATATACTTATCTCAATTGTTTAAGTATACTCACAAAACATTTCATTTTCAAAACTTAGAAATTTTTCCATATACTTATATCAATATTACAAGTATATTCACAGAATACTACATTTTCGATACTTAGAATATGTACCTATATACTTATCTCAACGGTATAAGTATATTCCCAAATCTTAAGAAAGATTTCATTATCAAAAACCATACTTATTTGGGTTAAAACAAATGTCATTTAAAATATAAGTAACAATAAAACCCAAACCACTTTTCTCCTTTTAGTGCTAAGTATGAAAAGAATACTTTCCATACCACCATAATTTAAAGTGATCATTTATGGAAATCGGGTCTCGTTCTTTTTATAAAACACTTTTATAAAACTTCTTTTATAAAATTCTTTACTATTTATAAATCTCTTTTATATTTACAAACTTCTTTTATAAAATATCATTTATAAAACTCTTTTTATAAATCTCCAAATTTATTTACAACTCTTTTTGTAAAACTCCAAACCCCTTTATAAAACTCATTTCTATTTATAAAAATTCTTCTATATATCTCCAAATATAATTATAAACTACTTTATAAAAATACTTTATAAAAATCAGTTTATAAATCCAAAACTTATTTTGATAAATCTTATATATTTAACACAAATCTTTGTTATTATTAAAATATCACTTATAAATCCATTCTTTTATTTATAAATTACCATTTATAAATCTCTCTTTTATTTATAAAATATCATTTATAAATCCCTCTTTTATTACAACATTTTATATAAAGCGTTTCACATATATTTATTCCGGAATATTGCTCTCTTTTTAAAAATAGAATCACTTTATGATAAAAGATAAACCCATTTATTGTCCTTTAAAATAAACACTTATTATTATATCGACTTTTCTGAAAAATAAATAGTTTTGAAATACTTTTGAAACATTTCCAAAAAGGTTGGAGTAAAATAGATAAGTTTCAAAACCCTTTCGAAGTAAATGCCATAGAAAATTCCAAAATCATATTTAAAATAATTCTTCAAACCAAAACCATTTTTAAATCAAAAATGACAAATAATAGTATTTCCAAAATATTATAATGAGGCCAATAGCTACCATTGCACTTAAGCAATGCTATTACTACCTTTATCACTAAAAATGTTCAACTTTTAACATATATCAATGTCATATCCAATATGGTCAACTACCAAACTTTTTAGCATTCAACAATTTATATAACATGTATATAACTGAAATTAAAACCAATAACAACGACGAACATGAATTTCTCTGCAAAATTCCATGTATTTTATTCTATATGTCATTCGCTTTTTAAAGCAGAAATTTTACCAAACTAATAAATCATTCAAACACAAAACAATTATTTATACCTACTATATATCATATATTGTTCAACCAAAGGTGATTTAACTCACCAAAATTCCAGCGGATGCTTACGCTTTCCTATGTGATCTAAAAGTGAACAGCTTCGATTTTAGCTCAAAATTTCACTTGCTCCAAACTTAAAAAAATCAATCCATGCGTAGATATCGCTCCTACGATCGTAATGCAAAAGACCGCGTCTCGATTGGATCTCGGATGAAGAAGTTATTGATTTTATAAGTTTTTGAGATTAAATTATTATTTGATTAAACTAATTACAAATTTAAATCACAAATCACCTTCTTATTCCCACTCCCCCTTCTTCCCCAAATCACCAGCACAGTGACACACCTCATGGCCGCGTGCACGCACGCGATTTCTCACTCCATGCTCTATGAAATCCCTCTTCGACTTCGCCAACCACTCTCTCATCGCGCGCGCACCAGAACCCTCACCATCTCGTCCAGCTCGATTACCTCCTTCCAATCCTGTCCTGCCACCCTCCATGCACGACAATGCAAAGTCGCACGACCCAATACTCGGTCGTGACCCCTCAAAGTCAGCCACCAGATGTTGTTTCACCCGAGAAACCCAAAGCAACCAACGGTGTGGCCAATTGTCGCCTCAATCGACCACCACCTCAAACCCTAGTCACGTCCTCTAACGTCGAACACCATCAAACATCATCACTCTTGACAAAACTTATATAGATTTGAACTCCATACAAGTTCATTGAAGCTTGTTTCGTGATTTTTAGTTAACTGAATGATTTGATTTTTAATTTTGAATGAAGGAGAGTTTGATTTCTTTTAACAGGAAATAGAAAAGGATAGAAGAGAGAAAAGGGAAAATGAAAGGAACGGAGAAAAAGTCTTAACTTTGGTTTGATTTATTTACAAATTTCCGGTACGTCGTTATATAGAATTTCATTCGCGTATGAAACGGGAACGACATAAAAAATATGATCGCGTACAAAACTACGACACGATCTCAAAACAATAATAAAATACACTGGTTATTTTATTTGGTGAAATTTAAAAAATACCATCGTTTGCCGAAAAATACGCCAAATGATAATTTAAATAATTTCCAAATTAAAAATTATGAAAAAATCAAATAAATTGAAATAAAAATCATCATAAAAATCAAGTCGTTTTATTAACAATTTATTTTCTTATTATTTATTAAATTTGAATCAAATTTGAGTATTTAAATAAATTGAATATTCTCATTTAAAACATTAAAAATTATGGTTCGTCACATGTATCACCGATTCATGACACGTGGCAGAGATCCGGTCGTCCTAAACAAACACACCATCTCTTTAATAAAGGCACAATCCGTGTCCAAGCTAAACGTACCACAGATTCGTGACATGTAGTAGAGATCTGATCATCCTAAGCAAACACGCCATCTCCTTAACAAAACCACAATCCACGTCAAAGCTACATGTACCACCGATTCATGACACGTGACAACGATCTGATCATCCTAAACAAATACACTAACAAAACCACAATCTGCGTCAAAGCTATATGTACCATCGATTCGTGACATGTGGCAGTGATTCGATTGTCCTAAACAAACACACCATCTCTTTAACAAAAGCACAATCTGCATCCAATCTAAACGTACCACTGATTCATGACACGTGGTAGAGCTCTGATCGTCCTAAACAAACGCACCATCTTCTTAACAAAAGCATAATCCGCATCCAAGCTAAACATACCACCGATTCGTGCCATGTGGCGGAGATCTGATCATCCTAAAGAAACACACCATCTCCTTAACAAAACCACAATCCACATTCAAGGTACACCTACCACCGATTCGTGACACGTGGCAGAGATCCGATTGTTCTACAACAACAAAATAAACAAACACGCCTTATAAATAGAGCCAAAGGCTAACAATATCATACTCATACAATCTTCTAAATTCGTCATCACTATTCTTCTATCTACATAAAAGATTGTATTGCTTCTCATCCTCCTCTTCTCTTTGGAAGATTTCATCGAATATGTTTATTTGTGAAGCATTGGATTTAATAGCTCTTGAAAATGCTAAAAGCTCCGCTTCAACCCAAGGGGGAGTGTTCTAAGAAGATGTGACTTACGAAAAGGGAGAAACTATGCTTTCGGCCATAATCAACTAATCATAAATTATTTTTTGAAAAACTCTTTGTATGGTGATGTAGATTTCCGACGATGATTCCATATGTCAATGACTGTCTTTAACCTGTTTCTCGACAAATTAAGCGAAACAAATATCTTTTTCACCCATAGAAAATGGAATCAACGAATTAGGAGTTCTCCCACTATAAAAGGTTACGGCTACACCGTGCATGATATCGTATGGAATTTCTAGTGATTCGCAGGATGAAATTGTGAGGATTGAAGACTCAACGACAATCTTATGTATGAAAGAATTTTGCAAAACAGTTGTTTTACAATTTGGTGAAGAATATCTTCGGTCCGGAACCCCTTATGGCATTAAAATATTATTAGTAATGAGGGCTCAACGTAGAATTCTAGGTATGTTAGGTAGCTTAGATTATATGCATTAGAGGTGGAAAAACTGTCGGTTGCTTTGCAAGGCCAATACACAAGTCACTACAAAAAGACAACTCTAGCGTTGAAAGTCGTTGCTTCGTTTGATTTATATATAGCATGCTTTTTTGAAGCACTAGGTTCCCTTAATGATATTAACATTCTACGATGGTTGTATTTATTTAATGATCTATGCAATGATGTAGCATCCTCATGCAATTACAGAATAGGAGACAATGATTCCATGGATTATTACCTAGTAGATGAAATTAATTTATCCAAAATGGAAAACACTTGTGCAAGCCTTCGAACAACCAAATAACTCAAAAGAAGCCAAATTCACCAAACAATAAGAGACTTTGAGGAAACATGTTGAACGAGCATTTGGAGCGTTTCAAGGTAGGTTCGACAGCTTAAGAAAAGAGGTACACTACCACGATCTCGTTGTATTATATGGTATGTATATTGTTGTATTATGTTACATAACATGATTGTCGAAGAACAACATTGTGGATATGAGCTTCAACTGAAAAACTCTCTGGACATTGCTGTGGCATTTCAAAAAAAGACCTTACAAAGACTCAAATACCTTTGCCGAATACATGCAAAGAGTCGAAAACATACGAGATTCACAAAATTCATCTTGATTTAAGAGAAGAATTGGTGGAACACTACTGGGAACATATAGGAGACCATTAGTAGAAGTGATGTTTAGATTTAATTGCTTTATCTCCTTATCTTGTTGTATGTTTCACTTATCTATCTTTACTTCTTGTTGACGTGTTGTGATTTGATTTATTTGAATTTTTATTATGTATTGTACTGTAAACATAAAAGTATCCCAATGTTATTTAGTTACATCAATAAGAATAACAATAACAATAACTATAACAATAACTAAAACAAAAACAATAACAATAACAAAAACAGTAACAGTAACAATAAAATTATAAGATATAATAACAAGATACAAAGAAAGAACATAATTTCCTACAAGCCTCTTTGACGTCTATGGTACTCCCCAATTTCCATTTTGCTTCTCCATATACAACCTTTGCATTGAATTGAGTTCATTTAGGTTGCAGCATAAAAGAACCATATCATCAGCTCTTTATTGTCGAGCTAATTCTTGTCTTCTTAATCCCATCTCATCAATTCTTAACCGTTGTTTTTCAACAGGACATCGTTGTCTATCTATTTCCATCTCAAGCCTCTTCGTTTCTTTTGCTTCCATGTACATTTTGTTTGCATTTTCAGCGGCCGTCATACGCTCAACAATAGATTCATAGTATGTGGTGTAACCGGTGGTGGTTTTCTTCTTCCCCTTGTATTTTCCCAAAGGCCTACCCCCGTACTTGTATTGAAGGGTGTGTGCATCGGAACTTCCAAGACTAGATTCATTACTCATCTTTTTAGAAAGAAATCGCAATATCGAGTGTTCTTGTCGCACTCAACTCCATTTTCCTCGGTTGAGAGTAAGTCGTAACAATGTTGTAGGTTGAGTGGTTGATTATTATGTTCAGCCATATACAATGCATTAGTTTGATTAAACCGTAGATGATGAAATACTATAAAAACATGAAACAGGAGAAGTAGTTAAGAATTTGAATTAAAAATTAAAAATCATTATCAAATCCATGTCGTTTGTCCCACTTTGGTCTCTTGCATGCAACTTGGCCATTATTTCTTTCCAACAATAATAAGTGAAATTTATTCTTTTTCATTGAGTTTTAATGAATCAACGGTTCTTGAAATATTATTTGGGCGTCGAAAGTTGGATAAATTGCAAACAGAATTCCAAAATTAACTTTCATATTGGCTACTACCTTTCTTCTTATCTTTTGAACATTCAACCCAACAGAATGCTAACTCAGATTGTTCGTCAAGCGACCATTCTGTGGTTTAGGGCCATTTGGTAGTGGACCTACACTTTCTGCGTTAGGGGATTCATTAATATTGATTTTCGTTGGTTGCATTTTCCTTTCTTGAGAGATAGACAAATTAAGGATCCTATAAACATCTTCTTCAGCGGTTTCATCATCCTCGAATTGTTATTCATTGTTTTCACAATGGTAATCCCCGAATTGATTATTCAGATTTCTTGTCACATTTTGAGATGGGTAAGGTACTATTGATCGTTGTTGGCTACGGAAAGATATGTTGTTTGAGTCATAGTTTGTTGGAATAAAGAATTTTATGAATAATTTGAATTTTGGAAATTTTGGTAATGATTCGAATTTTGTTGAGAATGATATGAATTTTGATTTTGTGAAGAATGATACGAATTTAGATTTTGTTGTGCAAAACCAAAATTTTAATTTTAATTTTGTTGTTAACAATTTTGAGAATGATATTAAATTTGATTATGTTGAGGATGAAATGTATTTTGATTGTATTGAGGAGGATTTCGATTATCGGGTTTGTGTTGTGATAGAAAATTGAAATATGAAAATTGTTGAGATTTTCCTCTTTGATTTTTTGACGTTGTTGGAATTGTATGTAGAAAATTATTTGAAGAGATTAAGAAAAGTTGAAGAAATTGATGTAATTAGTATTGTACAATTGTGAATATATATACATGAAAGGAAGGAGAGTGGATGATAACGGTCAAAAAAATACGGTCATTTTTTTTACCATTGCCAGGTCAAGGATATAGTCGGTTTTATAAAAGCCGACTATACCCTTTGTTATCCCGCCTTTTGGCAAAGCCGTGACACCAAGAAACTGACTAGAAATCAATGACAATCCGTTCTGAAAATTAGTTACATCACAAGAACACTGTAGATATCAATGAATTTTGTCCGAGTTCGGATCTGGCTACAATTGGTAAGACACGTCAAGCAAAGCCATAAGAGTCAACATTCCAAATTTCAAATCAATCCGAGCTCGAATGCTCGAGTTATGATTGATTCGGTCTGGAAGAAGCGGCTACGTATTCGTACCCATCATTGAACCGTTATTCGACTCGATCCAGTTCGTGTCTATCTCCCACTTCGCATCGGTCAATTCCTCTTAGTTCGAATCGATCAAGTTGGCCATGATCGAATCCATCTGGACCAAGCTGTTCGTATCCATCGGGTGATCTTAGTTCGAATCCATCAGGCAGCTGCTCTTTGTATCCATCATGGAACCGTGTTCGAATCCATGTGCGAAGACTTGTTCGTATCCATCGAGTCAACGAGCCTGGATGACGTGTTATTCATCGATACGAGCAAGGCGAAACTCATGGAGTCGACTCGGTCAACTCGGAGAAAAGAACGGATCGATGCGAGGTATACGCGCCATGTCATCACGAGAGCACGCGCAGGCGATCGATTCGAAGGGATCGATTCGAATCGGTCGATTCGAACCACGCAACCACCGAGAAACTCCATTTCGTATCAATGATATCTAGAGATCTACCAGTCCAAATGCTATGAAATTTTCACAAAAGCTTGCATACATGTTGAAGAATGTCCACACCAAATTTCAGCTCGATCGGATGATTTTTTGATCAATTCGAATGGAGTTCGAATCGATCCCAAAGCGGGCCCAGATTTCTTGGACGCGGGCGCATGGGCCCCCACACGTGCCAGAAGTAGTCTCCCTAATTTTAGGCGAAATATCTGCCTCCTACACCTATAAATAGAGCCCCTGGTCATTCAGAAAAGGGGTCGGAGAATTTTAAGAGCTAAAAAGCGCCCAGATTTTGCCAGATTTACTCCAAATCACCACTGCTACCTTAGATTCAGACTTAGATCATAAAATCAGTTGTACTACATTATAAGAAATTGTAATCTTCAACGACCGAGTAATAAAATCATCAAACTTCAGAGTGGACGTAGGCAAGATCGCCGAACCACTATAAATCTTGTGTCGTTCACTGTTTTTATTGAGTTCCCTGAGTGATTTGCATACTTATTTCTCTACATACTAGGTTGGAACCTGTGCTTCGCACACGGGACATGATTTGATAGTTAATGGTTGATTCGTTGGCTGTGTATAATATGTTTGAGTAAGCGTAGCTGCGATTGTGGCCTTAGTGGTTGATAAACACCGATTTTTCAATGTATTTGTAATATGAGTTTAATTGGAAGAAACAAATTGAAAACAATACGTGAATTAAGCTTTGTTGCATGAGTTTAACATTTTGGGTGAAACTGATGCTTGGAAGCAACGGTAATAAAATCGGAAGAAATTAAGCCATTTATATTAAGTATAGTAACAGTAACAACTTTTATGATATATTTTGACAGTGCAAACTTTGATCATCAACTAATAGAAGATAAGTTTGCAAACAGAACAAACTTTGTTTAAAAACCAAACAAACAGTGGTAGCTTAGGTACATGTTTTCTAAATTTAGGTACATATTAACATGGCTGGAGTACTTGGAAAAGCAGAGGGTGTAAAGTGATGCAAATTTGGAACTGGGGAAGAAACAAATCATAGTTTGTTGATGGAGCTTTGTACTTTGTTAAGTGAAAGTTGGCAGAAAACTATATTTGTATAAGATTTAGATTGTTTTGTATGGCTAAACATCACAATATTGTTTCACATGACATGAGTTGGATTATAAGAAAAATTGTTGTAATTCAAAATGGCTATGCAAAAATTATGTAGGGTAATACGTAATGGAAATCAAGTGTATCATATTAAAGTGACATTGAGGTGACAACCTGAGCTCAAGTCGATATTTGAAAATAGCACAGCAAATACATAATAAATTGGATCTTAGAGATAGATATGCAATTCTAGTGGCACATTGCGAACTATGAAGCTCCATTTTTGCATCGTCGGTCTGCAGTCTTGGCATTGCTGCAGCTGCTGAAGATGTTTACAGCCTGAAATCATCTATATATATTGTCTTGTCACATGCAGGGTAGTGTTTTTTGTTTTTTGCATGCCAATCTGCAGATTGGCAACATCCAAGCATGCCTCTGTGCAATATGATTATGAGTTTCCACTAAACAAAGAAAAGAACATGCATGTAATCATTTGGTACTTTATCCATGCTTTATTATACTCCAATGCAATATAATTATGAGTTTTCCATAAACAAATAAAACAATACACCGTCTCTCAATTTTGTTTGTAAGTGAAATTATCAAGACCCAACAGAATTGTAAATAACCACGTACAAATGAACAAATCATAGCTAAGTAAATCATTTACATTAAGTTCTAAATTTTTTTGCGTACGGTTGTTTACTCACAAGAAATATCAGTGATTTATAAGTCAAACATAAAATAATAAGCCTGCTAGTTGTCACAACATCCAGCAAACTTGGGTTCAGTTAACAATGTCTGCAATTATAATTCAACTTGATTGTATATCAACAATATTCAAGCACACTCGGCACAGCCTAATTATATTTCATAAACATGATAAAGTAATACTCATTCTTACTTAAACAGAAAAGGTTAACTCACTGCACACTGTAATACAGATAGGTAGCAAATCTTACCACAATAACTGGAGTGTAGCTCTGAAATCTTTAAGTAAATATTTGAAATACAGAAAGAATCAAGTGGTTCATTAGAGGAATAATCAATGGAGCGGCTGAAACCCCCCACTTCCTGCCTTCTCTTGCATCCTACTCCCATTTTATAATTTGTATAGCGAACATTTCGCCTTGATTGACACCAATTTTAAAATTAGAAAATTAGAAGAATAAAAAAATCAATAATGTATTAAATTCATTTACTCAAAAGCATCAACATTATCCTTATGCTGATCATTTTATAGATTGAATAGTGTTTTGTGAATAAAAAATGTGAGAAAAAAGAATCGAAATATAAAAAAAATGAAAGTCTTAGAATCGACAAAAAATATTGATTAACCGATGTAACCAAATATTGTTATAAGTGCAGAACCTGCAAAGTTATAGTAAATCATGGCATAAATTGGGACTTGCAAAATAATAATCCGATCTTTTGAAATTTGAAAAGTGTAGAAATTATCACAGCCTGTCTGGCCTTTATATATGAAGCTGGTTAGATGACAATGCCTAGCAACTTATTTCAGAACACCCTAATTTAGAGACTGAAATGGCTGTCTTCAAAATTCATAATTACCTGTTAGTATAAAGAAAATGATACTATCAAGAAAAATGACAAATAACCCAATAGTTGATCACCAATATTGTAAAATGACAGCGGCACAGAACAGGTATATAATATACCATCCTAGCGTAAAAAAAATACACAATGTTTAGCGTACACAATAAAAGGGTAAAGGATGCATGAAACCAAATATGAGTTTCAACTCTCATATTTGGTTCACCTTAGAAATCTGTACATGGTACTACACACTTGTACTACACACATGGTACTACACACTTGTATTTTTGATCTTATAATCTTTGTACTATTAACAGTATGTGCCAGCTTACACATATGATGCTTCTGATGTGGTACTTATATTTTATATACAATGGTTATACGCAAATAATATATTTCAAAGTGTGCAATAATATGATACAATTTTTTAATTTTAAATCTGTACAACTTAGGTCAAAATGATCACATCGCAACTATTTCACTAAAAACCATCTAGATGGCTGACAAACAACTTACAACCATAACAATGGAACAATTACAGATGGTAATGGTACTTATAGAGCACAAATAAAAAATTCTTACATTTATTAAAAAAAAAGGAAAGTTTGGAAAAAAAAAGAATTACTAATTTCAAACTAATGTATTAACTAACTTTAAAAGCTTATAAAAAATTGATGGAATTTCTGCAAAGCCTCTAGGTTACATCAAACTGAGTCGGACATGTACTAAAAATAATATGCAAGCGAGCAATGAAATCATACCTTTATGATCGAAATCACTTGAGGCGAACATGAGTTAGCCATACCTTAGTTTATGAAGATAAACCATAGATTCTCTTCTTTGGCATCATAGATTGATGAAAAACCAACATTAAATATATTAGGATTGTAAAACATATTTTCATAAATGTACCAATAGAAATATGTTGGTAAAATGCGCAGTGTAGTTTATAAAAACTTAACATGTAAAAGGGATATGTAACCAACATATGTTACTTGAGAAGAGGAAACAAATATTAATGTTTCAGGCAGTCAATGAATATGACCAAAATTATAAGCATTCATACTCGTAAATTCGGTTTATCGCTATTAGAAGATTAATATGAGGGTAGGTTAATTTACTTGTAGAAATGCAGGTATCTATTTCAACTTCTGTCCCACTTAATAATATTTTGTAAGAAATTACTTATCATGTCAACTTAATTAAACACTGGCATGCTCAGCTCCATAAAATTTGTTATTAGTAGTGCATGACCCAGCGAAGATTGAATTCAATACCAATACATAGTAGAGCATAGCCAAATAAATATTTTTAACGAACAATATTATAATAGACATTTATGTTTTATATATAATATCGCATAAAGGTACTCAACATTCATACATAACACATACTACTGGATATTGTGATGCACAATTGAAGTAATTGTATACAAACATCATTCTGACAGACATGAATCTAATTTCCGTTAGTAACACCAATATAAGCACTGAGTGAGTTGTGTAAGATCGAGCATGAATGAAGCAGGTTAAGATTTTAGCATAAAATTATTTATAATCGGAAAGAACACAATAAACCTTATGACAGCAAACATAAGCATAAATAATGCATACTCTATTGAAACATTTTTGCGCGATAACAGTGAATGAATTTTACAATGATTAAGTGAATAGAGTAAACAATGTTTCAAATAAATGACAAAATGAAAAAAAATAGTTAAGCTATCAAAATTAACAATTAGTTGTAATTATTTCTACAAAATTCAGATCTTATTCCTATTATCTCCATCAATGACAGTGAGTACCTCAATCCGACCCATCTAAACTGAAGCAGTGGGATTAAGAATACGAATCAAATATTAGTTATAGTGAAACATACAATGACTTCCAAAATTTTACTGTTCGAAGATTCTGAAGCAAAAAAAAAATTTCCATGCTACTGCAAATCAAGCTCATTCTACTTTGGTAAGACGATGAACAAAGATCAACGTAGATGGTTTTTAATCTGATATTATTAAAAGATTTAAGATTCTTTCTAATACCAGAAATGACGACGGAAACTTGATTTTTTCGATTTTACCTCATTATTTCTCGTATCTGATGCAGCTGAAGAAAGATCCATACTACTGCAAATCGAGCTCAATCTGTTTTGGTAAGAAGATGAACAAAGATCAACATCGACGATTTTTAATATAATATTAGCAAAAGATTTTAGATTCTTTCTAATACCAGAATTGACGACGAAAACTTTATTTTCACGATGACGGGTGTACCAACTGGCCGGCCAATGGTGGAAATTGAAGGTAGATTAATTCCAGTGGATATGTAAATCGATTTAGGATCTGCAATTAGGAGAACAACATAAAGTATTGGTTACCGTATTAAAATTGGGAAAGCCGAAGTTTAGAAACGAACATGAGAAGAGTATTTAGAAAAGGCAGCTTGTTGTTTGTGTTTGAACAGAATACTATATTGTTTTAGTTTATAGTATATATAGTATTGGAGTAAGATTACTCAGGAAAATTGGACAGCCAACATTTGCAGTTTGACAACCATAAAGTGCATCAAAATGCAAGGATCCAAAATCATGTTCGGTGTCACATTCAGCGAATGCAATCAATAAGGTTTAACAGACAAAATGAAACATCATTATTCACATGAAGATCAAAATGGAAAGCATTATTCTGAAATTATTTGAATCAAGTCATCAGCACTAGTGTAGTAACAAATATGGTAAGAACTCAAACCTACTAACAGGACAGTTACACATTGAATATGACATACAAATCAAATGATTTAAAACCAAAACATTTGAACATACATAGCATAAGACATAAGTTCAGATATAGTCTTTTAAAGTAAGTAAATAAAGTGAAAAGTCAATGCTTAATAGTTTATAATTACGAATGGATTACGTTACCTTTGCTTTTGAAGGTACCCTAACGTTAGTTCCAGCCTGTGATGGGATTTTTGACCAGATGGTTTACAGTTTTGTACTGCAAACATGAACATCATTAGCGATGGAAAAATGAATCGCAAATAGAAGAAGGTAGAAAAGAAATGAAATAAACATATTTCCGAAATTTAACAATATTTGACCTCAATTTTATTTCGAAGCATTCAATATTTTGGATCTAATTCAATATTTGGGTATGAGGATGATGGTGAGAGTAAAGATCGTAGCGGACGGCCGACACGTCAATATTCCGCACCGTCAAGCAAGGTGGAAACCGATTTTGGGTGGTTGCTGAAAATTGAAGCTGTCGTGGTTGGGTACGGCAGAGAAGCAGGACAATGGAGGCAAGCGAATGGAACGCGGTGCAGGAAGACGGGGGAAGGAAGGCTATTCCGTAGATTGAAGAGCAATTTAAGGTTCTAGGGTTTTAGTCGAGAGCGGTTGGTCGCAAGGAGGGGATGAAGGGTACGTGGGGAGGTGGATGTGGAAGAATAGTGGGGAGGGACAGTTATTTCAGAAAATGGAGGAGGAGTCTGTGAATTGGGGAAAACAATGGAGACGTGGGGGGAGTGGGTTTTATTTTTATTTTTGCTGATATTATTAAGCAGAGGAAAAGCAGAAAAGACAGGGGAGCACAGAAATTTGAATACTTGAGCGGTGGAAAAGCCATGTAAGCAGTTTTAGTTTTGTGCTTTTAAGTTTAAGTAATAGATTTGATATTTGTGATCCGTGATTGCGAACTGGTGCTTTCAACGGCTATTGGGTGTTTGTGACCAATTTTGACGCAAACACCCTTAACCTTCAAAGTTGCCCTTTTGGGTTGGCAAGGCAACCCAAAAATGAGCAACCGATTTGGTTTTCTGAAAAGGAGGATGATAGCCCGAAACAAACATGTGCAGGATTAAGCGGGTATTAGGAGTGCTATTGGTTTTGTTCCTTCCCAGGAAAGATGCAACGGTAGGAACGTGTCTGTTTTTTTAACCTTTGTGAACTAATGAAAACAACGTTCCAAGTTGTTGTTGTAGTCTTTTGGCTTGACTCTGATATGTATATTATTTTGACTCATTGTATATAGTGTGGTCTTCGAACCACTTATGATGTATCATTTTGTATTGTACTGGGGATGTATCTGTATATATGTATATATCTGTTGTTTGCTGTTGTGTGATGTACATTTTAGTTGTTGTATTTTGTTCTGATAGATCCGTTAGCCACCTATAGTTTTGTATTAAGCATTTATTAAATATTTCGATCCACTTAAGATCCGAAACCTACATTAACAAAGAGTATTACGGGATAATACTGTCTGCTAATGCGGAGAGTAGAGCTAGTTAGGAGCGACCATCTATAGTCTTGTCTTAAATATCTATTGAATACGTCGATTAGTGCTCTATATATTTTTTTCTAACTCAAGTGGATCGACATATCCAATAAATGCTTAATACAAAACTGCAGGTGGCTATAGGATCTATCAGAACAAAATACAACTTAAATGCTAAACACATCACAGAACAACAGATAATCACATGTAAAAAATTAGAGCATCGACGTATTTAATAGATGTTTAAGACAAAACTATAGATGGTCGCCAGATACAAACTTCCATTTCGGACACACGATGCCCTATTGTGCATCAAATACGGTGGATAGATAATGCCTAAACCATACTCATGCTATCAAAAGGAGTTTGCCATTTGAAAATATGAAAAATATCACATTAAACTTGTTATCACTATAGTATTACACTGACTTGATCTTGAGCGCGAAGTGTAGATGTCCTGTGAGAAAGAAATCAAAAACAACGAACAATATTACATACATCTCAAGTATATGTTTCTGAACTAGTGCAGATGTTCTGTTCTGTGCACATCTGCTCAAACCTCTTCATCGCCTTCCCATATCAAACTAGCTTTCAACGACGTGTGATCATCTCTACCGAACCTTTTTATCCCATAATAACTGCAATTACCAAACAACTACACACAAGTGCACAATGATGCAGGAACCATATTGCAGTTACATAATTCTTGATGCACCATATTAACCAATTTTTACAGTAGTAACAACTGACATGCTTAAAGATGAAATGAAATATAACAGGCCAGTTCATTTTCTCAACAAATTAACTTCCAATAATACAATGATCACATACTAACTACAAACAATATTCACATCATGACTTTTCGAACATTGTTAATTTGGCATGATATGTTGGATAGAACGTAAATGAATAAGGATAATGCACAGTACTAATATACTATTTTGTAACTTCCGTAATCATATTTAATTGATGAGAAGAAAAAACATTGGATTCTACTAATATGTTACACAAGTAGTATGAGATTTATAAACAACAATTTGGTGAACCAAACTACGTATGCTGGCAAACCAAACCTAATTAAGCATTCACAAGAACTAAAAGGTTGTGAAATTTATTCTACACAAATAAAACTTACATGTACAAAAATAACACAGGCAACCAAAATAGGCGTAAGATCTATAATAATACAGATAAGTGGTAGAGGAAATTGATGATTAGTTAGGCATCATATGCTCAAATCCCCCAGCTTGAAGACCAGCAACCATATTTCCTGTAGACACATTGTGAAGCAACTGCTGAAGCCATCTTCGAGTTGCTGGATCATCCTGCACTCATTATGAGTTGGCATACCGCATACATATTAGCTTTTTAGAAACAGCCGATTGTAGAGTCACATTATTGTACATTGTTGAATTTCTTATGGTAATTTCCCTCTTTCTTTGCGAAAGAAACAAGTGCACTCGAAATCATGTGAAATGGACATGTTATATAATAACTCCATGCAAATAAAATGGTGTGAAATGTATGTTATTGAATTTCTTATGGTAATTTCCCTCTTTCTTTAAGAAAGAAACATGTGCACTCAAAATCATAGAAGCATGGTTACCAAGTTCGGTAAGATAGTTTGGGATTATAGATCCAGGGTTTAAAATCAATTGACATATGAGAGAATACAGCACTATCATATGAGAATGCAGGGTTAATGCATCTGTGTTTATATAACCCTACAAGTAAATACATAGTCTATAATTTACTGAATTTTAGGCATGAAAAGGACTGTATCACGGAAGACGACGGTGGCAAATTACCATTTGCTTTCCTAGAAAACCTTATGAACTGCACTGAAAGTATGTATCAGAGAGCTATGTTCTTGATTTATGTTAACAGAACATAATAAATTTCAGTTCATGAACATGCTAATCAACTTGCATGTGTATATTGAAAATGGTTGCTTTCTATGTATATAACTTACCCGAAGACAACCGTTGAAAGTGCCATCTTTTAACAACTCAGGGAGGCAAGTCTGCAAAGCTTCACATGCTCTGAAATTGGTAACAAATAAATATCAGAATTTGAAAACATATCCCGCAGAATTTGTGTACAAATTAGTATTTTATTTCTAAGTAGATCAGGGTTCAATTAAATGACTGAGTTTCAATTCTACCAGTCAAAAAAGTAATGTTTGAATTTCAAAATATAACTTCAACCTCATGGATAAAATTTGATGCTCAAATGGTGTAAATAAATAATACGTATCCATTTCGGGTAATTCCTGCATCAACAACTCTATGCAGAAAAATGTGAAGTTGATAAAAATGCACAATCACTACATATAAGGCGAAAATAAATAATGCATATGGTTGAAAAATCCATGATATTTTATGCAATGCTGTTCATGTTCATAAATCAAACTCAATTTGTTAAGCTATCTTCTGGAGTCAAACATATGAATATATGAGCTGGGTATGGTTCACAGAGAAGAGTTCAAATTCTTATGTCTATACCATAATTTGCATATGCTTAGATGCATGCATGTGTGAGAACTAAAATTTTGAATAAACCTTGGGTTGTCTGAAAGCCTAAGATAACAGCGGATGATATGCTTGAGCAGCCTTGTGGAGGGTTGTTCAGCAAGAGTTACAACCATGTTTCCAAGTACACTACCAACTGCAAAAAAGCGCTCTGCTGTAGCACAGATATAGTGAAGGCCGACATCATCCAACAGAATTTTTTGAACAATAAAGGTAGCCACCTAAATGTGTAAGTTATGTAGAACAGTTGTAGATTGATTAGATACTTTTCTTTAATGCAACAAAGAACAAATCATCATATGTTTATGCACCATGTTTGGCAGATGAGTGTCATATAGGAATTGATGGTGATAAAAATAAACATTATTTTGCTTAACCTCCAACCCGTTGTGAAGTAAGTAATCATTCTAAATATGATAATGATAAAAGAAAATCAATATGATTTACAATTACATATCTTATGTATTTACCTTTAAACATGCAAAGTATCAAATTTTTCAAGAAAATATGATTGCTTACCCTCATATAATTTTGTCCAAAAAATACATAGGAATGGAAAATTTTCACCCTATAACTATGTTATTGTCAATCTACTACACTCAAGTAATTACAAGCAATTAGGGTCCTAAGCTTACTGTATCTGCCACATAAATTCAATATTTGATGCACCATATATTTAATTCCAAATATATTTGGACCCAGTAACAATATAGTTTGGCAGGCTAAAGTAATAATTTCATAAGACAATGGTGTGCTGCTACCATAGTAGATTTCCTAGTTTTTAAAAGGTGAGGAAGTTTATTAGTAGATCACTGTTAAGAAGTTCTCCTTCACATTAGTCTTAAACATTCTCCAAACTGATTTATAAATTAAATTGTTCAAAGATTTACCGATCACAAGATAGCATACATCATTTCCAAGGAATAACGAATTGTACAAAAAATTGAAGTGGGTGTTCACTTACTGTCTTTGAAAGTTCACTACCCATTTCCATGGTGCGCAAACACAAAGGGATTATTTCGGTCTGAAGAAGAAAACTGATAACTTCAGTATCATCGACCTGTAAATCAATTGATCAAATAAAGCCAAATACTGACTAAGAACGTGACACCTAGCTACATGCGATAATATGATCAGGTCCCATCATTTCCTTCTAGTAGTTGCCACTCTAGATGTTTCTTGCATTTTTTTGGGTACATAGATGACAACAATCAAGGTTCAGTGTTTGTCGCAGATATTATTTTTATTTTAAAAAACAATAATCTATTCAACAAAAAAATGATTAAGCATAACAGTGCCTGCCTATCTGTAAATGAGAAGAGGGTGACCATGACATTGTGTGCGACCTTACAAAACATGTTCATGAGAAGTATTGCTTGTATTTGAAGAAATTTGATCCAGACCACAAGGGTGGTACCAAATTGAGGCAAACTCGACAAAAAGGTGAAAATAACATGAGGTAGCAAATATGCAATTAAAATTAACATGAAAATGGACCAAATTGAGGCAAACTCAACAAAAAGCAAATACCAGACGCTTGACTAAGTATGAAGTGAGATAGAGACACCATCTGCAGCTCATATTTTAATAACATCGCAATATAATCACTGGAAATGATTGTTGTAATGTAAACGGTTCATCAGAAATGCAAAGAAAAAAAAAGAAAGTAGTGAAGGAAAAAGGGTAAAGTTTTGAAGGGGAAATAGGCTGAGAAATACCTTCACAAGTGCACCGATAACTCCCAAGCTTGTAAGTCTCAAGTATTCAAACGGTCTTGTTTTGTTAGTTGTATTGAGAAAAGGGTACAAATACAGCGGAATGTGAGCTGCAAAATTGAAAATTACTAATGCCATAACATATGATTTTTTTATGATATTGAAATTGAGGTTAACCGATATCACATTGCATAAATAGAAAATTGTTAAAGGGAAAATCAATTTGGTTAAAGGGAATGAAAGATAAAGGGAAAATCATGGAAAAAGAATAAAATTGCTAAGGGAAGAAATATTTACTCATACCTATATTTTACTAAAATAATATAACTAGTTATTCTAGAAAAATCCTCTCATTTTCTCTTCCTTGCTTCTTGAAACAAACACACCTCTCCTGTCCTAAATTGTCTATCAAATTTGAAAAATTAGTAAGTGCAAGATTGGGAAAAAATTTCATATTTGTTACCTTCAACTGAAAATACATTTGTAGCATTTTCAATCTAAATACATGCAAAATATTAATATTAATTTTACTTAAATAAAAAAATTAAATAAAACATAATTTCATATCTTTTTTTTGGGTCAAATCATAAGATCTTAAACACCCTTCAAAAACATCATTGAAATTTTGAATAAAATGAAAGAAATCAATATTCATATCATCTTATGAGTGTTCGGCTTAAATTAAGTATCACTCTTCTCATCAAAATATTCATATCATCTTATTTAGGTGATGATGTAGATGAAGACGAGGATGAATTGTCCTTCATGATTTTAACATTAGAGAATTATGGTTCAAAATTAGAGAATTAGGGTTTATGGTTTATAGATGAAAAGAAAGCGAGTTCTGTTAGAATAAACGTACATGGAAAAAAAAAAGATGATTGTACAAAGGGCAAGTTGATAATTTCAATTTGTTTTTGTAAGGGGAAATCAATTCTCCCCTTAACTAAATCTTTTCATTATTATTTTTTTCACTCCCTTTATCCAAATTGATTCCTCATTTAACAATTCCCCATAAAAAACTGCAGTTTTGAAATTTATCATGTCATTTTACTATTTCCCAACATAATTTGATTCTAAGTTCATCCTTGTTGGCTTGTTATATGAACCTTGTTTGATTGATGCATGAATAATAAGCTCTTTTAAAATAAACTCTAATAACGAAGCCGTGTTGGATAACTAGAGGAATAAAAAGACAGTTGTATTCACCAAGATAGTTGTATTCTACACAGCGAGTAAAAAAATAAAAATAAAAAGGAAACATGCAAAGTTAAAAAAAAAACTTTTAATTCAGTTAAGCATTTTTTACAACAATATTAGCTCACTGAAAGCTCTCAACTTTCAAACCCAAATCCACTCTTCTAGCTCTTTTTTTCCCAGTTGAGATCTTTGCCTATGAGCTATTAAAAAAATCTTCATGCGAAACTGTTTCTACTCTGAACATCTATTGGTTACGAAAAAAGAAAATCTCTAAGCAAATCTAACTCGAAACTCTATTCACAAAACATCTAATGTGTAAAGGGGATTTCTTCTATAACTTGGTTTCAATAATAGTACAACTTTAGTTCACCATGAATTAGCTAAAGTACCCAACTAAAACTGAACTGCATATACCAAATTTCATCTAACCAATCACTGTGCTCACCAAGCTGAGGGCACTAAAATAGTGCTCTAGAAATGTTACACAAGCACAGCAAGCACCTAGTTATACTTCGCTTCAGACAAACTCTACCACGCTCACTCACATAACTAGACGTCATTCATCAACCCACATAATTTTGTAACTCTAAATTTTCTTTCAAATGTTTGTATCACACAATTCCAACAATAATTGGCTCCATCATACAATACCAGCTCATGGAAAAGGAAAAATTAACACTAATATGACATATTCAACTCAAAAAAGTTTGAAGAGGATGAATCAGGGCTTATTTTACAGTATTTTTTTTTAAATTCAAAACTTAAGCATTGATGCATACCATTTAGGAAAAGAATCCTTGTATCAGGGTGCGAGGCAACACACTACAGAAAGTAAACAGAATTAAATCAAAGTCAGCTACAGTACAGAATGATGCTTAGCTGAGACTATACAAAAAGTGGAATTACATAAGGTCCAGATAAAATTCATACGAGTACATTATAGGATGACAGAATTGTATATAAAAACAGCATGTAATTGTCAAATAGTAAAATATTGTTTGCACGTGCTCATTCATGCCAATTCCCGTCAAAATTCCAAGTTATTTTAGGTTTGAATTTTCATGGAAAAATAAATTTCATAGGAAAGATACTGTAGCAATAACCATTGAAAAGTGATAAATTTGAAACAAAAACAATTGTACATTCAGCATTAATATACTGTTTTTAATAAATTAAATACACAAGGAGCACACAATCTATCTTCTGTCGGTGGAACGATGCAAAAAATTGGAAGAACAGCTTACCTGAAGAAGAGCAAGTGCATTACAAACTCGATTTGAAGCACCAGGAGATAATGTTGGAGGAGAGAGTGCTGGATAAATGGATACTATCTCCTGCAGAAAATAGGGTAAGTATTGTTTGTACTAAATGTTGGAATAAAGAAACCGCAACACAGAAAAATTACAGCATGTAAATAGACATGTTAGCTTAGAAACTTTGAACATCCACTAAATGAGCAGATAGTTTAGATACATTTTATACTCCAATAATTTTTTGTGTAACCGTTGTGAATTGTTCTTCATAGCCAAACAAGACTAGGTTATATTTGAATATAACTATAAGCTTTCATTTCACTTTTTTGAGTAAATATATTTAGATAATATTTGTACTTTAAGGAGCAGTTGTTCACTTTACAGCTCACTTATTCGATTAGGCAAAATGGCTCTATGTAATCTATGACAATACACCAATAATGTCTGAAATATTTATAGGGATCTACAAACGATTATAATACTACTGGAGCTATGGTACATATGCGATTAGAGTCTATATTTTATCAATATGAAAATGGACAGCTGTAGCAAATTAGTTCAAGAAAAATATTTAGTTAATACAAAGGAAACTGCTTATCATAAGTATTATAATGATGAAGAAATGGACATAACAAGTATAGAATCTAATAGAAGATGAGAATCAGACCCCAAATCTGAAACCATTATTCTTTTTTCAAAAAGACAGGGTGTAACATGCACCTGGAGGAGTGCTGCAATCGTTCCATATGAATTCCACAGAAGAGGGGCCAAATCTTGGAATATCTCCCTTTTCTGTAAAGCATTGGTATTTGCTATTATTATAAGGTTAACTGGATACACAAAGATCTATCCATACTAACATACAATTACAAATCATATAAACTTATGCAGGAATAATAAAATAAAGTTCAGAAATAATATTTACTACTGTTGAAATTTGAAAGCATGTAATTATCTGATTATAAGAATACCTCGTTTTTAAAGCCAAACTGTAGGAATTTTGCACTAGTCTTACTATCATAAAGCATTTAGAGAAATTTGAAGAGCGGTAATTCAGTAAATACACTTTTAATAGTTAGAAACTTGCTAAAGGCATTGGTGTTTACTTTCATAATACTTAACACCAGTCCAAAAAATACCTGTTAATTCATATATAATACTCGCTGATATCCCGAGCTATCATTTTCTAATTCATCCACAAAAAATGCATTGGCAATGTTCTAATGAATGAATTCATATGACACCGTACAGCAATATTTTTCCCAAACAGCAATAGTTTAGTTCATTCTGAAATTTATGGGGCAAATAAATTGGCATTTGAAAAATAACTTTAATTAACCAGCTATGAATGAGCAGTCTCTAGATGCTAATCTATTCAAATGTTCCTTATCAATAATAAAGCCAAGACTTATATCAGAAAACATATAAAAGATGCATCTTACTTGCATCTCTCTCTTCATGTGCCACATTTGAGTGTAACGACCAATCTATATCATTTTAGGGTATTGAAGAAATAGCCATATATATAATTAAAGAAAGCAACATGGCAAAGATTGAATGTATTAGTTAATACCAACGATGCTTTGTTGATACATCGCTAATTGAATTTCGAGCGATATTTTTTTTCAAAATATCAACCAAAATATCGGATCAGCGATGTATTTGCAATACATTGACAATACTTACTGTATAGGGGCATTTCACTAGAAGGACAAACTTTGCAGTCCAATTTGTTTCTAGGACACACATCCACAGAAATTAATTTCAAGGCCAAAGTCAGCAGAATAATTACTTTTAAAGACAAAGTCAGCAGTCCAATTACTTTCAAGGACATAATTTCATAGTTTTTAGGCCTTAGAAACTAATTATTTTGCATTTTGTCCTTAAAAGCAATTATTTCAGTTGTGTGTCCTAGAAACTAATTGCACTTGCTAAAGAGGCCCTTTTGGTTAATTTCCACTACTGTATATCTGTACTATTTGACCAATACTTGATGCAAATATCGTTATTTTGTAAATATCTCATATTTCAACAAAACTTTATAATACATATGGAAGTTCTTTGTATTGTATTATCATTCTTAAAGTATAAAATAAAATAAAATAATTACAGCTTCTGTTATTATTATCGATAACTAGCTAGCAAAAATTACCGATACTATTTTAGATGTTGTCCCAACACATTCAAAATATCGCATGTTGGTGATTGACCGATGTACTACCCGGTACTGAAATTAAATATTTCACTACGTGAACAAAAAAACTATCTTTTACTTGGAAAAAAAAGACCTGCACACGCGCGCGTGCGCGCACACATATACATACATACATACATACATACATATATATATATAACAAGAGAAAGAAACTTAATGTGGACCAAGTTCGCCTTTTACAAACTTGATCGTATCAAAACCTAGGAAAAGGCTGAAAAACTTAGAAAGGAGAATGAACATGTTCACAAGGAGAGCAAATAACTCCTCGAAACCAACTCCGACCTTCAAAGAAAGCATGGGCATCATACTGAAGAACTTAAGCACTCGCTCTAGAAAAACGATGCTCCAAGTTCACAGAAGTTGAGAAGAAACTGAAAAATCTTTAGTATGATACCAACAAGGAAAAGGTTAATAAGGAAGCTAACCTCCTCCAAAGACTAAAAAATTGCTTGCTGAAAACAAATGATGATCTAACCTAGCGATTCACTGATGTCAAAGCGGATTTAGATGCAAATGATGGACCCTTCATGAAATAATTTTATATGTTTTACAAAGAAAAGGACTAGGTTTGGCTTGGAGCAAATCTCAATCATCCATTCACGTAGAGAGATGGACGAGGATTACTCTATCGAGCCTTCAGATCCTCTAACATCAATAGCCTCACCTCTAGTTATAGTTTCTCCTGCCATGTCGAAATCTTGTACATCTCTTCTAATGCTACCATAGTTTACCATTTCTACTTCCTCAAGCTCTCCAGTTTTTACCACTATGACGATGGACGTCATGATATCAGCTCTTACATTCTCATCTAGAACTATTACTGCAGCGTTAGCTACTTCCACCTTTGGGCTCATTTCAAGGAGATTTGTTTCAATGCAAATTACTTCTACAGTTGTACATGTCCTAGACTGAGGGTTGTACACTTTCAATGTCACTTCACGGTATCTACAATGCTCCCCCTGTTGGTTCTGGGTCAGAAGTTTGTTCAGTTGCTAGCTTGGACTTGTCTACTGAGGTGCCCCTTCAGTTGATACTTTCAACTTCGTCGATGCAAGCCCTCATTAGCCTGACCCGGATGTCAAGAAAATTAAAGCTTGGAAAGATTCTGATGATCAAACGATCTCACAAGGCTCCAAAAAATCAATTGAGGAATTTTTGTAGAATTGTATTGAGGCATAATCCCGTTCCCGTACTTTAGTGATTTCTAATATATCTAACTGAATCTATATGAGTTTATACCTGGAATTCTGAATTGACAGTTATTCTTTCTGAAGGCATAGTTATATTTGATCTGCTTGAGATTTATGTATATACATGTTTTCATGCCTGCAAATCAAACATTCATATATATTGCCCTAATTTTGTACAGGTATTTTGTAGAATTGTATTGAGGCATAATCCTGCACTTTAGTGATTTCTAATACATTTAACTGAATCTGCATGAGCCCCGGAATTCTGAATTGACAGTTTTTCTTTCTAATGGCATAGTTACATTTGATCTGCTTGAGATTTATGTATATACATGTTTTTATGACTGCAATCAAATATTCATATATCTTATCCTAATTTTGTACAGTTACTTCCAGCATGGATTATTCACAAACATTTCTAGTAAAGCAATCTTACTTCCACAGCTGATGATTAATATTGTTCAAACCACCCCTCCAAACACCAAACACAAAACCCAAACACACATTCTAAACCGACTTTGAGTTGAAAGTAAGAAATGGGTAAGAAAAATATATCCATTCTATAATTGCAATTTACAAGTTCGCAAACATTCTAAATAGTATGTCTGCATTCAAATGAATATAAAGTAAGAGATACAATGTGCATGCTCTATGTACAATGTACCCTACTATTTGCAGTTTGCAAATTTCGCAATCATTTCAAGAAGTGCACACATATTCTACTCGTGGTGATTAAATTTTTGAATCTTTCTTTTCTGCACTTTATTTATGGAATCTCATTTTGTTCGATTAGTTATGGAATTTATATAATGTTTCGCAATCCCCTACTTTCAAAGGGTATTTGAGTTATATGGTTTCTCAATCCCATACTTTAAACGGGTATTTGAGTTATTTATTCATAACTACATTCACTAAACCCTCCATTTCTTACTTTCAACTCAAAGTCGGTTTCTATAACTTCGACCTGTGAAGCTTCTTTTCGACATTGGTTTTAGCCGAAGTCGGTCTCTCAACCCTTAGAAGAATTGAGCGCTCAACCCTCAGAAGAACCTAGGCAATAAAAAATTTACAATCTCGATTTTCCATGTTCCTGAGCTCTACTCGTCTATTGGTTTTGGTCCAATGTTGGCCAGAGTTTCTCAATTCAACTTTTAGAGAGTACTTGGGCCTATGCACTCCACTCTGATCATCTTTCATGAATTTTGAGTATCAACCTAATGGAAGATTGTAACATCCTTCATCCAAAGATGGAACTCCAAGGAGCTGCAGTCATCTTGAAATTATATTTTGACGACAAAGATAAGATCAATTATATTATACATTCTTAAGTAAACAATGCAGATATTTACTAAAGTGGAAATTAGTGACGCATTCCCTCTTTTTTAAACTTATGTTTTACATCTTTCTCTTTAAGAAACTATTTTCTACCTCCATCCTTTTTGAATTTCTTTTTTTTTCCCCTCGTTTTCAAATTTAAAAGTGGCCACTTCGACGTGTAGTACGACGGTTATGAGTTATGGATGTATATCCTAAGAGTGCATGTTAAGTTTAGTAAAATTACCCAAATATCCCTATGAATTTTACCTTTTAAAAAAATTAGGGATGTAATTTATAAATGAAAATTGAAAGAGACCTAATTTTAATTTTTTATAATCATAAAGATATATGCCAAAACTTCCCTTTGCTAAAAGTAAGAAGCATATAATTACAATTCAAGCTTAACAATTTAGTTCACAATATTTGTGTCCACGCAGGGATCAAAATATAATGAAACATAAATAATCGTGTAATGTCCAACATACGGAGATACTAACATAAACACCTAATACAGTGGAATCAAACTAACAAATAATAATCACAAGCCTCATGCTTCATCTTCGGCTCATTTATTCATTTGTTCCAAAATGCATCATGTCTGAACTCATAAACTCAACCTACTTGAACGAGTATCCGTGAATTTATAAGAAAAACAATGATAAAAACACTGGGATTAGGTGTTGAATGTGCATATTGTTGATGCACACAGGAAGTTGAATGTGCGTATTGTGTGCACATGAGGTTAAAATTTGCACTCTCTTGTTTTGGTTCTCGTTTAGTGAGTAACCCTTAATTTTGGAGTGTAATTTCTGACTAATATGGTTTTATCTATTGTAAAGATATCAATTAGATATTTAGATTAATCTCTATTGTTTTGTATTGCTCAATTTGTACTTAGGTTAGCAAACAACCATATAATAGTTTATAATTAAGATACGATCAATTTTTTATAAAAGGTATAATCCATTTTAGTGTAGATAAACATATATGAATTCTCATTACTTCATTTATTTATTAATGGATAACCATAATTTTCTTTGAATTATTATCATCCTAAACTAATGAGATTTTTATTTATAAAATCCAATTCTCACAACTGGGATCAGAACGTATTTCCTAGTTCCACTTAAAAATCACTAGTTGGATGTAATCATCTAACATGGCCATAAAATACACTGCCTCAAAGAAGCATCCAACCACAAGACGTATTGTTGCGGCAATGCATCTAACCATTAAAAATATATGCAACCACAACATCAAAAATATTGCAACATCAAAGTGGACAGGTAAAACAATAGAAGAAAAGTAAGCATAAAGTGAGCTGGAAAGAGGGATTCAGTAACCATTTAAACTATCAAAATATGCAGCCACTTACTTTGTTTTTGTGATTCTATGATTATAATTATAAATGGTAATATTAAAGGAAGAATGGTTTTCCAATACGGAAGGATATTAAAAGCATGCGTTAACCACATCTTATATATTTATGGTCAAATAGTATAAATTTGCCGATTGCAATTTCAATTCGCAGATTCATAATTCCACAGTAGAGGAAACTTGTCATTGTGTCTTCTCTATAATATTCTTTTGTTACAATTTCAATGTAGAAAAATGTTTTCTTAGCACAGCTAAAAATATATGAAAACCATTGAGAATACACGTCAAAGTGTTAAAAGCTTTTGTACTACACGTATACTATCACATTTATTCGTTCTACCAAAGAAAGTAAAACATAATTATGATCTAGTATTATATATGAAAACAATAGATGTGTAGAGGAAACTTCATTTAATCATTAGAAAGCCAATAGAAATCATCAAAGGAAATTACTACAGTGAAAGGAAACTTTATTTTGGGACTTTACCTACTCTCTTTTCATACGCATCTTATCTACCACTTATTTCAAGGTCGACTCAATCCATCAGATAAACCCATAATTTTCCAGCTAATCCCACCCTCATCTATGACGGGACACAACCTTCTTAATAGTGATGTTTCGACATTTAATATGATGACCCCAACTTCCTTTATGCCATTTTACTTCAGCTATTTACTTCATTCTGAACTCACGATGCTGAGAATCTCCATACAGAACCTCTTTCGAAACTCTTGTAATGCATCCCTATCCTCTAAACATTACTTTGAAGTCTACGTGGTGATAATAGAAAAACTAAAGGAGACATCACCCAAGGTTTTAAGTTTTAACAAATCCATCAAATTGTTTAAGCACCAACAATCTGGTGTCAAAAAAATCATTGGTAAGTTTTTCTACAGTATTAACCTCTAAATTTCTATAAAACCGACCCATTTTCTGTATCTGCTTCCCAGCTACTCATTCGCTTGTCCAAGTTAAAAAAATTATGATATGGATCCATAGAATAAAATGTATCATATTCGTTTCCTAAAATCTGAATCAACCAAACTTAATTCTTGGGTAAGAAACTTAAATAGAGTATAAGAGATAACTATGACTATAATAAGTATATTAGTTCATGTTCGTGTACATAATTTTTTCAAAATATTTACGTCTAAATGTCATATTCTTCAAATCATGATTTAAAAAGTATACAAATAATGAGAAATATATTATGTCAAATTTCAGATGAAACCCAAATTTTGGAAATAAAGTAATCAAACATTCATCAAAATAGAACTTTGCAACATCTCATGCACACTAAAATTCTATAACATCAAAAATGAAATGAAGTAATCAATTCAAATTCAGACTTACATGTTATAAAGAATTAAAACAAAAAAATAATCTATTGCCCATAGAATTGATCTTTTTTTTTTTCTTAATTGTAAAAAATGTTCATACTTAATGACAGGTTTGCTAGAAATGTTTCTACTGGCTTTGGTAGATGTCTTGCTTGTAGATGAACAAAATGGAAATTCGTTTAACATATATAACAATCAATCTCAAAAATCTTATTGCAATGATATACTTGATTATCAAAAATGGAAATGCTACATTGCACAGTGAGACATCTAACTAAATAGTTTAGGGAAAAAAATAAACAATGGGTACGTATGAGAGGGTACAAACAATATTCTACAGTAAATAGAAACATTAATGTTATGACATGCCTACTTAGAAGATTCTGGAAATATATTTGCTTTCTTCTTTACCAATCCACTCTCTTTGCTTCTCATTAAACAGAAAGTCAACAGAAGTCTTGCTTCTATGCCTTCTAATGGTCTAGGATCTCCATCATTTGATTTCCTCCACAATCTTGGTTTGTAATTTAAAAGTTATGTAAATGACTCCACCCAACTAATCAAAAATTGTAAAATTGAACATGATAAGTTGCTCAAACAAACTCACTTTCAAAGTATGCCTACAATTAGTATATTTGACTAACCATCTTATTTTCATTATTCTCTAACTAATATAACTTAGAATTATGTTTAACATTTATAACAATATTGCCCATGTTAGAACAAACAAACCCATTAGTACCCTTGGGTACATATTTTCTGGACATGACAGTGTATTAAAGAAATAAATGTATACATGATAAGGATATGAAACGTTTTGCTCTGTAAAGAATAACCATCACAATGTAAGATCTGTTATAATTAGATACTCTCATTCCTGATTTTACGATAAAAGCACTCATGTATAGTGTGGGATGATTTATAAGTTTACAGTACCTTGCAATAAAAAATGAAGTGGCATGTAAACTAACTATAAGTGGACTAAATTAACCCATATACTACTATACACTACAGACAATTATAGTAAATTATGCATGTATTTAAAATGTACAGATTATTAAAACTAAAGTTATTTTAATTAGCTAAATTAGGGTACCAAATGGAGTTACTAAGAATGACTTCAAGCATATAATAACTTGTAAAAGGGATAATAAACTAAGTTATAATTAATTATACAAATTTTATATAGAGGATGACTAACATACGATAATTGTTCAATTCTAAAGTTATTATCTAGGATCTTTTGAGGATCCAACACTATTATAATTCAGTTAATTATAATAACTTGATTTATAGTTTTGAAAGCAGATGACTTAGTCAGAATGAAAATTCGAGACAGCTTAATTACCATGCATATTGAAGGAAACAAATTTGAAAAGGGAAACTTGATAAATACTAAAATATCCATCCTTCGTAGCTATAAATCCACAAAAAAGTAGAGGGCATCCATCAAAGTTGTCTGAAAAATCAAAACGTGAGAAATTTTCGATCGAGAACATAGATTTCAGAATTGCTAATGTAGGGGTTAAAGCGCTTTAAGCCTCGGAAGGAATAAATGGAATCAAAGAAATTTTAGTATGTTAGAAGAGTCAGATGCATTGATAATGCTTATAGAAGTTTCATATGAAACATGTAAAACTGAAGACGTAGATTTGCATATAGTTAACTCAAAAAAAAGACCAGTTCATTTGATAAATCTACTATATATGATGTAGCCTTTTCTTTATGCAGCTTCACTTTAGTCACAGAAAGGTCGGAGACTATTAGACCCTTCAGATTATATTTAATCCAAGTGAAGCATGGAACTATTGCAACATAACATGGTACTTATATTTCCAAGGAATGATTGAGAATTTTCAAATCTTTGTTTAGAAGGAAGTAGTTGTGTCATCCCTCCGTCCCCAATGCTCAGAAATAAATTGAAATAGATAAAGAAAAAATAAAATAATCTTAAATTTTCAACATTGTCGTGAAAGATTCACAATATTTGAAGATTTTTTTAATTATTTCCTTTATGTTAACACATAGAGCTAATGGTCTCTGATGTTGATATTTATCATCCAAATACTTTTTTCATAACTCTTCACATCAAAATATTATATTTTTGGATACAGAAGGCAGTATGAACATAAATTAGTCCATTTAGAGTCATAAATTAACAGCTAGAACATTAAGCTAAATTAAGAAGATTTCTCTATGCACATAGTGAGGATATATTTGTAAAGAGCTCATTAATTACCACACGCAATAGTAACACCTTTTAAATAAATAAACTTTATCAGAAGAAACTAAAGTATTAAACATGATGAAATAATTATACAATTGAAATGAAAATGTATTAGTGTCATCTTATAAAATAGTAAAGTGAAACAAAATTTGCAAATTATAAGACTTAAACACTAATATTATGAATAGTAATCAAAATATCACCCAGTCTCATATTTTTGGACAACAGAGAATATATCAGTTCAAACAATTCCTTCGACTTCCTACTATGAATACAGACAGGAAATACATGAATGTTAGTTTTTTTTGCAGTTAGTTATATCCAATGAAATTGAAATGCATTTAAATATCAACCTCTTGAGCATCAAATAATCATAATTGAATAATCACAATCGAAACTACAGTAAAATATACATGGAACACTCTGCAATTTTGGTAATATAGAGTAATAATAAATACCGTTGTCATTTTATCTTCAGTATCTCAAATGAATCAAATCCAAAAACTATTGAGTAAAACATCAACAAACGAACTACTCAAAGTCAAATCAATCTATGTGTAGATCCACAATAACATAGTCCTAAATTCACAAAAACAGGGAAATCAAACAAATTGAAGAAAATCAAGAAAATTACCACCTTGAAAAGGAGATGTGATTTTCTATTATTAGTTGAGAGGGAATCATGCCGCTCATGGAGGAGGAGGAGGCTCCTCCATCGAAGTGGTTGCCACTTTCGCCTCCATAAAAAGTTTTATGTTTTACTTAAGGTTGATTACGGCTACATTAGTTTGAATGCCACCATACCAAATGATTTCGTCCATCGGTAATTTACAGATTTGTGGATTACAAGTAATGAAGTGGAAACTTGAACGGCTATTGATAAATTATCATAAAATATGAAGTATGTGACACACGTGCAATTGTCTTTGTTATTTGAACCTTGAAAAAAGAAACGACAAATGACGTGCGCCAGGGTCCTATAAGACAACACGCGGCAACAAATTAGAGTGCTGATTTCTACTTTCCTATTTAAATAATAGATTCTTTTTAGTTAAGCCTTACTAAACAATAATCCTGATAATTAAATATACACCCAAATACTTATCACATTTTATTATTCAATATCATGATCGAATCATTTAAAACCTTATTCACATAATTAATTCTTTAATAAATCATTTATTAATTTATGAGGTGTTACAAAGATGGAGTTGCCCTTTGTGCTCTACTTTCTAAGAGCAAGTGATTTAAAAGTAGTTCACAATCCTTGATCATCTGAATGCCACCACTATCCAAAGCTCCAGCGCATGTAGGAAAAATCTGATTATAGATTTACCCATGGAATGGACTTAACTATATCATAAGAAATAATAACTACATATTTCATTGTCCAGCACCACTGTTCCAGTGGCTACGCACTACGAGGGTCACGGGTTTGAGTTCTGTGTAGCACGATTTGAACCATTGAACATATGTGATTTATAGTATGTTATGTACTAAGACTTGTAGTACAACCAAGAACTACCGTCTAAGTACCCAAGTTCTTTAAAAAATAATGATAATAAATAAACCTATGGATTTCATTCATGCACTATCCGTTATGTTAACCCACAATTAATGCAGAATAAAATATAATCTCAAAAGATACTCAACGCTTATTCATGACTGACATCAATATACTTCTCATAACTTTCCATAATCTGTAAATCTGTAAAATTTAGCTTATCAACTGCAATGTCAAGAATTAGTGGATCATGCTTCCGGATTTCCACATTTGAGATTTCTATAACGACTATTTTAGCTTACCAATACAGTTATTTGCATAAAAAACACCAAAATGTCCACAGCGGCACAATTTTAACTAAATTCCCAATGTTTATTTATGTCAGTTATATATTACTATAAATCAGTGGCAATCTTAAGAACAACAAAAGCTAACGCATTTATATCTGAATTACGTAACAAAATCGAAAAGACATAGAAACCTTCGATAAATCAAGGAGTGCGTTTTCTCTGAGCTCAGGATCGCAAAGATCGAGGACCAACTGCTCCGCAGACACCATTCTACGGTCTCTTTGCCCCGCTGCTGAAGGCGATTGAGGAGAAGGACCACCGAAAGCATTTATCGAGAAAGATGGGAGTGGGTTCGTCATTTTTGATGTCTGGAGAAAGACAGAAGTTCAAGAAAATGCTATTCTTTCGGGTGAATGGAAAGACGCAGCAAATAAATCGGTGAGGCTAAAGTCATACCGTTCATAATACCAGGTATAATTAATTAACCATTTGGACAATGAACATAATTCTATCAACTGAAATTGACGTGCAATATTTCATTGAATCATATAGTTTTGCTGTTGAAATTACATCATCCAGCATAACACGTTCGTGTCGCTCGGTAATTTCAACTAAATTTTCCAAAAAACAATTTTAGAAAATAATAATGTTAAATTAATACAGTACACAATCATCAAATAGAAATAAATTTAGAAAAGAATAAGGAGTAAATCTGCGGTTTCCCAAGTTAATAGATAAATATAGATATTCTAGTCTGACCAATCAATTTATTTGTTGTCATTTACATGTTGGATTGATTATCGTGTAATTGATTATATAAAGATAGCTTTCATTTTTATACGATGGTGAAGTGTGAAAAAAATATTTGGTGTTTTTTTTTTTTTTGAATTTTGTTCTTCTTTTTCAAACACTAAAATGTCATTGTCATGGAGATTAAAAATCCATTCTCAATTAGGTTTTTGATTTTGTTTACTTTTATTTGGCAATTAATCGTAAACTGTTGTTTTTTTATTATAGGAAAAGGCACTTTATTTACAAATAGGATAATAATAATTAAGGTGTGTTGCTATTGGCATCTAGTTTTTTTTCTTCCATCCACCAATATAAGTTTATTAGATATCAATAATTTTTACGTAGTTCTGAAAACCATATTCTATTATTTCACTCGGTATAAATAGTTGTACATTTCTACCTTTTTAGGAAAATCTAACATATTTTGTCTCAAAAATTCGAAATTCTATAACTTAAAAAAAACCTTGTTTTTTTTGCCTAATAGATGAAGGAATGTGAAGGTGTAGTGGATAATCCTAATTGTGATGATCACAAGGAGTTAGTGGATAATGCTAATTGTGATTATCACAAAGAGTTTACTTTACTTTTCATGCATTACTAAAATTTGGTTGAGATGAACGACCAAACTTCATCTCGACGATAGTCGAAAAATGCGCTGTTTGATTTGATTTAAGGTTTAGAAGGAAAACTTTGAAATGCTTGGGTGCCCGTTGATTAAAAAAAATGCTTGGTGCTAAAAAGTACGAAATATAAATTATTGAGGTGATCTTTAGTTAACCAGGTGTCAATAGCGGCACACTGGTTAAACTACTCTACTTCATTAAAACCTCGTTCCACTTCCAAACACTCAAACTCCATATCGAAAGTCATTTGATAGTAGCAAAAATTAGTTCCACTCGACTTAAGCTTGTGTCCTTCTCCCCCCGGCGTTATTGCCCTATCCCATCAATGAATTCCGCTTGGATCTATGTATTGATTTCCTAAGCTGGTGCATAGTTCTATGTCAATTAAGCTGTTGACATAAGCCTGCTGCGGTGATCCATTGTTCAGAAATTTTGATTTTGACATTAGGACGTTGATGTCCATGAGTAGTAGTTTATATCTTGTACTCTCTGGTAAGCTTCTTGGCTGAAAAACCCGCTGATTTCTTTCCTGCTATATATGCCATATTGCTGAAGTTATGCTAATGTTTCTAAAATTGTTTTGCATGCTCCTTTCTCGAGATGAATTTGCATATATATATATATATATATATATATATATATATATATATATATATATATATATATATATATATAGAGAGAGAGAGAGAGAGAGAGAGAGAGAGAGAGAATCGATTGCATGTCATAATCAGTTGCATGTGGAAGTTGTAATTGCAGCCTACTGTTTAATTTTCCAAAATATTTTTTGAATAGGGACAGTTAAAGAATGGATGTTTACTATTTCCTTCAGCTGAATTACATAAGACGCGGCTGGAATTATCGATATTAGTTCATTGCTGTATGCGATCCTTTATGGGTAATTTATTTAGAAAAGCAAAGTAGGTAGTTGTAGACATTTTAGGAGAGCATCATCGATTCCAAACCTTGCTACACCATTGTTGATGTTCCCTCATTATTATGTTGGCTTTCAGAGCAGACTTGGTGGAGAAATTACCATTAATTGATGTACACTCCCATTCGTCGGTATTGTTTTCGCTATGGATTTTTATTTGCTCTATTGTGTTACATATGTTTCTTGGTAGATTAGCATTATTTTGATTCCACTCTTCCAGATTGATAATATTGCTGACCAAATTGTCGTTTGTGTTGAAAAGTGCCATGTAAGACCATCCTAATAAGTTTTAAAGTGATTTACCCCTAACCAGGGGGTCAAATCACAAGCTAGTGGTTCTGCGGTTTGCAATTTCCCTGTTAATAAGGTTGTTGCATTTTTCCTTTGTTCTTAACTTTAGATTCCAAGTGTAGGATGCATTGTTGTCAACCCTTGATGTCCATAAATTTTTGTTAATACAATACCTATTTTTGACCCACTTTGCCCACAGAGAATTTTGGTTCGAGTAGTTCCACACTAATTTTATTGCATATGCTTGTTGAAGTTCTTCCAAGTTTCATAAGCCCGGCCTTTCTTCAGGTTTTGGTTTAGAAATAGTTGCCCAGTTTATTTTGTGATGCTTACCGTGCCACAAAAAATTAGAGCATTGTTGCTCTATTTTATGAAGTATGATTTTTGGTATTTGGCAAATTTGGATCCAGAATTGGATGATGGGGTAGACTGTAGTCTTTACAAGCTCCAATCTACCATTAGTGTTAAGAAATTTACTGGACCACGAATCAAGTCTACTATTAATTTTTATCTAGTGATGCCCCAAAGTCGGGTATTTTTAGCTTATTAGTTGATAAAGGCATTCATAGATATTTAATGGGTAGACTTCCATGTTGAACTCCGAGAGTTTGAGTTATTTGCTGCTTAACTGTTACGCTTTTCCCAAAAAACACTCTAGTTTTGGAGGTGTAACAGTTAAGCCTGCTTGTTGTTCTAAGTCGGTAAGAACCTTTTTGATAGAATGAGATATTCAACTGTTGCTTTTGAGAACATAAGCAGATCATCAGTGTAGATCAAGTGCGTTAACATTGGGTCTATGTTGTATGATGGGCTTAAATTATTTTGCTGTAATTCACTTTCCATAAGTATCGATAAATGTTCCATTGCAATTGCAAATAAATAGGAGAAAAGAGGGTCATTTTGTCTGATTCCTAGATTACTAGATATGAAACCCTAAGGAGCGCCATTAATGATGTTAGAAAATGTCGGTGTAGAAATACACATGCGAATGAGGGATGTAAATTGAGGAGGAAAACTCATTTTTTCCATGACTTAAATAATGATTTATTTATTTATTTTGTCGTATGTCTTTTGAAGATCAACCTTCACGCACATGTTTTTGTTTATACTCCTGTTGAAACTCCTAATCTTTTCATGCGCCAATAGCCAATTTTCTGAGATATTTCTTCGTGGAATTAACGCATTTTGATTAGGAGATATAAGATCATTCATAAGGTTTTTCATTTGTTGCATATTAAATTTGATAGAATCTTGTATAGAACATTACAATAAGATATAGGCCAAAAATCATTAATACTATAACTATTGTGTGATTTTGGAACTCAAGTAATAAAAGTATGGTTTAATTCTTTTGTAAACTTCCTTTTTTCAAAGATATTGTTCATCACCACTAGCAATTCCTCCTTAATTTGCTCCTAGTGATATTTGTAGAACTTTGCATGGAAGTCGTCCGGTCCTGGGCTACTATTGTCGTCTACCTGAAATGTTGAGCTCGTTAGTTCCTCCAAACTAATTGGTAAAAGAAGTTTCCTTTGGCTGTTTAAAGAGAGAATTTTCTTGTATACAATGTTTTGAACAGTGTTCTGGCTTTCACTTGTGTCTGCATTGAAAAATTGAGTGAAATAATTCACTGCTTCCTCTTTAAGTTTAATGGGATCGCTTAATTGTTGATCAGAACCATCAATAAGCTTTTGTAGTTGAGTCTTATTCTTCCTCGCTGTCATTTTAGGGTGAAATTTTTTTATAGGTTGATCGCCTTGCGTGAGCCATCTTATTTTTGATTTTTGGTAGTTCTATGTAGCTTCAGTATTCAATAGTTGTTGTAACGTATGTAAATTGGACTTATACAGATGTATTATTTGATCATTGTGTGGATTTTCAATAATTTGTCGGTATAAGGCATTATTGTATTTTTCTAATATATTCACATTGTTCCTAATACCTTGTCTATTATCATTTCACTCTTTCAAATAGAGTTTAACCTACTTAAGTTTTGAGATAAAGCTATAAGCCGGATTGCCTGGGATCATATAGCTAAGATAGTTTTCTGTGATTTAGTGATAACCATACTGGAGTGGCTAGGCATTATTGAATTTAAATGGTTTATTTTTTTTCCTAAGTAGGAAAACTAAAGAATTTAATATGAAAAGGTGAGTGATCACTAGTTGAGTGATTCAACATCGAGACATTAAGGTGTGGGAGAATTGAGGGGAGTTCAAAACTACCAAGGACTCTGTCAAGTTTGCTGTAAACAGGGAAATTGGATCCTCCACGCTAAGTGAAGAAATTTTCTGTAGAGTTCGCTTCTGTTACGCCATCAGAAAGAGCAAATGCTTCGAAACCCATGTCTGCATTTAGAGTATTATTTGTAGTAATTTTCTCAGTATTGTTAGGAGTGCAGTTAAAATCTCCATCAAGTAGCTAAGGCAGGGAATAGTTCAAGGCATCAGCAGATAAGTAGTTCCAAACCTTCTCTCTTTCATTCGCCAAGTGTTTTTTGTATATTAATGAGAATATGCATTTAAATCCCCCTTTATTAGTTAGCAGACAATTTATGTGCTGATCTGAAATGGAAATAACGTCTACCATCCATGTATTTTTGTTCCATAAAAATATGATTCTGCCCCTATGATCATGATTGTTATTGTGAATACAGTCCCAATCACTGTCGATCAAATTGTAGAACTTTGCGGCATTCTCGTTAGAATGTTTGTGTTCCACTAATCCTACCATATCAACATTAAGAGAAATAAGATGTTGTTTAACATCTTGTTTCCTCATGAGGGAATTGAGGCCCCTCGCGTTCCACACAAGAAGTGACATTAAATTGCTAATTGCTCCTAGCCTCTGAGCTGCTTGGCGCAGTGTAGCTCTTTTCTGTCTTCTTTAGTTTCTTTGCTTTTTCTTTTAGATGATTTGCAAATTGGTCCCATGTTGGATTGTTAATGACATCTTTATCTACCCGGTCACTAGCATCAGATAATGTTCCCTCTACTCATGTCTTTCTTTCTTTTTTTTCTTGTACGAACTCTATTTTGTTCACCCGAATTACGTGTTTGTGATAGGGATTCGATTGAATCTTGGAGATTGGTTGAAGAATTGCTGTTAATAGGCAAACTATTGCTGGGGGAATCAGGAGAGCTTTTGACCTGCATATCTTCAATATCGCTCCTTGTCACTGCTGCGACGTTGCCAGCTTTTGAGCTGTGTACTACTGGATGATAGAGTGTTCCCACTGTTTCCTACCGCCTCCGAGGCGGTTGTGAACGTCTTGGCACATCTCATCAAATTGAAATCAGTTGGGTTAATTTTTTTTAAAGGAACGTATATTGGAATTTGCTCACCAGCTACCATTTGTGCCCATGACCTTGCTTGTCTGTTAAGTGGCACAAGGTGAGGTTACATGAAGGCTGACTAGTGGCGCATTGTTGGGGGTTAAGGTGCCTTGAACCTAGATCTGGCATTTGGCGGTAGGGAGAGAAGGCCTATTTTTGCTCATTCTGGTTGCTGGTAGAATGATTGCTTGACGTGTTCTTCAGTTGTTTTGTAGATTTCTTTGATAATACCAGTTTGAAACCTCTGTATCAGCTATTACTGCTTATTCCAGAGGTGCTTCTTAGGGAACTGTTGGCGATATGATGATAGGTGGATCCGATGGGGTCGGAAAAGGCAGATCCTTGGTCGGAGAAGGTGATAAAGACAAAATAGGGGGAAGGGGGCATGGTGCCCGGTTGGCTGTCATTTCTAGGGTTTTGTCCTGTAAATCAATATAGAAGGTACGTTGAGTAAAAACTTGTGTGTTGGTTTTTTGATTGGTCAGTGTGCTTTGAAACCATCATCATCGTTGTTTTTGTTCAAATATATTTATTTATTTCAATATTGTCCCCTTGTAACTTGGGTAATATGAAATACTGGGATAGACTTTTGCAACATATTCATCATTGTTAGGTTTTGCACAATAAAAATCTTAACAAACTGGTATCGAAGCTAGGTCATCACAAGGTTTAGGGTAACTTTGGATTTAGATAATTATTGAGATATGAGACATAATTTCTTTCTTGTTGTTTTGAATGGAAATATTGGGGGTACTTAGAACCCTAAGATGGAGGGTATTTTACACTTTAATGATCTTCATGGGCCGATGGAAGGTGATGGGAATAAGCCATTTGATGTAGAAAATGGAAAATGGGAGAAGATGGATACGAAAGCGATTATGTTGATTCACTAGCAACTTAATAATTCAAATTTTCACCATGTGGTTATGTAGGTGATAGTTGGACATCCTAGTCCACGAGTAGGTGGAGAGGTTAATGTGTTCATTACTTGTGATGATCGTGTTGATGATCATATTTTCTATGGGTGGGCATAAACCGCACCGCTATACGGAAACCGCCCGCACTGAACCGCAAAAACGGTGCAGAAACCCACACCGAATCTTTTAACCAAAGCAAATACCTCAAACCGGACCGACCAGCATCGATACGGTTCAATTGCGGTTTGGACGATTGAACCAACCGTATTAAACCGGACCGAACCGAATATTTTCACTAGTAATCTTATGATAAAAATATAAGCAACTCCTCTCTTATTTTAAATTCTAACGATGTATATTCTATTTTTAGCGTATGTTGTTATATTAATAATATTCGTTATCATAAAGGAAGAAGTTATGGTATAATATTTTTCATCTCGTTTTTTTTGGATAAATGCTAATTATAATCTTATTCTAGTCATTTTCCTTGATGATTATGCATTGATTAATGTTGATGTTTGGATAATCTACCAAACAAATCTCACTTATAGCTAAATGTCAAATTGAAATATTCATACAGTTAAGAACTAATCTTTCATTTCAGTATAACATTGTGTGTTTTAACCTTTAAGTGTAAAAGCTTCACCCAGTTGCCTTCGTAAATTGATTGTTGATGGAAGTAATTCTCTTATTTCATATTTAATGTGGGTTCAAACCGGACCGGACCGAAATCGAACCGTGTTATATTCAAACCGAACCGAAACCGAACTGTTTAAAAGATTAGTATAATAGTTTGTATTTTTGATTAACAGTTTGATGCGGTGCGGAAGCGGTTTGGACTCCAAACCGCACCAAACCGACCCGCGCCCACCCCTAATATTTTTGACGGGGATCTTCATGTTGATAATGCTCGTGGTGTCGACGGTGATCGTGTAGGGAGCTCAGATCAAGTGGCGAACACATGTTGAGTTGGGAAATTCATCACTTGTAGGTGGTAGCAGTTTGTGATTGGCGTGATTGATAAGAAGGTAGCTGTGACTAGTTTAAAAACAGTATGTTTAGAGTGTTGTTTTATTCGATGGGGTCACTTTTTTATTTTTTGTTTTGAAAAGACGATTTGGTTGAAGGTGGAGATCGAGTGTATGTTGGAGACGTGTGATTTTTCATCAAGGTAAAATGTTAAATTTATGTAATATAAAATAACATTTAGAAGAGGAAACATATATAAAAAAGCAAAGAGAAAATTTAGATTCTTCCAAATTAATAGGCATATATGGATATGTCTATTTCTCTCTCACTCTAAGTGGATTGATCGGTCTATTTGTTGCCATATACATGTTGCCTTAAGCATCAAGTAATTGTTTGTTATAAATATAGCTTTGAATCAAAGAAAGCATGGAAAAGTGTGAAAAAATATTTGGTATTTTTCTCTTCTTCCAACTTTGTTCTTCTTCTCCAAACACTTAGAAGCCATTGCCCATAGAGATTAATGAAAGAGTTAGTAGTATGCCCTAGAGGAAATTATGTAATTGGTTACATACATCTAACTCTGTAATCAATTTTATTCGTAATAAAGGTGTTTGATTAATGTCATATACTTATTATATTGTGATATCATTTATTTAAAGCACTCTAATAAGAAAATCCTTAAATAAATGTTATGTGATTGTAGTTGCTAATAGTTGCAGTTGTAAGTAATTAATCACAAAATAAAATAATATTTTGTTTTAAATATTCCTAGTCAAGATATTTTGAGTAAGAATATCAATTCATACTTTAAAACTAGAGTACATAGCGCTCTTCAAAGGTTGGATGGTGTATTACTGAGCTACTGGGGGCACCAAGGAGTTACGCACTCGTAGTTATTAGATAATTATGGAATGACTTCTATGAGAATTTCCAGTTGGTTGATAACAACTAGGTCAAATATGAAATCTCGGTGTGATGATGTTACAGAATTCCCTCGACTTGAGAATACTATGAAACTTCAAGTGAGTACTCCAGTTTGATTATAGTCAAATCGTGACATGACATCCATCGAACGACTATAGCTGCGTCTGATTCAAAGCATTGGGAGTGAAGCACTATTCAATAGAGAATTTATCTCCTTGATTATATAAGGTTAGTATCATGGTTAACTGTTGTCAACTCAAAGTCAAAATCTCTGTCTAAATAGAAGGTTAATAATAAATGTTATCGTTAAACCAATGAGTTTGTTTATGGACTGAACAAGTTGAATTTGGATAATATTGGAGATTTGGCCACAGTCTGACTCCATACATCCTAATGTGATATAGTGATAAAAAACTTGTGTAAATTATTATCGCTATTGGTAATGCTTAAGATAATATAAAATATGATTTCTTTCTTCCAAAAAAAAACCTGTAGCCGATGAGTTCAACCAAACTTTCACCACTTGCAAAGGTGATGAACAAACATTAATATTTGAATTGTTCAATATTAACCGTTGACTAAATTCACACCTCTAAGTTTGACTACCATATTTGTGAATTCTTCGAAAAACCACACGATCTAATTGATTTATAAGGTGTTATGAATTAATTAATGTTTAAGAAATATTAATTATTAATATATTTTATGTTTATGGTGTTATAAGTAAGTGGAGTAGCTCCTAGACATGTTCCGGGAGTTATAGTGTATATACAGAGGTTATATATATGTGTGTTTATATATAATATCGTTGTATGTTTAAACAAGCTTTAACTATATTTAATTATTTAAATAGGCATTGGGAATTTTTTGTCCGCTTGAGACAAAATCATGGTCGATCATAAGAAAGAAATAAATGATCTAAATGTTGATTTAACTTTAATCGAGAAATAAAAGATGAAGGTTTTAAAAGAGAGAATGGGTAATGTTTCATTTTCTCTATAAAACAAATCTCTTCATTAATTCATTCATTCAATCTTTCCTCTTTCTTATTTCTCTTTCACGGTCACCACTTTTCTTCCTTTTCTCGCATGGCTGAAAATTCATCCCAGATAACATCATACAAAACAAAATAAGAGTGGTAAATTCAATTTCAACAAGATCGGGTGGTGATTCAAGGAATTTAAGAGTCGATTTATAAACCAAAGTGTCACATAGGGCTAGATCTAGTGAGGTAAATATTCTTTTTTTAATTTCAACATGTCACCGACCCTAAAATATATATTCGTACTGCCAAATGCTTATTTATATTATTTTTAATTATTTAAATTTGTTTATAACCTTAAGATATTTTAAATTATAGATTACTGCAATTACAAATGAACAAGGTATATACATGTATAACAATGATGTTTGGATTTGGTCATAGTTTTGTAAGAGTGGATACAAATTTATTTAGATCTAGTTTAAAAGAAAATTATATTTTTTCAATATTATTTTTATATGTATATTTAATACATACAAACATTTATATATATACATTTAATATAATATGTTGTGTTAAGTTATGCTAAAATTACACACACACGTTTATACTTGAAATATTTAATGTTTACTTTAATTCCCTTTTTATTTAGAATTTATTTCTTGTTTGGTACATATTGGACAAAGGTTGAAATTCTTTATGAATATTGATATGAAATTTCAAATGTTTGAATAATATTATTTGTAACATTGTTTAAAAGGTAATTTGATTTATAAATCTTTATGTAATTTTCAAATATAAGAAGTTTAATGGTAAATGATTTTGTTTATAGGTTTTAAAGGAATTATTCTTCTCCTTCGTTCTAAAAGATTGGATTTCTTTAATTAGTAGATTGCAAATAAAGAAGGTGGTACACATTTTCCCTTTTCTATTCAATTACTAAACATTCATACAGATTTTAAGATATCCAATTTGATATATAGATTTATTTTCAAACCATGTACATAAATATATGGCAATAACACAATAGATATATGTGTGTGTACATACTTAGTCATTTATATTCTCGATATTCATACAAAATTATCATATGGATATACAAGTATGATATAGATGTATGTATAATAGATATAAATCCCATTGTTTATATGTGTATGTATGTACGTGCATATGTCTGTTTGTGTGTGACATGATATATATATATATATATATATATTCAAGTAAGCATCGAATAAAATTAATAAATGTGGTTAATTATTTAAAATAAATTTTTTTAAGTAAAGTATGATTTTATTTAAATAAATAGATTGGATTTAATGCTAGTTAAAAGATTTCATAGACCCATTATGATCCAAATCGGTTTTTTTTAAATTTACCCATTTCACCCGTTGTAAAATGGATCAAGTTTCAACAATGGTATCTGAGCCTCTATAATCTATGCAGTTTAATTAGCCAATATTTATGGCTAACTAATAAACTTTTCTATTTGATGGGTGTGTAAAATAGTAGTATCTAGGCTTAGGGTTAAGTAAAAAGTTTACTCTCCTTCCTGGCTACTAACCTAGTCTAATGGGTGGAGTGAGTCCAAAAGATTGACATAGGTGTCAAACGTTTGCGATCTTTCAACGCTCGAAAGTCGACATTAATACGTCCACTGTATCAAATGTCGTGCAATCGAATGCCAGAAAATCGAATCATTAGGGTTAAAAAGAAGAGGTAGAAGAAGACAGAAGAAAAAAGAACAGAAAAACAGAAATAGAAACAGTATCAGAATCTCACATTCACAGCGGAACAATATATAATAGATAATCACTAGTCTTTTAAACAAAGAACTATATCAGTTTATACAATACAACAATGAGAGTCAATATACAACTCAATACAACAATGGACAGTTATATAAACTTGTCCCCATACAGAATACACGGCGGAATAAATAAACAAGTGTGGGAGTACGTCTCGCCATCCATCTTGCCTCCAAAGCTCCAGAATATCCTGATAACATAACTCTAGGCTGCCCGTGTGAAAAATTATGGGCACTCAGAGTTTAGAAAGGGAACAATAAACTCCGAATCAGTCATGGTGACTGATGTGAGATCGTAAAACAGTTATTTTCACAAAGAAAATAAAACAAATGCGCAATGCTTTTGGAAAATGAAACTACCATAAGGCCTCCCGCCGCACACACAATGCAAACGCAGAATTGGAGGAGATTTCTCCTTATGATAGTCAAATATGCTTACTATGAAAAATCAGTTGATATTATTATTAATGTCTAGTGTGGAAAACATTTCGAAAGTATAATATTAATCTTAGCCAGCATAGGCATTCCGCACTTATGCCTACTATAGCTACTATGTTCAATAGCAGGTTACCGCCACATTCCATAGCAGGTTATACAACTAAAACCGTACAGGGTTCGTATTGTTTCTTTGGATTTTCCAACAAATGGTCAGGCTAAGGAACTTCCTACTGCCACATGGGTACGCCTCTGGTTGGACGTCCCGAGAACTAACTAGCTCTCTGCCAACACAAGGCCGGGTTACCCCTTACACTAGGTAACTACTACACGAATATGCCACCCCCGGTCCTTTGGGACCTTTATCCGAGGCGCCTCGATCACAAAGCAACAACCACACAGTAAATGAGATTGGAGCAACCACATAGGTTAAATACCAGGGCTCCATACCTGATACCACCCTTTTCCAGAAGGAAATGACATACCCTAAAGGGCGCGACCCTCATAACCTTGCCGCGTCATTTCTGTTTCGACCATTTCCGGGGTGTGAGGCTCGGTGCAGTCTCGTCCACAAAGCTACGCTTTTTCACAAAGCGATGCTTTGATCACAAATGATCAACAAATGATCATCATCACACAGCAACACTTAGCATGCCACACTACCAAACTGGGAGTATATCACTGATAACCTTCAACTACATAACCTCTGAGCTCGTACGTCTCAGAGAAGGGTGTTAAGCTAAGAGAATAAATTCTCCGCCACCAACAGATATGTATTTGAAAGAAATCAGCTTTATATCTCAAAGTGTAATGTCAGACATACAACCATACAAGTCTGTTTTGGGTTCGAACAGAACCGAAGGCACTTCCAAAGAAGCCCTTGCAATCCGGGTATTCACAATCCCGATCGGACTTCCCATCACAAGAAGAGTGATATAAATCTCTATACCGGAGCAACTCGGTGCAGAGACATTCGACATGTTGTCCTTTCATTTTCGAAAATACCCGGTCTTCACACTGGTCTTCAATTGCAATTCATAACGTCGTATCATTATTCGGAATGAGTTATATGACACAAAGTCCTCTCCCGACTTAACCGAATAATGAGCGCTTGTTTTAAAAACAAATTCAAATGCCATTTCAAAGGCAAATATTGATAGTCAGTGATTTAACTATCAAACAACATTCACAACAATCAACCAATTTAAATAATTTTCCCAAATTATTTCAAAATATCTTCACAAGATATATATATTTTCCACACTTCATCACTTTGAAAACAAATTTCAAATCACTTTTCACCTTTCAACTTTTGAAAATCAATTTCCTTACGCGGAATATATTTCCAAATATTTCTTTTAAAAACCAACTTTAGAACCTTTAATTTATATTATTAAAAGCTACTTTGGAAATATACTCGGCTTTATAGTGAGAATACACTTTCACTTCAAAATGGTCCATTTAAAGCAATTAAATAATCCTTATCGATTCATTTTAAATTTACGTTCCAAATCCGTAAATTTATTTCCACGCTTTTAAAAATAAATCAGTGTTTATTTTTAAAGAAAAATTCCCTTTCCATTAGAAATTCCATTTGAATCTACATTCCCAAATATTCACTTTTTATACGATTTTCAAATCGATTTCTCAAATATTCACTTTCAACTTCAAATCAACTTTCAAATTTATTTCCAAATTTATTTCAAAACACCAAATAAATTTCCAAATGGATTTCCAGATTTATTTCCCTTTTAAAATAAATTCCAACTTTAATTTCAAAAAAAAAATCCAATTTTATTTATTTCTGGTATCCAACGATACCAAAAATACATTCGGCTATATTATAGCCTTCAACAATTTCAATCGTCAATATAATCATTCACAGATTATAAATAATTCATCACACAGCATACGAAACAAATTCATACAACATATGAAACAAATTCATATAATTTGAGGAATCCAGTTGGATACCTCCAACCTATTTCCCTGCATCCACAGACGTTAGCACAATACCAATTCCACTTCGAGGTGGAATATCGCGGTATATGGGATTTATAAATATCATCCGCTATTAACGGCGCATAGGGTCTCATCCGCTATATAATGCGGGAAATCACAACTCCAATATATATATATTCCAATATATATATATAATGCTATATACTACTATATATATACTATCACAATCAGGCAATCAATCAATAACTGCAATTCAATTTTCAATTTGAGTGAGAAGATCTCACCTTTCCTTTTATTTTGCAATCCACTTCATTCCAGCTTGTTTTAACGATTTTTTAACCTTTTATAGACATTTATAGTTCATTAATCATTTGAAACAGTCGCATAGTAGATTTTTTTCTAATAATTTAATTAACCAATGATTTCCCTTTTAAAAAATAACTTTTTAGTAGCTAAAATAAATTAAATTACCTATATAGATTTCCTAAAAATCTAATTTATATAAACTTCCAAATGCTTTTAAAAATTCTTATTATTATTATATTATTCATTTTATTTATTCTTTTAACTGTTTATAACTAAATATGTATTATTTCATGTTTACTGTTTAAAAATAGATATGTAAGGGTATATATATATATAAAATCTTTAAACTGAAAAATAATTATCAAATTTTATCTCTACTGCAAAAAAAATCAGGTTAACGATACCTTCACTGCCTCAAGCTAAAACCCAAGATGCCCAAAACCCACTTCCATGCCGACGCCTGCAGTCGACGCCGATCCATTTCGTAGCCACCATCACGAACTCGAGCACAAGGTCACCAAATCGCAATGCGCGAAGCGCCGCCGCTGTTCTAAGCCTGACATCGCGACGTCGCCGATTGAGGTTGCCGCTTGCTCTGCCTCGCGATTCAATTCGCGATTAAATCGCGACCACCAAGATCCAAGTTAATCGCCCCTCCTCCATTGAATCGAAACCGCTAATTTTGGTGTTGAGGTGAAATCAGCCTCAACGAAGTCGCTGTGATCTGGGCTAAGTTTGATTATCGAGCAGACAAAAGAAGGTAAGGAGGCGATTTCGAATCGATGAACACGCGATTCATCAGCAGCCATTATTATATTTTTCGAGTTCGATAATGAATAAGAGGGAAGGCTCTACGAACAGAAGGGAAAGAATAAACCATTTATTTCGATTTTGAAATGAAGATAGTTTTCTCCTTTTTTCTGAAATTTGAATGAAAGGCTCGGCTTAAACAAAACGAAGAGGAAGATTGCGTGCCTGAACAAGTTTTCGTGATACAGTGACCTCTGAAATGAAATCAAAAAGCACTGACGTGAAGTAAATGCGGCTAGGAATTTGACCAATATATATAATATATTGATTTAGTTTACGATATAGATTTCAATGTGTTTACCCATCGTACAAGCACACAACAGCTCCAATCACTACGAAAATTGAAATCCGATAATAATGCAATATTACGGATCCAATGGAATTGGTTTCGTCGAATTCCAAGACTGTGCCCCTGAAAGACTATTTTAAATATCGATTTAAACGATATAAATTCAAAACTGAACAAAACAGTTTCAAATTCAATTCTGAAGCTTCTATTATCTTCAATATTATTGATATGAATTTTCTAAGCCTTTAAATTATTTTTAATCAGCTTAAAACTGAAGATTCAAATTTTTACCCAGATTTAACGATTAAATTCAATAATTAAATTACCAAATTCATTCTGATATTTCGAATTTCAAATTAAACTAACTTCCAGATATTTAAAATCAATTAAATATCCTGATTTCCAATATCAAAAATTCAGGGTCGTTACTATCTTCCCCCCTTAAAAGAATTTCGTCCCGAAATTACAAGTTAAGAAGAATGATCCAATCCCCGTTAACTATTTTCTCAAATCCAAATAGTTTTAAACAACTTTTCAGAATAATCTTTTATTAAGACACACTAATCTTTTTCTAACTTTCCAAACTTATTCATAAGTTCAAACAACTTTATTTTACTTCACAATTCAAATTCAAATTGTAAATTATCCAAAATTTCTCAAAAATTTCAACTTCTAAATTTTCAAAAAATTTCGCCAGCGTCTCTTTTGCGCGGCTAACTCGGTACGACTACAAAATGTCCCTACGGACTCCCAAATCCCAATAGAAAACAAAATGCCAAGTGGTAGAATAAAAAACCCAAACAAATTTCATACTGAAATTCAAATACATACCTTTTGTTGAGAAATTCAAATTCATCTTCGAAATCAAGATCCAATTCCATTTTCCTATAACCTTTATAATCCCTGTATACTTTACTTAACAACAATATCTAAATTTACTTATTGGATTCCAAATACCCATTGTACTTAAGAATTCCATTATCCATTTCTTAAGTTCAATATAATTATTTATTTTCACTTCACTAACAAAGTTGTATATTCATTTCCATTCAACTTTGCATTTCCAATTCCATTTGAATTCAATTTACAATTTCAATTCTATTTGAATTCCTTTTATCTTCAAAGACCAAAAATTCACTTAGTGAAACTCGATATTCACTTTTTTCCAAAGTTTTCAACTTCAACCAAAACAATGGCTTTCATTTTCTAGTTCAATTCCTACGTTTCTATTACAATTTGAAAATCAATTTTCCGTTAACAAAAGTTTCCAAATTTTTTTCAAAATTTTTCTAACTTCCAAAATTTTCGGAAAATTTTGGCGGAATCTCTTTTGTACGGAGGAGCTTTTGCAATTTGACAAAAGATATAAATATATATACATCGACCTACTCGGTCGGAAAAACAAAAATAGTTCATATTTCCTATTTTTGTATTGCGTAGGCGTACCTTTATTAGCATTTTAAGCAAAGCGGCTTATTTTTAAGCATTTGCGCGACCAAAATGCAGCCAAACGGCTTCCAAATCTCTGTGCTTACTCAATTTAAACACGTAAGTGACATATATAAGAAGTTATTAACATTTTCACTTATTTTCAATAACAAGCAAGTAGTTTTCATAAGTAAAACATTCAAAACTAATTCCATTAGCAATTTATAAAGTTTCAATACAAATTTTAATTGCTTACAACTACAACACATCATTTCCATTCAATTTCAATGGGTCACAACACACTTTCATTGCATTTAAAATTCGAATCTATTCACTTACATTTCATTTTATTTAACTAACTAGTTCCATTCAAAACCATTATGATTTCACATTTTAATCCACTTTCGAACTTACTTTATTTATAATAAAACCATTTCAAGTTTTATCTCTATCCACTTAAATTTTATTTACCACTCAAATCGTCGCTATTTCAATTCAACTCTATTTTATTTAACTTGAGTTCATTGAATCAATATAGCTTTGGATTCACATTCAATAATTCATTTCTGAATTCATTTTGTTAATAACAAGGCCATTTCCAATTTATTTCTACTCAAACCAATTTTTATTATTTCTTCCACCTTTATTATCTTTAGTTCATTTCGAACCAATTTTTTACAACTTCATTTTATTTCACACAATTCAAATTGGTTATCAATATTTCAGTTTCAATTCCAGTTTTATTCTTTTATTCATTTCCAAACACAATTCAATTTCAATTCACCATTTTTAGTTTACAACCACTTATATTTAAATTGGATTTCAAATTCCATATGAATTTTATTTACCCTTTATTTATAAATATTGAATTCATTTCAAACCATATCTATTTGGTCTTTTCTTCAATTAGTTTCACTTACTAATTTTTTTTCAATACTTCGCTTTATTCTTCACAAATCAAATCCAATTCCACTTCTATTTACTTACAATTCCGAAATGAATTTCAACATCCAATTTCATTTTCTTGCACTTGCAATTGTAAATTTATTCATTCATTCATTTACAATTTATTTTCCACCGTAATAATTTTATTCCAATCCACTTTTTATCCAACTTATTTTCGCTTCCATATTTACTTTCATCCAACTTCTCTTTAAGTTAGATTTTTATTTTAACAACTTCAAACTTTACAAGTTAACAACTTAATGATATTCCATAAATATTTTATATAACATTCCAGAGTCTTTTCAAATTATCCTTTGAATTTCCAAAACCAACCCAGTTTTCAACAACTTCCATTTAAAACAATTTGGCAGCAATTCCTCTTTTGGAAACCCGAAAATGAACACCGGTGATGTCGCGATCATCATCGGAATTATTTTCCAGCGACCTAAAAAAGTTTAGAGCTTTCATCCCTTCAAAACCTTTTCTAAAACCTTTGAAATTCATTTCCAAACTCAAAAGGAATTTAAATTTTTCCAAATCTCCAAAATTTCCAAATTCTTTTCAAAACATTCTTTGAAATTCCATTTCAAATTACAAATTACATTTACAATTTATATTTACAAATTCCATTTGTATATGGATTTTTATTTCTTAACTTTGGAGTTACGATTTCAATTTCCTTTTCATCTTTAATGATAATAATTTAATGTTATCACTTCCAAACAACCAAGCAGTCATATATACTATAATAATTTACAAAGATTATTTCCTTTATCTACGAAAATAGTTTTGGGTAAAATTATTTCATCTACCCGATTTTAAAACAATATCGTGCCGAATTGTTCTGTTCGAGTGTTTAGAGATCCCTATCGATAGAGTTGTACAGACTATACCGACCAGAATCCATATACCACTCAACAAACCAATCATCACAATACCAAACAATTTTATATTCACTAACAAATACGCGCTCATATCTATTAATACACTCAACTCATTCTAGAGTACTACTGACTCTATCTCTAATGAGTAATTCCCAACAGAGCCAGGGTTATCGCTTAACCAATTGCTCTGATACCACATGTAACGTTTGCGATCTTTCGACGCTCGAAAGTCGACATTAATACGTCCACTATATCAAATGTCGCGCAATCGAATGCCAGAAAACCGAATCATTAGGGTTAAAAAGAAGAGGTAGAAGAAGACAGAAGAAAAAAAAAGAACAGAAAAACAGAAATAGAAACAATATCAGAATCTCACATTCGCAGCGGAACAATATATAATAGATAATCACTAGTCTTTTAAACAAAGAACTATATCAGTTTATACAATACAACAATGAGAGTCAATATACAACTCAATACAACAATGAACAGTTATATAAACTTGTCCCCATACAGAATACACAACGGAATAAATAAACAAGTACGGGAGTACGTCTCGCCATCCAGCTTGCCTCCAAAGCTCCAGAATATCCTGCGAACATAACTCTAGGCTGTCCGTGTGGAAAATTATGGGCACCCAGAGTTTAGAAAGGGAACAATAAAATCCGAGTCAGTCATGGTGACTGGTGTGAGATCGTAAAACAGTTATTTTCACAAAGAAAATAAAACAAATGCGCAATGCTTTTGGAAAATGAAACTACCATAAGGCCTCCCGCCGCACACACAATGCAAACGCAGAATTGGAGGAGATTTCTCCTTATGATAGTCAAATATGCTTACTACGAAAAATCAGTTGATATTATTATTAATGTCTAGTGTGGAAAACATTTTGAAAGTATAATATTAATCTTAGCCAGCATAGGCATTCCGCACTTATGCCTACTATAGCTACTATGTTCAATAGCAGGTTACCGCCACATTCCATAGCAGGTTATACAACTAAAACCATACAGGGTTCGTATTGTTTCTTTGGATTTTCCAATAAATGATCAGGCTAAGGAACTTCCTACTGCCACATGGGTACGCCTCTGGGTGGAAATCCCGAGAACTAACTAGCTCTCTGCCAACACAAGGTCGGGTTACCCCTTACACTAGGTAACTACTACACGAATATGCCACCCCCCCGGTCCTTTGGGACCTTTATCCGAGGCGCCTCGATCACAAAGCAACAACCACACAGTAAATGTGATTGGAGCAACCACATAGGTTAAATACCAGGGCTCCATACCTGATACCACCCTTTTCCAGAAGGAAATGACATACCCTAAAGGGCGCGACCCTCATAACCTTGCCGCATCATTCCTGTTTCGACCATTTTCGAGGTGTGAGGCTCGATGCAGTCTCGTCCACAAAGCTACGCTTTTTCACAAAGCTACGCTTTTTCACAAAGCCATGCTTTGATCACAAATGATCAACAAATAATCATCATCACACAGCAACACTTAGCATGCAACACTACCAAACTGGGAGTATATCACTGATAACCTTCAACTACATAACCTCTGAGCTCGTACGTCTCAGAGAAGGGTGTTAAGCTAAGAGAATAAATTCTCCGCCACCAACAGATATGTATTTGAAAGAAATCAGCTTTATATCTCAAAGTGTAATGTCAAACATACAACCATACAAGTCTGTTTCGGGTTCGAACAGAACCGAAGACACTTCCAAAGAAGCCCTTGCAATCCGGGTATTCACAATCACGATCGGACTTCCCATCATAAGAAGAGTGATATAAATCTCTATACCGGAGCAACTCGGTGCAGAGACATTCGACAGGTTGTCCTTTCATTTTCAAAAATACCCGGTCTTCACATCGGTCTTCAATTGTAATTCATAACGTCGTATCATTATTCGGAATGGGTTATATGACACAAAGTCCTCTCCCGGCTTAACCGAATAATGAGCGCTTGTTTTAAAAACAAATTCAAATGCCATTTCAAAGGCAAATATTGATAGTCGGTGATTTAACTATCAAACAACATTCACAACAATCAACCAATTTAAATAATTTTCCCAAATTATTTATTTCAAAATATCTTCACAAGATATATATATTTTCCACACTTCATCACTTTGAAAACAAATTTCAAATCACTTTTCACCTTTCAACTTTTGAAAATCAATTTCCTTACGCGGAATATATTTCCAAATATTTCTTTTAAAAACCAGCTTTAGAACCTTTAATTTATATTATTAAAAGCTACTTTGGAAATATACTCGGCTTTATAGTGAGAATACACTTTCACTTCAAAATGGTCCATTTAAACCAATTAAATAATCCTTATCGATTCATTTTAAATTTACGTTCCAAATCCGTAAATTTATTTCCACACTTTTAAAAATAAATCAGTGTTTATTTTTAAAACAAATTTCCCTTTCCTTTATAAATTCCATTTTGAATCTACATTCCCAAATATTCACTTTTTTATACGATTTTCAAATCGATTTCTCAAATATTCACTTTCAACTTCAAATCAACTTTCAAATTTATTTCCAAATTTATTTCAAAACACCAAATAAATTTCCAAATGGATTTCCAGATTTATTTCCCTTTTAAAATAAATTCCAACTTTAATTTCAAAAAAAATCCAATTTTATTTATTTCTAGTATCCAACGATACCAAAAATACATTCGGCTATATTATAGCCTTCAACAATTTCAATCATCAATATAATCATCCACAGATTATAAATAATTCATCACACAGCATATGAAACAATTTCATACAACATATGAAACAAATTCATACAACATATGAAACAAATTCATATAATTTGAGGAATCCAGTTGGATCCCTCCAACCTGTTTCCCTGCATCCGCAGACGTTAGCACAATACCAATTCTACTTCGAGGTGAAATACCGCGGTATATGGGATTTATAAATATCATCCGCTATTATGCGGCGCATATGGTCTCATCCGCTATATAATGCGGGAAATCACAACTCCAATATATATATATATATATTCCAATATATATATATATATTGTTATATACTACTATATATATATACTATCACAATCAGGCAATCAATCAATAACTGCAATTCAATTTTCAATTTGAGTGAGAAGATCTCACCTTTGCTTTTATTTTACAATCCACTTCATTCCAGTTTGTTTTAACGATTTTTAAACCTTGTATAGACATTTATAGTTCATTAATCCTTTGAAATAGTCGCATAGTAGATTTTTTCTAATAATTTAATTAACCAATGATTTCCCTTTTAAAAAATAACTTTTTAGTAGCTAAAATAAATTAAATAACCTATATAGATTTCCTAAAAATCTAATTTATGTAAACTTCCAAATGCTTTTAAAAATTCTTATTATTATTGTATTATTCATTTTATTTATTCTTTTAACCGTTTATAACTAAATATATATTATTTCATGTTTACTGTTTAAAAATAGATATGTAAGGGTATATATATTTAAAATCTTTAAATTGAAAAATAATTATCAAATTTTATCTCTACTGCAAAAAAAATCAGGTTAATGATACCTTCACTGCATCAAGCTAAAACCCGAGATGCCCAAAACCCACTTCCATGCCGACGCCTAGAGTCGACGTCGATCCATTTCGTAGCCACCATCACGAACTCGAGCACAAGGTCACCAAATCGCAATGCGCGAAGCGCCGCCGCTGTTCTGAGCCTTACATCGCGACGTTGCCGATTGAGGTTGCCGCTTGCTCTGCCTCGCGATTCAATTCGCGATTAAATCGCGACCACCGAGATCCAAGTTAATCTCCCCTCCTCCATTGAATCGAAACCGCTAATTTTGGTGTTGAGGTGAAATCAGCCTCAACGAAGTCGCTGTGATCTGGGCTGAGTTTGATTATCGAGCAGACAAAAGAAGGTAAGGAGGCGATTTCGAATCGATGAACACGCGATTCATCAGCAGCCATTATTATATTTTTCGAGTTCGATAATGAATAAGAGGGAAGGCTCTACGAACAGAAGGGAAAGAATACGCCATTTATTTCGATTTTGAAATGAAGATAGTTTTCTCCTTTTTTTTTTAGATTTGAATGAAAGGTTCGGCTTAAACAAAACGAAGAGGAAGATTGCGTGCCTGAACAAGTTTTCATGATACAGTGACCTCTGAAATGAAATCAAAAAGCACTGACGTGAAGTAAATGCGGCTAGGAATTTGACCAATATATATATAATATATTGATTTAGTTTACGATATAGATTTCAATGTGTTTACCCATCGTACAAGTACACAACAGCTCCAATCACTACGAAAATTGAAATCCGATAATAATGCAATATTACGGATCCAATGGAATTGGTTTCATCAAATTCCGAGACTGTGCCCCCGGAAGACTATTTTAAATATCGATTTAAACGATATAAATTCAAAACCGAACAAAACAGTTTCAAATTCAATTCTGAAGCTTCTATTATCTTCAATATTATTGATATGAATTTTCTAAGCCTTTAAATTATTTTTAATCAGCTTAAAACTGAAGATTCAAATTTTTACCCAGATTTAACGATTAAATTCAATAATTAAATTACCAAATTCATTCTGATATTTCGAATTTCAAATTAAACTAACTTCCAGATATTTAAAATCAATTAAATATCCTGATTTCCAATATCAAAAATTCAGGGTCATTACAGTTATATTTGAAAATTTATCTTAGATTGCCCAAAGTAGATTGAATAATTTTTTTGAAATCATTAAAATATCTAATTGAAACGTTTAATCGAATAGCTGATCTATTTGAAAAATAATTATTAAATGCTAATTAGTTAAAAATAAATATACAGATATGTGTGTGTATACATACATATTAAATAAAAATTATAAAGGATATTGTTTAATAATTTAAAATGTTTTGATTTTCTCAAAATTGTTTTGAAAGAATAAACTAAATAATCTTTTTAATTTGATAAATATTTAATTAAAATGTTTAATAGATTAATTAATTAATTAACTAATTAATATACATTTATACACACACACACATATTTGATACACACACACATATAGAGATGACTATAAAGGTTATATTTAAATATCATTCTTAAATAGTTTAAGATAAAAAAAATTAAATTTTAAAATACAATTTGATTAATTTAGTTAATTAAATTAAGAATTAAAATTAATCAAATATTATTTAACTAATAAGATACATTTGAATATCATATAAGTTAATTAAATTTTAGTTTATAAATAAATCGAACTTATATAACTATATGCATTATTAGAATACAAAATAAACCCAAAATAGTTTTTTTGAATAAATACATACGTATGGTACGTGTACTATGGATTCTTATGTGTCTAACACTTGAATCACGAAGCTATTTCATAAGAAATACATTATTCCTTAAATCGATATCATTTAAAATATATTAAAAAATTATGAATCTTTAATATAAGTTGTCCTCTATCATTTATATATTGATAGATTACTTGCATACACAGTAGCTATTGAGCAAACTCAAGCTGGAGCTGTTATGTGTAGCACTACTAATATATTGTCTAGATAAGGTAAAATACATGCATGTATTTGTTAAGCAAACTCAAGTATATGCATTATACTTAGGTCATCATGAGATGAGAAGTGAATAACCTCTCTTGATTTGTTGAGAAAACTCAAGGTCGAGGTCATGATTATGGAAAGAACCATGGTTAGGCGTTGCATATGATACAACCGATAAAGAGTTATCCATCGTTCACGGACTTATGATTTATTGAGCAAACTCAAGGTCAGAATCACAAGGCAAGCAGGTTTAGCACTCACTCGAGAATAGAACAATTTCTATATTTTTTTAAGGCTTTGAGGAATATAAAAATCTAGTGGGAGGCTTATTAGGAAAATGAAATGATAACATTTAACCATTCTTATATTATAAGAACGTATGGTATATAAAGTTAAAATAATCTACTACAATAAATTTATGCAAATAATATAATTGATAAAATTGTTTATCAATCAAAATAACAAATGAACTAAATTAGGATTGATAAAGAAGTATAAACTATACTGACTAGTAAATCTTTCGGTATGTTGTCGCTTCAAGACCCATGCAAGTGGCAAATTATACAACTACTAAATACATTCGTGCATTGGTCACTTAAGTGTTTATTTGCCTGAGACTTTGTGTTATTTTCAATGAGTTTTGAACTCTAAAGCAATACAAAAATAGAGATATTTGATATATCTTTGAGCACGTGCAAAAGGTTGTATGGTGAACAATCACGTTCGTATTATACGAAATCTTGATGAAAATATTTTCGCTCAAAATGAGCAAGTAAAACATAGTGTAAGATCATGTGTTCAATACGACTGAATACAATGCAGATCTTGTTACATTAGAAGCAACGCAGACTAAGAACTAAGGACCGACCTAGAAAGTCAATTACTAAAATGTCAATTTCGATAAGTTTACTTAAGTGTAACATGTAGACATCCTTAAAATGTTAAAGATGTCCAAATGACTTTTGTAAAGAGTTCGGTACAATCGTGTAGTAATAGTTTCCTTTTGAATAGTTTGACCATTTGAAAAAGAAAGCGAGTGTCCAAGAGTGGATATATAAGCACAATTAAGATGGAGAGTGTGATTGGTCACCTCTACTTCATGAAAAACCAACCAAAACGGGAATTGTATAAATTACTAAGTAGATACTTAGTATAAAATGATAAATTTGATTTATATTCCAAATGTAATTTTATTCTAGAAACTGTTTCCTAAGAGTTATTTCTTCGGGTTTAAGATATGATCTAAAATTCTCGATTGTAAATTAGTTGCAGTGGATGAAATAAATTGTCCATAAAAGTGGTTGAATGGAGTTTCATATTTCATGCAGCGTTACATTAATGACGAAAATAGTGGAAGTATATGCCATATGACACTTATTAATGTATGCAACAAGTTACGAAAAATTACTTTCATGTGTATGTGTACATACACACACATGTATGTATGCACCAAATATTATTTGTGAAACAATTACAATTTTCAATGTTGATTGAAATAGATGTAGTTTTATTTTAGTATGAATACTATGAATATTCATTATAAAATAACTCTTTTTTTTTTAATAGATACTATCATCCCGTTAAAAACCCATACGGTACTAGTGTGGCACTATCCGGGGAAAAATAGTATGGTTTCTTTGTTGCTATAAACAGAAGATAATAATTACAGCCATTAAAAGTCGCAATTATTTCAAGATAGACACAACAAAGCAAATAATGACGTAAAGTAACTTTATAAATAAAACTCGGCTACATTTCCAAATGAAAATGAAACCTAGCTACTTCATTTTCCTCCAAATCACGCGTCCATTTCTCCAAAACACATTCGCCTACCAGTTATTGGATTAAACACCACCCCCCCGGGTGAAATATGCGCAAGATCGATGCACCACCGAAGTGGTATTTTGGAGTCTTCTTCCCATCTACCTCAATGGCACGAAGCAGAAGATAAGGCGTTGATTAGTGTAGTTAGTCAGTGTCCCTCAGGTCTATACCCAGCGTCTCATCAAGTTGCAATTTTGTTCGCTCCTTTTGTTTTCCTGTTTGATGCCTAAACCTAGAAATTCACTTCGATGCAAATCCTTCTGGCAATTTCCAATTTGAAGTTCTTTTGATTCTTGAAAATTCTAGTATTTCGTTCTTGCCATAAACGATGAACTGTAGTTACAATACTGCATCTAGCAATATCTTGGATTTGGTCATTAGTTTTGAAATTATTTTGCATATCTATAATTTCATCCAAAAGGTTTAGGGAGCTGTGAGGATTTAAATTTAGCTTAATTCTAATTGAGATCGAAACAAAAGCATTGCAATCACAACTGAAAAACAAATGGTATATGCATTCATTTCCCTTGTCACCTAGAACACACTTTGGGTTGATAGAATTATCCCGTATTGATAATTTATCTTTTGTATCCAATTTACCCAGAAGTGTACGGTATGCGCAGAAAGCCATTTTATGACTGTTGCTTTTATGCCACACAACATTGCCCATGAAAGTGTATCATGAATAGCTCTCCATTTATTCCAAGCATCATTAAAAGAAAAATTACCTTTATCCCATGTCCAATGGTCCACTTTACTATCTTTGCAAATTTGAACTTGTTTAATTATGTCCTCTAGTTCTCTTGTTTCGAAAAAAATAGATGGAGCCAATTAACCATCTCTTATTATATTATTCACCTTAAAATTGGCTGAACCATCGGTTTCAACTCTCTCCCAACCCAAAAGATCAACCATCAATTTATCGTTCATCCATGGGTCAAACCATAGGGAAGTATGTTCCCTATTTGAAATAACTCTCCTAATATATTGTAATATATATGTGTTGTCTAGCTTTGAGAATTGTTTTCTATGAAGAGGAGCTATTATAGTCAATTTTCATGGTCCAAATTTCTTTTTATCTTAGCAGTATTTGTTATTAAGCCAATTAGATCCAATATTGGTTTTGCTCAAAAAATGCCAAAGAAGTTTCATAACTATGGCGTTTTGAAGTTCGGTAATGTTTTTCGGTCCAGTTCCACCTTCCATTTTAGGTCTGCAAATTATATCCCGAGCAATTGTAAAATGTTTCCCTCCCCAGAAAAATCAGCACACGTTTTGTTAATTTTCCCGATAGTTGCCAAGAATTTGATGGATCATAAGCCAATATAAAATCATTAAGGTAATAACAGAGTGAATAGGTTTAGCTCTTCCTGCTATTGATAGTAATTTGCTATCCCAATTTTCTATTTTCTCCTTTATTCTGTCTAGTAGAATCCTACAATCGGAGTAATGTAAGTAATTAGAAGATAAGAACTCCCAAGTATTTAATAGGAAATGAGTTACCATCCACTTTCAGAATGTTTTTAATTAGAATTTTATTTCTACACCCATTGGTGAAAAATATTTTGGATTTACTCTGATTTATTCTCATCTCTGCTTTAAGTTTAATATGATTATATTAAATATTTCCAATAGGTTGACTGCACTTTCTATGTTAGCATTGCTAAAAATCATCAAATCATTCTCATATAATAAGTGGAAAATAGGAGGAGAGATTTTGTCAATAGGCGATATCTTGTTGCCATCAACAAAATTTTCCATTAAAATAGAAAAGTACTCCATTGCAATGCAAAAAGGCATGGAGAAAGAGAATCCCCTTGCTTTATTCCACAATTTCTCGTGAAGAAACCCATAGGGACACCATAATTTGAATGGAGAATATTGAAGTGGTAATTCATTCTTTGATCAGGTTAATCAATTTTGGAGGAAAACCCATCATCTTAAGCATATGACATATAAAATAGTGGAAATTAGGGAGGCATCCCTATCATACTTTCATATTATAAAGCGGGTCCCTATTACAGTTTCATTGTAAAGCGGGTCCCTGTTTTCTGGAAACGAAGAAAAATTATTGCTGAAATGTCAGCAACTTTTATAAATAAGTGCTGATATTTCAGCAACTATCTGTGTCAAAGTTTTATTGTAAAAACAAAGAAAAATTATTGCTGAAATATCAGCAACTTTTATAAATAAGTGCTGATATTTCAGCAACTTTCATAAACTGTGTTCACAGTGTACATAAATGTTGCTGAAATATCAGCAACTTTTATAAATAAGTGTTGATATTTCAGCAACTTTCATAGACTATGTTCACAGTGTACAGAAATGTTGCGGAAATGTCAGCAACTTTTATGAAATGTTGCATCATGCTCTGCAATAATCGTGAATAAAAAACAGGGACCTAATTTACACTGAAATTTAGTGAAGGACTTTTCGTGAATTTTGAAACTTAATAAGGACCTGTGTCAAAAGTACCCTATAAAATATCTATTTCTCCAATCATATGCTTTTTGAAGATCTACTTTCATGCATAAGTTGTCAATACCTATACCTTTGAAACTTCTAAGCAATTCATGCACCAACAAGATATTTTCAGCTATATTTATCTTCGGAATGTATGTTGATGGTTTTCTGAAATTAAGAAACAAAGCAAATATTTTATTCTATTACTAGTTATTTTAAAATTGATTTGGTCAAACATATTACAACAAACAATAGGACGATAACTAGAAATAAATATTGACTTATCTTTCTTTGGGACAAGAGCAATAAAAGTATGATTAACCCCCTTACTAATTTACAAGTATCAAACAATTCTTTGACTGCCTCCCATAGTGTTTTTTTCTTCCTAATGTATTATAAATTTTTTTGTCATAAAACCATCAGGACCCGGGTTTTTATCATCAGTAGTTGAGAAGACGATTTCTTTAATTTCTTCTAGAGTGACCTTCTCGAAGAGGATTTTTTTCCCTTTTTCATTATTGTTTCTCTTACATTAAATTTTTGGGAAACAACAATTTTGTTTTCTTTCATTATTGATCAAATCGGTATAAATTTTAATGGCCTCATTCTCTATTAAATCATCAACATACACTAAATCTCCCTTTTCATTAATTAAGGCAAGTAAATTATTTCTATGCTTTCTCATAGACATTTTAGCATGAAAAAAATCTGGAATTATAGTCCCCTTCTTGAAGCCATGAAATTTTCGATTTATGTTCTGCATTGCATGATAAATTTCCATTTGAAGCTTTAAGTTGTTATTTGCTTTCACCAGTTTAAGTTGTTATTTGCATTTATGTCCTCTTTTAAGGTTTGTTGGAAATTAGGTATGGTTATCGAAACTAGTTAAGAGAAAAAGTTAATAAACAAGTCATTGATTAAGTCTCTATCGATTTTGGTGGTCGTTCCTCTTTTTCTCCATTTAAATTTAAAATCTTGTAATTTAGTCAACAAGTCCTGATGACATTAAAAATTTATTAAAGCCTATCAAGTGACTAAAAGGTATTGCTGACCAACTTTTTTCACCATTAGCATGTAAAGCGTTATTGAAATCCACCAGAAGCAGTAATGGTTTATTGAACATTTTGATTTCATTACTTTAAATCCTAAAGTTGTTCTCTATCTTTTAAAAAATATAGGCATAAATGAAGGTGATAAGAAATTTACATCCCCCTTTATTTATAACAGTACAGCTTACATGTTGTTTGCTTATAAATATAGTTTGAAGGTCCCGAATTTGCGAGTTCCAGCAAAATAATTTTTTTTCTTTGGCTCCAGTTTCATTATTATGAATTATTTCCCATTTATTTGATAAACGAAGCTTATGAATACCTTTTAAGTAAATTTTTTTGAGCAAACTTATTATATTCGATTTATGAAGTGTTAGGAGTTTCATAACATCGTTAAATCTAGTTTCCGATTTCATACCCCTAACATTCCAACTCAAAATGGTCATTTAATTTTTGTGTTGCTCCTTAAGTTATCTCTTTTTGGAGAAGCAATGTTTTCAAATTTCTTCTTTCTACCCTTTTTGGTTTGGTGATATTATAGCCAGGATTATCATTAACATAAGCTAAATAATCAACTTTTGAATTCTTCCTTATGGAAATTCCTCTATTACAGTTGAAACATTGTCAATAAAGTTTTTTTCCTCATTAAATGCATTAGCATCTTCATCAGACTCAATTGAATAATCAAAATTATTTACGTCTTAGTAGATTTTACCTATCACCTTGCAAATAGAACCATTTTTTGTATATGGACATATAATAACACCTTGAGTCTTTACCACTTGTTGTCTACGCTTATTTCCATTCTTTTTGTTAATTAGATATTGTTGGGATATCAAACTGCAGGTAGGGGGCATTACATATGTACTGAATTGAAGACATTTGAGGACTCTGAATCATTGTAGGTTGTTCTGATTTTTGCCGAGGATTTGCTTTAGACAGTGTTACCACCTCTTGATGAGCATGTGTTTTTGTTGGAGCTTGCTTATGCACGCACACAGTATTATCTTGCGCATAAGAAGATTGCTTGGGTCATCTGTTGCAACATAAGTTGCTGCAACTAATTTTGTGGTATCAAGATGCTCATATATATCCGAACCTTGTACACTGTCCATGTCTTCAACATATGCTTCTTGAAATATTTGTTTTTCGTTGAGAAACGTGGGTACATTATTTTGTAATGGAAACGAGACTTGTAGAAAAACTATTTTTGTTTCTTAGTCCGTATCTAATGAAGCTGGGGTTAAGGGCTGCATATTACCATTCACATTAATGTTTATATCTTGAATTGTTGTATTATTAATAGGATGTGAAATAGCATCAGCCCGTGCTGAATTTCATTAACATACAGATTATACGTAGTTGTAGCGTTAATGGGCTGCATATAACATCAGCTTTGGAACGGGTATAATTTTCGATCTAGGAAAGACTCGTCGAATCTTAGGCCCATCTCAAAGATGGTTGTTGATTGGTAAAATTGATGCAAAGAACAATAGCAGAGCTATATATCTACACATTATCCAACAGAAGGATAAAACATAATATTAGAACAGTACCCATTTCATTAAAAATTCAAATGTCAGAAACATACAACACAATCTCACATAACAACCCCAAATATCTATAATTCAAAATATATCATGTCTAAATGGGTACATTAGAAATATAAAAATAACACAGGTAGATAAATAGATAACTACCTCAAGTCCTTTCATCACCTTTGCCTTTGTAGTCTGCATCATCTTCTCTAACCTGTGTTGTAATGAGAAGGAAGCCAGAACAACAATATCCAGTGAATAAAAATCTCGGGCTTTTTTATAATAGTACTTGGATGGTATAATTTAATTAAGAATATATTTTATGCATCCTAACTATATTATAAGTTTTTCAACTATAAGTCCTATGGGTTTTCCAGTCCAATTCTATAACCATTACCCTTTCAATCCAGTAATCCATCCTCAACTGTAGGCCAAATGTCATTCCCAGTCCCACGCATATATCGTCAACAATGTCCTAACAATGTAAGAGATAGTACCTAAATCATTTAATACCTCTTTAATAGGAACTAGGTATACTCTGACTATTTAATACCTCATCCTAGGCAAATCCCCATCATTTAATACCTATCCCAAGGCGAACTCCCCTCTGACATTGCATGGAATCTCATCAGACAACTCAATACTTCTTCATGGAAGAGGCGGACCCTATAATAGCCATTTAATACCTCAAACCCGAAGCGGACTCTTCTCGAGATATCTTTTACCGTGCCTAACCGCTAACCTTGACCATTTAATACTTCTTAAATAGGGAGGAGCGGGCCTTAATCAGCCACTTACTACCTTCAACCCCAAAGTAGGTCCTTCGTATTATGACTTGTAACCCAAAGTGTGACGTCTCACATTAGTCCAACTATTCATAAGTACCCGTAGCCAGATTAGCTGGGCAAGTTTACCCTATAGAATTTGAGACTAACTTCGTGTCCTTCGTGGGTACTTATTATAGGTGATGTCTCACATCAGCCCCAAAGTCACACTACTGGTAGCCAAATTAGCTGGACGGACTTCCGTGTGCTTTTGACTGACCTCGCATCCTTATAACTTAGTTATAATCTACACTCACTTAACATACTATTATACACCCCACCGCAATCCTTATTAAGGCCTTATAAGGAAAACCCTTATTTCGCATAACTATCAGTTTCTTTCCTAATGGGGATTTAATACTAATTAATAACCTATTTACTACGCTATTAATTATACATTATTTATACACTAATATATATAGACACACACATGCATAAAATATTTCTAATCGTGCGAAGATTACGCCCTATGCTAACCATTTAAATGTCAAATTTAAATATATACTAGTTTAATTCCATATCAACAAACATACCATGCATCCAACATTCTCAGTCCAACCAAAGATGTGCATAAAAAATAGAATCCATACCAAACTTATTTTATACTGAAATAGTAGAATCAACATTAATAGAATTTGCAATTCAAACCCTTTTACGCTCTATTCAACTTCTACATATAAGAATGAAAAAGGGAATTTTCATTTAGATTACGGAAATAGGCAGTGAAAATTACAAATAAAGGAATACGTACCTTATACACCATTTCCTAACTTATTTCTTTTCAAAATCCATAATCAGATCCAAAGAAAAAGAGAAAAAGTGGAATAGAATATAAAACACTAAAATTGCAATAATTACATAATTCCACTATTTTAATATAAAATAATATAAGAATTGACATTTCTCTTTAGGGGAATTTTGGAGTTTTAATGCGACGGTTTCGTAAATAAGATTCCCCAAGGCATATACCAAATCCAAGTTATACTATACAATTAATAAAACAAGAAAGACTAAGATTTCCACGCACAAAAGTCCTTAGCTCTTCCCTTTTGGATTTATTTACACCCGCTTCAATCTCTTTCAGATCTCTCCCTTTAAAAATATACAATAAGAGAATTGTATCTGAATTAGGTTCAGAATCTTAAGGATTGGAGGAGAATAGAATTAGAAATTGAATAACAAACACATAAATTTCTTACCCGAAATCCTAAAGAATTTTTTGAATCTATGAAGAGAGAGATCGACAGAGCTTTGTTTATTTCTCAAAATTTGTGAATAAAAGTGAGGGGGCTAGGCTCTTATTTATAGTGGTTAAAAAGCAGAAGAATCGTCAGATTTAAGTCGGTTTAAAATAATAAAAATCCGAGCCGTCCGTGCTATGAAAAACCCTAACCGCCGCCACGACCACCGGTCAACCGCACCTACCTAGGCGGTTAACCGCTAGAGGTTGATCGACCATAGGTAGCGATCGACTAGTTAGTATATTTTAGGAACATTTATTCTGTTGCCATTGATAATTTATTTTATTCCTTAATTAATATTAAACGTTAATGCTTATTTAAAAATTTAATTAACCCCCAAGTCTAACTACCATTAATTTTTGAATTTCAAACTTCAGCATTAATTATTTATTAAAATTTGAATTCCATTTAAATTAATTTAAATCTAAAAACTTCAAACTTCAATAACTTTTTCGTTTGAGCTCCGTTTTCAAAACTTCATATATGGAAATTGATTAGAAAATAGCCATGAACCCAAAGGCATAACATTTGTGGCCAAATTCAAACATCTTCAAAAATTACCTTTTTAGCCTTTTTATTAATTTATTAATTCTTATTAATTAATTTATTATTAATTTTTATAGGATATTTTAAATTTCGGTAATATTCATATTATGTTCAGCTGTATTATTCTCTATCTCCTTTTATGTCATTATTGTTATACACATTCTAGTTGAATATCATCGACCATGGTTTGAATTTCTTTATGAGAGCAAGCTCATTTTCTTTGTCTGCTGCTGGTAGTGTTATTTTAGGTTGCTAGACCGAATTCTTTTTCTTCTTACATTATGAGTTGATATGCCCAAAATTTTATAAACCCTACATCACATTGGAATAAATTTGTATTCTACCTTGATATAATTTCTTCACCATTAAATAGATCCACCTCAGTTTTGCTTGGAATGTTAGAAGGTACATTCATTTCAACAAAAATGTGAGCGAAAGACAGTTAAGATACCATAGATATTATTTCATTTAACTTAGTTGGATTACCCAAGGCATTTGTGATTATACTTAAATCCTTTACATTCCATAACTCCAAGTCTAAATGTAATAACTTTACCCACAAAGGAATAATAGTAAGAATATCTCTTTCAAATTTTAAATTAGAGTTGATTATTTTAGAGTGAAACAGATAAGACCCCCTTCGAGAATTCTTTCGTAATCATTGTTGTCTTTGAATCATACCAGAAACCACTATACCTGGCAAAGAGTTCATATTTACTTTTTGGTTTCCAGATGTGATCAATATAAGCTCTAAAATGCATATAATATAGTCAATAGCCAAAAAACATACCACTAAAGAATTACCCCATTTAGATTCTTATCTCTGAAATATTTGTTCATATATTAAAGACTTCTGTACGTTATCAAAATTGAAAGCTGGTCTAACAAATGTAAGTTTCTTTCTTTCCTTTCATCAGTACCTTTTGGACCAGTCGTATTTTTGCACGTTCCTTTTTCCACCTCACACCATGTTTTTTTTTATCGAAATCAGTAACTAAGTTGATGTTACTATTGTCTAAAAAACCATCTTTCTTTATTATGAAACCTGTTAATCTGCTCACCAAAATTAGGCTAGCTAAGTTGATGTTACTACTAACTAATTTGTGTTTATCTAAAAACCATATTTCTTTATTATAATAACCATTACACTATTCACCAAGATTAGGCTATCGCACACTTGTACCATCTCTCGACTGGTGAGAAAATTCCTGGAGCGACTCATCCCTATGGAGGCGGGAATATTACGGTCATCTCTAACCCCATCGAATCCAATGGCGAAGACGACCCCTCCTTTCAGTCTGTGTAAGTCATTAGATCGATAAGACTTCAAGATGTGCATGGAACATTCACCTCCCCCATGCCCTTGACCAACAATGCAAGCATTGAGAGATTTAGATTTATTTGGGAAGATTGGATCTGGTGGAAGTGTGGTCATCTCCTATAGGTTTTCTTCATTTGTGCTAAATGCTTCCATTAGGGTTCTATTATATCATTGGTATTTGTTTTTATAATAACAGTGATACATTAGCTACAGAAAATATAGAAGTATCTAAAATTTTCTATAATAATTTAGAAATTATGGAGTAAGCTATATCTTTATGGAACGATTCTTTAATTTTATGATTATGAACCATATGTTGCTCATGAGTTGTGTCTCAAATGATTAAGGAAAAAACACCCATTCAGTGAAAATGACAAAAGAGTTAATGGACTCTTTAGTTAATGATGTATTCAGTCCAAGGTCTAATAATGCCAAAATGGATCCACTTCCTTCGTAAAATTCACCAATGAATTATCATAGACATTAAATGTACGTTTAATACACAAGTAGTATATCTTTGATAAGTTCATAGAATTTATAATGGAAGTAGAAAACATAACATGCAAAGGAAATAAAATAATTCAATTTGATTAAATATATGAGTATACTGGAAAGGAGTTCCAACTGTACCTGAAATAAATAAGGTTGAATCTCATACCCACTCCTTCCTATGATACATAATGATGTATCGATACAGAATAATACATTGTTGGACAAAGTACGATTGATGATGAGTGATATTGAGTCAACTTCTTTTTAGAAGGATATGTACTTAAGAGTAAGTACATAAGATAAATTTGATTTCATATAAAGCATAGATTACGAGCTCATATAAAATATGAGTTCATCAGAAACCCCTATATGTCCTAGGTTAAGGAGTTGATAGGTTGTGCGAGTCGAAAGGCTACACCTAAAATTTGCTTGAGAGGGATCTTATATGGATCAGCCTAAAGGATTTTGGGGCCGACTAAAATGATTGACTAATTTATGTTATGAACATAAGTTTTGTGAACTCAAAATTGAATCAGTTTTATGTAAGTATTAGATACGATCCAAAAACTAACAAAAACAAATCATTGTATAAAATGAAATGAAATTAATAGCCTAAAATGGACACAACTCATTAGAACGTTCAATAAGTATTCTTGCACATTAAAGATAAACAATAATTTTCTTGTCAATTTCGAGAAAAAAATTTTTTAGTGATAATTATTTCCTCAGTTGTCAATATGCCATGGAGAGTATAGACTCTGCTATATGACATAATGCTTTAAATCTGAAAAGGATTCCAAGCATGGTATCAAAATACTATTTTTATAGTTGTACCAGAAGGGATATGATCCGTGACTGTAGGTGCATCTTCGAAAAGAAGACCAATGTAGTTGCAATATAGTAGACAACATTAAGAAGAATAACCACATAAATTTCAATTATTTAAATAAGCATAACAAATTCGCTTGTTACGCGTCTAAGTTAATTTGGATTCTACTAGCAAAATTATCACTTAATATGACTTTGAATTTTAGTACATTTTTCTTAAAACAAAAAATTTTGAATAATGATTTTGAATAAACTATCAATGATACTGTTGTATCAGTTCTTGGATCTTCTCCAACACTTATAGACTCAGTTAGTGATCCCAATGATATCATGACATTTTGGGTATCATGTGTTTAATAAGCATCAGAACTGAGCAATTGTCTTGATAGAGAAATCAAATAGTTTGATTATCGGTCAAAATGCAAAGACAACATGTATTTGTAAGAAAGAATATTAAAATGTATTAAAATATTTCCAAAAGTATAAGTAAGAATGTTGGGTTTGTCCTAAACAATATGCAAAAAATCCATATTAAAAAATTTAAAACAGAGCATATGAGATTGATTCCTTCTGCATCGATAATAGAAATTATGATATATGCCTTCTACTACATCGCTATTCGCTTATGTAATTGATGCATTGAGCGAGCATTTGTGAAATGCTGTAGAATTATTTACGAAAATAGTGAACTCCTTATGAAGGAGCATCCAGACTCGAACTTCATAGGTAATATAGAATATGGTACATCCATCTTAAATTCATACTCAACCTTGGTTAAGGAGCTTTGAGTTAGAAATGTTCCAAAGGAGAGATGGTGGCTGATTCAACCAAAGGTTAAGTACATTCCCTTGAAAATAGCACTGCAATAATAAATGCACAAATTCATAACTGAGTTGGAGGAGATTCCAAATGTTAAGAATCTCATAACATTTTTTTTGAAACTGTTGTCATAATATAGACTGCAAAAGAACCTAGGGCTCAATTGGTGTCTAGACACATGCTTCGAAAGTTAAACATGATAAAGGTAGTTTATCAACAACGAAAAGTTGTTGGCTTATAAAGTAGATAGTAAATCAATATATCAGACCCGTTTATTAAGGGACTAGCTCGATTAGTTGTGAATTGATCAAAAGAATAGGATTAGGATTTCATAATTGACCCCAAGTGCAAGTGGGAGATTGATAGAGTTAGTGGTATTCCCTAGGGAAAATTATGTAATTTCTTACATACAAACTCTGTAGTTAACCTTGTTCACAATAAAAGCGTTTGATTTCTATTATATACTTTGTCATACTGTGATATAATTAATTAAATGATTAATTTAAAATATACTAATAAGAAAATCCTCCAATAAAATATTATGTGATTGTGGTTGAACTCGTGAGAATCATTAAATAAAATAACATTTTGTTTTAAATATTCCTGATCAATATGTTTTGAGAAAGGATATCAATTCATCTGTCAAGATCAAAGTGTATAGTTAGTGGTACGCCACCGGAGGCTAATCTTGTTCATAATAAAGGTGTTTGATTTCTATTATATACTTTATTTTAACTGAATAATTTAAATTATACAAAGAAGAAAATCCTTAAATGAAATGTTATGTGACTGTAGTTTCAAATAGTTACAATTGTTAGTCACAATATAAAATAACATTTGGTTTAAATACTCCTAGTCAAGATGTTTCATAAAAGGATATCGATACATCTGTGGAGACCAAAGTATAATGCTTTCAAAATGTTGGGCAGCGTATTACTCATGTCCGTTGGGAGCACCAAGGTTTACATATGGATAGTTATTAAATAACTATAGAATGCTCACTCGAGAGTTTCCTTTTGGTTAATAATAACTAAGGTCAAATGGGAAATGATGAAGTGACGGTATTACATAGTCCTCTCAACTTGATAATATCATTAAACATCAATATGGATACTCCACTTTGATTATAGTTAAATCATGGCATGACGCATCCATCGAACGACTATAGTTTGGTACGAGTTTAAGAATTGGAAATTAAATACTATTCAATAGCAAATTCATCTCCTCGTATAAGGTTAGTATCACATTCAACTGTGGTCAACTCAAAGTCAAAGTTTCTGGCCAAAGAATTATTGTTAATAATAAATGACCAAGGAGTTTGTTTATGGACTAACCAAGTTGAATGTGCACAATATCATAATTTTGACCAAGTCCTAAAGTGATACAGTGTTGACGAAGAGAATTGGTATAAATAATCATTACTAAGGGGTATCAAATAAAACTGTAAAATTGGGTTTTACTGAAAAAGATGTATAGGCGATATATTTGACCAAACTATCATATCACTAGTTAAGGTTAAATGTGAACATTAATATTCAAATTGTTTGATGTTAATTGTTGATTGAATTTACACCTACGAGTCGCACAACCACTTCAGTAGATTCTCCGAAATACCACACGATTTAATTGATGTATAAATTATTATAAATTAATCAAATTAATTAGTATTTATGAAATATGTATTATATATTTGATGTATTGGGTGCTGTTAGTATTATCTAGGTGTTATTAGCAATTAATTTGGTAGGTATATAAAATTATATGTGCATGTCGATATGCGATATCAATATACATTTAATTTAAATTCAATTTAAATATCGTGAATTATTAATTGGTTTGGAGCATTCATTAGCACAATAATGCCTTGTTATGGTCAACCAAAAGAGGGAAGGAGAGAGAGATTTTCAAATAAAATTATGAGTCATGATTAAATAAAGAATATAATGTGGAGATAATGCCTCTTCTCCTTCTAGCTTTTCTTTTGACTGACCCAAATCCCTTCATTTATAATAGTTTTTTTGGAAGTTTCTTCTCCTCTTTTTTAGCCATGAGAACTCCATTACCATAACTTGATTTTTTGTTGAAAAGTACAAGTGAAAAAAGTAAAAAATACATCAAATCAAATCAAAAGGCGGTACTTTAAGCAATTTGCAAAAGCTAGGAAATTGATTCAAACTTGGATTTAGGATAATCTACTATTCAAGATGTGATCAACGATGATATCTTCAAGGTGTATCTCTTATTTACATTTTAATTCAGATATATCAGAACGATACCATATTCGCATATGTTATCTCACCCAAGTATCTATGATTAAATTGACACAATTTTATTCATTAAGTAATATTGAATTATAAATCATTGTTTTAATTTGAATTTCAAATCTAAAATTCAATATGTTATTTTACAAAAGGTTTTGGCTTTATATCCATGGTTGAATTGTTGACTTTGTTAAATTAAATTTAAAAAACTATTAGATGGAAACTTCATACATACATACATACAAACATACATACATATATATATATATATATAATACTCAAAGAGGCATTTGAATTGCTAAATCTACATCTAGTAAATAGTAACAAAGGAAAGAGTTGACTAAGGAGAATTTGTCTCTTGATCTCCTTCTATTTAAAACCAACCCATGCTTTCAATTTTGGATCTTGATATATATGATTAAATGAATTCAAATTAAAATATAATTTTGGGATAGCAGATTCGTATATGGATGACGAATGTGTTGGTTATAGATGTAAATCCCAATATCTATATACGTACATGTTAAATATGTACATATTAACTATGTATTATGGGCATTTTCACCCATAATACAGTGAATGCAAAAGGATGCCAAAGAGCATAGAAATGGCTGGAAGGTGCATAATAAAGGCGCCATCATGTAATTACAAGAGAAAGGCGAAGTGTTAAGGGAAAATTTGGCATAGTCTAAAAATATACTCACTTGTAAAATTTTCTTAAGGTTAGAACATCAACCTAGATCGAAATCGCATCTCAATCAGAGCTACGGATTGGAAGATATGATCATTTAAAAATTGGTCCACCACCTAACTGACTTGGGTCCTTCCTTGAAGAGCTACTACCTATTTCAAGAAAATGAATATTCAAAGGCATTAAAATACTATACTCAATGGTACAAAGCTATTAGTCCAAGTTTCATTAAATTCTAACTTAAAATGAAGGAGTTATGGCAAGAAAACATGTATACCTCAAGCGGTTGAGCATCAAGCTTCCAATAAAGAGGTCAGGAGTTCGATTCCTAGCAAGTCCATTATTTTTATGGAACAGGAGACACTGTCTAGTAGGAAACCCAACCGTTTACTACCCAATAGATCTCTACTCAACCTTACACCTATAGGTACCCCATAGATGAGCCCAACTAGAGGGGAGGAAGGGATGAGCAATAATGGTAGACAAGTTTGGAGCTCTATAAACTACCGAACAGAATCTTGCCTAACCGAATCTCTGTAGCACTTTCAAACAACAAGGAATCATCTTATCCTTATCCAACCACCTTTAAATATCCAGTCCAATACCCAACATCAGGTGATGAAGGACTAATTTAAGACTTATGGCATTACCAGATAGAGTTCCGCCAGACAGAGGAACCACCGAATAGAGGCACTACCAGATAGAGTTCCGCCAGACTGAGGAACTGCTAAACAAAGGCACTACCAGGCAAAATTCTACTAAACCAAGGAATAGTCGAACATAGGCACTACTAGACAGAGTTCCGCCAAACCAAGGAACGCCAAACCGAGGAACCGCCAAACAGAGGCACTACCAGACAGAGTTCTGCCAAACCAAGGAACCACCGAAAAGAGGCACTGCCGGACCAAGGAACCTTCAAATAGAGGCATTGCTGGGCCGAGGCACCACCAGATAGAGACATTGCCAGATGGAGGACTACAGACCAAGGAACCATCGAACCGTTGAACCGAGGCACTGTTAGACACAGACATCGCCGGACAAAGAGTCTACCAAAATGAGGCATGACCAGACCAAGGTACCGCCAGACAGAGACACCACCAGACAGAGGCATAGCCAGGCTGAAGAACCACCGGATAGAGGCACCGCTTGACCGAGGCAAAGCCGGACAAAGACATCATCAGACAAAGGAACCGCTAGAAAGAGACATCGATGGACAGATAGATCGCCGAATATAGAGACTAGACCGAGGCTCTACTAGACACCGTCAGATCTAGACCTTGCCAGACTAAGGAACACCAAACCTAGGGCATCTAACCAAGCATGTCGAGCAAGCTAAAATCAGAAACTCCATACCAAATCTGGTATATGTGGAAAGTACCGAACAGAACATGATATACAGGGAAACTGCCTATCTTATCGCCCTAACCTCCCTATACCTTCACTCCTACAAATACCAACGTTCCAACAATAATAGGAGAGGATTCTAAAGAGCCAAGCTTACAATAGTAATGGCGGACAAAGCAGGAACAGTCTAGTAGGAACTACCTTAAAGGAACAATCTAACATGAACAACCTAACATGAACAATCTAATATGAACCGCCTACCAGGAACAATATAACAAGAACGGTCTAACAGGAATAGCCTAACTGAAACTGCGTAATAGAGACAGCCAAGCAGAAATAGCAACAAATAATAGCCAAACAGGAATAGTCGAACAGACTTCCTTGGGCTATATCTTACTTTCTATTGAGCCTCAGATCATTTTGTATCTCAGACATTATATCAAAGATCTATAGGAAGAGTAATGAAAATAACCAGTGGATGTAGGCACATTCTTACCGAACCACTATAAATCTTTGTTTTATTTAGTTTAGTGCAACTTACTTTCTACATAACCTATATCTGATTCGCTCTCTGAAAATCAATCATAATATGAATATAACAGCTGTGTTATACACCTTGTATCCACGACTCTATTATAAATAGATTGGAGGTGTTTGCCCATTTTTTATGTATTTTTTTCTGCTTTCAGTAAGAGTTGATTCTTAACACGCCTTTGAGATAAAATAATAAAGTTGGTACTACTAGCAGGAATGCAGGAAACACTAGCACACCTAATCAAACAAGTGCCAATTATGATGATCATTTAGTAAGCACTCTGATGCTAGTAGATATAATTATCAAAGGCAACCTGGATAGAGTTGTGGCTAAGCTAAATGAATGTTTCGCTGCCCAACATCAAGTAATGGTGGACCAACTAATGACACGCTTGGGGCAGGCGCAAACTATTGGTCGCAACACTTAAACAAAAGAGCGATCCCAGTCTAGGAGATCTAGAGGACGAAAGAGGTCACACTCTGACAAAGATTCTGATTAAGAAGGTCCAAGATCTAGAAGAAGGAACGCTGAAGGGAGGAAATGATAAATAGTTCAATCCAAAGCTAGGCTTGGGAAGCGGTTCGGCACCGAATCAAACAAGATGATGTCGAACCAGAGGCAGCTGGAGCAAACTCTTCCTATTTCCTCATTGAAATTGTGGTCGATGGAGGATAAAATGATTACTGGGACCAATCTGTAACAAGCCGCATATTTATCAATTTTATATTTAAATAGTTTATTTAAATATTTTATCGTTAGTCGGATGTTAGTCCGAAAAGCTACTTTTTGCATACGGTCAAATTAGGACTCGAGACCACCTCCATTGAGTTCAAAATGCCGTTTGCAACCTTTTTGAGTATAAACTTCGATATGTTTGGAGCTAGCTAAAAATTTGACCTTTTTCACTTTGGGTTTGGGTTTGGGTTTGGGTTCAGCCCTATGTCTAACTTAATACTCAAAACTGAAACCCCCTCTTCATTCACTCCCTCCCCTTCTACTTTTCAGTTCTAAAGAGATTAATGGTGAGTGGAATGGGAAATTAAAACTCCAAACCCTAGTTTCCATTTACAAATCAAGTTCTAGCTCCAAACTAATAGAAGAAGCTTTGGTAAGTCTCCTCCTCTTCTTCTCCAACTCATTCTTTTATCAATTTCAGAAATTCCTAAACCTAACTTTGGGAATGTTCTCCGTTTTGAGCATAGATTCAAGCTCATTTGGGTTGTGTTGAAGAGTGGTTGATTCTCCCTTTGCTTTCAAGCTCCTTCTTCATTGTTTTTGTGAAAAGGTGAGATTTTTATCTCACATCTTAGCCTATAATTATCTTTGATTGTTAGGTATGAATTCCTAACACTATTTCATGTTCAATTGCTTTTGGTTTGAATTGCTTTGGCGAACCTTTCAATTTTTGATGTTTTGAAGTCAAAACTTTGCATCTCCTTGCTTTGAATTGTGAACATGTTTTTGGTTGTGAATCGGAGAGCCTATAGGGCCGTATTTCCGATTGACAAAAACCCCTAACTCCATTGCTCGACCGGGTGCAAGTGTGGGAGAGAGTTTGCTCTCCCACTTGGCTGAAAAACGATTTCAGCACGTCACCAGACGTCTGCAGGTAGGCTCAGACGTCTGGAGACTGTTTCAGGCAGTTCCTGAAACTTGCTGCAGACGTCTGAGCATATACCCCAGACGTTTGGAGCCTGTGACCTGCTCTAGTTTGCCTGTTTTTGCCTATTCATCTCGAGATTTCAATTTCCATCGATTCAAGGTTATCCGATAGGTCGAACACCGTAAGCAGGGGCGTTGCCCCCGCACCCCTACCTAGGGGGTTGCCACCCCCCTGGACCCCCCTCCATAGGCGATCTCATCTGAAAAACATTCAACAGAACTTCCACGTTGATGCATTTTGAGCTGATTTCCTTGGATTTTGTTCACGTCTTCGAATGTGAATCTTTGTGATAGATCGTTTCAACAATCGTTTTATGACTTGTCACTTTAAAGATATATGAAGGTTTCAATACTAGTAGTAAATATCAAAACTCTTTCATCAAAGCGATTTCAACACTATTTTAAATATCAAAAGTTCGTTTTCTCAAACCGATTTCCAACCTACTAGTATATACAAGCTTTTACTTCACTCGGATGAGAAATCGACTTAAACGACTTAGTAAAACGAGTGGTATGAAACGCTTGCGTTCACTTCGTCGGTTAGCTCTTGGACTTGTTCGATTGAACCCTTTTTGTGACAATTTCCTAGTGAAGATCTACAGTTTGTTCGTAAATATTTAAGTTAAGCTAGTGGTTATGGGACATGAAGCTAAACTCTTATATTTACTAACTTAGTGTAATTGACACTTCTTGATGATCATGACGATCATTTTTGTGATTTAGACTAGCAACTGTGCGATGTCTCTTTGTCTACGAGGGAGACTAAACCCCGCTTGTGTGATGTTCACCATCACATAGAAATGGGGTAGCGACCCATGGTCTTCGGGCCGTTCGTGTGTCAAAATTTAATGGATAGCTTCCATGAGATAGCATCTCATCTTGTGTTACACGTGTTGGTGAGTTTTCATACTCCCGTCTTGTGATAGGCCTCCCCCCTTCTTGTGATTTCTGTATTTCTTGTGATGATTTCTGGAATTTTGTGTTTCACCAATTTTCGTGATTTCCATTGATAAGTTTTATCAATTTTTGTGCATTGGTGAATTTGTGTGTCATTGACTTGTTATGAATACAAGTTTAGGGTATGATACCCTATTTTATCTTTGAGAAGATTCTTGTGATATTGATTAATCTCTTGTTGATTTTCAATTACATACTTATAGTAGTATGCCATTATGGTTATTACATGTTCATGCCATGTCTTTTACTTTATACCATATCATTTGATATTTATAGCTAGACTGATCCGTTTATTATTTTCTTATAAATAATACTCGGGTCAGACCGAGATGTTACAGGTGCTTCTGCTTGATTCCTCTTCCGGGATCTAATACTTCGACTTTTGGCTAACTACTTAGATTAGTAGTTTTTGTTGTACACATTTGAGATATTGACTCATTGATGTATTCTTTTGTATAGCATGTTGCTATTCTTTTTGTATTATCGTGGATCTTTCTGACTACTACTCTGATGTACACTTTCATGTGTTATATATATATATATATATGCATATCTTCTTCCGCCTTTGTGATATGGATGTCTGTGACTGATTTATGTTATGATTATTTCTATGTTTGTTTTCGAAGATTATATATAGCCACTGTGTGATAGCTTTGAGTTTGTATCGGTATGTCGGATTTCCTCCTTAAATGATATGCATTCTATTCTATCTGACATATCGGTGCTCGCACAAAGAAGTTACATGGATGATCGCTCCTCAACAACCTTATTCTCCGTGCTAGTCGACAGCATTACACCGTAGTGTTCTTGGCTAGCGTGGGTATAGAGGTGGGGCGTCACAAATCTAAGAGCCATAACCATGCCCATGACTGAAGATCATGTCATCATGAGGAAGATGAAATAAATTGTTCCCTCTAAATGGAAAGGTCGAGCTATCATTGACAGTCACCCAAACCGAAGGATAGGAGGAACAAATCATTAGATAATTCATTCAAAAGTGGATAGGTGGAGTGAGGAATTGGAGCTTAGCTTAGCATTACCCTCTCCCTAGAGATAGGACTACTAGGGACCATAGAGATTTCAGGATCTATGAGCCGGCAAAGTACATAAGGTTGGAATGCACTACATCAGGAAGGCAGCTCGGTATAGCTACTAGAAAAGAGCCTAGTAGTGACTGCAAATGATGATGGAAGATATGCTAGCTCCTTTCCTAGCTAAGAATTCGGAGATAATGGAGCATTCCTTAGACTTATGGAGCAAGCAGTACCAATGTAGGTCCATAGAGACCAAGTCTGTAGTTTTGTTCGCAACCCATTTAAAATGGACGCAAGGGAGCAGATAAGGCAGGAAAGGGCCATGAAAATCCGAACTTCCATAAACCGAACTGGCTAGAGCTAAAACCAAATCAGACCGATGTAGAACTAATCTCACAAAGTCAAACAAAAGGATGTCATTACCGTATGAAATCACATGAAAAGCAATTAATCAAATCAATATCCAACGGTGAATCATTCATAACAACAAAAGTTAATGTAGAGGAAATAAGAAATCATAAAAGTGCAGTAAAATTTCATTTAAACAATTACATAAAATAAACATCTTACACTCTTAGTTGTACTTGATGATTATAAAATAACTAAAATATTTATTATGTAGAAAATATTTCTTATTTTTTAGAAATTATATAAACTTTTAAATAATTCATTTGAATCAATTGTAGCTTTCTTTTCAATAAATTAATAGTTTTAAATAAAACTTTTCCTCAATCAATTTTATATTCTAAAACTAATAAAACCATTAAAACATTTATATATTAAATCATTTCACATTATTTATATAATACCAAAAATAAAGATATAAATACAATAATTCACTTATAGTTCCTCTTTTATATTCATAATCACTTTACCAATCAAATGTAATTTATAGAGATTACCATAATAAAATTCTATTTTAAAATAAATTTATAAACTTCCAAAACTAAATTATATTTATAATTCAAAATCTTGACTTTATACTAAACTATTTAGAATTAAAGCATTTTCCTTAAACTATACCATATTCGAAATTCTTATATTATAAAAAGAGATTGTCATTTATACAAAACGTATCTAAAATCTTATAATTATTTCGTAAAAAGAATTCTATATTTTCCCAAAGTTTGAAAAATCTTCCAATAATATTTCAATAACCTTCATAATAAGAATCACTTAAAAGTAATATTATTATTTTCATAATATAAGTTGTAAAATAACATTATATTTTCTTTTGCCTTTAAAACAATTCCAAACTTACAATATATTATAATATTATTTTTAGAAGATTTTATAACCAAAAGAAAACTATATTTATATTTATAATTAAAAATATATTTGTAAATTTGAAAATAGCTAAATTGAATAAAATTTTAGTAGATTATCCATAAAATACTTTTAATAAAATTTCAAGATCCTTAAATAATTTTTTTGAAAGCTTTTCGAACAAGAAAATAAATAATTATGAAAATTTGAAACTTATGGAATAAAATTACTTCACAAACATATCAACCAAACATCACTATAAATTTATATCGTTCGACCCAAGTCGAGTTCCATAGAGTTCTGGTCTTCCATAAAATACTCACATCGACATACTAATATGCATATGATTAATTTGCAATCGAACAAAATTCTGTTTGCAAATTGACACTTTCAATCAACACAACCAGTCAACTATCTATTCTATAATCAATCTCAAAAAATCCAATTCAACTATGCATTCCAAATAATAACGGAATGACTATATAATAAGCAATGGTTACTAGTCATAGATGTGATTTATGTGAACACACCAAAATTCCAAGCCAAGAGTTACTGTCTTCATCGCTGAATCATGTATCAACTACCTTCAACATCAATCGTTGCCTTCACTATCGCCAACACCACATTCACACCCATGCATAGTCAGCCACCCTAGCAGCAAACACGTCTACCTATTGTGCATCACCATCGCTGTCATGATGCTCAACCATGCCAACATTAAGTATGCGCCTCGCTCTAGCATCCCATGCCCAATCTCATCGCGACCACCAAGTTGGCACACCACCCCCCTTGGCATCACTTCTTCAACCGCCCATCACGACGCCGCCAGCCGCTGCATCATAGCCGCTCCTCCTTCCCCTAACGTCGACGACGATGCCAAGTGACAATGCCTCCATGCAAAATTTGATTTCTTTTTTTTCTCAGATACTCGATTTTTGGTTCCAGAGTATTTAGGAGGATTCAAGGCGTTGGAGTGAAAAATTATGAAGGGCATGGGTTGATTTTTTGGGAAAAATAGAGGAGAGGGAAAAAGTGTAGGCTAATTTAATTTTGGGCCTTTAAAACTAGCTCAATTTAATTTTAATTAACTTCCTCCGTACTGAAATTTAAATTTTCAATCCTTGATATTTGTTGATAAACATACTTCAATCTAGTTTGAACTGATTTACACTTCATTCTAAAAATTATATTTCGATAACTCCACAATTTCCTTCAATTTAATACTCGTTTATTTTTATTTAACTATTCATTATATTAATTAATCTAAAATAAATCTATTTACACGTGAAAATATTTATAATTATTTAAACATATTATTCGATTCCAATATATTATTCGAAAAGGAATTGTTAATTTAATTCAATCTTTTAAAAAAACATATGTTATTAAATAGAATTTTATTAAGTAAAATTTAATTTTGATAAATAATAGTTATTATAATCAAATTCAAACATTTTATTTTAATTAAATTTATTTATTATTACAGCGTAGAAAACATGTTGTTACAAACTCCCACTTAAGAAAATTGCATCCTCGCAATTTCTTACAGAGCGACGTTAAACAACCCATACCCTAACTTTCTTCGATCTTTTGTCAAACTTAAACTACTTAGCCCTCTATGTGGCTTTTTCTCCATTTTTCTCTTATCATATGCTATAATTTAAATAGATTCAATTCAAGGACTTTCTATTTTTGCATACGATAAAATTTTATGAAAATTTTCTAAGTGTCGGATTTTTCAAAAAATTTAGGTAGAGTCTCCTTTATACGGAGAGCGTTCCAAAAAATCATCACACAATAATATCGCAATACACACACATTCCAATATGGGGTATTCTGAAACATAGGGAAACAATATAATATCACATATATTTTGATATATCGTAAAATTGTACCTTTTTAGCATTTAAAGCAAGTCACCTTATTATTATGCGATCAAAAGCAAACCAACATCCCCGACTAATCCAAAAATGCTTCGTAAATACTGTTCTCAATCTCAAGTTCAAATATCAATCACATACAAAGAGTTTTAAAAGGTATGCATTCATTAAAAGTAAAAGCAACATCACTTTCTTATTTGAACCACTTTCTATCTATGTACTAAAGGTCAAAACAACTAAATTAAGCAATGGCCTCTAAGAATGAATCATTATTTAGTGTGTTAGCTTTCCAAAACAATTGACCGATTGCAAAAATATGGATTACAACTTGAGTTATGGGGGAATTTCTAAAGGCAAGCAAATCTGGTTTTTCAATATATACGCAGGCCCAGTATAGTAATTTGCATTTTTATCCTAAAAAACGTCAAAATTTTGCGAAACACTTAAAACAAAAATTGTTGCATACGGTCATAGCTTTCCGTTTTGTACAAGATCATTGAAATCGGATAATCCATCTGAAAGCTACGCCTAAAAATGGTAAGATGTACAACATTTTCTGTAGGCTTATGTTTCCTGTAGGTAACAGAAATGTTGGCATGTCCATTATGGACACTCAAAGTTTGTTTGATTGGTCGGGATTTTATTTATGCCGACTTGAACTTGGTATCAAATAGGACTAAGCTTGAAAGAAAATAATATCCAAAGTAAGTAATCTGAACCTGAGTTTTGAGAATAAAGAACTTAATACCACTTTGTTCCCACACATGAAAAGGAGATAATTTATAGAAATTGTTATTATTGAACATGATTCTAATACTTGTTTATACAATAGTGCAGTTTAAGCACTTAATGATAGCATTGGAAGTGCAAAAAAAAACTATAAATGGAATAAAGGATATAACAAAAATTAACAGAGATACAAAAGGTTATATTGGAGATATAATTTAATTTTCAAAATGGATTTACTCCTACATAACAAAATTAAACCATTGTTTTAGCATTTATATAATATCAATATACTTGTCAAATTCCTTAAATGTTTTAGCCTTGTTTGACAAGCATTATATAATTGTTATGTAGCTGTTTTATTTTCTTTTATTATTACTTCATAATTGAAAAGCTTACCTTTTGAATTTATATTATTAAAATTTACATAAAATATCTCTTTCTTAACTAATATATATATATATATATATTCAAAAATATATTAACACTTTCATTCTCTTTTTTTCTCAATATGCTTACCAACATCTTTACATAACATATTTTCCTAAACACGTTTTAAATGCATAACATTCTCCTGTAATTTTGTTCCATGAATCTTTATTAATAAAGTAGGTAGCATACTTAATTTTCTTTCTCAATATTAAATTTATCTTCAACTCAAAACAATTCTAGTTTATATCCATAAATATTTTTCCCTAGAAATCCTTTTAATTCAATCTTAAATAGATGTAAATTTTCCACATATTAATTTATATTAAATTATACAATGTTGTTGCATCATAAATTTTAGTGATTCATTTCATCAATTGACTATAACGTTGACTTCTTAGAATTTTATATCAGCACCGCCTCATCAGTGATCTCAACTTCAAACCAACATCCAATGGTTTCATATATTGTTTAAAATATTTATATCTAGAAAAATAATGTTTTTCATTTTCTAAAATAATATACATTACTTTATGAAACAATGTATAATTTTTTGTAATATAATTTTTATACCATTTTCAAAATATTATATTGGACTGCCTCATATAAGCATTTAAGAATCCCTATTGGTAACACTGATCAGACATATTGACCAGAATTTTTAAATCACTCTACGGACAAACAAACATTAGAATAAACTGCTAAAATATTTTTAATCACTATTATAAACTATTATTTCTATTTTATTAAATTAAATGCTTATTCAAAATAAAATATTTAAATTTCAAAATTCGTATATACATTCAATTCAGCAATCATCAATAACAATACAAATCATCCCACATCCATAATATCAATCAAGCATTCTATTAATTTAATTTCTAATTCTACGTCTTTAACTATATTATATTATTATTACTATTGTTACTATTATTATTCCTTAAATAAATTTATTATCACCTAGCGGTTTAGATTTGGATAAACCGATGGCTTCTATTAATATTTGGCTCCATCTAGATTCAAGTGGGTTTTTAAATATTTGAGTGACAATTCCTACTCAATTTCCACATTCTAAACTAGCCTAAATGAAAACAAAATTTAATACAATCAAATACACATCAAACAATCAAACAAACAAACACATTCGATAGAAAGCTATTTATCAAAATCCACTGTGCACTATGATCACTACTGGATCCTTCTACCCAACTTGCCGTACAGAGGTTTATTCAACAACACCAATGCCGACACTACAGGCTTGGCTAACAACTCTTTATCCATCAATAACATAAATACCACACAGAAAATAACACACAAAAGTGATAGGGATAAAATTATATATATATATAGAGGAAAAATAACAAATATGTCCACAGATGATTACCCCAGTAATCATCGTATACTCCCACTATTCCTTTAATATTGGGTAACTAACATATACACCCAAAAGGGCAGGGACTCTAAATCTCATCTAGGGTAAGATTCATGTCTTTTATATATGATGTATTGTTCTAAACCTGGTCTGATACCAAAATGAAATACCCCAACTCTATACCCATACTATCCAAGAGTATTACTGAGTGATACTGTCAGATAATATGAAGAATGAGGCTATATGAAGTACACACGTGAATATTCCCATGGGATAACACTAGTACATATTTAAATATTGAATACAACTCACCATAAAACGTACACAATAGGCACACGCAATAAACACGTGTTTCTCCAGAATAGAACAATACACAATATCTAGTAAATATCAGAGGTCATTGTGTCATTAAACGCAGTGATCAATATATAATAGAGTATATACACAATTTTAATATACACCACAATGTCATATATACAATCAACCTATATAAAATAAAATTATATATCGCACCACAAAATAACCTATCTTCACTATGCCCTGAAAACACAAGCTGGTCTCATCATCCTTGAACCTAAAGTGCCATGGACAGACCCGAGTATTACATAAATAACACACATGTCAGACTATATGTAAATATAGAGGTCAACACACATATAGATATAGAATATGCATAGTATAATAGTGATGACATACAAAACAATAGTATAACAAAATAGTAACAACCACGAAACCAAGCATAAAGATGTCATCATCCATATAAAATTATGTCAAATATTTTCTAATCAAAACAATATCAATGAGTTAATCATCCATATCTAGAATCATCATCAAAGTCCAGAAATCATTAAATATGAGATGTCAGAAAGTATAATTAGGCTAGCTAATAACAATGCCTAAGTATATCTCTCAGTCTCCAGTAATAGAATATCAACATAAATATAGAATATAGGACTCCTATCTAAAAAGCGTAAACAATAAAGTATATGAGAGTCCATTATACTCTGGACACCTATCTAGATATAATCCCATCTCGTCATGTATTAATAAATCAGAATAAATCGTGATGGTGAACGTTTGCGCCAAAAATGGTCACAAACACCCAGTTGTATATGAAAGCACCAATTTCCAAAAACAATATCCAAATAGAAAGATAAGCACGTAGATCACAGAACAAATAGTAGAAAAATTAAAGGAACATACGAGTTTTATGGTGGTTCGGCAAACTCCGGCCTATGTCCAATCCTATAATATTTTATTTAATACAGTTGTTTTTACCTTAGAAAATTAGTGGAGGAAGAGATAATAAGTGATGAAGGAGAGCCAGCCGAAAAGTCCTTTGCAATGAGCCAAGTCCTCTATATTTGTAGGTGAAGACGTGCATGGATCGGGCTGAAATTTCGGCAGAAGAACCTCTAGGCCCACACGACCCGACCCACAAAATTTGGGATCGATCAAACACCAAAATAATTTAGACCGATTGTTCCATACTAACTCCAATGGGGCTGCTATCATTTTTATAGGGTCCCCCATGCCTCTAGTCCATGCTCCTAAAGTTTTGCGCCACTCCGACTAATTGTTTGTGAGATATCGATCGATCTTTGCTGTTTTGACTAGAAATTGGATCATAGAAGATCATTCCAAGATTTCATCCTTTTGTGCTGCAATCGATCATTGGTGTGCTCCATGATGTAAGATACTTTCTATCCAAATTCCGTGCAATTCCGACATACCGTTTGTGAGATATCTCGTTTTCCGTAAAAATATGGATTGTTATGCTGATTTATACATTCGTTCCAATAACGATCGACCTATTTTCCAAGGTTTCATCTTTTTGAGCTACGATTGATAAAGATGGTGCTCCATGATGTAAGATTCTTGATCTCCAAATTTCGTGTAATTCTAACGTACCGTTTGTGAGATATCGCGTTTTCCGTTAAATTATGGATCGTTATGCTGATTTGTACGATCATTCCAATAACGATCGGTCTATTTTCCAAGATTTCATTCTTTTGAGTTGCGATCGATCATGGGGATGCTAAATGATGTAATATACTTGCTCTCCAAATTTCATGCAATGCCAATTTACCGTTTATGAGATATCGTATTTTCCGTAAAACTATGGATAGTTATGCTGATTCGTACAATCGTTCCAATAATGACCGGCCTCTTTTCCAAGATTTCAAATTTTAATATGCGATCATTTTTGTGAGCTCCACTCTTCATTGTATTGATGCTTCGAAAGTTTCTAGTGCATTGGCTTTATAGATTTTGAGATATTGATCGATCTTCGTCGATTTACGCTGTTTTATGGATCGTTCCCGATCAATCCATATAAATTCTTCCTTTGCCCATAACTTGAGCATACGAACTCCGATTGACTTGAAATTTGAAATGTGGCCCCATGATGCCTTCCTTATCACTTCATATTGATTGCACCTTGATAGGGACCCGGTCCAAATCCGTCCAACTACTGTCCATAGTTCCAAATATCATCGATTTCCGAGCCTGACAACCGTCTCTCCGAGCTTCCTGCCTTGATGATCACAGAAGCCATTTTGCCAACTTTTATGATATACTTCCTAGTAAAAAAGGTGGTATAACATTTGCCCCCCAAAACATGCCTTGCGATAGGAAGGTGTGTTTTGAATTGTATTAGGTCCAATGTTCGAAACCCATTGATGACCTGTGAACAAATCTGTGATCTTGCCTAATTGTTAGTAACGACCGATCGGGACCATTATTCAAATTCATAGCCATCCTAAGCTGATGACGATCACACAAGGTCGAGTGTCCGTTTGAGGTGAAATGCGATCATTCGAGATTAAACGTCTGTTTGAGGCGAAATGTGATCGTTCGAGATCGAGTGTCTGTTCGACACATAATATGATCGTTCGAGATCGAGTTCCTATTCGAGGCGAAATGTGATCATTTGAGATTGAGTGCCTATTCGAGGCATAATGTGATAGTTCGAGATCAAGCGCCTGTTCGAGGCGTAATGTGGTCGTTCAAGATCGAATGCCCATTCAAAGCATAATGCGATCATTCGAGATCTAGCGCCTGTTTGAGGCGTAATGTGATCGTTCGAGATCGAGTGCTTGTTAGAGGCGTAATATGATCGTTCGAGATCGAGTGCCTGTTCGAGGCATAATGTGTTCGTTCGAGATCGAGTGCCTTTTGGGGAGAAATGTGATCGTTCGAGATCGAGTGCCAAACGATGCGAAATACTTGCTTTTCACATTAAAGTGAATTCCAGGATCATTTATTGTAGCGGCTTATCGCCATCTCAGAGCTTGCCTAGGGACCGACCTCGATCCCGTACATGTGTAAGTGACCTAGCCGTTTTAATACGTAGTTTCTTTTACTTCATGCCATCCCGATCAAGAGATAACGACCTGTGTCCTTAAACTAGCCTCGCTTTAATTTGTGGCGGATGATGGCTGCTCCTATTCCATCACCGCTATCCATTTCCTTACAAATCCATCCAAATCCATGCCTCCATTTCCATGAGGGAGTAGGGCCAATCCACATGAATAGATGCATGCTGATCCATCTTCCTCCATTGGGGCTTGCCCCTAGTTTATTCCAATCTATATCAAGCCAGCTAGTTTCCACACCAAGTCTTGATTTTGGTTTTCCTCAGCTCCTGTTGCTCCAACTCCATGATCCATATTTTCAGCGTTTCCTGCTACTCCATTTCCTTGGTTTTGTGCTCCAGCTTGTCCAATCTGTCAGAGTAGATCCTACATCATCTCTTCCGGTCTCTTTAGCATCCTCTCTTGCATAGCATCCATCATTGTTCCCATTTTATCTCTGGTGATGTAGATAGATGTCTGATTTGCTCTAGCTCCAGAAGAAGCCTCCTGACTCCCTCCACGATGGATCCTATTCGCTAATGGTCTCCTTGTTAATTGCCTAGCCATTACTTCCTAGATCCAAGTATCCAAGCTTCCAAATATAAGATCCTAGCTTCCAAATCCACGGATGCAAGTCTTTCTTAGTGAAAGCACATAAATGTTTGCACCAAAAATGGCCACAAACACCCAGTTATATGTGAAAGCACTAATTTCCAAAAAATTCCAAATAGAAAGATAAGCATATAGATCATAGAATAAATAACAGAAAAAGTAAAGGAACACACGAGTTTTATAGTGGTTCGGCAAACTCCGGCCTACGTCTACTCTAATAATCTTTTATTTATATTGTAAGATTACAAGTACAGTTGTTTTTTCCTTAGAAAATTAGTGGAGGAAGGGATAAGACGTGATGAAGGAGAGCAAGCTAAAAAGTTCTTTGCAATGAGCCAAGTCCGCTGTATTTATAGGTGAAGACGTATATGGATCGACCTAAAATTTCGGTAGAAGAACCTCCAGGCCCATACTACCCGACCCATAAAATTTGGGATCGATCAAACACAACAAATAATTTAGGCCAATCATTACATACTAACTCCAATGGGGCTATGATCTTTTTTATTGGGTCCCCCATGCCTCTAGTCCATGCTCCTAAAGTTTTGCGCCATTCCGACTTTCCGTTTGTGAGATATCGATCGATCTTCACTGTTTTACTAGAAATTAGACCATAGGAGACCATTCCAAGATTTCATCCTTTTGATCTGCGATCGATCATGTGGGTGCTTCATGATGTAATATACTTATTATCAAAGGTTCGTGCAATTTCGATGTACCGTTTGTGAGATATCGCATTTTTCATAAAACTATGGATAGTTATGCTGATTTGTACGATCGTTCCAATAACGATAGGTCTAATTTCCAAGATTTAATCCTTTTGAGCTGCGGCCAATCATGGGGGTGTTCCATGATGTAAGATACTTGCTCTCCAAATTTCGTGCAATTACGACGTACGGTTTGTAAGATATCGCGTTTTACGTAAAACTATGGATCGTTATGCTGATTTGTACGATCGTTCCAATAACGATCGGCCTATTTTCCAAGATTTCATTCTTTTGAGCTATGATCGGTCATGGATGCTCCATGATTTAAGATACTTGCTCTCCAAATTTTGTGCAATTATGACATACCGTTTGTGAGATATTGCATTTTCCGTAAAACTATGGATTGTTATGCTGATTCGTACGATCGTTCCAATAACGATCGGCCTCTTTTCCAAGGTTTGGTAGTTTTGTCATATGATCATATTTGTGGACTACAATCAGCGATATATTGATGTTTCAAAAGTTTCAAGTGCATTGGTTTTATAGATTTTGAGATATTGATCGATCTTCGTTGATATACGTTGTTTTATGGATCGTTCCCGATCAATCCATATAAATTCTTTCTTTGCCCATAACTTGAGCATACGAACTCCAATTGATTTGAAATTTGAAATGTGGCCTGATGGGGGCCTTCCTTGTTACTTCATATTGATTGCACCTTGATCGAGACCAGGTCCGTATCCTACCAACTATTGTCCATAGTTCAAAATATCATCGATTTTCGAGCCTGATAACCGTCTTTCCGGGCTTCCTGCCTTGATGTTTACAAAAGCTTGCCGACTTTTATGATATACTTCCTAGTCAAAAGGCGGTATAACATTTGCTCCCCAAAACATGTCTTGCGATAGGAATGTGTGTTTTGTATTGCCTTAGGTCCAATGTTCGAAACCCGTTGATGACCTATGAACAAATATGTGATCTTGCATAATTATTAGTAACGGCCGTTCGGGACCGTTAATCAAATTTGTAGCCATCCTAGACTGATGATGATCACACAAGATAGAGTGCCTATTTGAGGTGTAATATGATCGTTCGAGATCGACTGCCTATTCGAGGCGAAATATGATCATTCGAGATCGAGTGCCCGTTTGAGGCATAATGTGATTGTTCGAGATCGAGTGCCTATTCGAGGAAAAATGTGATTGTTTGAGATCGAGTGTCTATTCAAGGCAAAATGTGATCATTCGAGATTGAGTCCCTGTTTGAGGCATAATGTGATCGTTCGAGATCGAGTGCCTGTTCGAGGTGAAATGTGATCGTTCGAGATCGGGTGCCTGTTCGAGGCATAATGTGATCGTTCGAGATCAAGTGCCTGTTCAAAGCGAAATGTGATCGTTTGAGATCGAGTGCCGTTTGGGGCGAAATGTGATCTTCCGAGATTGAGTGCCGTTCGAGGCGAAATACTTGTTATTCACATTAAGTGAGTTCCAGAATCATTTATTATGGTGGCTTATTGCCATCTTAGAGCATGCCTAGTGACCGACCTCGATCCCGTACATGTGTAAGTGACTTAGCCGTTTTAATGTGAAGTTTCTTTTACTTCATGCCATCCCGATCAAGAGATGACGACCGGTGTCCTTAAGCCGGCCTCGCTTCAATTTATGGCAGATGATGGCTGCTCCTATTCTATTACCAATGTTCATTTCCTTACAAAGCCATCGAAATATGTGCCCCCCAGTTCCATGGGGAGTAATGACGATCCATGTGAATAGATGCATGCTGATCCATCATCCTCGATCGGGGCTTGTCCCTAGTTTGTTCCAATCCATATCAAGCCAGCTTATTTCCGCTCCAAGTCCTGATTCTGGCTTTCCTCAGCTCCTGCAGCTCCAACTCCGTGATCCATATTTCTAGCATTTCATGCTACTCCATTTCCTTGGTTTTGCACCCCAGCTTGTCCAATATGTCGGAGTTGATCCTGCATAATCTCTTCCTGTCTCTTTAGCATCCTCTCTTACATAGCATCCATCATTGTTCCCATTTTATCTCTGGTGATGTAGATAGATGTCTGATTTGCTCCAGCTCTAGAAGAAGCCTCCTGACTCCCTCCACGATGCCTCCTATTTGCTAATGTCTCCTTTTTAATTGCCTGGCCATTGCTTCCAAGATTCAAGTATCCAAGCTTCCAAATCCAAGTTCTTAGCTTCCAAGTCCGCGGATTCAAGTCTTTTCTTAGTGAAAGCACAAAAATGTTTGCGTCAAAAATGGTCACAAACAACCAGTTGTATGTGAAAGCACCAATTTCCAAAAACAATATCCAAATAGAAAGATAAGCCTGTAGGGCACAAAATAAATAGCAGAAAAAGTAAAGGAACACATGGGTATTATAGTGGTTCGGCAAACTCCGGCCTACGTCCAATCCAATAATCTTTTATTTATACCGTAAGATTACAAGTACAGTTGTTTTTTCTTAGAAAATTACTAGAGAAAGAGATAATAAGTGTTGAAGGAGAGCTAGCCGAAAAGTTCTTTGCAATGAGCCAAGTCCACTGTATATATAGGTGAAGAAGTGCATGGATCGGGCTAAAATTTCGGCAGAAGAACCTCCAGGCCCATACGATCCGACCCATAAAATTTGGGATTGATCAGACACCAAAAATAATTTAGAACGATCGTTCCATACTAACTTCAATGGGGCTGCGTTCGTTTTTATGGTGGCTCTAGTCCATGCACCCTAAGTTTCGCGCCATTCCGACTTAACGTTTGTGAGATATCAATCGATCTTCGCTGTTTTGACTAGAAATTAGACAATAGGAGATCATTCCAATATTTCATCCTTTTGAGCTACAATCAATCATGGGGGTGCTCCATGATGTAAGATACTTTCTCTCCAATTTTCATGCAATTCCGATGTATTGTTTGTGAGATATCGCGTTTTCCATAAAACTATGGATCGTTATGTTGATTTGTATGATTGTTCCAATAACGATCAGTCTATTTTCTAAGATTTCATCCTTTTTAGCTATGATAGATCATGGGAGTGTTCCATGATGTAAGATACTTGTTCTCTAAATTTCGTGCAATTCTGACGTACTGTTTGTGAGATATCGCGTTTTTCGTAAAACTATGGATCATTATGCTGATTTGTACGATCGTTCCAATAACAATCGACCTATTTTCCAAGATTTCATTCTTTTGAGCTGCTATTGGTCATGTGGGTGCTCCATGATGTAAGATACTTGCTCTCCAAATTTTGTATAATTCCGACATACCGTTTGTGAGATATCACATTTTCCGTAAAACTATGGATTGTTATGCTGATTCGTACGATCGTTCCAATAACGATCAGCCTCTTTTCAAAGATTTGGGAATTTTGTCATGTGATCATTTTTATGGGCTCCACTCTTCAATATATTGATGCTTCAAAAGTTTCAAGTGCATTAGCTTTATAGATTTTGAGATATTGATCGATCTTCGTTGATTTACGCTGTTTTATGGATCGTTCCCGATCAATCCATATAAATTCTTCCTTTGCCCATAACTCGAGCATACGAACTCCAATTGATATCTTCCACTCATATTAGATCCATTGTCAACCCTTGTCACGTTATATCATCAATATCAAGTCCGAGCTTTGTCATTACAACTTGCATTTCATTAAAAAGGGACAAACCGGTTGTATCTACAACATTAATAAACTCAAATAAAAATTCTTCTATTTTTATTGGTGTACTTGACATATCCATGCATCTTTATATTAAAGTCATTTGTTCATTTTGACTAGGAGTACAATCAAGCATGATAGAGGAATATTTTGCCTCTTTAATTTGTTTAATTATAGCATTTTGACTTTCAATCCTATAATTGTTATCAGTTTATTTTTGAATTTTATAATTATGATAATGACGATGAATTTATTTGTTCTTAATGAGCTGAAAATGGTGTTGCATTACTGGGTCAAACTCGGAAATCATATTAATTAGACCTAGAAATTAATGCTTATTTTCTGATATTCAAGATTGTTGATAATATGCTCATCATCTATATCATTTTCATTTTCTTTTAATTCTTCACAATTGATTTGTTGTTTAGATCGATTTGATAAATTTGCATCATTTTCATTGAAAATAAATTCATGAGAACAAAGATTATTAACATCACTTGTTTCTTTAGTTATGTCTACACTTTCACCATTTTAATTCTTCATTCATTTCATTTTTTTTTTCATTTACTTCTTCATAAATGGTTTGTTGCTGAGATTAATCTAATAACCTAGTATCATTTTCATTTTCCCTTAAGTTAATTTGTTGCTCAGATTCAATTGACAAATTTGATTGCTTATCAAAATATTTATTAAGGGAAAACTTTTAAACTTTGAGCAATATTTTCTTATCTTTGTTTCTTTTTCCTTTTTTGGCTTCCATAAAGATGTTTTATAATTTCAATCCAACAATTAGAGCAATAAAATCAACTAATTAATATTCAGTAACAATAGAACCTGATTTGTAAGCCGATTTCCTTCTCCAAATACTTCAGTTATGGAAAATAGTAAATATTGAATTGTTATGGACTAGAAGCCTTCAATTCATTTATTATAAGAGAATAATTATTAATCCAAATAATCAACTAATATATAATTACCCTTAAATGATATAGAAATATTCAGGTAAATAAAGTTATTTCTAGATCAAATATACCTGGAATTGAGAATGTTTCACAAGATAAACTTCCTATTTTAATTGATGAATCCATAAAATATTAATAAAAATAATGCCGATTTGATCAAAAAGTATACCACAATTCATAGTAAAAAAATACAAATAACTAATTCCACAACATATATTAAAAGAAATGGGGATGAGAAGGTTAGAAACATACCAATAAACAAAAGAAAACTAAAAATTATTGTTAGCTTTGCTGATTGATAAAGAGCTTGCTTTCAAAATTGATTGATAATCGAAGTTCTTGCTAGCTTGCTAATTGCTACTATGTGATTTGAGAAGTTGTTGCTGGCTTTGAAAATTAATTAATAAGTGTAGAATACTATAAAATACAAAAATATGAGCATTGAGAAGGAATAGGGTAGAGAAGACGAGGCGATTTCTAGAAGAGGAGACAATTTCTAAAATGAACAGCAATGGAATTAACTAGTAATTTTTGCTGCTTTGTTTCTATGTAGGCTTTGTAGCTAGGTTTTCAAATAATTATGCAAAAAAATATAAAAAATATTTAAAAGAATTGTGCCCTCTTGAAAATCGGGCCCTGGCAGTTGCCAACTTGCCCAGTATAAGGGTCGGCCTTGAAGAGAATTAACCATAGGTAAACCTATGAATCCATTTTAAATGAAATGGTACCAAATAATTCTTTTTATTAGTTGCGTGACAATATTATTTGATATGTTCCTTTCCATAAACTTCTCCTAGTTATAAAAAATTAAAACAACATAATTTCAAACTAACTTCATGAATAACCATTGATGATTGCCTCAATGCTCAATAAGTTCCCAAAAAAGGCGATTAAACAGCACCATTGGAAAATGTAGTAAGTTCTAGATTGACATAGATGATTAATATATGATTTTACAAAAATAAGTTTAGGCCGTGTAAGACAATATACAACATTTAAGAAAATTTAAAAGGACACTATTTAGAATTAAACTTTTAACAACATTTCAAAGTTACCTATTGTACACCGTAATTTATACCTAGTACAAATTAAAAATATTCGAAAGGAAATTTCCTTGGCTTGTAATTCCAAGACCCATTATTTGTTTTCCACCGAGAGCTTAAGCACTAGGATCAATATCCAAGAACCCGAGATTCGAAAGCTAGAGCAAAGACGTCGATTAAGATCAAGACCATTGTCCAATTAAGAAAACAAGGTAGAGAGGCAATTACCAAGACTAAAAACATTTCAACAAGTATCAACAATCAATGGCTCAAACTGCCCTGGACCGAGATCAATGATCAAGATAAACGAAAGGATTCAATAGAACTATATATAAAAGTGACATGTCATCAATCCACATTAAAGTACTTTCATAAGATGATAACAAGTGTTTGAATCCAAGCCACCTACAACAATCCAGGTCATCAATCCATGTAAAAGCCCCTACACCAATGGGAGAACCTTAAATTTGCTATAAATAGAGAATCACATGCTACTGAAAAGAGGCTGGAGATTTTTTGACATTTTACAATCATTCCATATTCTTTACTCTATTTAGAAAGCTTTAATCAAAAGATCATTAATGGTAGACCTTGTAACAGAAGTACTTGTACATCAAATTGAGGAATAAAAGCTCACGCCAGAACCTTCAAAGTGGACGTAGGGATCTCGATCCTGAACCACTATAAATCTTGTGTCTCTTTAACTTTCAGCACTTATTATTTGCATAGTTTCGATGTTCATCCAATTTATCTGCATCCTTTCGGAACAATATTCTGAAATGTTTGGAGTGTTATACAAAGAAAAAATCCGTCCAACATTTTTGGCGCTAGAAGGAGGGCCCAAACCTACGTCTTTTGCCCCTTCTTGGAAGGTCCATCGACATTATCCTTCCGACCATAACTAACTTAGAGGATGAGTAACTGACCTCGGAATTACCCTTCAACCTCCGCATTCAGCTAATGAAAGGAGATAACAATGAGAGATTGATCACCCTCGTCTCAGAAAAAGAGAATGACCAGGAATATGACCTCATTTATGAACTTCAAGCTCTCCAGATCAAGTAGCTTTCAGAGTATCTCTCGGAATCCCTCCTAGAGTCTGCGCAACTCTGAGGAATAGTCATAGCTATTGCAAAAAAATCAAGGATTTGAGTATCATAATAATGACAAGTAAAGGTCCATATCATCCTACTTAAAGAGCTTTTCCGGTTATCTCTACTCTCCAATATCGGAAGAATATCAAATGAGACCAAGTCTTCACTCCGCTCAACCAAAATCCATCTCAGATCTCTCTAGAAACTTATGGAGAGCTTGAGCAATCAAGATATCCCCCATACACTAAAGAAGATTAGAAAGGAAAGAATTACTATGTCTACCAACAATTGAATGGACATGAAACAGATGGATGTCGAAGACTTTCTTAGGCCGTGGAAAACTTCATATTGAAAGGGAGATTGACTAAATTTCTTAAGTGATTGGTTAATATCTCATTTTTATAAATATCTGACTTCGCCTCTGTGTTTTAGGAGAAGTTCATAGTATGAAAGCCCATTCAACCAAACAAATATATATTCCCCGATAAAGAGTACTATATGGATCTCTATATTTGAAGGAGTCTCCTATCTCTTCGAAATGCTTCTTTCGGGTTTAACTCTTCCATTTCTCGATGGGCACAATCCACTCTCGGTACCCATAAAATTCTTTCCAGTTTACCAACTATATGATCTCAAAAGTCTTTTACAAAATAGTTTATAAGAAACCCTTAAGAAATCCCATAAGGCAAGAAGATTCCGCTGTCGGAGAATTAATTTACATATCAAGCTATCAAAGAAGATATAATAAGGTAGAATGAGGGCAAGGTAGTACGTCTTCTGGGAGAAAGAGTAAGATTGTTCATACTGTACAAGAAGAAGATGAAATTGAGCTTGACCCTAAAAGAAGTGTGCCTCGATGAAAATGACAAGTCTAAGACAGTCAAGATAGGGACTTATTTCCATCCATCTATTCGAGAAGAGCTAATTTTCTTCCTCAAGCATAACCAAGATGTGTTTGCATGGACTCATGATGACATGATGTGAATCGACCCCTCGGTTATTTCCCACTGCTTGAATATAGATCCAAAGTTTACTCCCATAAGGAAAAAGAGGAGACCCCTGGACAAGAATCGATATATAGTCCACAAGAAGAGGTCGAGAGGTTGCTAAAGAATTACTTCATCCGAAACGTATATTACACGAAGTGGACCGCTAATTCAGTGTTAGTAAAGAAACTAAATGAAAGTGGAGGGCTTATATTAACTTCACTGGTTTAGACAAAACTTGGCCAAAGGATTGCTTCCCTCGGCCAAGAATCGATCGATTAGTAGATGCTACCAATAGGCACCAATTGCTTTCATTTATGGATGCTTACTCCAGATAATTCCCTTCGGTCTTAGGGATGCAGGGCCAACATATTAGAGTTGGAAAGTCATGTTTCAAATCCGGCCGAGACATTCGAGGCTCTTCGGAAATATCAGATGATGTTGAATCCATAGATGTGTACCTTTAGAATACAAGTCGGGAAATTTCTGGGTTTTATAGCAAATGCTAAAGGAATAGAGATAAACCTGGGTCAGATAAATGCTATAACCAACATGAAGGCCCCAACTAATGGAAAGGAGTTAATGAGCTTGAATGGAAAGATGACTGCTTTGAACAGATTCATAAGCTGACCAACCGACAAGTGTGTTCCCCTCTTCAACCTCTTAAAGAAGCATGTTACTTTCAAATGAACAAACGAATGCCAAAAGGCATTTGAGGAACTACAAAAGCACTTAAGTTCCCCCTCTCCCGGTGTTGTTGAAACCTATAGATGGAGAAACTCTATTCACTATTTGGCCGCCTCGGATCAGGCCACGAGTTTAGCCTTGGTAAAAGATGATGATAGGATCCAAAGACCTGTGTATTATGTAAGTAAAAGGCTAGATCCAGCCGAGAAGCACTATCCAGTAATTGGAAAAGCTTGCCAATAGCTGGTGTTCACAGCAAGAAGACTTAGGCTATATTTCCAAACCCATCCTATTAAGGTTCTTACAGATCAACTGCTTCGGCAAGTTTTTAATAAACCAGAGACTGCCGAGAGACTAATTAAATAGGAAATTGAACTCAACCAGCATGGGATATCTTATGTGCAACGATTAATGGTCAAGTGCCTGTCAGCCTCATTACCAAATGCTCTAGTTTCGGAGTTGAAACTTTAAAACAAAAAAATTGAACAAGGATATAGGTAACCGGGTAGATTAATTACCTTTCATTCTATGGGCTTATAGAACAAGCTCCAAGACCTAGAAAAGACATACTCCCTTCTCTCTACTGTACAGTTTTGAAGCCATGCTCCCAATTAAGTTAGAAATTCCCTATCACCGTAGGTATTATTATAATACACAAAAGAATGTGGAGCTTCGAGAGGAATCATTATATTTGTTACCTAAACTCAGGGACTAAGCCGCTTTGAGAATAGCAGAGTATATTTGAAGGATGGCCCGATACTACAACCAGAGAGTTCAAACCATAAAATTTGAGAAAAGGGACCCCATCCTCCGAAAGATAATGCCAAACACCAAGAATCCGGCAGATGGACCACTCGGTCCAAATTGGGAAGGACCCTTGATAATTCACGGTGTCATCCCTCTAGGAACATATAGATTAAAGTGCCCGAATTGCAATATAATATCTCGAATTTGGAATGCCGAGCATCTGAAACACTATCACAGTACAAGGTTGCTACCTGGATAGAAGTTTGTCAAAAGCTTGAGATCAATCGTATACCACACGAAACTTTAATCTTCTTAATTATCAAGCATTTCAAAGATTACATCAATATGTTTTAGTTGTAATTATTGTCGTGATCAAGCAGTATTACACAACTTCCAAAAGTGCATCAAAATGTTTTAGTCATGGTTATTGCCGTGATCAAGCAGTATCATGCAACTTCCAAAAGTGCATCAAAATGTTATAGTCGTGATTATTGCCGTGATCAAGCAACTTTCAAAAATACATCAAAATATTTCAGTCATGGCACTACTCTGATCAAGTAGCGTCATGCTAGTTTCAAAACCATGCTTTCGCCTCTAGCTAAATAAATGACTTCGTCTCAGGCAACTACTTAGTTTCACCAAGTAAATGACTTCGCCTCACGACAACTACTTAGTTTTACCAAGTAAATGATTTCACCTCACGGCATCTACTTAGTTTCACAAAGTAAATGATTCTGCCTCACGACAACTACTTAGTTTCACCAAGTAAATAACTTCACCTCGTGGCAACTGCTTAGTTTAACCAAGTAAATGATTTTTCCTTACAGCAACTACTTGGTTTCATCAAATAAATGATTTCGCCTCACGGCAACTACTTAGTTTCACCGAGTAAATGATTTTGCCTTATGGAAATACTTAGTTTTGCCAAGAAAATGATTTTGCCTCACTGAAATTATTTAGTTTCATAATTGGGTAGATTTCCAAAAAAGAATTATAAGTTGGGTGGATTCCCAAAAAGATTAGTAAGTTGGGTAGATTCCCAAAAAGATTAATAAGTTGGATAGATTCCCAAAAAGATTAGTGAATTGTGTAGATTCCCAAAAAGATTAGTAAGTTGGGTAGATTCCCCAATGTGATTAGTAAGTTGGGTAAATTCCCAAATAAATTAGTAAGTTGGGTAGATTCCCAAAGAGATTAGAAAATTGGGTAGCTTCCTAAAAGATTAGTAAGTTGGTAGATTCCAAAAAAGATTAGTAAGTTGGGTAAATTTCCAAAAAGATTAGAAATTTGGGTGGATTTCCAAAAAGATTAATAAGTTGGTTAGAATCACAAAAAAAATTAGAAAATTAGGTAGATCCCCAACATAGTGAACCATTGTCCAGAAAAACCATGCGTTGGGTAGATCTCTAATAATAGTGAGCCACGACCCATCGTATCGTTCAAAGAGCGAGTCAGGGGAAGTCAATTGTGCCGAACGCACCGAATGAGCTACAACCAAAGTGTTGTGCCAAAGAGTGAGCCATGGTCGAATCATGTCATGCAAAGAGTGAGCCATGGTCAAAAGTACCATGCATGGTGCTGTATAGTGAGTCATGTCAAACACGTGCAATATATAGGCATTATACCGCCACTAGTAGTTTTCTAAAACTTGATACACTTGTGAGACCACGTCTAGATGACTGAAGCATAGTATCAGAATATTTTTGCCTCGAGAAACTCATTTCTAATCATTTTCTGAAACCCTCTAGATAAGATTAGATTTTAAGTTATTTTCTGAAATCCTCTAGACAAGGTTAGATTTCAAGTTATTTTCCAAAACCCTCTAGATGAGGTTAGATTTCAAGTTAATTTCCAAAATCCTCTATACGAGGTTAGATTTCAAGTTGTTTTCTAAAACCCTCTAGACCAGGTTAGATTTCAAGTTGTTTTTCGAAATCCTCTAGACGTGGTTAGATTTCAAGTTATTTTCCGAAACCCTCTAGATGAGGTTATATTTCAAGTTATTTTTCAAAATCCTCCTGACAAGGTTAGATTTCAGGTTATTTTCCAAAACCCTCTAAATGAGGTTAGATTTCAAGTTGTTTTTTGAAATCCTCTGGATGAGGTTAGATTTCAAGTTGTTTGATGAGGTTAGATTTCAGGTTATTTTTTGAAATCCTCTAGATGACATTAGATTTCAACTTATTTTTGAAATCCTCTAGTCGGGGTTCGATTTCAAGTTGTTTTCCGAAATCCTCTAGATGAGGTTAGGTTTCAAGTCATTTTCCAAAATCCTCTAGACGGCATTAGATTTCAAGTTGTTTTCCAAAATCCTCTAAATGAGGTTAGATTTCAAATTATTTTTTGAAATCCTTTAGACAAGGATAGATTTCAAGTTATTTTCCGAAATTGTCTAGATGATGTTAGATTTCTAATTATTTGCCGAAATCCTCTACACAAGGTTAGATTCCAAGTGGTTTTTCGAAATCCTCTAGATGAGGTTAGATTTCAAATCATTTTCTAAAATCCTCTAGGCGAGGTTAGATTTCAAGTTGTTTTCCAAAATCCTCTAGATAAGGTTAGATTTCAAGTTGTTTTCTGAAATCCATGTTTTTTGAAATCCTCTAGATGAGGATATAATTTAAATTGTTTTTCGAAATCCACCAAATGAAGCTAGATTTCAAGTTATTTTTCAAAATCCTTTAGATGAGATTGAATTTCAAATTATTTTCAAAACCCTTTAGATGAGGTTGGATTTCAAAACGTTTTCGAAACAAGGTCAGATCTTCATAAGTTGTCTTGGTAAAGTAATATTGCAAAGAATTATTTGGATAATTACTTCGGATAAAGGCCCAGGTCAACCTTATAATGGGAACAGAACTAACAATCCAAGTACTAAGCATAATATGACACTCTTCTTTCCAAAGTCCACCTCATACCAACCGTATGAGGTGAACTTAGAGGGGCATGTGTTACACCATTATTTATGCCTAGTACAAATTTCAAATTTTCTAAAGGAAAGTTCCTTGGCTTGTAATTCCGAGACCCATTATTTGTTTTCCACCGAGGGCTTAAGCACTAGGATCAATATCCAAGAACCCAAGATCCAAAAGCAAAGACATCGATTAAGATCAAGACCATTGTCCAATTAAGACAACAAGCTTAGTGAGAGTAGCAAATACCGAGACCAAAAACATTTCAACAAGTATCAATAATCAATGGCTCAGACAGCCTTGGACTGAGATCAACGGTCAAGATAAACGAGAATTGTTAATGGAACTATATATAAAAGCGACACATCATTAATCCACATTAAAGTACCCTCAATAAGATGATAACAAGTGTTTGAATCCAAGCTACCTATAGCAAGCCAAGTCATCAGTCCATGTGAAAGCCCTTGCACTAACGGGAGATCCTTAAATTTGCTATAAATAAAGAAGCACGTGCCACTGAAAAAGGGTGGAGATTTTTTGACATTCTACAATCATTCCATATTCTTTACACTATTTAGGAAGCTTTAATCAAAAGATCATTAATGGTAGATCTTGTAACAGAAATACTTGTACATCAAATTGAGGAATAAAAGCTCACGGCAGAACCTTCAAAGTGGATGTAGGGATATTAGCCTCGAACCACTGTAAATCTCATGTCTCTTTACCTTTTGGTGCTTATTATCTGCATAGTTTCGGTGTTCATCTAATTTATCTACATCCTTTTAGAACAAAATTTCAAAAACTTTGGAGTGTTATTCAGATGAAAAATCTATCTTACACCTATTATAGCTAGATTAAAACTAAACAGTATACAAAATCATACCAAACAAACAAATCAAAATCAAAGTAAACTTTGTAACAAAATGTGAGAACTAAACAAAAAGTTCAACTTTACGTATAATGGATTTTACAAATCAAAATGAGATTCTACGAAATCCATATATTTTCAAATTTAGTAACTATCGCAAAAGAAATTAAGGGAATCATATTTATAACTATACAAATTGAAACAAAATAAAAAGAAAACAGAGTTCTAGACACAAAAACTCAAAGCAAAGATTTGAAAATCTAAAATTTAAAAAGTAGCAAATTCAACATTAGATTAAATGAAAAGACAAAAATGAAAAAAGAAATCCAGCCATTAAATCAAGTTTCGTTGATCCAGTAACTATGTTTTTTGGAGGCCTTCGGATTTTTTCCATAATAATAACATTGACAGGAACTGGTATAAACACAACTGTGGCATAACATGAATAAAATCATGAATATGAAGTGAAGAGCTATTGATGAATTCAATCAAATTCTAGTTTAATAAAAAGGAACTAAAGAGGTTGATTATGTGGAAAGTGTCTTTAATTTTATTTAGATTGAGAATAGATTGTTTTTGAATTATATCTTACATATAAAACTGGAAAATGGAAAGAAATGAAACTTTGAAAGACAACATTAAATGAAAGTGAAAGAATTAGGAGCTGAGAAGTGTCCGAGTAAATAAAAATAACGAATAAAGGATTAATATATGGGTTTGTCTATTGACACCCCTACAATTGCTTTTCACCCCCCATTGATAATATTAGATTTTTAATTCCAGTTTTATCCTATTGCAATATATTAGATATATTACAAATAGAAAATTATCAACCACATTTGAGTGGAGTGTGCTTTATAATTTTGTGTCGCTTCCTCTAGCATTGATACTATATAAACCACGTTTGAGTTACATGTTTCTCCCACACTATGAATTAACATCACAGACGAAAACCAAATTTATAAAGCAACAAAATTTTGGCAGTAAAAGAATTAAATTGAAAATAAACAAACAATATAAAACTATAACAACTTTGATTGAAACATTAAATCCACATCATAAAGTTGCCACGACATGTTTCAAGCAAATCTTTAGTTTTAAAAAAGAAGTAGTAAATGTACTGGAAAAGAGAAAAAGATAGGCAAAGTTAATAAACGGAGGGCTAATTTTGGAATAAATGGAGTGGCTATAGAAATTAGTAGGGTGGGAATTTTTGTTACAAACTAACTAAGGTTGAAAAGCGAATAGAGGGGTGTTAATAAACCGACCCTTAATACAGTTGGAAATAAGAATACAGATAGTCAAAATTGAATTTTTATATAATTATATAATAATATGGAACATTCAGTATGCTTAATGCATTAATGGTATCATTAATTATTTTCATGGATGTTAATGGTAATGTTACATTTGAGATGTATAAAATAAAGGGTGCATTTGGCATACATCCCTGGTAAGGTTTGAAAATACACAAAACATCCCTCTGTTTTTTAATAAGTTTCCGGTCCCTGTTTTCAAATTCACGTGCACACAAAGACCCAAATACCCTTTACGTTTTTAACATTTCAAGCGCGTATAACTTTCTGTAGAAATATCGGATAAGCATACCGTTTTCACCAAAAAATCAAAAAATTTATGATCCTTAAAATGAGATCCATTGTTGATATTAAAAAATCATATTTGCAGTAAATGTGCAATTATTTCAAATATTTGCAGATAATTCTGCAAATTTTAAACATCTTCGATTTTTCTTCAAATCTACAACTATTGCATATAATTGCAAACATCTCTGCAATTATATGGTATAATTGCAGACATGTCTGCAATTATTGCATATAGTTGCAGAAATGTCTACAACTATTGCATATAATTGTAGACATCTCTGCAATTATATGGTATAATTGCAGACATGTCTGTATCGCATACAATTGCAACTATTGCATATAATTGCAGAAATGTCTGCAACTATATGGTATAATTGCAGACATGTCTGCAATTATATGGAATAATAGCAGACATGTCTGCAATTATTGCATATAGTTGCGAATAGCTTGTCCTGCCATTGTTTTTACATATGCACAATGCCACTCGTTAGAAAGATAATAAAATTTGTGATTTAATGGTGAAAATGGTTTGTTAATCCGCCGTTTCTACAAAAAGTTATTGCGTTTTATAGATTGATAATTAATGAGGTGCAAATTTTAATTATGGATGTGAGAATAACATACATATATGAAGAATCAACATTGCTGCAATGGAGAAGAGGGGTATTGTAGGGAAGAAAATTGTATTATTTGAAAGTAGGGATGTAATTTATATATGAGGATGGTGTTTTGTGTATTAAGTTTGATTTTAGGGATGTGTCTCTTATTTTCACTAAAATAAAAGTATAAGGGTCCGAATGTAAATAGTTCCTCAAATTGCTTAGAAATAAGTACATAGGATTAGAAGAATTGTGAAAAGAGCATACTAAAGGTCACATATTCTCATATATATATATATATGGAATGTACATTACGCCTATATATATATGTGGAACGTTCGTTATGCTAAATGCATTAATATTATCATTAATTCCTTTCATGTATGTTAATGGTATCATTACATCTGAGATGCATGAAAATAAAATTAGAAGGGTTTGAATGTAAGTAGTTCCTCAAATTGCTGAGAAGTAAGTATATAAGATGAGAGCATTTATGGAAAGAGTGTACTAAAGGTCACATATTCTCTTATATATGTATATATACAGACAAAAGAATAAATTTATATAAATATTAAAATGCCTAATTTCAAAATTTTATTATATAATATATTAAAAATAATTTTTTTGGCTTGGAAATTTTATATGAGGTAAAATATGATGATTAGTATTTTTGGTGAATTTTTAGGATTTTTTCTATGCATTTCGAATTTATATGAATTATTTGGAAAAGGGAAGAGTTAATTGCAAAAAAGGTAATTAATTGATTAATTAAGAAGATAATTAATAATTTTTGAGAAGAAAAAAACATAAAGCCTTGGTAAACCAATGATAATTCAACATATAACTAGGTTATCTGAAAAGTAACTCCTCTGAATGGAAATAAAACAGTTTTTAAGTTAATTACCAAATTGTCATATCAACCAGAGATATCAATTTATGATAGCAGATATCAATTGGAGATGGCTTGATATCAGTTAGAGATATCAATTGGAGATAGCTTAATGTTAACATGAGATAGATATGAAACTTACAAATTTGCTATAGTTTAATATCTATAAAACTTACAACTTGTATTAGCCTTTAACCTGCGAGGGCTATGTACCAATAACCTACGATAACTAATGATGCTAAGAAATTCTAAGTAAATAAATGAACTTTTTGCAGCACTTCGAAAGTCATATTCCCTAATGATGGTTGAGAATTTCATAGAGATGAAATGGCCATAGAGAATAATTAGTTAAAGAGGAATAATTTATTTAAAGAATGAAAATTGAGACTGAGCTTAAGTAAGTTATGCGATGATAAGTTGAATTATTAGAAATAATGAAAATTTAAATTTGAAGCCCGTGTGGAAATAATATGTCTAAACACGACTTTATTTTTGTAATTTTGATGGAAGGCCTTGTGGCTACCAAATGTTTGACAATGACCTTATATTTGGTAACATGATGGAAGGCCTTTGTGGCTATGAAATGACTGAACACATCATTATATTTGGTTAAATTGATGGAAGGCTTTTGTGGCTACCAAAATGTTAGATCATGACATTAAATTTTTAACGTTGCTGGAAAGCCTTAGTGGCAAACCCTTGTCTGTTCACCACAATATACATGAACAAGAGTGTAAGGCTTTTGTAGCATTCAGATATCTATTCATGAAAAAATATGAGAGTATGTAGCCTTGGTGGCGACTTAATTATTTATTCATGATAAAATTGGTAAGACTGTAAGATAAATACCTAAGTGATAACCTTAAGTGTTTAGTATCGTTATTTAACAAGTAAGAGTGAGGCATGTATGGCAATTTAGAATGAACTGACTATAGAAACTAGTCAGAAATGTTGTGAAGGAATATCTCACACTTACTATGAAATTGATGACTTATGTTTGATCATGTTTGGAGGTTGTTTACATAGTATTATGTAATTGGTGATTGATTGTAATAGTGAGGGGAAAACCCATTTTGTGCTTTAACGGCTTGGTCTTACTATACGATTTTTTGTTTAAAGTAAAGTTCTACTCATACTATGCTTTATGTCTGGTTCGTGTTTTTATTATTTTCCATAAACTCACAAGTACTAATTTGGGTAGGCTGAGATTATGGTATAGATAAATTGCTTTTGGAAAAGATGAATAAAGACTCCAAAGATGAAGCAGGAGGCTTATTTTGCAAATAAATGCTATTTTGAATTTCTAATGTGTACAACCAGAATTTATAACCGGTTAAGTGTCCATGTCGGCATCCTCATATGTCGAGCATGACATCTATTTATATTTTATTATATATTTACCCCTGTATGGGAACGAGATTGGTTAGTGATGATATAATGAAGTTTGTAAAGTATTGATGTAATGAAATTATTTAGTTGCTCTGTTTATTTAGTGTTATGAAAATTTATACTGATCTCACTTTATCACTTGAAAATAAGTTTGGTGATGACTACAACATTATCGACGTTCATTTTTAGGTCTTGAAGTGGGGGATGTTACACCAAAACTATAAGTAAACGACAAACTTAAGATTGTTAAAAATTTACTCATGCTAAAATCACTCTAGTTTGATTGTTTAATTCTTGGTGTAAGATTTGAATTGACACCTTTTATAATTAGTATAAGGATGTTGGGATTGTCCCAAATCAATATACATAGACACCATATTAAATATTTAATATGGAGCATGTAGGATGAATTTATTATGCATTGGCAATAGAAATTATCGTACATGTTGTATTATCTACAATTTCACATTTCGCTTGTGTGTTTGGTTCGTAGGCAAGTACCAAATCCAACTTAAGATCACTAAATGATATTATAGAGTGTTCTCGAGTATTAACAAAATACAAGAGAATTGTTTGTAGAAACAATGAACTCCATATAAAGGATTGCATAGACTCAAACTTCGTAAGTGATACTGAATATAGTATGACAACCCTAAATTCATATTCAATCTTAAGAACTTTAAGTTGTAAATGCTTCAAACAATAAGTAGTGATTGATTCAACCAAAGGCTAAGTACACCGCCTTTAAATAGTGCTGTAATATAATGAGTACAATAAACGCATAAATTTATAACTGAGCTGAGGTGATTCCAAATGTTAAGAACCCTTTGATATTGTTATATGATTATAATAGTGTGATACATTCCGCAGAAACCCGAAACCTCACTAGAATTCTAAAAACATGCTTCGAAGGGTTCCACGTGATAAAGACCGTTTATCAACATAAGAGAGAGTTAATTGATAGAGTATAAAATCAAAACAATATAACACAACCAATTATTAAGGGATTGGCCTGATTATTTTTTAATAAAATCGATCTAAGGATTTGCATATAAGACTCCATAATTAAATCGTTGAGCCGAAAAATGGCACAATACCCAAAACAAATTGAAATAAAGAGATCCAGCTATAAATGATAAAATCAAAGAAAAAGACACTGGAATTTTTATGGTGGTTCGATAAATCTAAGACCTACGACCACTTTAATCTTATTAAATATATTGTTTGTAACGAGTACAAGGATTTTATAGTTCTAAGAACCTCGAATATCAAAAAGTAGATTCCTTTGTGACAAGGTCGTGTAGAGAGAGTGAAGAAGATGAAGTGCCAAAAGTCCTTTCTGAGGCACCATATGATTTCTATTTATAGAGAAATAGTCCAACAAAATCGCTGGATCTCGAAATACCAAGTCTAACTTCTGATCCAAGAATTAGGAGGGGAGACGATGTCCCAAGGAATTTTTACCAATCAGAAGTGACAGTACCGACCTGATTTGTTGAGGGAAAAATCATGCCATCTTCTTTAACTTGGTCTTCTGTCTTCGATCCATCAAGTTCTGAGCACTTTTGTCTTGGAAATCAGGTTGTTATCAAGAGGTTATACCAGCTCTAGTACTTGTCCTTTTCTTTAGAGCTTTTCAAAGTTGCTCACCTACTCCTTCAGAAATGGGCCCTAGTACGATCAGGCTAACCAGCAATCCGTGAGACATAGCTCCAGAGTCCTATAAGGTACTTGAAAACAGGTCACTACTGACCTGAAAGTGGTCTTACCGAGATGTTTTTATGCTTACTTTGAGCACTCTAACCCTTTAGGACTTATCCTAATGTCCTTCTAAGCATGTCATCATGTCCTTGAACTACTTTTCATCTTGATGTCTAGATTCATTTGAAAGCCACTTGGTCTAAAAGTTGGATAACACTCGCTTCCCAAGTACACTTTTGTTGGAAACAAAGCGTGCTTTGGAACAAGACTGGAACATACCATTGTCCATGTAACTCCATCGATCATCCAAGAGTAGCTTTAAAGCATTGTGTCTATTCCAGGGATATCCGTTCCATCACTTTAAATAGCAGTAGTACCACTCTCTGTACTAAGGTCAAGATCCATACTCTATAGATCGTTCCAGGCCTCGAACAGGCAAGTGCTACTTTCCTTTTTTCTTTTCACACTTTTCCTCTAAAGTTTGGGTCAAAATTTCAAGTCGGTACCGACCACTTCAAGTCGGTATCAATATGAAACACTGGGTCATTCTAACCCCTTTATAATCCAACACCTAGTTTATTTTCCTCTCAAGCTTTCATATTTCCTACTTTGCTTCTTGAAGATCCTGATGCCGAAACCTTGCGATCCAACTTTGATAGTCGAGACCACTCACGGTTGATTTGAAGTCGTCACCGCTCTCTCAGAGTTGATGCCGCTACCAAATCTCCATTTTGATGACCACCGCATCATTCAAACATCTCGACCCCAACCTCTTTTAGTTTCAGATCTAGATACAAATTTGAAGGTTGATTGCCAAAGTTTCGTGCTTTGGAGGCGATCTTTGCATCGCCATTGATTGTTGATTTGTGGTTAGATTAGGCCCTAGCCTTGGCCATTGCAAATGCATGCATCTTCCTTAGGCGACTTGAAGCATAACCTAGAGTTGACACTGTAATAGCCTGAGTTTTGATGGCTTTAACCTTTCCTAGTTCTAACTTCAGGTTCTTGGTGACCGTGCTTTGGGTTAGCCTTCACCAACTTCATGCCATCCCTTTTTACAATGAACTTAAGCACATTTCTACCCAAAGTGTTCAAAATCACTTTTCCAAAGCAAGATCGATCACAAATTACCATCTTGCACTCCGACGAGACAGTTCTTTCCTAAGAATTATCGTGTCAAACACATACCGGCACTCGAATAATTCCATTGCATAGCATTTATAGTCACTGCACTTTTTGTGTTCTTACAGAAGTATGCTTTGCGTCCCTGTAGATAGTTATTCTACTATTGATTATCTGACAATGATGGGTAAGATCCGATACACGGTTCCATCGTGCGACGAGGTTCGTTTTCTAGCATGAGTAGGCTATCTACACAGAGTGGTCCATTCATTAAGCATGAGATATGGGACTCACACTATATAGATTGACACTTCTATTGCTCCGGTCGATGTTTATAAACCAAATGATCAACACACATCGACATCCGTTTGATTTTGAGTGTCGGTCACATAGGTCCACAAAATAAAATTTCAAAATAAAACATACCCGGCCGTGTTCAATATCGAGTTTCCTATCCAAAATGACATGGCAATCACCTCGTTTCAACGTTGGCATTGGGCCGTCAACACCTCTTGAAGCTGCATCCACCATAACTTCGGCCTCGACCTCTACAGCCATCAACCTAGTGCTCAATCATTATGAATTATAGAGATGATAGTACTAACAAACCCAATCCAGAGCCAACCTCCTCCTCTAAATGAATGGTGTGGCCTATGAATTGTAGACGATCCTTTGAAATAAATGCCGACAATTCTAACAGTCAAGTCGCTCCGCATCATATGCTTTCAGCATGGAATACCAGAGAGTGACATTTTGCTCCTAATAAGTAACCAATGAGAACACAATCCTCCACTAGGCAACACGGCTAGCAGCAGATACATGTGCCTAGGTGGTGTTTTACCGTTTTCAATCTATTTCTCTGTATGTTCCTCTAGGAGGTTGGGCTTGCTCCTACTAATGTCCACCCAAACGGCTATGCCTTGTTGAGTTGTCTATATATCCTTTTCATGAATCAATTTCACTAAACTTCAACCTTTAAGGAGCTAACACATGTCCTGGGCTTTATACAATGGAGCGAGTTCCCATCTTTAATGACTATTGAAGCCTGGTGTCTATGTAAGGTCATCGAAGTATTCCACAACAAGTGCTCATACTTCATGAATGAGTACTTCTTTGTTTGATGTCCATACAGCTTCAACCGGCCCTAACTATCTTGAGGTAAGACTTCTTCCTTTCTATTCTTCCTCGTACTTAGATTCTCACCATCTAAATGTTTAACTTAATATCTACTTTATTCACAGATATCCCTACTCGAGACATGAGCAAAGTGCCCTTTGAAATTCTACAAACCCTTAAGAGACTGAACATTCGATTTCGTACCACTGCTTTCCTGCTGATAAATGAGAATCTTCATCAATGCAACCTTCTAGATCCTGAACGCATTTCCGTTCCTACAAAGTTCCACTATGGTACAGGGTGTCTACCAGGTCCTTTGCCTCCATCTGCAGCTCCAGCTAAGATATCCAAGGAGGTGTAGGAGGCCCATCCGGCATGGCAAACATTAATGAATCCATCGATAGAGTAGTGGAAGTAAACATTACTAGTGAAGTGCAAGTGGAAGGAGAAGAAAGAGTTGGGATGTAAACAATACATGAAGGAGGAGAAGGAAAAGGAGAAGAAGGAGAAGAGAAAGAAGAAGAAGGAGATGAAGAAGGTGACGATGATGAGGACTTCGATCAAGGAGGAGACGAGTCATATGGAGTGACGTCTCCAGAATGAATCGAAATTCCTGTCCCATCACATCTATAATGAATTGTTGTCAAGACCTCCTAGCAGACTACAGAAATGAGTGTGACACTAATGACTAAGGTAAAACCTCTAGCCGGTTGCTCAAAAAACATCTTCGATTTATTGAGTGATCTCGACGTTCCTATCAATGATCTTCTCAAGGAGTGCTCTTCTGGATTCAGCTACCCATCTGGGTGCATCCTAGCTGAAGCAAGTGAGACACCATCCTTACTGCCTTATGAACATGGTTCGTAGAGTAATTAGGGCACTATGAGCACTCCTCATATATCTAGGATCATGAGCATGCACACCTTGCATTTGTTCACATTCCAATTTTTCAAAACTAATACGATCCTTTCTTTCATTTTAGGTATAATGGGAAGAGATCGATTTGGCTATCTTCAATTTGGCATCTCCGAATAAAGGAGACAGACTCTCGAGCCATACATGCCTCGCTCCAGCTCTCACAAGGAAAGAGAGACAAATAAAGAGAGAGCATAAAGAAAGGAAAGAGAATGCGAAGCAAAAAGTGACCACCAGAGAAGGAAATGGATATGAAGAAAAGGAAAGTAGAGGATAGAGAATCTTACGACCATGGGAATGAACAAAGATTCGCTTGACCACCATAGTTCTTCCTCTAGTCTTCCTCCACCTTGGTCTCAACTGTAGCTCTCTCTAACTACCAGTGTTCCTCTACCCCCTTAGTCTGAAGGAGTCTCCATTTGCCCAATTCCACATCTAGCCCCATCAAGCTGAATGCAAGGCGCCTTCCTAAATCTTTTCCCGACCGTGGTGTCATATATGTCTATTTTCTCAAAGACATTTCTAGGGAAGAGGAAAAAAATTAGGTTAGAGGAATATGAGAGCTTACAGACTAGGGTTCGAATAGAAGAAAATTTCCTTCAGTCTCTCCGATGCCAACAGAATTCACCAAACTAATATCCAATCATTTGAGTCAAAGAAGAAGAGATATGATAAAATCATTAATGAATATAAGAAGGAGTTGGCCAAGGCTACAAAATAAAGAGATGTGACACAAACTTCAGCTAAGAGTTCCAAATATCTAGTCGAGGAAATGATAAAATCTCACAATCAACTCATGCTTGTAATGAAAGCCCAGGTTAAAATTGCCTATTAAGAAAATGCCCATCTTAAGAAGCATCTTATAGAAAAGGACTTGGCCTTCCAAGAAAAAGACAAGGCACTTCAGCCTAAGGATGCCGACATCCAGAAACTTTGAACCGATAATGAGAAACTTGAATCCACCTTGCTTCTGGTAAAAATAAAGAAATTGGAGGCTCAAGCCGACTGTGCCGCAACCTTAAAAGAGCTAATTGAGTTAAAGGAGAAGGTGGACACGGAAATACAAGACTTGAATTCCACCCTTCAATAGTTCTTTGCTTATGTGATCAAATTTAAGAACCTGAAGTGGTTAGGAAGCACTTATTCCATCACTCTTGTTGACGCTTGGGAAGAGGTAGTATGTCGTGCAGAAGCATCTGATGAAGGCCACATCGAAAACGAATTTAAAGCTAAGTACCTCGATGCTAATGATATTGAAAAGCTAGAAGAGAGATAGGTGATCCTAGCTATATAGGACATTACTACTGTTGAAGCTACCATCGAAGCTCCTGCTGGTCCAAGTGCATCGGGCCATGCAATATCATCATCTCCTAGATTCCCAGATCTTAAAGTGAAAATTCCAACATCCAAGGGGCCCAGGTCTGAGGCCGCCCTTACCACAACTCCAGCTTCCATTTCCATAGATACTGATGAGCCTTATATCCCCGTTTCCATTTCTCAACCCATCCCGTCGGCTACAGAAGAGGGTGAAATCAATCTATCTCCTACTAAGGAAACTCCGACTAATGAAGATTTATCCCACGTCTCTCCAGTGTTCGAGATCCTTTGGTTCTCGTCTAAAATTGTTACTAACCTTTACTTCTCCATTTGTGAACTCACAGATCACCCGTCACTTCCTCCTTCTCCACCGCCAATTACACAAGTCTTGAGTCATGTTGCAATTGCTACCAATTAGGATTGGTCATTCCAAGCCTTTCCTCCAGCTTCATTCATGGACCTAATTCAGAAAAGATCGTGGCTCTATAAGGACTGGATGCCACTTTGCAGTCCATGAGGGAAGACATTACCATCACCAGCTCTTCGGCCCAGCGGGTCCTATTTCTATGGTAGAGAAGTTGATGATTGATGTCTCCCAGGTGAAAATAAAAGTTGAGCCTGGACTTGAGAAACCGACTGGCACTGAAGAACCAAAGCCATCTCCGAAAACCCTTTCTATAATAATCAAGCATCCTATGGACAACATCACTAGCGCTACCATAGAGACATCTAAGTCCCCAATTGATCGGCCCGAAGATCCTTCCATCATTGAAGGAGATACCACTCCCTCCAAAAATAGCACACTCAAGGCGACAAAGGCCAGAAAAGACCTCATGATGGTTCAAGTAGCCAAGGTGGTAAGAGCGAGAAGAAAAAGAAGAAAGCATAGAGGAAGTAGGCTCTCCATTTTGCTTTTGTAGAAACAATTTCTTTTTGTCACTTTTTTGTACCTTTTGTTTTCCTTTTGGATATAGGTAATGCTTGTGTGGTATCGACCCCCGCAGTCGATGTACATAAAAATGAATGTAATGAAAGATTGTCTTTTCCTGTTTCAATCTCTGCATCATTTACATTTCTGCATTTTATATGTTATTCCTGTTTATATACAATTGCCTACATATATAATATAACTGCTTGTATTGCAATTCATCCATATTATACATGCATGTGTTTGTGTAATGCTTTTACTTACTGTAACCCTATACATATAAGTAAAACTCCAATAATTACTTTAGTTATATTCTATTATTTAGTTCTATTTATTATTGCCAAAGTGTTTCCATTTGGCTAAACACAACTAATATTCAACCAACCTTGCAGTTATTCAAGGTTACCTCTAGTCGAGTCTCCTTCGACTATTAACAAGTTATAAATAAACCGAGTTCCATGTCATTCCCTATTTATGGGGAATAGTGGTTTGGATGTTTATATCCCTACTTCCCCAATTCCACCAATAACCGAGCGTGATTAATATATTCCTTTGTTCGGCCAAGCGTGTCCCGCTAGGTCATGAGTGGAATCATAATTTTTGCGATTCCACATCATTGAGTTCTATCTCCTAGACTTGGCGTCCCAGATGCCAGAATCCGGGTACCATACCTTGACCTTGCTACCATCGGGCATTGGTCGAAGGTTAATAATGTATGGAAAATTATCTGATTACCTCTAGTCTGCTTATATTCTTCCAGTCCTAATCTAGGACTCGAGGAGTTCGGTGGTATCTGTTTTCAGGTACACGTTTTCGATCTCTCCTATCGTTGAGCATTAATCGAAAGCATTCAACGACCATCCTCTGTTATTCTTGGCCAAGCATGTCTTACTAATCCATAAGCGCAGTCATGAAAATGTTGGCCTTACACTAATTCATATCTCCGGGAACTGGTGCTTCGGGCTCCTGCTCATAAAATAAATAATAATTAAATAAAAAGAATTAATAAATAATTATTAAGGCCTAGAAATGAAACTCAAGCAAGCGTCAGAATTTGGCTATGAAACTTGCACCATGTGTTCGTAGCGATTTTCTAAGCAACTTTCTTATATAAAACTTCACGATCGGAGTTCAAATGGAGAATTTATCAACATTTGAAGATTTTAGGTTAGAAATAATTAAAATGGATTAAGGAAATAAATAAGGAGTGATTAGGTCCGACCGATCGACCGGCTATATGGACCAATCGACTATTAGCGGTCGACTGCTTCATATGATCGGTCGACCGGTTAGTTAGGGCCGGAGCTGGTTTGAATCTCAGCCTAACGGCTTGGATTTAATAAAGTTTTATCTAACAAACAGAATTGATTCGAGCGCCAATAACTATATGCTTAGCCCCTCACTTTTCTTCTCATATTTTTTGAACTGAGCAGTGAAGCTCTATCATTTCTCCTTCTCCACTACTTCTATATATATATGTTGAAAAAGAACAAAAAATAAGAGAAAAGAAGAGAAGTAGTGAATCAATTTTGTGAAAGAGGTAAATTTAAATTATATAATTTAGATTCTACTTAAACTCAAATCTCCTATCAAATTTGAAATTCTAATGGGTATGTATATGTATTTTGGTTGAAAAAGAAAAGGTGTCGAATAAAAGGAATGGATTTGGATTTGGAGATTTGAAAGCCATAAGGTGGGTGGGAAATTATGTAGTTTACATAATACTACATTTATAACATTGAAAATTATGCCTGTCTGAAAACCATTGAATTATAGGTTTAAATAAACGATCTAACTTGAAATCCTTTCCTACATATTTAGAAACTGTATAACTATGATGAAATGATATACATATACCCTAGATCTGGAAGTTTGGGAGAATTGCGTAGTTAATTCCAGATTTTTGTTGAGTTGTAAATTGTTGAACTTGATAATCATCAATTGAAGATGCTTTAATATTTTTTAGGATTTAAATTTATATGTTTTTAATTCATTAGAATTATAGAATGTACAATCTAGTTGTATTGATTACCATGTGAATTTCCATAAATTGTCCAACTTCACAGTTATACATGAAAATTGCGTCGTTTGATATAACAAGGAATATTCATATATCCAAAAGAAAGAGATGTGCAAAGTAGCAATGTTTTTCCACAGTTTTCACTATCTATTTCAATAAAAATAGAAAGAGATAATTCCTTGTAATTGCAAACGCAACATAATCCCACTATTGGTAGGTTATGGAAAGTTGCAATGGTAACATTTCCTTCTTGGGAAAGTTATGATTCTAATGCATTAAAATGTAAAAATTATTATTTCTTGAAAATTTACATATAAGCATATTTCTAGAAATCCCTAAATGTAAAGACTAAAAAGTTATAAAATACAAATATAAATAATCTCTTTTACCAATTATATATATATATAAAGTAATATATGCGTTTAAGAAATAAATAAATAAACGTCTATTACAAATTTAAAACATATGGTAATGTAAAATTAATTGTACGTTGATTAATTATAAATAAAACACTAAATATGATTAAGGTAATAAATTAAGGAGTAAAGGGGAAGTTACCGTAATCAAGTAAATATGGGTAGTAAACCATTTAATGAATTTAATTACAGTGCCCAAATATGGAAATGGTAAAGGAAATTGAATAGGAGTGACAAAAAAATATCATTATTGGGAAGGAGAAATATATGCAGCAAACTTATAAAATAAGAAGAAGTCATAGCAAGTAAATAAATGAATACGAATATATAATGAACTTAAGAGGTGTAATAGTTTCTATAGTTGAAATTATATGGCCTCAATAATACGTTTGTGATGGATGCGAATTAGTAGGCTTAGCCCAATATTTAGATTAATAATAAATAACTTGGTTTAGTACGTGTTGGGATGCAAGTAGTAGAGTTACACAATGGAATTCTGCAATCCACAAGGGTCTACTAGAAGTTGTGTATATGTACTACTAATGTGAGACATCTCCAACTATAGGACCCATGGGGATATACGTTTATGCATAAGTTTAGGGTAATTCCTGAAGGTCCTGCTTTAGGGTTGAGGTATCAAATAGCCGTTTGGTCGGCCTCTTTCCTATTTAAGAAGTATTGAATGGTCGGAATTATCTTTTAGATGTGGTTGTGGAAATCTCTAGAGGGGGTCCGCATTGGTGTTAAGGTATTAAATGGCTATTGGAGGGTCTGCCACTCCCCCATTTAAGAAGTATTAAGTGGCCTTATGAGATTTCTTACAATGTCAGCTAAGAAGTACCAAGGAGGGTTCGCCTTGGGTCTAGGTATTAAATGGCGGAGGTTCGCCTAGAGTCTAGGTATTAAATGGCCGGAGCCTTCCTATTTCCCATTTAAAAAGTCATAAGTGACTCAGGTACTTTTCTCTTGCATTGTTATGATATGATTGGATGGGCGATGGGCTATTGAACCCAACATGCTGCATGGTTATGCGGGGGAGGGGGGAGGTAGGGGGAGGGAGGGCGAAGGCGCTTCGTGGTTGAGGTATTAATAACTGCTGAGTCTGTCTCTTCCCTATTCAAGAAGTATTATGTGGTTAGGGTTCTCTTTTGGGAAGTAAGAGTGATGCACCTATATATACAAGTGTATAGGTACTTATACCTTAGGGTAGGTTATATAGATAGATACTTATACCTCATAGTAGGCTGTATATATTGTACATGTATATGGAATTAAATGACTAATCCATGAATAGTAGATATAACACCTAAATGGAAATCAATTGGCATAAACTACTGTTATGGATGGAGTATGTCATTTACCAATCACCATAACATTGTTTTGAACCCCTCCTCATTACGACCTACATGATAGATTTAGAGGGACATGATTCTAGTATAAGACGTGAATGGTAGGTGGACATGTCTTCTCATTCATGCTTTACACTAACAAGGCAACTATATACCCAAGGTAGTAGCCTTAGCCAGTATATATATTTTATTATATTTTACTATTATGTTAAGAGTATGTATAGATAGGTCTCTGATATACTTATGTTTATTACAGGTTACAAAAATCAACGATCCATACCCTAATGGACTTGGTTTTTTTGATTTAGCCAAAAATCGAGCCCAATAAGATGTAGGTTTTTACATTGGTATTGGAGCCAGATTAGTCGATCATAGAAATTTGAATATGCTAAGTGAACATATTTGTATTTTCACCTATAATTACATACATACATACATACATACATACATACATACATACATATATATATATATATTACATGCCAAACTCTACAAATTTTAACTATAAAAGTAGTTACGACCATATTCTAAAACGATGGATAAGGCAACTACGAGTTGGAACGATAAATTGAGTTAAATTTATACACCTATCCCGATTACCCATGGGATGTAGGCCGTACCATAAGGCATTGACTAAAGAAGAGCATGAGTATGACATCTAGAAGGGTGCCTAAAGTTGGATGCTACTTGACTCCTTTTCTGGGCCTAGACTGCCCTATGACTATGGATTTTGTTGGACTGTCGATTTATGAAGTACATTTCATCAAGATAAATGGAAAGTAAGAACCTATATATTGAAAATATCCAGAAGTAACGTATCAAAAGGATTGAACAAGTTCCTACAAGATGGTGTGCATTAACCACCACAAGATGATGGTCGGATTTTAATATGTTCTTAATGAAGATAAGTTAAGAATAATTGAAAAAGAAGAAAAATCCTAATGAGAGGACAAACAAAAATACATTTTTGAGTCTGATACCATTGAAGGATTTTAGTACAAGATTTTAAAATTTATTGAAATATTTGAAATGACTTTCAAAGAATTTATTTCAGAGTAAAAGAATCCTATCATAAAAAAAGTTGTTATTTTGAAAAATAATAAAAATTTCATCATATAAAATATCCTTTAAAAAAATAGATTCTTGAAAAACAAGAAAATTTTGAAATTTTAATTAAAAGTGCTGTTTAGAAATTCCTAGCTGAAATCAAAACCGCCTAGACTAAAAATTCCAATTAAATGGTCTTTGATAAAAATGGGCCTTTTCCTTTTGAAATAGATGAAAATTAAAGCGTATGTTTGATTTGAATATTTTTCTATTTTTGTAAATTTAGAAGTTTTAAAAATATTTTTTAAGGGGTGGATAAAAGTAAATGGTACTTGATTTAAATAGGGTAAAGAGAATGAAAGGGTAAGAATACCCGGTAGTGAAAATAGGAAGTATATTCCCGTATATGGAAAATACGGAGAAAAATAGCTGAAATAGATTTATATACAAAAAGTAAATAATGTCATGTTCATGGAGGAAAGCACAAAAACTAAAGCAATAAGCGAATGCAGTACGATGGTCTAATGAAGAAAATGATCAATTAAAGGAGAAAAATAGCAATATAAGGATAGACAACTAAAATAAAAGCAATTTAGATGGAAGGAAATTTAAATAGTAGCAACATTAGGAAATTCAAAATAAAAGCAATGTTAGGAATTTATATTAAAATAATGTTAGTAATCTAATTAGAAACAATATAGGAAATTAAATGAAAAATGATAGTTTCCATAAATCTATGCAGCAATTGCACATATCCTTTTAAAGCCCCCTCACATGTTATTAGAGTCTCTGCTAAGGTTGAAAGTAGAAACAGCTTGAGTAGTAGGAAAATAATAGAATGGAAGTTGTCATTGTCTACTCCAGTTTTTATTGTTTAAAGTTATAAAAGATGTTTTGGAAGCACTATAACAATGCATTTTTGAAAAAAGGTTTAGTATAACAATTGAGTTTTTGAATGCAAAACTTAATAAATGGTTTGAGTTAAAATACTACCTTTTAAGAGGTAAATCTCTATTGTAAAAGAATGTTAAAGGGAAATTTGATTTGATGACTATTCATGCAATAAAAACTTAACACTTGATAAGGAAATAATGCATTGATTAAATGAAAGAATCTTTTTAAATTAGATTGCTAACATTGACTTTTGAACTTAATAAATAAACTTAATTCATAAATCCTAAACTATAGTTTTAAAAGTTATGACACCTACAATTAGAGTTTGTTTAAATAAGGAGTTTTTCATGGTTCCTTTTAGAAACCAAGTAATTATTAAATTTAATAAAAGTTTCTAAATTTATACTTTTAAGGATAAATTTTTTAGGTTAAGTACTTCATGACTGTGAAGTTTAATTATTTTATAAAGGGTAGTGAAAATCAAAGTGGTATATGGTAGATAGGGATGACTGCCTAGAAAAGACGGGGTAAAAGTTATGGCTATGGATAAAACAGCTACAAATACTCATAGTGTAGCAACAAGGAATCCCCATGGAACAAAATGAATAATGGTATGAATCTAGGAAGTTTTATTAGACATGTGTGAAAGGAATAAGAAGAACCCACAAAAGAATGGGGAAGGTATCAAAGTACACTTTTGCAAGTCTTAGAGTATACTCGCATGAAAGATCATAGACAAAGAAAATAAGTACAGAAATTTGAAAACTATTAATAGATTTGGATTAGGAGATTGTAATATAATTAGAGAAGACGATAATGACACAACAAACACACATAGAGGAAGTTGGTAGATTTAGGATTCAGGAAGGCAAGATAGGTAGTAGGAAAGTGTAACGACCCATAATTTACATATCAAAGAATCGTAAAACATTGTTTTTAATTTCATGTAAGGTCTTATGACTCTATAACTTTGGGAAATGTCTGCTAATGACATTTCCTATATTTAGGATTTTTCTAGATGATTTTACCCTTGAAAACTTTTAATGGCTATAAATTTTGATAGAAGCCAAATTAGCATCTGAGACCACTTCCATTGGAAAATATAATAATTTCCCTTTCCATAGAGTGGTCATAATAGAGATTTGGACTTTCTGGCTAGGAGATATGGCGTTTGAAGATTGCTAGTTTTTGGAGCAGCTTGGTGGGTAATTAGTGAGGTTTGGGGGTAATCCCACTAACCTATTTCGGGTTAGAAAGCTATAATAGACCAAACCATCATCCCTAAATCATTTTTACCCCTTGTCAAATAGCTCTGAGCCCCCATTAACACATTCTCCATTCAAAACCTTCTCTTTTCTCCTCAAAATCAAGTCTAAGTTATAGATTAAAGGTAGATTAGCAAGGGGATTCATTAAGGATCTTTAAATATACATTTTTAGGGAAGAAAACTTGAGGCTTGGCTATTGATTTTTGGATTCGCCTCGATTGCGTGCAAAACTTGGATTTTGGAGGTTTTGATGAGTGATTTATCATCTCTTACCTTATTATATATGTATCTATAGGTTTTAACATGTTTTGGAGCCATTTTTAAAGTCAAAATTAAGTTTTACTGTCATTGTAAAATCCAAACTATTGTAAAAACGTGAATAAATGGATTTTTGATGTTCTAGACATGTTATTTGGATATGTGTTTGCCGTGAGATATGTTAGGCAATGTTGTAGACACCTAATATGATGATTGGTGGGAATGATAGTGTGATTTACAAGTTTGTATGTTGTTTGGTGCATGCATGGTGTTTTCTTGTATGGTTGAAAATGCTCATCGGAGCGACCTAGAGTTAGGAACCGTGAAATCAGACTTCGACGTATAGGCTCTATAGCATTTGGATTCATATCATTGCATATGCGATGCATGAAGGTCGAAGTGTTGAGTGTAGCGATGGAATCGGCTTGATGTTGTTGTATTAAAGGAGCTACATAATTTTGGTTTGGTGATCCTGTGTTCGGCATTGGTTAGTTCATTTTGGACTTCGAGTTTAGGGGAAGTATCGGTTTGGATTTTAGTTGGCTCGACAGTGGAAGATCGATTAGGAATTCCTGTTAGAAGGTGCTTGGCTCAGCAAGGGAGAACTGAAAAAATAATCCTGTCCGATAGTTACTTGGTTCGGTGGTGGGGTACCGAATAGGAAATCATGTCCGGTAGTTATCTCTGACCGGTGGCCGGACATGAATTGACATTCAACAACTTCGGTCCGTTGGTGGGAGAAAGGTCGGACATAGTATGAAATGCGGTCTTGGGCACTGGCTTTTGGCTTGATAAGAATGGGGCTTCAGGGCAGGACTTGGACCACTAGGTGGTTTTCGAGAGTAGGCTTGGAGTAAAGGCGGATGACTCCAGGTGACTAAGCATGACCTTGGATCTCATGTGGCGATAAGTGAAGCTATGGCATAACGCTTCAACATGACGATGCCATCGCCATCGATGACTTCAGAACCTTGGTACAATGGGTCTACGACTTATGATGGATGTCTAGAGGTGTTCCGGAGATGATGGCTTAACGATGGGAGTCGTACACGCGATCCACAAGGAAAAGTTCAGTGATAGGGGCTTGCGAGTAGAATTTGTGACTATGTTCTACTGTAGAGATAGCCGAGGTGGAATAACAATTGAGTTTCATAATGGAGACTCATGCAAAGGGATCGTTGACAACTCAGAGGTTTCTAGTGTGCTCGTGAAGAAGGGGTATGTGAGGATGCCTGCCTGGAATTGCGATCATGTCCAGATCTTGCGGTAGTAGATTAACCTAGGCTTTTGCGATTATGAGCCTGGTTCCTAGTCTTACGAAGTGACATGGATTCGAGAACCAATAAAGCCGAGATTTTGATCAAGTCCCTGGTTTGCAATTCTGTCATACTAGTTATCATATATCCAATGCACAAGAGTGATTGTGAGGATTATTTGATGGATGCTATGTTTAACATTGTCGTTTACCACCTTAGGGGTCACATGATGCAGATATTCTGGATCATATACCTAGACACTGGACACTATACTACGATTGTAGTACACTTATATAGAGATGATAGTGGATTAGTATATATAGACTATTTTGTGCTAACTCTTTGGATGTAGGGACATGTCAAGTATGGTCCTCATACCTTATGCCCTTATTTACTATATAGGATTTTACAGTATTTTGAGATGATGTATTGCTCACACCAGCTTGTTGTTCGACTCGAGGTTTTATGCTTTGCTTATTATTATCTCGAGTACTCTTAAATGAGTAAATTAATGATAACAGGTCTGGATAGTGCATGGAGCTGTATGGAGTACGAGGAGGAGGCTACGCTTTCATGTATCTATACTTGGAGCTTACTACCGCTTATATTCCGCTATGCAGTATTATGGAGCTATTCCAGTACTTGTCTTACATTTGAGATAGTTTGGAGTTTATTTTGAAGATTTAGGATGTATAAACTCTATTATTTTAATTTTTGTATAATATGTGAACCTATTGCACTATAATATTCTTATTTATGGTTCATTTGATTATATTACTTCTCGCTTGTTTTATATCTATGTTATTATATTACATTTTATCTGTGTGCTATAAGATGTTCTACAGGCTTTATGCTTGGATTTTTTTTATTTCTTTACGTCTTTAGCTACCATCCTGCATCATCCAGGTATCTTCATGGCACACTATGTAGGTAAATTGGGTATCAAAGGTGTAGGAAGGACGTCACATTTGGTATCAAAGCTTAGGTTGAGTAGATGACCTAATTTGATACTTGGATCCATTAGAGATAAGGAAGGAGCTATTGCCTTAGGATGGATCGAGCGATATATGAGAGAGCGTACTTTTTATATTTTTGTTTCCAAAACTATATAGTAGTATATATATAGTACATAAGTCGAATTGCATTCATTCTTATTACAGTTTGTAAGACTAAGCCGGCTAATGAGGAATGCTGTTAGGAACTCCATTTCTAGAGTTGAGGAGGAGGCGGGATCGGGAGCTGCTAACCCTGACGTGTAGAACATATTCATTGAGATGGTGCAAAACATGGTTCAGAATGCCCAAGTTGCTCCTTCTGCAGCTGTTGATGGTGGTGCTCTAATGCATGAACCAAGGGCTGACTTTGCCAAAATGAACATGGATTATTCTACATTGGGAGGCAAACTGTTCCTCAAAATGGAATCAGCCGTCAAAGTGCAGGATTGGTTAGACACTTGCAAATGCATCTTTGAGGATATGGAGTTAGAGGATGTGATGAAGAGAAAGCTAGCCTCTAAACAGCTTCAAGGAAGAGCTATGGGTGGTGGAACACCATCAAGATTACTACTCCCGAGGATCAGATCACTTGGGAGCAGTTTAAGGCGAGGTTTAAAGAGAAGTATATACCAACCGCTCAAAAGTCGATGCTCTTGCAGAAGTTTGCTGACTTGAGACATGGGGATATGTTTATGTTGGAGTACGTAGCTGAGTTCGACATGTTGTTAATGTATAGCCTATCTTTTATTGATACCCCGCTCAAGAAGAATGAGAAGTTTATTACGGGCTTGGACGATTATCTTAAATAAAAACTCGTAAGTCATATTGATTAGATCTTTGAGGGGCTGGTGGAGAAGGCTTTTCAACATGAAAGTCTATATCCTAAGCCTAAGTCAAGTTGTTACTCCCAAAGATGAGCCAAGCCGTAAGCTGGCATGGGAGGTAAGAGGAAGTGGGGCAACAACAAGAAGAAGAAACAGTTTTAGAAGAGTGGTCAAAAGAAGGACAAATGGGAGCCTACTTGCTATAATTGTGGAGAGAAAGGCCATCTTGTCAAAGACTTCAAGGTAGAAGGCAAGAAGCGCTACCACTATAGCAAGTCGGGGGCATATCAAGAAGGATTCCCTAGAACCGCCAAGAAATAAGTAGGTCGTGTATGCTTACACTTTGAACGCCATTCCAACTTCGCCGAGTGCTCCACTGGCGAATGAGAAAGGGAAGAACATCGTTATACAGGGCATGCTTTCTATTTTTGATACACCTACATGTGTTTTATTCGATACCATGGCTTCACATTCCTTCATATCTAGTGATTTGGTTGATGGATTGGGATTTAAACCTGAGACAGTCGACCGACCTTTAATTATCACAAACCTTATTGGAGGATCGACTAGCATTTGTATGGTTTGTCTAGACTTAGCCTTATCGAGTCATGGATGTTTGTTTGCTTGTGATTGCTTTATTTTGGGTTTTGTGGTGTTCGGTATTATTCTGGGGATGGACTGGCTATAGAGGTACATAGTAGTGGTGGGTTGTGAGAGGTTGTTGGTGATGATAAGGATGGATGATGGATGCATGTTAGTGACAGGCTACTTCCCTAACAATGAGGTGATTGTTAGCTCTCCACACTCACTTGAGATCCCACATGACGAGTTGTCATTTATGCCTATAGAGAGTGAGTATCCGAATATATTCGAGAAGGTGATCGGATTACCACCATAAAGGGAGGTAGAGTTCCATATAGATTTGGTGAAGGATGCCATACCGATTGTTATGCCATGTATAGCGCCAAAAGAGCAGAAGGAACAAGAGGTGTAAGTGAATGACCTATTACGACGAGGGTTTATTCGATGGAGTATATCTAAGTAGAGAGCACCTTTAGTATTCACCACTAAGGCGGATGGCTCTTGAAATTGTGCATAAATTACGTGAGCTGAATCCGGTGATGAAGAAGAATAAGTATACATTCCTGCTTATTGATGACTTTTTCGATCAGCTTCATGGTGCTAGGGTGTTCTCTTAGTTGGACCTTGTGATAGGGTTTCATCAACTTAGAGCATAGAAGGAGCATGTACCGATTACTGTGTTTCATATGCCGTTTGGATTTTATGAGTGATTAGTTATGCCATTCGGGCTAACCAATGCACTGGCATCCTTTGTTGATCTTATGAGCCATGTTTTCAGGGATCAACTAAATAAGTTTGTACTTGTGTTCATGGACGACATCCTTGTTTAGGAAGAACGTAAGGAGAATTTGAGGATTGTGCTCGAGGTGTTGGAGAAGCACCGACCGAAGGTAAAGTTTTCGAAGTGTCACTTCTAGAGGTGTGATGTGCGATTTTTGGGTCACGTTGTTTCTGAGTATGGTATTTATATAGATCCTATGAAGATGGCAGCAGTACAAGACTGGGATCGACCCAAGACTGCTACAGATGTGAGAAGTTTCCTTGGATTGGCGGGATATTATAGAGATCTTATCAAGGACTTCTCTATGGTAGTAGCACCGTTAACTAGCTTGATGAAGAAGAATCATAGTTTTACTTAAGATGCGAGATGCGAATATGCGTTCGTGAGTTCGAAGGAGAGGTTGACGAGCGCAATGACGTTAGTCATTTCAAGTGGGAATGAGGAGCTGACAGTATACACAAACACATGTGGTATGGGACAAGGTGCAGTGTTGATGTAGAGGGAAAAGGTTTTTGCCCATGCTAGTCGACAACTGAAACCACACGAGAAAAGTATCCAACCCACGATTTGGGGTTGGCTGCGATAGGATCCATTTTGAAGATATGGATGCATTATTTGATTGAAGAGAGGTTCAAGTTGTATATGGACCACAAGTCAATGAAGTGTCTATTCTTCCAGAGGGATCTTAACCTTCTTCAGCAGCGATAGTTAGAGTTTCTAGCCTCCTATGACTTTGACATTTCCTATATGCTCGAAAAGGGAAACGCAGTTGCTGATGCTTTGAGTAGGAGACATGTCAGCTTAGGAGCGATGTTCCCAAAGTGGAAGCAGTTGGAGTTTATTGTTGGCTATGATATTAGGCCTCAATGTGTGTTAGAGTCGGAAATGCTGGCTAGCCTGACAATCAAACCTTCCTTGATTAAGCAGATTGGTACTATTAAGAGGCAAGATGCTAGATTAGCGGAGATTATGGTGAAGATAGAGGAAGGGGTAGAGTATGAGGAAATGAAATAGTAGGGGCTCTACCGTAATGGTTGGCTCCATAAGGATGGAAGAATGTTTGTTCCTGGTGTTAATCGGTTGAGGGATGAGATGTTACAAGAGTGCCACCAATCGAGATTGACTATACATCAAGACGACAATAAACTATACTGCAATATGAGATAGACATTTTATTGGAAAGGGATGAAGAAGGGTGTTGGGGCATTCATTTTGAAGTGCATGAACTGTTAGTTGGTGAAGGCATAACAGAATAAGCCGATTGGTTTGCTGCAACTGCTCAAGGTTACCGATGTGGAAATATGAACAAGTTTCGATGAATTTCATCGATGGAATGCGAGGGCCAAAGAAAGGTATGATAACATCTGGATCATTGTCGATAGATAGATAAAGAGTGTTAGATTTATACCCATAAAGTCTAGTATGATGACATCGAATATGGCCAAGTTGTATGTGAAGTGGGTTGTGGATTCCATGGTGTGCCGAAGAGCATTATGAGTGACTAAGACCCTTTGTTCACTAGCAAGATTTGCAAGAGCTTACAAGAGGCATTGGGAATGAAACTGCATCTCAGTATAGCTTATCACCAATAAAATGTTGGGCAGAACTAGAGGGTGATTCGTATCTTAGAGGATCTCTTGCGAGCTTGCAATCTCAATTTCGGTGGCTCGTGGGATGATCATTTGCACTTAGTAGATTTCACATACAACAATAGTTATCAATCCAGCATCAATATGGCACCATTTCAGGCATTATATGACCGGCTATGCAATGCTCCTTCATGTTGGTGGGAAACGGTCGAGAAACCGATACTTGGACCAGATATGATTGGAGAGACTTCGGAGAAGATCGAGTTCATTCGACAATAAATGAAAGCTGCTCAAGATAGGAAGAAGAGCTACGCTGATAGAAGAAGATGTAATATAGAGTTCCCCGTCGACGATATGGTATTTGTCAAGATCTCTCTGCTGAAGAATGTTGTTCAATTCGGTAATAAAGGGAAGTTGGTCCCAAGATTCGTTGGTCCTTTTTCAATACTTAAGAGGATTGGAATCTAGCATTTAGAGCTGACTTACCTCAGAAGATGGTGGGCGTGTACAACGTGTTCCACGTCTGTTCCACGTCTCTCACTTACGGAAATTTATGTGCGGGTCAGAGGTGATAGTTGAACCAAATCAACTTGATGATATCAAGATTAAAGCAGAAGCATCGAGATCCCATAGACCTATTTGTATCATCGAACGTGATATAAAGAAGCTTAGTAGGAAGATGGTAGAGCTGGTGAAGGTTCAGTGGAGTGAGAGCAATGGCGGTTATACATGAGAGAGTAAGGAGAGCACGAGGACCACTTACCTAAAACTCTTTACTTGGTGAGACTTCTGTTTATCGCATTTACTTTCACTTTCGATATCATATAAGCTAGTTTCATATCCTGCAGGCTAGGGTAGGCGTAGATATTATTACATGCTTCTATGTGCATGTTTGATATGTTTTCTCATGGATGCTAGGCATGTAGGGTAGATTTGTTTGATTTTACCTTGGTTGTGTTGGGGATTTAGGGGGCAAAATTCTTAAAGGGGGAGAGTGTAAGACTTGTATTTTATGGATCGAAGAATCATAAAATATTATTTTTAATTTCATATGAGGTCGCGTGACTCTATAACTTTGGAAAATGCCTATGAATGACGTTTCCTATATTTAGGATTTTTCCTGATAATTTTACATATGAAAATTTGTAATGGCTATAACTTTTGATTGAAGCTGGATTAACATCCGAGTCCACTTCCATTGGAAAGATATGATGGTTTTCCTTTCCGTTGAGTGGCTATAGTTGCGATTTGGATTTTATGGCAAGGAGATATGATTATTTGAAGATTAGTAGTTTATGGAGCAGTTAAGTGAGTAACTAGTGAAGTTTTTGGGATAGCCCACTAACCCATTTCTGGTTTAGAGGCTATAATAGGCTAAACCATCATCCCAAATTCATTTTTACCACTTCTCAAATAGTTCTAAGCTTCCATTAACCCATCCTCCATCCAAAATCTTCTCCTTTTCCTCCAAATCAAGTCTAAATCATAAACTAAGGGTAGATTAGCAAGTGGATTCATTAGAGATATTCAAATCCACGTTTTTAGGGAATAAAAGTTGGAGTTTGGCTGTTTATTTTCAAAATTTGCATCAATTGCGTGCAAAACTTGGCTTTTAGAGGATTTGGTGAGTGATTTACCATCTCTCACCTTATTATATATGTATCTATAGGTTTTAACGTGTTTTGGATCCATTTTTAAAGTCAAAATTAAGTTTTAATGCTATTTTAAAACCCAACCTGTAGTATAAACATAAGTAAATGGATTTTTGGTGTTCTACACATGTAATTTGGATATCTATTTGCCTTGATATATGTTAGGCTATGTTGTAGACACTTGTATGATGATTGTTAGGATTAATTGTGCGATTTACATGTTTGAACGCCGTTTGGTGCATGTATGGTGTATGCTTGTATGCATGGGCGTCAAAGTATTGAATGTAGCGATGGAATCGACGTGATGTTGGTGTGTTGAAGAAGCTATAGGATTTTGGTTCATTGATGCTTGGTTCGACATTGGTTAGTTCAGTTTGGACTTGGGGTTCAAGGGAAGTATTGGTTTGGTTCTTAGTTGGCTCAGCAATGGAAGACCAGACAAGAATTCCTATCCAGTAGGTGCTTAGGTCAAAAAGGGAGAACCAAGCAGGAAATCCTATCCGGTAGTTACTTGGTTTGGTGGTGGGGTACTAGACAGGAAATCCTTTCCGGCAGTTATCTCTAACCGGTGACCGGACAAGAATTGCCATTCGACAAATTCACTCTGGTGGCAGGAGAAAGGCCAGACAGAGTATGAAATGGGGTCTTGGGCCCTGGCTTCAGGCTTGACAGGAAAGGGGCCTCGGGGCAGGACTTGTGCCACTTAGTATTTTCAGGAGTAGACTTGGACTAAGAGCAGATTACTCCAGGATCACTCGACATGACCTTGGATCTTGTGTGGTGATTAATGAAGCGATGGCGTAACGCTTAGACATGACAACGCCGACGACGACTTCGAAACCTTAGTACGATGGCTCTATGACTTACGATGGATGTCTAGAGATGATGGCTTAACGATGGGAGTTGTGGCGGTGATTTACAAGGGCAAGTTCAACTATTGAGGCTTGTGAGTAGAATTTGCGACTATGTTCTTCTATGGAGATAGTCAGGATAGAATAACGATTGAGTTCAATTATAGAGATGCGTGCAAAGGGATCGTTGATAACTCAGAGGTTTTTGGTATGCTCATAAAGAAGGGGTATGTGGGGATGCCCACCTGGATTTTCGATCATGTCTAGATCTTGCGATAGTAGATTACTTTGGGCTTTTGCAATTGTGAGCCTGGTTCCTAGCCTTATGAAGTGGTATGGATAGCACCAATGAAGTCGAGATTTCGATCAAGTCCCTGGTTTGTGATTGTGCCATATGAGTTATCATATATTCAATGCACACGAGTGGCTGTGAGGATTTTTTGAAGGATGCTATGTTTGTCATGGTTGTTTACCACTTCAGGTTGTCACATGATGTCGGTATTTTTCACCATATACCTAGACACTGTACTTCGATTGTACTGCATTTATACGGAGATGATAGTAGATTAGCATATATTAACTGTTATATGCTAACTCTTTGGATGCAGAGATAGGTCAGTTATGGTCCTCATACCCTATGCCTCTGTTTACTACATACGATTTCATAGTATTTTGCTAGTCCAAGTAGCCTCTCCGAATGTTGCTGCTGGTGGTGATGCTTAGGTGCAAGTGCCCAGAGTTGATTTCGCCAAGCTGAATAAGGATTTTGCTATTCCTGGTTGCACACCATTCCAAGGAACGGAATCAGCTATAGAAGTGCAGGATTGATTGGACACCTACGAAGAATTTTTCATGACCATGAATTGGACGATGCTATGAAGAGGAGGTTGGCTTCTTGATGGCTTCAAAGAGGAGCCATGAACTGGTGGAACACTATCAGAGTTTCTACTCCCGAAGATTAGTTTACTTGTGACCAGTTCAAAACCCAATTTGAGGAAAAGTTCATTCTGGCTACTCAAAAGTCAGCATTGTTCAGAAAATTTACTGATTTAGAGTTGGGAAACATGTTTGTCTTCGAGTATGTTGCTAAGTTCGATGCTTTGTCGAAGTACGTAATGTCCTTCAGTGACACTTCGATAAAGAAGAATGAGAAATTTCTTATGGGTTGGATGGTTATTTAGGGGAGAAGTTGGTGAGCCATATTGACGAGCCATTCGAGAGACTCATTGAGAAAGCTCTTTGGCAGGAGAGTTTGTACCCAATTCCAAATCAGCTACTGTGGCAAAGGAAGAGCCAAAACCGTAAAAAGGCGGTGGAGGCAAGAAGAAATGGACTGGTAAGAGAAAGCAGTATTAGGGAAAGAATGCTCAAAAGAAGGCTAAGTGAAATCTGTCTGTTATAGCTATGGAGACAAGGGTCACTTGATTAAAGATTGTAAAGCTGATGGAAAGAAGAAGTGCCACAACTGTAGCAAGTTTGGACGTATGCAAAAGAATTACCCAGAATTAGTACAACAGAAATAGGTTGTGAAGACATATGCTTTGGACGCTGTTCCAACTTCGTCGAGTGGTACCTCGACAAAAGAGAAGGGTAAGAGTGTTGTTATTCAAGTTATGCTTTCCATTATGATGTTCCTATACATGTTTTGTTCGATACTAGGTCTTCACATTCCTTCATATCTAGCGACCTAGTGGATAGACTGAGATTGAAACTCGAAATAGTTGACCAACCTTTGATTGCGAAGAACCCCATTGGAGGCTCCACTAGCTTGTGTATGGTTTGTTCTTATCAAGTCATGGATGCTCTTTAGTTTGGATTACTTTTTTTTGAATATTGTTGGGTTCATGATTATCTTTGGGATGGACTGGCTGAGGAAATATGTGGTAGTGGTGGATTGTCAGAGGCTGTTGGTGATGATTGGGGCTGTGGAGAGGCAGATGATAGTGATTTGATGCCTGCCAAAGGATGGAGTTATGGTTAGCTTTCTATATTCACTCGATATTCCATAGGTTGAGTTGTCATCAGTGCCTATCATGAGAGAGTATCCGAATGTGTTTGAGGAGGTGATTGAATTGTCGCCGCACCAAGAGATTGAGTTCTACATGGACTTAGTAAAAGATGTCAGACCAATAGTTATGCCTTTAAGACCAATGGCACCCCGAGGAGTGGAAGGAGTTGGAGGTACAAGTGAATGACCTGTTGAAGTGAGGGTTCACTCGTAGGAGCATATCTCAATGGGGCGCATCTGTAGTATTCGCCACTAAGGCAGATGGTTCTCCGAGGTTCTGTGTAGATTACCGTGAGCTAAATAAGATGACAAGGAAGACAAATAGTTACTTCTGCGTATAGTTGACTTGTTCGATCAGCTTCACGGTGAGAAGGTGTTCTCTCGATTGGATTTAGTGACCGTATTTCAATAGTTGAGAGTAGCGAAGGAGGGTGTGCTGATCACCACGTTTCATACACCCTCTTGTTTCTATCAGTGGTTGGTTATACTATTCGAGCTAACCAATGCTTTGACATACTTTGTTGATCTCATGAACCGTGTCTTCAGAGATCAACTAAATAAGTTTATACTTGTGTTCATGGATGACATTCTGGTTTATTCAAGGATGGAGGAGGAATACAAGATGCACTTGAGGATTATGCTTGAAGTGTTGAGGAATCACAAGTTGAAAGCAAAATTTTTGAAGTGTTACTTTTGGATTTGGGAAGTGAGATTCTTGGGTCATGTCATCTCCAAGCAGGCCATTGCAGTAGATCCTGCCAAGGTGGCAGTAGCTCAGGATTGGAACCAACCCAAGAACGCTACTGATGTGAAAAGCTTCCTAGGATTGGCGGGAAATTATAGATGTTTTATCAAGGACTTCTCAAAGGTAGCAGTACCATTGACAAATTTGAAGAAGAAGAATCAGGCTTTTGTTTGGGACGTGAAGTGTAAGCACGCATTTATAAATCTAAAGGAGAGGTTGACGAGTGCACTAGTATTGATTATTCTAAGCGTGAATGATGAGATAACAGTATACACAAATGCCTATGATACTAGACTTGGTGTAGTGTTTATGTAGAGGGGAAAGGTTGCCGCATACGCTAGCTGATAGCTGAAACCGCATGCGAAGAAGTATCCAACTCATGATTTGGAGTTGGTGGCGATAGTGTTTGCTTTGAAAATTTGGAGGCATTATCCATTAGGAGAAAAGATTCACAGACCATAAATCCTTGAATTACTTTTTCTCCTAGAAGGATCTCAAACTTTGCCAGCAACGATGGTTAGGATTCTTGGCCTCCTATGACTTTGACATTTCTAATATGCCCGACATGGGAAATGTGATTGCTGATGCATTAAGTAAAAGACATGCTAGTTTAGGAGTGATGTCCTAGAGTGGAAGCAATTGTAGTATTATATCGGCTATGACTTCAGACCTCATTGCGAGTTATAGCTAGAGATGTTGGCGAGCTTGACAATCATACCTACTTTGATTGAGTGGATTGGTATTAGTCAAAGGAGAGATGTTAGACTAGCGGAGATTATGGCGAAGATAGAAGGAGGAGTAGAGTCTGAAGATATGAAGTGATATGGACTTGATTGAGATGGTTGGCTATGTAAGGATGGGAAATTGTTTGTTCTCGATGTTGATGGATTACAAGATGAGGTGCTATGATAATGCCACAATTCTTGGTTGATTATACATCCTGGCAGTAATAAGATATACCGTGATTACAAGGTTTTAAATCTCCCCGAGATCAGCCGAGATGAAAATCCGAGATATTAGCCAAAATCCGAGATTTGGCAGTTTGGTTAGTTATAAGTGTTTTAAATATCGCCCGAGACAGCCGAGATATTTGCCCGAGATATTGGCCAAAATCCGAGATTTGAAACCTTGCCGTGATATGAAGTCCTAATATTGGGAAGAGATGAAGAAGGATGTAGGGACATTCATCTCAAAGTGTATGCACTGCCAGTTTGTGAAGGCAAAATAGAAGAAGCCAAGTGGATTGCTCAACCACTTGAAGTTACTGAGTGGAAATGGAAGCAAGTGTCGATGGACTTTATAGATGGATTGTCAAGGACCAGAGCAACATATGATAGCACTTGGGTCATAGTCGATAGGTTGACAAAGAATGCGTGATTCATACCCATTAAGTCTAGCAGAATGACCTCCAAACTTGTCGAATTGTATGTGAAATGAGTTGTACGATTCCATGGTGTACTGAGACCCTTTATTCACTAGTAGGTTTGGAAGAGCTTAGAAGAGGCATTGGGCACCGAGCTGCATCTCATTATAGCTTGTCACCCATAAACTAATGGGTAAACCGAGAGGGTGAACCGTATATTAGAGGACCTCTTACGAGCTTTCATACACGATTTCGAAGGCTCGTAGGACGATCACTTTCATTTGGTGGAGTTCACATACAACAATAGCTATAAGTCTAGTATCGATATGGCACCATATGAAGTATTGTATGGCCGACCGTGTAACGCTCCTTCATATTGGTAGGAAGCAAACGAGAAACTGATATTTAGGCTAGATATAGTTAGAGAAACCTTAAAGAAGATTGAGATCATTTGACAACAGATGAAAGCTGCTCAGGATAGGTAGAAGAGCTACGCTGATAGAAGACGTATAGATTTTGAGTTCTCTTTTGGTGATATGGTGTTTGTGAATTTTTCACCATTGAAGAATTTTATTCGATTTGGTAGTAAAGGGAAGTTGGCACTAAGATTTGTAAGTCCTTTTTAGATAGTAGAGAGAATTAGGAATCTAGCATATAGGGTCAACTTACCTTAGAAGATGACTTGCACGCACAACGTCTTCCACATCTCTCACTCACTGAAGTTTGTGCACGACACAGGTGTGATGATTGCATCGGATCAACTTTGTGATATCGAGATTGAACCAGAAGCTTTGAAACCTCGTAGGTCAGTTTGCATTGTCGAACGTAATACGAAAGTGCTATGAAGGAAGACGGTGGAGTTAGTGAAGGTCCAATAGGGAGAAAGTGAAGGTGATTAGACATGGGAAACCATGGAGAGCATGAAGGCTGCATATCCAGAGCTCTTTGCATGGTATGGTCTACTGTTTATCGTAATTACTTTCATTTATATCATATATGATAGTTTAGTATCTTGCATGCTAGGATAGGTTTATTTATACTATTGGTTGCATGACTTCTTGTTTGATATGTTTGATGGTTGCATATGATTATTAAGCATGCGAGGTGACTATGGTTGAATATTTTTTGGCATGTTTAGGGATTTCGGGATCGAAATTCCTAAATGATAGATTGCAACGACCCATATTTTAAGCATCAAGGATCGTACAATATTTTTATTTAATTCATATGAGGTCGTAAGGCTCTGATATTTTAGAAAATGACTCTTAGGGATATTTTCCACATCTATGATTTTTTTTTTCAAATTTCTGTATGACCATTTTGACCTTAAAAATCTTGTATGGCCTATAACTTTTGGTAGAAGTCAAGTTAGAGTCATAAAACACTTTCATTGCTTTAGGATGATGGTTTCCAATTCCGTAGAGCGATCATAGTAGTAAAACATACTTACCATTAGAAAGTTATGGTTGTTTTAAGTTCTAACTGTACATGGCTAACATTAGTAGGTAATTAACTAAGTCCACACTTAGGCCCACTAATGAATTTTGGAAATTGTGCTAAGGGGAGGCTGTAGGAACTAATCTAAAGCATTTCCATCTTCTCCAAAGTAGTTCTAAAGCTTCCATTAACCTTAACCTCTCAAAAAATCATCTCTTTCCTTACTAATCTTAGCCAAATCATCATTAGAAGGGTAGTTAGCAAAGAACATTGTAGACCTATCACATTGGTGCTTGGGAACTCATCCTTCTTTCATCTAGAATCTAAGGGGGGAAATTGGTATTTTGGGTAATTGGCGAGTGGTTCTTGAACTCTCATGATTCCATGATTGTCCATATAGTTAAAATTGATGTTTTCAACATGATTTCGATAGTAAAATATTTTCTAACTTTAAACACACCTAGATACATGATTATAGCTAAAATTAAAATGATATAAAGTGGTTTTTACAACCTCTTGTGATCATACTAGCATGCTAGTGTAAAAGTTAGATCTAGGATAGGATTTGCATGATACCAAGTTTTGGTGAGCCGTGCGCTTGTATGGATGTATATGGATAATATTTCAGTTTGGTATGTGTGATTTGATAAAGTTTGTTAGTGCTTTTAGTTACTTAGGAATTAGTTAATGAAATGGGCTAATCGAAGGCAAAGATGGTCAGAATTGGATGAAACTTGGAGCAGGGTTCTAGAGCATTCGAGGAACCCACGGTTCAAGTCTCATTAAGTTTGGCTCGGTAGAAAATGCTTACGATGAGTAGAATTTGGTCAGTTGAAGATTGCGGATCTACCTAGCAAAAAGGCAAGTCTTGGGGACTTAGGCTACAAAACTTCAGGGAGGACTTTGGGTTAAAGGTAGGAAAAGGTCCAAAACTCGAAGTTGGAATTTTGGATAAGGAAAGTGATCGGTACCAACCATTTTTTGATTGGTACTGACCACGTTTTGAGCCAAAAGTGGAGGCTAGAGTACTTGGGGAGTGTTGTACTGAGAAGGGGAGTCTAAAGCAAACAAGAAGGAAAGGGATCAGGGTGAAACTCATGTTGGTACCGACCACTTTCAGGTTGGTACCAATCACTTCTTCGGGTTCCGGGTAGGTACTGAAGACTTGGGAAGTGTGGCACTAAGGAAAAGAGCTTAAAGCAAGTAAAAATGGAAGAAGTTGGGTTGTGAAGGACATAGTCAAATTTTGGCTAAGTAATTCAGGTTGGTACTGACCTAATTCAGGATGGTACCGACCACTTTTTATGGCTCATGAAGAATGCTGATGGCTTGGAAACTCAAGCATTGGGAAGATGGGACTTAATGAAAGTAAAAGGACCTAAAGTGGGTCAAGTAATCAGGCTGGAACTGACCACTTATAATTGGTACTGACCACTTCTTGTTGGTATCGACTAGAATTTCTTTGGCCAATGTGGGCTAAACTTCTAGGGGATGTAGAAGGGTCTCTACAAGTCATGCTGGAGGTGTTTGTTTGTATGCTTGGGGTTTGATGGCGATGCAGTAGCACGATGATAGCTATGGAATTTCGGTAGTGGTAACTTGATTGTGAATGGAGTTAGGTTCCGATGACGACGGCTCTATGTTGAAAGCAGTTGTAGGAATGATTGTCCACAAAGGGTGGATTCTAGATAGGATGACTCGTTGATAGAATGTTGAATGGTTCTATCGTGGAAAGAAGGAATATGGAATGGTTTCATGGGGATAATGGAAACTAAATGGAGTAAGGAAAGGGTTCCGATATGCATGCTAAGGGATCGTTGATATTCAGAGTGTTTTCTGATGTACTCAAAAGTTGGGGTATTGCGAGGATGCTCATAGGTACTTTGTTTGGCTACCCCAGATTGGTTGAATGGATCTATGTACCCTAGAACAGTGGAATGGGTTTAGCATCAACTTTGGGGCTAATGGTGAGTACACTAAAAACTGGGATTTATCCATTAAACCATGGTAGAGGAATGGTCATTCAAATTATCATATATCTAGGGCATATTAAGTGATAGTGACAATTGTTGATGGATGCTATGTTTTCTTTGATTGTTTTCTCCTATAGTCCATCACTCTATGGATGTTAGTCGAGGTAGGTATTGTGGATAGGGATACCTGGACACCCTTTGTTGTACTTGGGTTCCAATACACCTTTATGACGTTGTAGAGTAGCATGTTATGTTCATTATATGCTAACTCTTTGGTTGTAGTGACAGGTGAGGTATGGTTCGTATACCTTTGTTCTTTACTACATCTACTTGTATAGTTTTTTAGATTCATTTATCAATCACACCAGACTGTTGACGGACTCTAGGTTTTATGCTTCGCTTCTTATTATCTCAGGTACTCTTAAATGAGTAGACTAGACAGGTGTAACAACCCTGCTTTCTACGCCGTTTAAATTAAATAAATTTAATTAAAATGAAATTGTTTAAATTTGATCTTTGATAATTAATATAATTGAAAGTGAATATTTAATTAATTGAAGGTTATTAATAAAAGATTTTTATGTTAATAAATTGAAGTAAATTAATAAATTCTTTTTGAATAGTTTATTAAAGTTGAATAAATTGTTTAAGTGAATCTAACATATTTTGAAGTGAAAATTAATTTGAACTGGATTGAAGTATATTTATAAACAAATATCAAGAATTTGAATTTTGGATTTGAATTGTTAAAAGAGAAGAGTGAATAAATGGCAAGCAAATTAATTAATGTAGCACAATTATATTAGACCTAAACCCATACTCTAGAATTCTCCATCTCCTTTGTATTCAAACTCGAGCCTTTTAATTCCCCATTTGGTTTAGAAAAAACCACGTGCCCTAATTTGTAAAATCACGCATACATTAAAAAAGCACGTGAGACGAGATGTTGGAGGTGCTCGTCGTCGGCAATACTTAGGGTTCGAGATTGACCTGAAGGCGCCCGTGACCTAGGTCGCAAGGAACGATGAAGGGAGGCACGCAACTTGAGGTTGGGATTTGGTCGAATGCACGTTTAGGTGAGGCAGAGGAGATGCGACCTGATGTAGATAAAGGCAGAGATCGATTGATGTATGGTGATTAGCGTATGCGTTCTATTGAAGGTTGTAGCAGGAATCGTGAACAAATGGCATGGTGTGCGTGCGAACTTAGGGTTGGGTATATGATACTCTTGTGACCTCGTCAGAGACTACTCAATGTCTCGGTTTCTCAGTACTCGAATCCATGCCACTTAGTAGGCCAAGAACAAGACTATCATCGCATTAGTCCAAGGTAGAATAGATCTTATCACACATACCCTTGCTTTACGAGTGCACATTGAAACCTACGAATATCAATGACCCCTTTGTTCACGTCATTCATAGCAGAGTTCATCTCGGAACTGTCCTTAAGACTATCGGCTGAAGTTGTCGTGGTTGGGAACTATTCTAGACAGCCATCGTCGATTATAGAATGTATCATGCATCCCATAACCTTCCTCCAATAGTTCCTTCAATTCGGCTACTCTACATCCCGGCGTATAGCTATCCATCACTAAATGATCATAACTCAAGCATACAAACTCTAAACGATCAGAAACTCGAAACGTAGCCTTATGGAACCTTCCTTGTCATCCCATATCGATCTCATCGAGTCTGGAACAAAACCTAAAGATAGGTACCGAACCATCCCACAGATCCATGGCCACCAAACCATTGTTAACAATCCCATACTTCACCTATGAGTTCTTGCACATCTCCTAAGGCTCCCTTATGAGTCGCGCTCCAATTGGATCAAATCTCCTATGGGTCTGCGACAATCTATAGGCTTGGCCAAATTCTGGTTTAATTTGGCTCTTATGGTTCGATGACGACCTATAAACTTAGCCAAATTCTAGTTTGATTTGGCTCCTATGGATCAGCGATGACCTATAGACTTAGCCATATTCTAGTTTGATTTCGCTTCATTGATCCAAGTTGTTCAATCTACCACCGAGGGTCAAAATGGTCACATAGGAATTCACAAAAAATCATGAACCATACGACCTCATATGAAAATAGTATAAATATTCCACGATCCTCTGATACGTAGAATACGGACCATTACATTCTCCTCCCCTTTAGGAATTTCGCCCCCAAAATTCCTTAATCAAGTCAATAAGGTCATCCTGCATGCCTAGTAATCACATACAAGCATAGGTTGCCATCACCCATCAAACATGCATACATAGCAACAAGTGGAAAAGAAAATATATAAGTCTATCCAAGCATATAGGATATTAAACTACCCTACATGATACCGAGAGTGAAAATAAATGCGATAAATAGAAGTCTCACTTCGCCCTTACCCTCATCAAGGTATCACATTATCACCAACATGGTTCTTTATCCCAACCACTACCAAGGTCTCGCTCCACTCGATTATCCTCGAAGCCTCGCTCCACTATGACCTTCTCCAAGTCTCTCTTCATCTTGACCTTCTCAAGGCACCCCCAAAGTCTCACTTAAATGTGACCATTTCTGGAGTCTCATCCCTTTATGATCATTCCTGGTGTCTCACCTCGCTATAACTGTCTCACAGTCCCTCTTGGATACATGATAACTCACTCAACAACCTCTCAGGTCAGTGACATCTCATGCCATAATTAGATCCGGTGTTCTTTCAGATACCTATCTCATAGGTGTTTCCTCTCAGAACAAACCATACTGTTTCACAGTCCAGGGTACATAGGTGAGTGTCCTCACATACCCCGCCTCTAGGAACAGCCATCATATCTAGAGTTATCAATAATCCTTTTAGCATCTGGCTCGATCCAAAGCATCTCATGTTCCCTTACATTGCTTCACCCTTATCGAACGTGCTTTCTCAGACTACTCTAGTCCTATCCCACACTTCCTACTTGAAGTACTCGATCAAACATCCCACATTTCCAAACAAGGCTCTCAAGCCTTCTCAAAGAATCATTTGACCACTATGCGAATGCCATAAGTACTCCTTGCCTGGATATACCACCATGAATGAATCCTCTCCATGGGCCACTCTCCTATACTTCTAGTTCTGCCCCTTCTCTGAGTACCATCTTCTTCGAAGATATAACCCTAGTCACTATGTCGATATGGAACCACATCCCTCTGCATGTCGAAAACTCGACTACCTTTGGGTGTTCCTTCTTTATGGAAAACAATGACGACTCCTGGTATGGGATTCCAAGCGAACACACTAAGTGAACCATAACTATACCCACTCAGGTATGCAGCCTTACTCTAGCCTCTGCTCTCTCCCTACCCCGTCCATCACCTATTGCACCTCACCACTTAGCCATAGTTCCATATCCTTTCGGTCGTCTCATGCCGAATGATACCGAACCTCCCAAGACCCAATTAAAACAAACACAAGCAAACAAACAAACATGACTTAACACATTAAGTCTTGATAAACCATCACCAAGTTAGTCGAATCACCACTAAGTTCAAAACAACTAAAGGAATGTCCTTTAAGTCAGGTTAACATCCTAATCTACTTACTAAGTCACCGGATATACGAAGGGTCTAATGTATCGATTTCGAATAAAACACACATATGTATAACACAATTAAATGCATACCTCTATCAAAAATGCCCTTCCTCACTCCTTCGTTGATGGAGCTGTCGACATAGCAAGAATGGCATCCAATGCATAAGCAGTAGCATTCTGCTTATTCTTCTACAAGTTTGGGCGGTCCTTCTTCAAGTGCCCAACCTTATTGCAGATAAAGCATTTCCTTTTCCCACCCATCAGGGTCTTGCAATCCTTGTTAAGATGCGCCACCTTATTGTAATTAAAGCACTTCATTACCACTTACCTTTCTTCTGGCCATCTTCTTCCTTAGCCTGCTTCTTTCCCTTATCGTCCCATTTCCTCTTGCCTTCCCCGCTCACTTTCAGCTTCGGCTCTTTCTTTTGAACAATAGCTGTATCCCCCTGCTTCAAATCCACAAACTTACGGGCAAGACAAACTTCTGAGCAACCAAGATAAACTTCTCCTCAAAGTGGGCTTTGAACCAATCCCAAGTAAATTGATCCTCGGGTGTAGCACTTTTCACGGTGTTCCACCAGTTCATCGCCCTATCTTGAAGTTGATGCGAGGCCAACCTCCTCTTTATAGCATCATTAAGTCCAAGATCATCAAATATCGACTCCCAAGTGTCGAGCCAGTCCTGAAATTCCGTCGCCGACTCCGCTCCTTAGAACGGTTTGCCTCTAAGACTAGTAAAGTCTTTCTTCAACTTGGAAGAATCAGCTCTGGGTGCCAGCACCGGAGCACCCCCATCAACAACAACATTCGTAGCAGCCACTGGAGCATTTTGCAGCAGATTCCTCATCATAATATTAAACAGGCCTGCAAATTGGGATTAGCAGTTCCCAAGGTAGCACCCTCCTCGACTTTGGAGATGGAGTTCCTAGCAGTGTTCCTTATTTAACGACTCATCATTAAATCTGTAATAAGGACAATCAATCTCTTTATAAGGAATTCTACCGAAGTAGTACTAATGCATGCAGTACGACTTGGGTGCTATATATACTACTATATAGTTTTGAATACTAAAATATATAATAAGTACACACTCTCGATCCAGTCTAAGGTGAGAACTCCTACATTATCTCTACTGGATTACTGTATCCCTTAGGTTAAACAACGCAACCTAAGCTCTGATACTAAACGAGACGATCGCCCTACACTATCGACACCCAAAATACCTGTATAGTGCGCTGTAATGGTGCTCAGCCAGTGTAGGACGATCATCCATAAAATTGTAAAGTAAATAAGCGATACAAAGCCTGTCGTATATCTCACAGTGCATCGAATAAAATATAATAACAAACATCTCAGTTATAAAAGACAGGCTAGACAGTAAATAACTGAATGAATTACAGCACCAGAGTATATACATCATACAGTAAACAACATATGTAATAGAGTTATACATCAAATAATAACTCATAACTATCTCTAAATAGTAAGGCACTAACAAGCTCCATAGTGTTGTGCAGTGGAATAACAAATGAGTACATATAATAATATAAGAGAATAGCCTCCTGCTTGCCATTAGTCCAGCTGCACGTGCTTACTAGACCTGATATCCCTAATCCACTCATTTAAGAGTACCCAGAATAATAGGAAGCAAAACATAAACCCCAGGTCATACAACAGTCTAGTGTGAGTGGTAGAAATCTCAATGCTATAAAGGCAATAAACTAGGACAAACAATATTTAAAATCATACCTGACCTGTCCTTGCATCCAAAGAGTTAGCACATATAAAGGATATACGTTACTCTATGATAATCATCATAGGTATACTATACATCAAGTTACAAAAGGGTGTCCATATACCAGCATTAGTATTATCTACATCGTATGACATCCCTAAGGTGATAGAAATAATCAAACAAACATAGCATACATCATCCATCCTTACATTTACTCACTTAGTGCGTTGGGTATATGATACTCGTGTGACCTCATCAAAAACTACTTAATGTCTCGGTTTCCTAGCACTCGAATCCATGCCACTAAGTAGGCCAGGAACAAGAATATCATCACATCAATCTAGGGTACAATGGATCTCATCACACATACCCTTGCTTCACGAGTGAACATCTAAACCTATGAATATCAATGACCCTTTTGCTCACGTCATTCATAGTAGAGTTCATCTCGAAACTATCCTTAAGACTCTCGTCTGAAGTTGTCACAGTTGGGAACTATTCTAGACAGCCATCGTCGGTTATAAAATGTCATCGTGTGTGTCGTAACCTTCCCCCAATAGTTCCTTCAATCCGACTACTCTGCATCCCGAAGTATAGCTATCCGCACCAAATGATCACAACTTGAGCATACGGACTCCAAACGATCTGAAACATGAAACATAGCCTTATGGAGCCTTCCTTGTCATTCCATATTTATCTCATTGAGTCTGGAACAAAACCTATGGATAGGTACCAAACTATGACCATCGAACTATCCCACCGATCCATGGCCACTGTACCATTGCTAACGATACACACTTCACATATGAGTTCTTGCATCTCTCCCAAGGCGCCCCTATGGGTCATGCTTCAATTGGATAAAATCTCCATTAGTGACAACTCATAGACTTAGCCAAATTCTGGTTTGATTTGGCTCTTATGGGTCGGCAAAGCCCATAGACTTAGCCAAATTCTGGTTTGTTTTGGCTCCTATGGGTCGACGACGACCCATAAACTTAACTAGATTCTAGTTTGATTTCACTTCACTGATCCAAGTTGTTCATCTCCCACCGAACCATAGAGTATGGGTCACCACTAAGCCATCAAGTTTTGAGCTAATACTGAACCATCCATGACGAACGATCCCCATCGAACCATACTTCAAACGACCATAACTTGATCATAACAACTCTAAATGACCCAAAACTTGGTTTGCAACCTCATAAGGCCTTTCTTGTCGTCCAATATCAATCGCACCCCAATTGGACAACTTTGGATTTATGGGTCGTCGACGAACCATGAACCTAATCCTCAGTCTAAATCATAATTCGATCGACGTTTTCAACCATTCAAACATTAAACAAGCATGTTAACATCGTATAGAAGTCAAAGCAATAGCCAAATGTCTAACATATCAATTTCTAAGAAATCTAAGTTTAGGGTAGAAGTTGGAAGACCCATAAGAGCAAGTTAAGAACCCATAAAAACACGTTTTTGCAAACTAGATCCAAATCATCTAAAATTCACATATATGGCTTATTATGGTCTAAAATATTTTTAGGATTTTTAAATAATTTTTAAAGCATCGTTTAGGGTATTTAATAACCTAATTAGTTAGTGAGATATCTAATCACCTATCTTAATCTAAATCAAAGCCTAAATCTCCAAATGAATAGTAATAGGCGTAATCCCAATGCTCCTCTAACAGAAAATCCCTAATCCAAGTGTAAATCTTGCTAATTTACTCTCAATGATGAAATTTGGCTAATTAAAGTATGTTTAAAGGTTGCTTTTTGGTCAAGGGTAGTTTAATGGAGGTTTATAACTATTTTGGGAATAGTGAAATGATGGGGATGAGGTCCCATTAGCCTCAACATGCTCCAAACCCAAAATGGGTTATGGGCCTCATGGTTGATGACCCTAACTATCCACTTAAGTTGCTCAAAATCAAAGAAAACTTCAAAGAGCCAAAACTCTCGAACGGTAAGTACATTTTCTTAATATGACCACTCTACGGAAAGGGAAACCATCATCCGAATCTAATGGAAGTGGTTTTAGATGCTCGGCTCCTATCAAAAGCTATAGTCCATACAAGATTTACGGGGTTAAAATGATCACATAGGAATTCGCTAAAAATCATGATGTGGAAAATATCCTTAAGAGTCATTTCCCAAAATATTAGAACTATATGGCCCCATATGAAAATATTTTAAATATTCTACAATCCTACGATACGTAGAATACGGGTTGTTGCATTCATGACTAGTCCATAGGTTACCATATGCATAAATCTTCACATCGAAAGCGTGATTCATTGTATGATTCTGACTCGACAAAGTTTCAAAAAAAAGAGAGAGAAAGGCAGAGGGAGGAAGAATGACGATATCGAGATGATCTTGAGTGGAAGTCCTATGATCGCTCTGAATCAGCTAAGGGATCTCCTCCTTAACATTGCGAACAATCTCTTCTCCCTAAAGAACAAGACCGATATTCAATAAGGCCTAACCGTATTCCCACTCCTAGGGATCCTACTGCCCTTGTTTCAGTGCCTCTTCCTAATAATCCTAGAGTCGCTTCCCATAAATCCAAATAAATTACTCAACCAACTGTTTCTACAATCTTAGAGCCAGTTCAGTAGAGGCACGGTAAAGAGTTTACTTCTACTCACATTTATAAGGCAATCTTAGAACTAGTTCAAAGTCCCCAACTTATTGAAATGTACAAAGCTTTCCCCCAGCTCTGCTGTACTAGGGTCAAATTTGAGTATCCTTTGAAAAATATTCCTCCAGATGTTGTTGATCACACCAAGGACCGTGTCAATGATGTTTATGATTAATATTATATCGAAGAGGTCCACTCATCCATTGTCCGAGACCAACAAAACTAATCAATTAATCCTTTAGGAGAAAGAGATTTATAAGAAGGATCATGAGCAAATCATTGTCCATGACTCTAAAGAGCTGGATGATGCTAAGAAATCTCTTAAAGCAACAAAGAAGAAATTATTGGATGAAAGGAAGGCTTATGAGGATAAATTCAAGTCACAACATGAGTGGCTTGAGGTCACATATCATAGAAGTGGAAAGTTTGCCCAAGATAAGGTAGCCCTTCAGACTACAGTTGAAAAACAAATTCTATAAATTTCAAGTTTGGAGACTGAAGTGGAAGCTAGAAAGAAGGAGAAGGTTGAAGCCCCCGCTATGGCTGAAGAATATATGTCCAAAATGCTTGATGCAGAAAAAGGAAAAAGGGATTTTGATACTCGTGCAACTAAGATTGAGGAGGAAATCAAATCTCAAATTAAGTCTACTTGGTCTACTTCTATAGAATGTAGTCAAATTCAATGATCTAAAATAGCTCAGTGATAAGTACCTCAGAGCACTAACTATGGACAAGGAAGAGATTATTAGGCAAAAAAGAGCATTTTGGCAAGGTTGACGAAGAGCTAAAAGATGACCTTTTGGATGATGAAAATTGGGAGGCTTTTTCTTCAGGTCAAGCAATATTAGATTTTTAAAGCCTCGACTTCTACCCAGTTGCCTGCTGAGGACCTTCTCAAATCCAACTTTAAGGATCGGGTCGAAAGTTCAACTCCCATTTCTTAGGGACTCCAAGTAGAGACTATTAGTTTAACGGGGGCCACTTCTAGTGATGTAACTTCTTCCACATCTGAGCCTACTATTTCTGATTCAATCATTACCTCTTTCGGGACTTCCACATCTGCTACTGCTATAGCGATATCAGTAGCAACAACTTCATCCTCACCTCATCTACAATATAACCTCGAGGACCCAACTATACGCTACCAAAATATGCCTTGAAACTTACTGCATTATCCCCCATCATAGAGGAGAGCTCGACTGAGACTTTTTCTCAAACTTTATCCACTTATCCTAGAGGTATATCATTAATTTCTCCTATGTTTGAGAAACTTCAGATGACACCTATGGATATCTATAATCTTTACTTTTCTCTCTATCAAGTTTCAGGTCGCCTGCCTTTGCTCCATTACCCGAAGTGATCTTAGCTTCAAGCCACGAAGCTTTAGTGAGACTCCATTATCGTTTTTGCTCCAACCTTGATCTCAACCTCTTTGACAAGGTCCATTTCTAGACCCGACATTGAAATGATTCATGCACTGATCGAAGAGGCCATAGAGGATCCTAACATATCACAAGGCGATGAAGACTTGACCATTACAAAAGATAAGTATCATCAATCTGGTCCACCAATGTCTGAGAGGCAGACTATTGATGTTACAAAGCTGAAGAATATCAAGAAGGAGAAGGGTGTTGATGAGCTTTCGACTCCGCTCTTAGTATCCTTGCCCACACCGCCATTCGTCGTCCCAACCTCCATGCTCTTAATGGCAGGTGTTTTTTGTTACGAACCCCAAATCTTCATGGAGTAACTATAACTAGGATGAGAATCCCCAGGGTCGCTTATTTGTGAAAGGAAGTAGAGTCTCAGAAAAGGCAAATTTCACCCCCTTCAGATAAGAAAAGGAGGAGGAAGAAGCATGACTTCACATGCAGGCTTATTTTTTTTGGGTGCATATATATAGGCTGTTGTGCAGGTACGGCCCCAATCTTTTGTTTTCGAAACATTTAGATGTGAATAAAGTTGTTTTTCTTTCAGATTTTCATTTTATTTTAATTTTCTATTTTTGTCCTTGTTAGCGATTATGGTGTTGTATGCTTTCGTAATTGTGAATCAACAAATTTAAGTAGCATTAAATTCACCTTAAGGATAGTAATTATGTTTCTCTATGCATATTTATTTATGTTGTTGCACATTAGCTGTTTGTTAAAATGTCAAGTTCAACTTATATCCAATTTAATTAAGATCAAAGAGAAACTAGCGCTGAAAAATAATAAATAAAAAGTGCAGAAAAAGTAAAAGACATAGAGATTTACATTGTCACTACAAGAAAAAGGGGTCTTTACTCACTAATTGTAAGTGTAGGTAAAACTAGCCTAATGGTGGGTAATATGTTTTAGCTACCAATATTGAATTGGTAGACACTGGTAGGTAAAGATTAGTGAGGAAAGAATCTTAACCTACACTTATTAAAACTGGTAGGTAAAAGAATTCGGGGACCCTACTAAGTTGTTAATCAAATGATGAGTCATTAGCTGATGTGTTTGATGATGTGTCATCCTACATGGCTGCTGACATGGTTGCCACAGTAGCATACACATAGCATACATCAATGCCACCACTTGGCATCTTGTGGTTTGTCCATGTGTCAAACAACAATTTGTCCACGTGTCATCATTTGATTAGTACATTGGCATCATTTTTCTTAGGCCATGTAGCATTATTTCATTAGTCCACATGGCATTATCTAATTTTCCACGTGGCATCATTCTATTGGTCTACGTTGCATAATATATTGGACCATGTGGTGTTACTTTATTCGCCCGCGTGGCATCATTTTATTGGTCTATTACACAATTTATATTTTGGTCAAATTTAATGGTTATGTGTAGGTAAAAAATAATAACAGTTGTTTATAAATGTTCTATATTAGAAATAAATTAGAAAAAAACATACATTATTATTATCTACAAAATTAATATATCGACAACCCAAATAACCAAATCAAAGCAGTTGTAGTCATTGTGATATTCAATCAAATGTATATGTAGTGTACATAAAATTCGCACTTATATATGTACAAACAATTGATGCCCATGTATATATAATTTATAGAAATAACTTGAAAAAATTAGATGTCTCTCCTACATAATTGACATAAAGCATGTCTGATGAGCCAGCTATCGATACACTACACGTGAAAAACATATTTACATTGGTAGACTCCTCGTGCTTTCTTCGATTTCAAAATCATGCAATAAAATTGAATACTTCGTTAATCATCAATTAATAATTAGGCTTAACATACCAGGAAAATATTTTGCAATAGAATTCATACCTGAAGGCAAATTGAGCAGCATACTGACTCTGATGCAAAAGAACTATTCTCCATTGATATCTTAATTGTTACAATTTTATCAACTGTATCTTATGACATGCTTTCTGTGCCTTCTGTATCGAATATGTCGAGGAATTTGATTATTGGGGAGTCTACTGCATTTGTCTACACAGAACATATATATGATCTAAATATCAATTTCAGTTTTATGAAATATCAGTCTATAATATAATGATTTGACTGTATGTTACCTGACTTTGTACTGCAGGTCCTATCTTCTCCCTAACTAGTCTTCCGCTCAAAAGACTAGTAAGCACATCGATCAGTGGTCAATTGTACAACGATTGTAAGAATGTTAGGTCTTAAAATTGAATGTACTATGTGTCTACATATTGTTATGTTAATATTATTGTTGTTTCTATTAGTTTGATTTCCTTATTCATATGATATTATTTTAAAATATTTTAATATTTATAATTACAATTATGGTGATATGATGACCTTTGTAGAGTTGTCATAATTGATAATAGTCAGTGTAATACACCGTGTTGTTCATCTTATGATCCATTTTTCATGTACCATGAATACTAAGTATATATATAAGCATTACTTAAGCGCAGTTGTTTCAAGTTGCATTTTTTGTATTTGATTATATATGTATTAAAATTCCATTGCAATTTTATTCAATGTGTATTTAACACTTACATATAGTTGTGATATGTTGGTCTATTCTAACGCAAGACCTAACTATCTAGTAATTAAGTGTATCTAATACTATAGCGGCTATTCAGACATAAAATCTAACATAAAATCTGACATTACATACCTTAACCATCGGATCTCGATGTGTTACACAGAGGGTTGAATTCAAAAGGGAATCCAATGGTTCATATTTGATTTGTCATCAACTACGTCACAAACTTATGTTCCAATAGAATTTCCCATTATATAAATTGGATTATTTTTTTCTTAAGTTTAAATCATTTAGAAAAACAAAGAATGCTACACATAAAGTCAGTACATTGATTACTTCAATTACTAACGAACATTTTTATGAAAAAAGATGGACAAATAAATAAATTTCAAATGGTAAAGCTCTCGAACATTAAGTAAGTTAACTATAAAATTTGCAAGTATTTTCATATTGATAATAAAACTTGGATGAAAAAAATAAAAAAACATGTAAATACTTTTCTATTCAAATATCAAATGGTCGGTCCTATTATTCAGCCTATTAATGTTGAATTTAACCTCAACATCTACTTTTGTGTTAATATATGCAAGTCATGGACTTTCACATGTGTAATCATAATCATACAAAGAAATACTAATCTAAAAATTGAAAATTGACTGAAATACGTAAGTAAACACATGATAATTATTTGATTTCTTAGACTTACTTAAAGCAGATGGTAAGAATAACAGACCAAAATTTCATATCTAATTAATCACTAAACCCGCTTTATAGTATCTGTATACTTACAACTCTCTTTTTTCTTCATCATCTCCTATTTTCGCTTCAATAAATACACCATATCAAATTAGAGCATAGCATAATAGAGTTCCTTAATACTCTTACCACCTATATATCAATAGTTAGTCCTCATGCGCTTTTTTCAACTTACACACCACAATAGAGAAAAGGCTAATTGGTACATTTATGTATAGAGTGAAAAATATTCAAGTGATTAATACTTATCCGAACTGACTTAAATACCTTATATTCAAAAAACCATTAAGGCCAAATTATGCAATTTTCTTGGTAGAGAAGCCAAAGCTTTCCTATTAAAATTCTTACAAATAAATGGATCATCATCCATGTTCATGTGTTCCATTCTCATTTCAAAATGTCCCACTAAGTTGATTAACTTGCAATGCTACAATATATTTTCTAGATCAGTCACATTAACTTCTAATGCTATAACTTTTTTTTAAACCATCAATATTTGTTGACCCTACTTATTTTCAATCAACTAATCAACTTTTCTTAAAGTCCATGTGGAGAAGTATTCAATGTGCCTACATAATACATTGAATAAAATAATAAAGACGATTAACACTAAACTATTCTAGAGAATATGATTGGTTCCGTTGCATCACACTGCTCAAATTAATTTCATTAAGCCGCTGGGAACTCTTCAACTTTTCTTCACCTTATTTGAAAATATAAAAGAATAAAACAAAGAATTTATTCTATCAGCGAAAAAGTCTAAAATTAAATTTTGTTATTTGTCTAAAATAGCAATTAGAAAGGAACCTAAAGAAAGAATTACACATAATTAGTTTTGATAATAAACATATAATCTAATATACAACAAAAAACTTGAAAACTAAAACCTAAGAATAAAGTTTGATTCAATTAAATAATTTATTCCAAATGAATTGGAAAAATATACCTTATGGAGTGTACTGAATGAATGAAGCTCTTGGTTTGAAAATAGATCTAGAGTAATTGCGAAATAGAGTTCAATGGTCTCAGGTTGAAAGAGTATAATAATTTGAGAATGGCCTTAATGAGGGGATATGAAAGGGGAATTAGTTTTCATGACCTAAATTGGTGGAGATAAAATGTTGGAGGACAACTGATGGTTGATAGGCGACATGAAATATTACGGAGGAGGTGAAGAGAAACAATATAACATGAAAGAAAAATAAAAGGACAATAATGAATAAGAGATAATACGGTTGTATTATTACTGATTTTGAAAATGAAGGGATAAACAATTAGGGAAAGAAACAAGCGATTAGGGAAAGAAATAAACAAATGATTAGGGAAAGAAATAAACGATTAGGGAAAGAAACCTGAAAAAGTTTAGAAAAGAAGGGGTAGGATTTGGTGATAATAAAGTGGCTGAATAAAATTAAAGGGGACAACTGCAAAAATGTAACTCAAATCAATGAGAGAGTAGTATTTAAACTGAGGTTAATTGAGAATGGAGGATACAATTTATTCTATCAGCGTAAAAGTCTAAAATTGAATTATGTTATTTATCTAAAATAACAATTAGAAAGGAACCTAAAGAAAAAATTACACATAATTAGTTTTGATAATAAACATATAACCAAATATACAACAAAAAAATTTAAAACTAAAACCTAAGAATAAAGTTTGATTCAATTAAAAAATTTATTCCAAATGAATTGGAAAAATATACCTTATGGGGTGTATTGAATGGATGAAGCTCTAGGTTTGAAAATAGACCTAAGGTAATTGCGAAATAGAGTTCAGTGATCTCAGGTTGAAAGGGTATAATAATTTGAGAATGGCCTCAATGAGAGGATATGAAAGGAAAATTAGTTTTCATGACCTAAATTGGTGGAGGAGAACCGATGGTTGATAGGCGACATGAAATATTACAGAGGAGGTGAAGAGAAACAATAAAGCATGAAAGAAAAATAAAAAGGACAATAATGAATAAGAGATAATATGGTTGTATAAACGCTGGTTTTGAAAATGAATGGATAACAATTAGGGAAAGAAACAAACGATTAGGGAAAGAAATAAACGATTAGGGAAAGAAACCTGAAGAAGTTTAGAAATGAAGGGAAGGGTTTGGTGATAATAGAGTGGTTGACTAAAAATTAAAGGGGACAACTGCAAAAATGTAACTCAAATCAATGAGAGAGTAGTATTTCAACTGAGGTTAATTGAGAATGGAGGATACAATTTATTCTATCAACGAAAAAATCTAAAATTAAATTATATTATCTATCTAAAATAGTAATTAGAAAGGAACCTAAATAAAGAATTACACATAATTAGTTTTGATAATAAACATATAATCTAATATACAATAAAATACTTGAAAACTAAAACCTAAGAATAAAGTTTGATTCAATTAAATAATTTATTCCAAATGAATTAGAAAAATATACCTTATGGAGTGTACTGAATGGATGAAGATCTAGGTTTGAAAATAGATCTAGGGTAATTACGAAATAGAGTTCAGTGATCTTGGGTTGAAAGGGTATAAAAATTTAAGAATGGCCTTAATGAGAGGATATGAAAAGGGAATTAGTTTTCATGACCTAAATTGAAGGAGCTAAACTGGTGGAGGAGAACTGATGGATAGGCAACATGAAATATTACAGAGGAGGTGAAGAGAAACAATATAGCATGAAAGAAAAATAAAAGGACAATAATGAATAAGAGATAATACGGTTGTATTAACGCTGGTTTTGAAAATGAAGGGATAAATAATTAGGGAAAGAAACAAACGACTAGGGAAAGAAATAAACAAATGATTAGGGAAAGAAATAAACAATTAGGGAAAGAAACCTGAAGAAGTTTAGAAAAGAAGGGGAAGGGTTTTGCGATAAAGAGTGGCTGAATAAAAATTAAAGGGGACAACTGCAAAAATGTAACTCAAATCAATGAGAGAGTAGTATTTCAACTGAGGTTAATTGAGAATGGAGGATACAAAAGGTAAAATTTTCAATTATATATATAATAGAATAGATTATCTTATTTTGCCTCTAAATTTACCTTATTAGAGGCAATTATCTTATTTTTCCCTTAATTAAGTGCCTCTAATACTCTTAATTTTGGTAGTGTACGCGAATTGAGATTTGTACCATTAAATTTTATTTAAAATAAACGGTTAGATCTGTAGCTGGAGGGGATGGTATGGATTGTGTTTCTCTAATAAACTAGGAAGAATATGTTTTAGTCATTTTGGATGATGAAATATTGGTATCAGATTGTGAAACATTTTAGAAAAATTGCAACACTTACATTTTAATTGTCAATTGTTTGAAAAAAAATTGCAATATACAAAAAGTTATTAATAAATGATTAGTTATTAATAAATGATCATTGAATATCTAATATTAATTATTTAAAATTTAATTACTGTTTATTAATTATTAATTGCTAATTATTTTGTATTTCAAAATAATTATTAATAATTAATAAATAAGTGATTCTACATGGAACATTGCTAGGATATGCAAACGAATCTTCATTCCAAAATGAAATTGCTAGGATAGGGTTTTTTGACACATCATCACACAACTCAGCGTCATTTTTAATGAAAAGTTAAAATGATAGGAGGGATTTATTAGCGCCAATTGCAAAAAACTTTCCCTCTAGTATATGTGTAGGTAACACTTTTTACTTACTTATATTTATTGGTAGATAATCATCCTTCCAAAATGTTATAATATTGGCAGTATTTACCTACCATTAAATATTGGTAGATAAAGGTTATCTTTACCTACCCATATATATTGGTAGGTAAAGGTTGGATTTCTTGTAGTGTGTTTAGATTTCACGGGATCCAACATCCATGGATTAAAACTTTTCTTATATTGTTCTTGTTGGTAAAAAGTTTAAATGGTAGGGACTACGAGTATATTTAGATTGGAATTTGGAGAAACTATTAAAAATTATTTTCTCTACTATAGTACCATTCTATTTATAGTACTATAACATCACGTGGATTACTAATTCCCTAATCCAGCATTTTTTTTGCCATTTGATCCTACCACGTGTCATTCATCCACTGCTCTTTGATTTGTGCATTGATTGCTAATGTGGCTGAAGGTGTGAGAAATTTCTTTAGGCGAGAAGATTTAGCTGAAGGTGTGAGAAATTTCTTTAGGTGAGAAGATTTAGCTGAAGGTGTGAGAAATTTCTTTAGGCGAGAAGATTTAGCTGAAGGTGAGAATTTTAAATTTAAAGTTTAGGCAGAAAATTTGAGTTTCGACCATTAAGGGTTAACTTCCGAGTTTAACCTCAAAGATGCACTTAACTTGTTTGTAGCATCATAGTTGATATTAAGTATGGCTACATAGATTTGGCCTGAAGTGGGGGCATAGTCTGCTTTAGAGAGCCGGTGCAGTTTCTCCTTAGATGTAACAACACGGTCCCTTTTTAGGTGATGACAAAATCCTCCGAGAGACAACGGCGCAATCTTATCTGGGATAGTGGCGCAGCTTATCCACTGCTAGTTCGATCATAGTCCATGCTAAATTTTGCTTTAACCTTGTTTGTGCATTTCATTTAGCTGTGTTGGTAAAGCTTGATTCATCATGTTGCATTAGCTTCTGACGTTAGATTTGTCTTTGTGTGTGCGCAATATGTGGGTTTGTTACTTTTTAAAGTGCAACTTTTAAGTTTGCTCTCTCTTGCCTACCATTACGGGGTAGAATCATCTTGGTTTTTCTTTTGGGGGTTGTAATACCCTGGAAATTTAGCAGAAATTTAATAAGAAAATTAAATTTAAATAAAAAAGGGCTAAAATTAAATTTTCATAAGGGTCCTAATTTGGCTATGAAACTTGCACCATTGCGTTCATAGCGATTTTTTGGATAATTTTCATATGTGACACTTTGAAATCGGAGTTAGTATGGAGAAGTTATGAATGTTTGAAAATTTGAAAACGAAATTTAAAATATACCTAAACTAAATGTGTTCAGCAGTCGACCGCTAGAGTCCATCGGTCCTTATTAAGGGTCGACCGTTGATGTGTAATTATTATGATCTGGAGCATCAATTGGATGGAAATGATTGCACCGAATATTTTTCTTTACAACCAAGTTTCTGATGTGCGGTTAAGATGAGAACAAAGATTCTCTAGGGTAAATCCAACGCTCCAAATCAATCTCTAAACCCTAAAAATTAACACTTAAGCTAACCCTAATTTCATTAGAAAAATTACGGTGTGTTGAAACTCTGCTAAATTTTCTTCTCTCCATGTATAAATTTCTTTCAAAAACAAATTAAAAAAAAGTAAAAGAGCAATAGTAGATCAAATCAAGGAGGAGGTGAACTAACGTGTGATGATTCTATGATGGAGTTTAGAGTTAAAGCTTGGATTCGAGGCGAGTGGGAACTAGTATAATAAGCTAATTATTTAGTGTTAATTTTAAAAAAATTTATCTGATCTAGGATGTTAGTAGTTAAACTATAAGCTATTGTTACCCGGCATTCTAACCCGGCTATCTTGAAATGATTGCATAAGACAGATCCGACTATTATCAAGTTTGATGACCCCAGAGCAATGGATGTGGGACCCGGTAGTAAAGTACATATGGTTATATGAAGCCAGAATTGGATGGAATTGGTAGATAAACGATGTAGAATCCTTAAAATATGGAATATAGCTTAGTCAATTAAAGGGATCGGTATGGATATGCTCAGTCAAGAGGGATCAACATACTTCAGCTCATCGAGAGGGGTCGGTATACTTTGGAAGGCTACATCAGGGAGGGATCGGCATGATGGATCGGTATACTTTAGCTCATAAAGGAGGGCTCGGCATAGATGATTAAGATGGATCAGCATAGTTGCGTAAAGGAGGGATCGGCCTATATTGAATAAGATGGTTCGGCATATTCTGTGAAAGAGAGGGATCGTCATGCTATATTGGAAATTATGGTTCGGCAAGCTTCATTGAACATGGATCGATATACAACCGTTTAGAGGGTTCGACAGAAAGCAATTCATAGGTGGAGTTAAATCAATGATCAATCAATACCTTGAGCTCCAGTGGTCCAAATGACATGATATTTGAAGAGCCAATATATTTAAGCATACAGAAGCCACCATAGGGATCATTGCCTAAAAATTGACCAATGAAGGGATCGGTACCGATCCCTCTTCATTGGGATTTGGGCCCAACGACCCGTCTAGTAGGCCCATACGGATTTGAAGGTCCTTTAGCTGAAGTTTCAAAGAGATTGGCAGTCATCTTCACCTATAAATACTATCCTAAGGGGTCATTCTGGGGATCTTTACATTGCTGGTTGCTTTAATCTTTATTGTACTCGACTTTTTTCCATTCCTTGCTGCCGTAATCAGATTATTAATTGATCAATAAAGATAATCTTAAAAGTGGGCATAGACATACAACGCCGAACCATTATAAATCTCCGTGTTTTTATTATTGTTTTTTATTTGCTGTTAGTTTATTATTCCTCAGTTTTAATTTTACTTTCTTCACTTACTTCTCTACATAAATCTACTCTTGGGTGTTTGTGACCAATTTGGTTGCAAACATTTTGGTGCTTTCACTGAGAACCCGATTCTTAGCGTGCTAGGATCCCCTTTGTTGCTACTGGATTGTGAAAATCCCTCGAAGGAGATCCGTAGTAATCCTAAAAAAGTTACTTATACTACACAGATTTGCTGAAATCTAAGTAAGAAGATTGATGATGGTGAGACATACTAGATCTACTTCTCAGAATGTGGATGGAAATGAGACTGCTAGCACTCAGCAAGGAGACCCAAGAAATCAACCTACAAATTTGAATGCTGATCTGGTTGAAGTTTAGAATCCTACTAATTCTATAACCGAAGTTGAATTTCATAATCTAATGAGAGTGTTGATGGAAAGCCGTCGACAACTAAATCGGTAAATTTAGACTAATATTAACCTGATGAACCAGATTACTTAGCAGCAGCGTGGGAAGACTAGGAGAAATCCCACTCCTTACTCGGCATCGGTAAGTTCAAGCTCATCAGATGAATATCATAGGCATATGCATCGCAGGACTAAATGAGACCATGCAGAAACTTCAGAGCGTCGCTTGGCGGACCATTACGGTCTACCATGACCGATCGGTGCCGATCCCTTCCTAGGGATCAATACCGATCCCTACTTTAGAGGAGGGATTCCCCCCTTACAATTGGAGAATCGTTCTGGAATTATTCCTGAAGGCTTAGATGGTGGAGTTCGATTGAATGCTGACCAGGTGCCCCTCTGGAATGATGACGAGATTAACGTTCAAGATGCACACCAAGAAGATGGTGAACCAAGAAGGTGTGAAATTGCCCGTAGACATCGACCAGATCGTTCACGTAAGGTGGAGCATGACAACTACTTGGCACCAACCATCCAAACACCAGACTTAATTGCAATGGTCAGACAGTTGGTGAGATAAAACCAAGGCTTGACTAACGATGACTGGGTAATTTCGAGGAGCCATACCCCGTTTACTGATAATTTTCTACATGCAGAATATCCAGGAAGGTTTAACATGCCATCATGACTGCCTACGAGGGAAAAACTAACCCAGGCAGCATATTATGTGATATGAATGGCTGATGGATTCTACGTAAGCCAATGATGCGACCAAGTGCAAATGCTTTCCCATAACCCTTTCCAGAATAGGACGATGTGGTTCACGAGATTACCCCCACGATCAATTTCTAGATTCTATGAGTTAGAAACCAAGTTTGTGGAGCAATTTCGAATGCACATGACTCGTCCTAAAGACATAATGTCCCTTTCCAGCATGATCTAGGCTCCAGGGGAGTTGTTGAAAGATTATTTAGAGAGATTTCATACAGCTGCCACGGAGGTTAGTAATTCAAATGATCATGTTATACTTATGGCTGTGACGAGGGGGATTGATCCAGAGTCTGAGTTTGACGATTGGCTGGCTAGAAAACCGCTTACCACGTTGGAGCGCTTCTATTCAAAGGTAGCTCAGTTTCTGAGAAAGGAGGAAGCCAGATCCTCTAGAAAAAAGAACGTTGCGAGACCAAGTGGAGAAGCAGTATAGAGTAACATTACAATAAAACAGTCTGATGACAGTTCTAGAAAAGTCCAAGTCAACATTCATAATAAGCCAAATCAGCAAAAGAGAGGCGAAGATAGGAATCAAGAGTGAAAGAGGGATTCTGGGAGACTAAAGCATAGGATTCCAATGTATGATAATTACAGGCCACTAAACATGTCATTGGAGAATATTTATCTGTCCACTTGCAATACTATGCAATATAGGAAGCCACTTCCAAAGGGGTCAACAGAGAAGCAAAAGCAGACCGGGAAGTATTGTCGGTTTCATGAGTGCTATGGGCACAACACTAATGAATGCTGGCATCTCCAGGATGTTATAGAAAAGCTAATTCGGGAAAGGAAATTGCAACAGTTTGTGAAAACCCCACAAGACGGCGTGCAGGGGATGTCTGACCCTGATCGAGGACAAGCTCCGCGTAGGGCAGAAGAGCCTGCCCAGACTGGTGATAAATATGATAGTTGGAGGACCGCACCCGGCAGATAGGAGTTGGCAAGAGATGGAGCGCTATGCTAGCACGATTAGGCATGTAGATTTTTGAATGTTGTTCGAATACGAAAGATGGAGCTCCGGCAAAATAGTAATGCACAATGGCGGATGATATTGTGTTTAGGTAAAGGGATGCAGACAAATAGAGGCCTCAACAATTGACCCGATGGTCATTTCAGCTATGATTGGTCCTGCATTGGTGAGAAGGATTTTGATTGATTGTGGAAATTTGGTGAATATAATCTTCAAAAAGGCATATGATCAGATGAGAATGGAAGCCAAAGATTTAAAATCATTTAAAGCTCGTATACATGGTTTAATGGCATTGCGACCGAAGCTGTTGGATATGTGGAATTACCTGTGGAATTAGGAGAAGGTGAACGAAGGAGAGTGCGAATCTTGCCGTTTATTATTTTGGATGTTGACTCTCCGTACAATGTTTTTCTGGTACGACCGGCTCTGGCTGAATTCTGGGCAACTCTTGCCCTATGGTGTTTGACTTTGAAGTTTTCGACGGATAATGGTGTAGGAGTTGTTCATGGCAATCACGGTCAGCCACGATGACCCATCACGAGTCCTAAAGATTGGGTCACAGCTCAGCCCCTCGATGATGAAAGAACTCGCTGGTTTTCTCTGAGCAAATCTAGATGTATTCGCTTGGACTTACTCTGATATGTGTAGAACCTATCCTGCCATTTGCGAGCCTTGCATTGAATATTGACCCAAAGTATGTTTCGGTGAAGCAAAAAAGACGTGGTATGGATTCAGATAGATCTACCGCTCTCAAAGAGGAGGTGGATAAACTAAAGTCAACGGGTTTATCCGTGACACCCTCTACCCAAATAGGTATCTAATCATGTACTTGTAAAGAAGGCGAATGGGAAATGGAGAACATGCATTGATTATTTAGATTTGAACAAAGTGTGTCCAAAAGACAGTTTTCCCCTTCCAAGGGTTGACCGGCTGGTTGATTCAACTGTAGAAGACGAATTGCTATATTTTATGGATGCGTACCCAGGATATAACCTAATCCCGATGCATATCCCCGATCAGGAGCATACCAGTTTTATTACAGATGTTGGGTTGTACTGTTACGTAGTAATGTCGTTTGGATTAAAGAATGCCGGAGCAACTAATCAGCACTTAGTTAATGGGATGTTTAAAGATCAGATTGAAAAAACAATGGAAGTGTATGTGGATGATATGATCGTGAAGTCACGACAATCAATTGACCACATTAGGGACTTGGTTGAAATGTTTAACATCCCCCAATATTACAAGATGAAAATCAATCCTTTGAAGTGTTTATTTGGTGTTGCATCAGGAAATTCTTAGGCTTTATTGTCAATGCTTGTAGAATAGAAGCTAATCCCAAGAAGATTCAGGCTATCCGTGATATCCAAGCGCCAAGAACTATTAAACAAGTGCAGAGTTTGAATGGGAAGGTTGCTACCTTAAGTCGATTTATCTCCAGAGCTACCGACAAATGTATTCCTTTCTTCGATTTGATTAGAAAAGGGAAAAGAAACTTTGAATGGATGCAAGATTGTAAAGACGTGTTTCAAGCTTTGGTGAATCATTTCGAGAGGCCCCCTATCTTGTCAAAGCCTATGGATCATGAGGAGTTGTACATTTATTTGGCTGTATCGGCACACGCTATAAGCGCCGCATTGCTTCGTGAGGGGAATCGGATCCAGAGGCTGGTGTATTACGTCATTAAACGATTAACGAAAGCTGAAAGGAACTACCCGAAAATAGATAAATTGGCGTACGGCTTACTAATTGCGTCATGGAAGCTCCGTCCGTAATTTCAGGCATATCCGATCAATGTCTACACCGACCAGCCGTTACGACAGGTCCTACAGCGACCTGAAACGTCTGGAAGGTTACTTAAATGGAATATTGAACTCAGTCAATTTGACATTACTTATCTCCCTCGAAGGAATATCCAGGGTCAGGCATTGGTAGACTTTATAGCAGAGTTTACTATGCAGGATGATTCTCCAGAAGCCAGCGATGGAGCGTCTAACTATCATTGTTCCAGAGTTGGGATTGTGCTTGTAACTCCTAAATATCGGTCAGTCTGTTATGCATTAAAGCTTGATTTCCCAGTGACAAACAATGAAGCTGAGTATGAAGCTTTGATTACTGGACTTAAACTCGCTAGAGAACTTGGAATAAAATATGTCGACATCTTTTGCGATTCATAGTTGGTGTTGTATCAAGTTAGGGGAGACTATCAGGCTAAGGGAAAATGGCTTGCCCAATAGCTTACCCGAGTTCAAGAATTATTGACAGAATTTGAATAAAACGGCTTGCTCAATAGCTTACCCGAGTTCAAGAGTTGTTGACAGAATTTGAATACTATGATATTTCACATATTCCATAAGATCAAAATAGGAATGCTGATTCATTGGCAAACTTTGCTGGTACCGGCGATGCACAACAGATGAGTTTGGTTCCGGTCAAAGTATTAAATACCCCAAGTATAAGCATGATGGAAATCGACTGAACACGGGAAGCGAAGACTGAAAGGCAATCGTGGATATTACCGATCAAAGAATATTTACTACATGGAGTTCTGCCTGATAAGAAATGAAAAGCGGAAAGTCCTTCGCAAAGCTTCATGTATATTATGCAAGAAGGAATTATGTACATGAAAGGTTTTTCAGTCCCTCTACTCCGGTGTGTCACTCACGATGAGATAAAACGTGTTCTAAAAGAAGTTCATGAAGGAGAATTCGACGATCACACTGGGGGGCAAACTCTGGCAAAAAAATACTCCGTTATGGGTATTATTGGCTAACCATAAATCGAGATGCAGCTGATTATGGAAGACGATGTGATAAATGCCAAATATATGCAAAAGTTCCAAGGGCTCCGCCAATAGAAATCACGTAAATAGTTAGTCCATGGTCGTTCGCCATGTGGGGTATAGACATAATCTGCTCCTTGCTGATCTCTAAAGGTGGCATGAAGTACGCTATCATTGTAGTTGATTACTTCACCAAATGGGCCGAAGCAGAACTTTTAACCACGATCACAACCGAGAAAGCAATCAACTTTATTGTCTGAAACATCATATGCCATTTCGGACTTCCACGGACTGTAGTAACTAACAATGGGACTCAATTCGATAGTGCTGAATTTAAAGACTTTTGTCGAAGATATCATATTGAAAAGAGTTTTGCAGCGGTCGCTCACCCTCAGGCAAATGGACAGGTTGAAGCTATAAATAAAATCATAAAGTCTATTCTGAAGAAGCGTTTGGAGAAGGCTAGAGGCAAGTGGGTGGATGAACTCCCTACAACACATTGGGTTTATAGGACCACCCACAAGTCCGCGACTGGCCAAACTCCATTCGCCCTTGCCTACGGTTCTGAAGCCATTATTCCTGTTGAACTCGAAATTCCTTCTCATCGAGTTACTTACTATGATCCAAAAACGAATAAAGATCTCCTTTTGGAATCTCTTGACTTTATAGATGAGAAGCACGAAGAAGCCGATCTAAGGGCGGCTGCATATCGACATCGAGTCGCCTGGTATTACAACACCAAAGTTTGACCGAGAATCTTTGAAGTTGACGATCTCATCCTGAAACGGGTTTTTCCTACCCCATCGCACATGAATCCAATCTAGAAAGGACCATATGTCATTGAACAAAGGCTTCAAGAAGGAAATTTCAAGCTAGCGATTGTCGATGGCATTACACTTCCAAGGGCATGGAACGACGATCATTTACGATGCTATTTCACTTAGTTTATTTCCTTTATATTTCAATTGTATTTACTTTCAGAATCTTCTTTAGAATTTGATTTTCCGAATGTGTAATAAGACAGTTTATGTAATTTCCTTTCCTTTTAATGAATAAAGTTTAAGGCTTCCTTAATATATATGTTTACTATTGCACTGTATGCTAGTTGCATAGTGAAACGGATTGATGTCGATACATATGGATATGCTCCCAGAGTTTGAAATCAATCAATCATGCTAACTTCCGATGGGATTATATAAGATGAGCTCAATCTACTTGTTCATTTAACAACTCTCATTCATAATCCAAAGGACGGGATACATAATAAGGAATGAATGCGTTCGATAATCTGATGATCGAATAACTCCTGCCCAATCGTGGAACTGAGACAAAATCAAAGCGACCGAGATACGGCTGATCGCTCACTAAATCAAACCCCAAATCCTGGAGGGGCAAATTAATCAATCAAAGAGAGTGCGATCCGACCGCTCTCCAAAATAACTCTAAGTCCCCAGAGTGCGGACTGGAGTATAACATAAATCAGGTGTGAACCAACCACCCGCAAAATAACTCTAAGTCCCCAGAGTGCGGACTGGAGTATAACATAAATCAGGTGTGAACCAACCACCCGCAAAATAACTCTAAGTTCCTAGAGTGTGGACTGGAGTATAAACATAAATCAGGTGTGAATTATCCACTTGCGACAAAACCCTGAGTCCCCAGAGTGTGGACTAGAGTATATACATAAATTGGGTGTGAACCGACCGCCCATCAACTAAATCTTATCCCTAGAGTGTGGATATGAACATGAATGAATAGATGACTGGAGTTCAACCATTCTCTATTCCACAAACTTCAGCCTGAAACCGACGAGAGGAGTATACACTTGCTAAGGATGGAATTAGACCGTCCAACACCTGGCCCAGCCAAATCAAAACCAGGGGCAAGAGTATAGTAGTTCAAAAACCGCTGAATCCGACAGCGTAACACTAAGGCTCGAGCCTAGTGTTTGATATGACTCGAGGCCATGACCACTTGGAAGCCTTGGGATAGTGTTGGCGGACTGTTACCAGAATTTATGAACAACGAATTATAAGTACATTGAATGGAAAGTAATAGTTCAACTACTTAAATAACAATTCCCACGAAAGCTCAACAGAAAACAAAAAACTTTTATTCACATAGTAGGTTTTGAGATTGCAGTACAAGTTATTCCAAAAACTGGGACTCATGACCGTACAACCGAAGCTAATGAAAGAAACAACTGTGCAAATTATGTACATGTTGAGCCGAAGTGACGGCTTTCTTTGACTTCTTCTCTTTCTTGGATTTTTTGGGAGTAGTGCCACTTGTGCTTCTTTTTCTAGGTCCCTTACCACCTTTAGCATGAGAGCTTACAGAGGTGCGCGGAAGTTCACCGAGAATCAACCCGTTAGGTGGAATAACTTGTAGTAGCATAAGATAAGGATCGTCAATGTCCACCTCGATGGGCTCAGTTTTAACTTTTCTTTTCAGCACCTCCTCCTTTCCAGTCTGCTCTTTCAAGCTAATCTTGGCAGTGTGTTCGGAGGCGCCAGTAAACATTACACCATCGAGATCTTCTACTGGGGGCGGATCTTTGAATTTATCATCACCGAGAGCACCAATGACTTAAGCATCGGGCTTCGGTACATCAGCTGTTGCCGGACCCTCAGCTGGTTTCTCTTGTTACTCTATAGCAGCATCACTTTTGGGAGTTTGACTAGGACCCGGAAGACCTGCAAAATTTGTTAAAACAGGGAGATTAGCTCAAAAACAATTGCACGTGAAGAACAAAACTTTAAATATACCGAGGAATAAAGCGCGATACTCGCATCCAGTTGGCTCTCCGTGGTTGCTGGGGTACCTCCTTCTAAAATGGGGGACAAGATCTTGGATTAGTATCCGGGCTTGTTTGGATCTTAGCCCAAATCATGCTCCATGTTAAGGGAGATTGATGTTCCAGATGTTTGAGATGAAGAGGGACCCTTAGGATCGGCCCCCGAAGATCCTACAATATGTTCTCCTTTCTTGATAGGAGCAGAAAGTATCGGTGTTTTGAGGTAGCCAAATCCAAGGGTTCATTTCCACGAAGAATTTCCTACACTAACTCTTCTTTGTTGAGCTCACCTCCATCCATTTCTCTTTTCTTTATTTCAACAACATGCTCCCAAGCTTCAGCAAGTGATTTATGGTAACCCTCGCCAAGGAAACTTAAGTCATGATGGATAAGAACTTTGGTGTTATACTCGACGATCAATGGATCGAGCAAGTCCTTGGTCTCGTTCCTACCGGATTCTTTAGCAACTTCCACTTGGGATTCAATCTTTTTAATCATTCCTTTGCGGCCTTCTTCTCAAGGTTCCTCTTTAAGAGCTTCAATTTTTGCAAACTGCTCGTCAAGCTTGGTTTTTAGGCTCCTGGCCTCAACAACCTCTTTGTAGTACTTCTACGATTCTTCTTGGGCTTCGATTTTCTCCTCCCTTTCCTTTTTGAAAAGTTCTTCAAGTTCCTCAACGTGGCGAGCCAGAGCGTCATTTTCCTTTAGCAAGTAGTCTTTTTCTAGAGCCAGTGCCCCACGGCGATTAAGGGCCATATCGAGTTCCTTTTTGTGAGAAATTTCCAAGCGATTCACCACCTCTACCGTTTCCTTAGCGTTCTTCTCTGCTTCAACATATTGTGTTTTCAACTCTAACGATTCAGCATCTTGATGTTTAATTATGTCTTTTTTGTGTATAGCTTCCAACTTGAGGCGGTCTATCTCTTGTTGTAGCTTAATGGATACTTTAGAGACTTTTTCTACCAAGTGCATAAACGATTCATGTTGCACGAACACATTATTGACGCAAGCAAGAGAACTCTCCTTGGCCTGCCTCGGAATTACATGAATGGAAGGAATTTGAGCCCATCAAGAATTTTTTTGGAAAAGTGGCCTTAAGCTCGGCTAACTTCTATGTTGTAGAAACATCAGGGGAAATAACCGGCAAAGGCAGATCAGAAGTAGCAATAGGATGTTTGCTTGATCCACATCCGAGAGATTGCTTAGAGCTTGAGGAGCCGGAATGTTGCTCGTGAGATGCGGTGATATGAGGGCCACGATAAGGAGACTGATCTCCACAGTGAACAAGAAAGTTAGACTGTTCTCCTTGACATGATGTTTGGGACTGGGACTTGCATTTAGAAGAAGAAGATTGCCTTGAGTGATAGCTTTTATCCCATCCCTCATCTCTCTCCTTGCGTCAGCCAGACTCCGAATCCCAGCTAGATCGGTAGTATGATGAAGAATTTCTTAAGAAATCAAAGGCTCTGGACCGAGACATAGCACCTACAAAGACCAAATGAGAGCGTATAAGTAATTGTTGAACTAAAGATTAATAAAAAGTGTGTCATGAAGTGCATGTGCTTGTGAGTGTCCTAGTATTTAGCCTCAACAGACCACTGGCTGTAGCCTTGCTCATCGGCGTTTTCTCTCCTTTATCAGAAGGACGAATGCCTTCACTACTCTTAGTAGAAGAGTTGAGTCCTTCGACATTGATATTCAAAAAATCGTAGGTTATGATGTCATCCATAATTTGAAGATTTGAAAATCCCTTCGGCGAACTTTATAAGTGTTGAGAAGATGATTCCTCTTCAACCGGAGTAATAACGAACTCTGGATCCGCGGTTGTTTTTCTTCTACGAAACTTATATGCTAACCTCTTCTTTCTTTTAGTTGGTGTTGGGGATTTTGCACCTTGCGATGGTTTGACCATTGGTGCCTTCCCTGAGCCTGCATCAACATCGCCCGGCTTATCGGCATGAGAATCCCTAATCTCACCCTCTTCAATGTCGTCCCGAGTCTTCTCGACGAGGGAAACAACGGGATTGATGGTATCCCTTCTTTGTTCTGCAACATTCCACGGCAATGCTGCACTTTCGGGGAGTCCGATACTACGGCCTTCCTCCAACAGCCCGAATAAGTAAAATAGCTTGTCCATTACAAGAAGTTTAATGTCCATGTCTTCGACAGGGGTAGCATGAATGGTGCCAACAGCTCTTGAAAAATCAACGCCTTCAGGGCATGGGAGAACACCTGAAAGAACTCCATATGTTAGTAGATTCAAAGGAAAAGTTATGACTTGGATTGGTGAAGTTGAGAAAGAAATGAAGGTAATACTTACATCCTTCTAACCATCAGCTTGCAAAGCCGGGAGGACATCGTACATAAAACCGTTCATACTTAAACAAAGAAAGTTTGTTCCAAGCACCTATCGGAACTTGGCAATTCGATGAGGGTTCAAGTAAAACATAAGAAGGACTTCCTGATCGCCATTTGAGGTTGTCAATGAACCTTATGTCTTCGGGATTCGGCAGACGAAATAAAACACTCATGAATAGCAAGAAGGTTCCATGTATAAAATCGTAACTATTTGGATGGAGTTGAGTGGGGGCTATCGCAAGGTATCTCAGCATCCCTCAGATAAACGATTTAAAAGGCGGTACACATCCGGCCTAGCACATAAACTTACACCCTATGTACCCCACCGGGGACAAGTGGGGCCTATCGTTTCTTAAAGGAACCAAGACATCCAGAAATGGAATTCCATGAATAGAACACAACCGGCGGAGAGCAGACTCGCCAATTTGGGAGGCCTTTGAGTCTACTGGTTTATCTAGGAGAATAGCACCTTCTACTGCATCAGGAGCAGGACTTATGTCCTCTATTGGGAGGACCGGAATATCTGAGAAAAGGTTGACCCATGGTGAGAAACTTCTGTTTGTTCCACTTGATGGCTGGGAGAAAGCCTGTCGGATATAGTTGCGGAACTTGATTTTGCTTCAGAACTGATGTGTTGCGTTGCCGGATTAGAAGATATATCAGTTGAATGCTTCGAACGTCTGGAATCTATATTAACTATACTCAGCAGATAATCGAGATTAGAAAATATAACCTACTCCCCCCGTGCTAAGTGTGAGCTTGTGTAGTGCAGTGCAATGTATAACATATATAAACAGTTAGAAATCAGAAGAACGAAATAAAACAACGTGACTTGGGAATTCAACCAAAGAGACCGTCATCGCTGATCGTCTCAACCAGCAAGAAGATTGATCAGTTATGAATGCTTTGGTATCGACTATCGGCATATTAGAGTGCAAAGTTTATCATTCAAGTCCATAATTTTTAGTATATGTTAAAAGTTCCAGGGGGTTGATTGTTCAATCTAGAGTTCGACAGTGAATATGCATGTTTTATAGTTCATCGTCATCATATGTCCAAGCTCGTTGAGGTAAATTAATGGTGATTGTTTGAACAAGTTAGGTTAAATTAGTTTACAAGTTCAAAGAGCCGATGTTTAACTTTATGCCGATCCTAACAAATATGCCAATCCCTATCATAAATATCCTATACTGATCCTTAATTTGACCAAGGAATGCCAACCCCAATATTTATACTGATCCTTGTCCCATAGCTTCAGTACCGATCCCCTCATGCTCATAAAGGTAGGGTTCGACTTAATTGTGCTTAAGAAAATATAGTTCAATTCTAGTCACGGTCGATCCCTATACACAGAACTCTCTCTTGTGCTAAGAACTACCGAGCCATTGTCATGAGTAAAGCCTACCGATCCCTAATCCTACTAAGCTATCCCATTACACTAACATCCCTACTTTACCATCTTCTCTCTAGGCCTCCGTACCGATCCCTTGACATCAAACAAGGGATCGGTCCATGCTCAAACCTCTAGCGCCGACCTCTCCTCACTTCCTCCTTTTCTTCCTCCTGAATCCCTCTACTGAACCCAATTCCTTCCCACACCTTATCTTCCTCAAATCACGTACGCCCTTCGTCATACATTTTGTTACACATCAAATTACCATCAACTAAGTGGAATCCATTACGTCGCTTTAAAATCAAAAGCAAAAAAGGGAAGCTCACCTAAATTAGTCAAAGGAAGACAGTGCAAAGGAACGAGGATTAGGCTGCAATTAGGTTGAAGGTGGAGCAATGATCTGAGATTGAGTGGAGAGATGGATTAACAGGTAAGAGTGATGGTTGGGTAGAAGGGAAGGGCTCAGTTTCTTTTCTTTTGGAAGAGAGTTTGGTTGTGCAAGATAGGAGAATGAATGCATGAAGGGGAGGGAAGTAAAATATTAGCTTATATATAGGGCATGAAGGTTCGGCCTCCCCAGCTTTATTAAAATGGTTAAGTTCATTTAACCTAAAGGGATCGGGTATGGTCTCTTTGCAAGGGAACCAATGCCGATCCCTATTCCAAGAACATAATTCTGATCCCTACAAACCAAAAAAGAAGAGGAAAGGAAAAGGAAAAATAAAAAATGGTTATAGGGGATTGGCTACGAACATGAACATACAAAATGCTATAGAAGTTGGCAATGACCTGTAAGTGTTTGAACACGTCCGGGAGCTAACAGAAAAACGTGTATATGAGCACGCCCATATATGAGTTGAAAGTTCAATTTTTTGAAATCGACAAAAATTGAAATCAAACCTAGAACCTACAAGTTTAGGGCTGGATGAGACAATAAAAGCTTATAAGTCTCGCAGAACCGGACTTATATATTAACGGAATATGGAACTGAATTTATATTATCGGAAATCGACCAAGCGTCATGACCATTAGTGAAAAATTCAACGTCTTGGGAAAAGGATTCAGAAAAGGAATATTAATCATTTAGGAAGCTAGATGGACCTCTTTCTGGCAGTCCATACCTATTTCGATTCAAAGCACGTCATGTTACTCACAAGACGTACTTTAGGGGGTAAGTGTTGCCCAGCATTCTAACCTGACTATCTTGAAATGATTGCACAAGACATATCCGACTGTTATCAAGTTCGGTGACCCGGAGAAATGGTTGTGGGACCCGATAGTAAAGTACAGATGGTTATATGAAGCCAGAATTGGACGGAATTGGTAGATAAACGATGCAGAATCCTTAAAATGTGGAATATAGCTTAGTCAATTAAAGGGATCGGTATTGATACGCTCAATCAAGAGGGATCGGCATACTTCAGCTCACCAAGAGGGGACGGTATACTTTGGTAGGCTACATCAAGGAAGGATCGACATGATGGATTTGTATACTTTAGCTCATAAAGGAGGGCTCGGCATAGATGATTAAGATGGATTTCCATAGTTGTGTAAAGGAGGGATCGACCTATTTTGAATAAGATGGTTCGGCATATTCTGTGAAAGAGAGGGACCGACATGCTATATTGGAAAATATGGTTCGACAAGCTTCATTGAATATGGATCGGTATACAACCATTTAGAGGGTTCGGCAGAAAGCAGTTCAAAGGTGGAGTTAAATCAAAGATCGATCAATAACTTGAGCTCCAATGGTCCAAATGATATGATATTTGAAGAGCCAATAATTTAAGCATGCAGAAGCCACCATAAGGATCGCTGCTCAAAATTTAACCAATGAAGGGATCGGTACCGATCCCTCTTCATTGGGATTTGGGCCTAGTGACCCCTCCGTTGGGCCCATGTGGATTAGACAGTCCTTTAGCCAAAGTTTCAAAGAGATTGGCAGTCATCTTCACCTATAAATACTGGACTAAGGGGTCATTCTTTGGATCTTTACGCTGCTGGTTACTTTAGTCTTTATTGTAATAGAGTTTTTTCCATTCCATGCTGCTGTAATCAGATTATTAGTTGATCAATAAAGATAATCTTAAAAGTGGATGTATGCATACAACGCCGAACCACTATAAATCTCTGTGTTTCTAAATATTGCTTTTTATTTGCTATTAGTTTATTCTATTCCTTAGTTTTAATTTTACTTTCTTCACTTACTTCTCTACATAAATCTACCCTGCGGTGTTTGTGACCAATTTGGTTGCAAACAGCTATAGACCCTAATTTAAAATCTTAGATTTGAATTAGAGATTGAAATGGGTATAAAATGACTAATCTCATTTTTATTAACCTAAATTAAACACCTCTGTTATTGAATTGGTAACCTAAAAATTGGTTAACCTAGAATAAACAAGTATAATTAATCTAGCATAAATCTATGAAATTGAAATGCAAACTTTGCAAAAACTAGTTTATATAAATTGATGCGTAGTGTTCACTGTGTAAGTTGAATTATTTAAAGTAAAAAATAATTAAAAATCGAATCAGAAAAATCAGAAAATCCTAAAATTTACACTACGACCGGTCTATCGTTCACCCTGAGCCGTCGACCGTAAGCGGTCAACCGATAGGGTGTAGCGGTCGACCAGTTAAAGGCTGAATTGTGTAATCTGAACCTCGGCTTAAGGTCTAGGTTAAAATATAAACAATTAATCATATAAATAAGTATATTGTATACATATTTGTGAATGTTAGGGATAGTAAGGAAGCTAGTTCCCTACGAGATGATGCTAGGACGTTGCGGGATTAGTTAAATGTACTTTACTTAACGGGTGCGATTTTATCGCAATTGACACTCGTAGGAGGTTCTACGATGGATTCGCAGAACTGACTAATGCCTAATGAAGTGTGTGGGCCCAGCACAATGGGACTTCTTGGTATTCACAATTCTGACATGACGTGATACTGTGTTGTTGATGGATCTCGATGCGTGCAATAAGAGGTGTATACTAGATCGAGAGATGGACATGGATGCAAACAATGAGACATACCGATGAGGGCATTGCAGGCTCCCCCTTGATGCGTAGTTAGGATACATGTAGTCGTAGTTATGAGACCTTTATTTGTATGTAGCTCTAGTAGTGGTGTTTCTATGGAGTAGCTCTTGTAGCAATGTTTCCATATCGAGTAGCTCAAGCAACAGTGTTACCATATCGAGTATCTCTAGTAGTAGTATTCCATATCGAGTAGCTCTAGGAGCAACATTTCCATATTGAGTAGCTCCAAGAGCAGTGGCTGACTGTTAGTAATTGAGGTTTGATCCATAGTTCGACCCTTGTAGTTGCCTGCACAAGCTGTAGTGTAGGTGTGTGTTGGATAAAAACCATTAAATAATGGACCCTAGGAATGCACAAACACTTTTAGGACATCCTAGGTCACATAGAGTAGAATTAAAGTTAAATGCACATGATCACCATATATTAACCTGTACTCATTCACCAGACTTTTGTCTAACCTACTTTTTTTCTTTTCTTTCCCTACCATAAAAGAGCAGGGCTATAGGTGATTTGGCCAGATTTTAGTATATGGAAAGGTGAGCTAATCATAGGAGTTGCTTATCTTTTATTTACTCTCTATGTAACTGTTTATCTTATCAGTACTAGTATTTCTTTTATTAGAATTCGAGTGGTATTTCTATATACTCTATATTTGATTACGTACTACTTTTCTAAAACCGTGTTTTATGATATTTTTTGAGATGGATATTTTCGGTATTTATATTTTGTTCCATTTCTCCGTGAGTTCTAAAAATGTAATATATCTTAGATCGTATCTATTTAGGTTTAGTGTATGTAATGTTACAAAAACATGATAGCTCGTACTTTTTGGCACCAATGCGAGTCCAAAAGTCACCCTAGGCTTTGGAACGGTATGCCAAGGGGTGTGGGTTGTCACAGCGGTGGTCCGATTTATCCTTGATTCGAGCTGATCTTTGTATAATATTTATTATGATTTCAATGTTGTGTTGCTAGGTGCGTATGAATTTTGGACTGTGTTGTTCTATTTGAACATAGTCTATTGGGATTTGTATATCATATTTTGTGCGTTTTTTTGACGAAGCTGTGGCATGTCTTGCCTTTTCATTTGACATGTGTAGTATGTTTATTTCTTACAGTTGGATTATGGACCTACACTATGTATGTTTACCAGAGAAAAAATGGGTATACAGTTGCCTCCTAAGTCTGTGCTAATGTATATTAGGGCGGACTTATCGTATTCATACCCAATTTTTTTTCGCATTGTCTAGTTAGTCACTTCACATCTAATGTTATTTGCATGTGACTCGTTGCAAATGGCTATATTTTATAACTATTTACACACAAATCATTTCGAATTCTGATATTGCCACTTTGTTTTTAGTGTATTTAGGGTTGTTATTATTATCCAATGGTCATTGATTTTTGTACCGTAGGGAGGCGGATCATACAATAACCACTTAATACCCCAACACTAAAGTAAACCTTTTTAGAGATATCCTTATTTATTTGGAACCTTGCTAGGTTAGTTAATACTTCTTTTTAGGAGAGAGACGGAACATCAAGCCACTTAATACCTCAAACCTGAATTGAACCCCTATGGAGATATCCCTCACAGCTCATAATTCCAAATTTGGACCATTTTATACTTTTCAGTTAAGAAAGTAGGTCCATAATTCAGATAAGTGAGGGGCAGTCTTCCATCGAGTGACTCTACTGATCTCGCATCACTAACCTACTTGTTAGTACCTTAGGTATTGGTTTTGATGATAACAACTATAGGACATTATATAAAATATAGATACTAATGTTTTATCAAGATTTATAGTATATGGTGCAGGATATTAGACAGGTATTGATTAAGAAGACTATACAGTATCAAAATGCTGATATCAAGAGTTGATTCAAGATGGTGATCTAAAGTTTCAAGAGTTTAAGAATGAAGACTCATGAGTATTGAAGAGTTCAAGATTTCAAGATATTTCAAATAAGTTATTGAGTCATAGAATTTATGCTAAAACGTTGGTAGCACTTTCCTGATCTCTCTTACCTTCTCTAATTTTGATTTAAAATTGTTTTTCAAATATTCTATTTTTAAAATAATCTTTCCAAAATATTTCCCAAAATGATATTCAAATCTCTTATACTTAATAAGATATTATTTTAATGTTTTTAAGTTTATATATATATTGAATTTTTTTATAATTAATTTTTTTTTAACTATATTGATTATATATATTATTTACATTATATTGAATATTCTTATTAAATCTTTTAAAATTATTTTATAAAGTTTTATTAAGTTATATTTTGATTAAAATTTGTATAAACTATATTTAAATGATTCTATAAAGTATCAAATTATTTTACAAAGCAATGGATTTCAAAATATTTTTATAAAGTGTTTTTCAATTTTGTGAAGGGTATGTCGACAAATCCAATTCCTATATGTTGACAAACTAGCCGTAAATTTCAAAATTCAAATTTTGAAAGGAAATGTCTTTCGTCGTATCTCTTCGCGAATGGACATGACCGTCGTTTCCCTATATATACCAGACTTCCAGACGAACTTTCATTAACTACTTTCTTATTTTTATCTCCTTTTCCACTTTCTTGATTTCTAAATCAATTTCTATCGAAACTCTGCCAAAATTCAACCAGAATCAAATTCAATCATTACTAGTTTGATTCTCTTTCATATAATCTCTGATTTCTGTCATCTCTCTCAAGATCAAAGTGCTATTCAAGAGTTATAGGATCAATTGTAATCAAGATCGAAGACCCGACTCGGTAAATTCTATCAAATCATACTTTTATACTCTGTGGTGTGCTTGGTATTCCTGAATTCCAAGTAAGTGTGATTGTAGCCTGTTAAAATCAATTGGGTATGCTTTGTAGCCCGTAAATCTAATCGGTGTGCTAGTAGCCCGAAAATCAAGTGGCTTTACCCAAATGCCGGGATTCTAAAGGGTGTGCCTCATAGCCTTTAAATCAAGATTGTATTTGCATTTACTAGTTGAAAAGAAATCTATACAAGGAATTATGCGGGACTGGATGTAGGGTAACTCTGAATCAGTATAACATCTTGGTGTGTTCTTTTCATTTTACTTTTACTGCATTTACTTTTATCTGTACTTTGATTCTACGATTGTTAATTCCATCATTCCAAGTAAAATCTTAAAGAATTTGAATAATATTTATATAATCCATTCAACACTATTCACCGTCCTCTAATGTTAATTTAGCCTTAAGATCCCTATTCCGCTGACTCGTATTTGGTATCAAAGCATTGGTTTTCAAAGTATTCATCATCTGATTTTTAAAAAGTTTAAATGGCTACCAACATTGATAATAGTACTGTTAGTAACACTATTAATACACTTGTTAGTAACTCATTTGTCGAAGAACAATCCACTACTAGACCTCCACTTTTTAATTGTAGTAATTACACATATTGGTTATGTAGAATGAAAATTTATTTACACTCAATTAGTTTAAACACTTGGAATATCACACAAACTGAGTACACTGAACTCGAGACAAATTTTGCAGAGTGGACTGTTGACCAAAAAGCAGTTGCACAAAGTAACTCTAAGGCTATGGATATATTATTTTGTTTACTATATATAAATGAATTTAATAGAGTATCAATATGTAAGTTTGCATTTGAAATTTGGAGAACCTTGCAAGTTACACATGAAGGGATAAGTAAAGTCAAAAAGACCAAAATTTTCATGTTAACAAACCATTTTTAATTATTCAAAATGAGTCCAGAGTCCATATCCGATATGTATAGTAGATTCCAAGATATAGTACACTCACTTATTGCACTGGGTAAATTTTTTTCTGAAAAGGATCAAGTTAGAAAAATCCTAAATTCACTTACTCTTGAATGGAATCAAAAGACTCTTTCGGTCGAAGTGGCTAATGACATTAGCACTCTAAAAATTGACGAGTTAATTGGCAATTTAATGTCCTTTGAAGAATAAGTGCAGGGCACGAGAGAAAGCAAAGCAATAAAGAAGAAATCTATAGCTTCTAATGCAATGATGGATAATTTGGATTCAGACAGCGATGAAGATAAAGAAATTGCTTTCACGATAAGGAATTTCAAAAAAAAATTCTAAAATATAGGAAGACGAACAATTTCAAAAGATATGACAACAAAAATCCAGGAAGCGGAAGTGGAAACGGAAATGGCATTAGATGTTATAACTGCAATGACCCTGGTCATTTAAAAGGAGACTATCCACATCCGATAAATTGAAAACTACATCAAACATTGATTCATCCAGAAAACGGAGAAGAGCCTATACTACAACATTAGATGATTCAGATACATCCTCAAGTGATAATGAGTCAAATATAGAAATTGCTAACATGTGCTTCACAGCAATACATAATTCAGAGCAAAATGGTGAAATGGATCAGAAAAAGGTACACGTTTAATATATCAAAAGTTTTTTAATTTCTTGAATGAATTTTTCTTTTCTTTTGATTGCTTTATTGGTCGTTAGGAATATTGTATAGATTAATAATATTATTGGTTGAATATTGTGTGATTATATTTTAAATATAAATATTTTATATATTTTAATAATAAAATAGTAGTATAAAATATATTTAAAATTATTTTTCTAAAAATAGAATAACTATAAATAGATCTATATAATAAAATAGGATATAGTTGAACAAAAATCTTTTTTGAAAATATCGACATATATGTCGACATATGCAGACAGAACTTGAATTTCAATTTCAATTTCAAAATTTAAATTTCCCTCCATCTTTTCACCTATTCCTATGTTCTGAATAGTTGCCTTTTGACTAGAGAACATGTCCTTTGATTCTCTATTTACTTACTTTATCTCCATCCATTCATTTCTCGCTTTCATTTTCAAATTCAAAAATCATAAACTCTCTTATCTCTTAAAACTATTCTTCAATGGCGTCCTCAAGCAATACTAAGGCAACTATGAGGCTCTCTAAGAAAAAGAATATATTTTCAATGACCAAGAAGCTATTCAAGCTATATTGAGTATTTATCTTTCAGAAAAGTCTTTCCCGGAAGATTTGCTATTTTTGAAGATTTTCCTACTTATGATCTTTTCAATCTATGTTTGCAAAATGAAATTCATGGTTTAATCGATGGTTCTCAAAATGATTTTGTTGTTATCCAAAATTAGTAAAGATTTTTGATGCAAATTTAAAGGAAAGTTTTATAATGGTAGAGAAGGAGAAGTTTGGAGTAGTGTCAAAGGGACACAAATTATTTTAAATTGTGAACTTTTGGGTCATATTCTTGGATGTAAATGTAGTGCAACAGACCTTTGATCTTTTCAAACTGATTTTCAAAATCGTGAAGTAATTCATGATATTTTCGAAAGTGATGATGATTTTGAATTCAAAAATGAAAAATTGCATCCCAAGGAAGAATTTTCAGCCTTCTTTTGCAACAAAGTATCACTCCTAGAACGGGTAATTATAATAACCCAACTCAAAAAAAATTTCAAAGTCCTTTTTGCAATTTATGGTCAATAAGACATAAGTTTGTCTCAATTCATTTTGGATGAACTTTTCCTAAGAATCTTTCTAAACATGAAAACACACTATTTCATGGTGTGTATCTTACTCTTGTTTTTAATTATTTTGGTGTTGACCTTAAAGGAGAGGAAACAATTCCTCGAAAAATATTTGACAAAGCCAACATTTCACTTATGCATATTTCACCCTTTTTCGAGCTTTATGAAACACCTGCGACAAAGGAACAAAGGTTGGCTTGGGAAGAAGAGCAAGTAATAAGAGAAGAGGAGGAAGGAGATGAAATGGAAATCGAGAAGGAAGAACAAGAAGTGGAGGAGGATACTTCTTTGGAAAGTATCAATATGCCACCAAATCCAACCAACAAAGATCTTCTCAAAAATCAAGAGAAGATCATCCATAACTGAAGGAAGCTTAAGAAATTATTTCCAAAGAAACTTACTTCAATTTCCAACAAAATGGATAATTTTGTTGGAAAGATCATCTGCAAGCTTGGTGGTTCTTCTTCATCTTCATTCGTATCTTTCTAGTTGTTTGTTTAAACTATCCTTGTATTTGGATTTTCTAGTTTTAGTTTATGATTGAATCTCATGTATCTTTCTTTTATTTCTAGTACTCATTATTATTATCAATGAAAATTCTATTTCTTACTGTTATATATTGTCAACTATCTTTGGAAAGTCATACAAATATAATAGTATAAGCCAAATACAATAGAAAAGTAAAATAAAGTTGCTTTGAAAATTTCTGCATATATGTCAACATACCCTAGTTATGTACGTCGACATACAATGGTAACTTTTCAAAAATTTTAATTTTGAAAATTGAATAGACAACAAATGTCTATTCATTTCCAACGAATTCCACCCCTTGAATACCTGTTAAGACCGAAGAATTATTATTTTCTACCCTCTCTTCTTCCTTTGCATTACTGAACTTTAAAACCAAAATAATGGCTTCTCCTATCCAAAAAATAAACGAAAACATCGAATAAACTCTTGAATCATTCAAGAACACTCTTACTTTCATCCTAAGAAACCAGATGCACTTAGAATTGAGTCGAATGCATATGATCAAGGAGCAAGAAAGGCATTTTGACGCAATTTGGTGGATGATTTCTGCCTTGAACAAAGAAGAACCAACCACCAATCCAAAGTGTACCATTAACAAAGATGATGAAGATTGTGATGCTATCAAAGTGGATCCAATCTTTGGTCCCGATGGATGGGTTGAAGTTCCTTGAAATATCTAGTTTAAATAAGTTTGATTGTATATAAATAATAATACTTGGTTTGGTTTTGATTTGATTGATTTTGATTTGAGTCGATTTGTTTGAATTTTGTGTGACATAAACTTTATTTGATTGGATGAACATTTGGATTGATTGATGATTATTTAATTTTACATATCACTTATTGTTTTTACATAATCCTTCTCATCATTATTATATTTATTAATTAGTATTTTATTTAAGGGTAGTTAGAATTAGAGAAAGAGGGTTATAGTTTTCATTGGTTATTTTTGTTGATGACAATGGGGGGAGAAATATATAAAATCTAGGCATAGATTAAGGGGGAGTTTTGTGACTTAAGGGGAGTTATATTATATTTTATATACAGAGTTGTCATCATCAAAAAGGGGAAGATTGTTAGTACCTTAGGTATTGGTTTTGATAATAACAACTATAGGAACATTATATAAAATATAGCTACTAATGTTTTATCAAGATATATATAGTATATAGTGCAAGATATTAGACATATATTGATTAAGAAGATTGTACAGTATCAAGATGCTGATATCAAGAGTAGATTCAAGATGCCGATATAAAGTTTCAAGAGTTCAAGAATGAAGACTCATGAGTATTGAAGAGTTCAAGATTTTAAGATATTCTAGATAAGTTATAGAGTCATAGAATTTATGTTAAAACCTTGATAACACTTTCTTGATCCCTCTTACCTTCCCTAATTTTGTTTTAAAATTGTTTTTCAAATATTCTATTTTTAAAATAATCTTTTCAAAATATTTCCCAAAATAATTTTCAAATCTCTTATACTTATAAAGATATTATTTTAATATTTTTGAGATTATAAATATATATAGAATTTATGTTTATACTTTAATAATTTATAACTATATTGATTTTATATATATTATTTACATTATATTGAATATTCTTACTAAATCTTTCAAAATTATTTTATAAAGTTTATTAAGCTATATTTTGATTAAAATTTGTATAAACTATATTTATATGATTCTATAAAGTATCAAATTATTTTACAAAGCAATGGATTTTCTAAATAATTTTTATAAAGTGTTTTTCAATTTTGTGAGGGATATGTCGACATATCCAATTCCTATATGTCGACATACTAGCCGTAAATTTCAAATTTCAAATTTTGAAAGGAAGTGTCTTTTCATCGTATCTCTTCACGAATGGACATGACCGTTGTTTCCCTATATATACTAGACTTCCAAACAAATTTTAATTAACTACTTTCTTATTTTTCTCTTCTCTTTTCACTCTCTTGATTTCTAAATCAATTTCTATCGAAACTCTGCCAAAATTCAACCAGAATCAAATTCAATCATTATTAGTTTGATTCTCTTTCATATACTCTCTGATTTCTTTCATCTCTCTCAAGATCAAAGTGCTATTCAAGAGTTATAGGATCAATTGTAATCAAGATTGAAGATCTTTGTCTGTAAACATTATCAAATCATACTCTCATACTCTATGGCTTGGTATCCATGAAGTCCAAGTAGGTGTGATTGTAGCTTGTTAAAATCAATTGAGTGTGCTTAGTAGCTTGTAAATCTAGTCGATGTGCTTGTAGCATGGAAATCAAGTGGCTCTATCTAGATGCCGAGATTCTGGAGAGTGTGTCTCATAGCCTTGAAATTGAGATTGTATTTGCAGTTACTGGTTTAAAAGAAATATGTACAAGGAATTGTGCAGGACTGGATGTAGGGTAACTCTGAACCAGTATAAAATCATGATGTGTTATTTCCTTTTTACTTTTACTGAATTTACTTTTATCTATACTTTGATTCTGCGATTGTTAATTCCATCATTCCAAGTAAAATCTTAAATTTTTTGAATAATATTCATATAATCCATTAAACACTATTCATCGCTCCTCTAGTGTATGTATATGTATATGTATATTACCTCAAATACGCATATAATTGATTCTCTTCTGTTCTCCTTTTCATTTGATTTCTATTTTTCTCCAATTTGTATGAATATAAATATAAATATCATATTTTTATAATTTAGGAAGAAAGTGAAGAAGAAGAAGAAATGACATAGCTTCGCTACTGCTTCCAGAAAAATACGTGAAGAGAGGGGATGGTTAAGCCTGAATTTATAGGCGTTGGAATCAACCTTAACCATTAGATCAAAATATAATAAATCCGGACCGTTGGGCCTAGCTAACCCTAGCCGCCATATAGGGAGTGGCCGACTACCACCTACCCAAGGGTCGACTGCCCCTAGTCGACCGCTCATAGTAGCGGGTCGACTTGTGGGCCGGGGTTAATTAATATAAAATATTAATTTTCCTATTCAAATTATTTTCGTCCTTAATTCGTTTTTCGTTTGTAACGTCTTCGTTTGGACTTTGATCGCAAAATTCCAAATATATAAGTAGCTCAGAATTCCGCCACGAACGCAATGGTGTAGGTTTCGTGGTCAAATTCGATTATTTACACAAATTCCATTTTTGGAGCTAAATTAATTAACTAACCAACTAACTAAATAACTAACGCCAAATTACGTGGTGTTACAATAATAATACTATCGGATGATACAGAGAATGATGCGATATACGGTACACACGTGAATATTCCCTTGGACTAACAGTGGTACGTATTTAAATAACAAATAAATAGCTCACCTATACATACATGGTCTTAGTACAAGGTAAAAAATACGTGTGCCTTCAGGACATAACAATACACAATATATAGTAGTAACATGAAGAACACAGAGTCAAAATACAACGATAATTTATAATAGTAATGTATGTGTAAGTCCAAGTTAAACATCAAATATACACTAATATTAAAACATCAAATACATGAATCAAATTTCACGTCTATTGCATACAATGACTACATATGATAATATCCTTGTCATCATCTATGCCCAACATCCATAAATTGGTTGTCTCATCCCTGAACCTAAAATGTCTTGGACAAACTCGAGAATTATAAATAACACATGGGTCGGAATGTGTCTATAACGATAGGTGCAATATAGTATATGGTAATAATATATTAAACATATAATAATGATAACATAATAGTCTCAAAAGATCTTCAAACAACATCTATAAGAAACTCATACAGAAAGCGACACACCATATAAATCAAACTAGTAGAAAAACAGAAAATCATATCCAACGAGTGAATCATTCATATCCAGAAATCATCATCAAAATCGAAAAACCATCAATAATGAGATAAAACAGCATATTGCCCAAATATATCTCTCAATCTCATATTATAAAACATCATCATAGAAAATGAAATCATCAAATAAATCGGGCTAGCACATAACAATGCCCTAAGATGAAAATATATATACATATATAATGGACATTCCTGGGTCGGCCATAATCAAAGTAATAAAATGATTCATCATCCAAATAGATAGATGACCATACATGTCAAAGAAGGATATGGGGTTGACCATACTCTGGACACAGTTTAAGGTATAATCTCATCTTATATATCTATATCTTCCACACCGAAACTAGAAGGGAGACTGATGGCCACATGCCCTCTCCGGGAACCCAGGGTCTATTAGCCTCCCACCAATAGCTGGATCTGTTCCTACAGTCTTCAGTTACCTTGATGGACATCATTATCCCATCCACCATTGGCTCGTCTACATGTAGCCACGGTCACAACCCTACTTTGCCCAATATGCTAACAGACTGCTGGCCTACGCGACACAAGGGGCTAAGGCAACAACCTATCCACTATGATGCCCATCAAATATAATATATAACAATGGTGTTGTGGATCTGGGGCGCGACCCCACGATCAGGCGCCAGGGTGGATACTGGCCAATCTAGTTCACTTCTAAAATAGATAGGAAGTCGGACACAGGTTGATTGACATATAACATACACAATGGCTGACATATGGCTTTACATATAAGCCACCACTCGGCATAAATTTACTCAACACAGTGAGTATCACATTTAATATACCCCGTATTGAGTGTCATCCGCGAGCAAAAGAATAACTGAATAAAACACTAATAATGCAAACTTACAATTTAATTAATTTTATGCTCTATTCAACTACTTTTTACATGAAATTAGGTACGAGAATTTTTGTTCAATTTGTAGAAATAGGCAGTGCAAACTACGAATAAGAATTCATACCTTACACACCATTTCTTAATAAAATCTTTTAATCAAATCCAAAGAAAAGAATAAGAAATGGAATAGAAGGTAAAACACATATATTTCCAAATTCACAAAAGCTTCATTATTTTAATACAAAACAATTAAGATTCCAACCTTAGAATTGACATTTCGCTTTGGGGGAATTTTGCGAATTTTTATTGTGCTATTTTCGTAATCCAAAACTCCCCAAGGGATATATCAAACCCAAACTACACTATTCAATTACTAAAATAGAAAAATTAAGATTTTCACTCAATGAGGTCCTTAGTTTTGCCTTCTCTTAAATTTGACACGCTTCAATAAACCCTTTTAGATCTCTTTTTTTGATATGTATAACAATGGATTTATATATACTGCAGATTCAAAAAATTAGAGGTTTGAAGGAGAAGAGATTGAGAAAGTAAACAATAAACAAAGGTAGATATATAGGATTTTTTATCTGAAACCCTAATGGAGTTTTCCGAAATATATGAAGTGAAGAACTAATGGAGCTTCATTAATGTTTTCGAATTATTTTGTGAATAAAAGTGAGGGGCTAGCCTCTTATATATAACAGTTGGAACGCAGCAGAATTGTAGGATGACGGTTGGTTAAAAAATAATAAAATCTGGTACGTTAAAGTAACTAAAACCCTAACTGCCACTTACAGGCAGTGGTTGACCACCACCTTCCACCAGTCGACCGCTAGCGATCGATCGGTTGTGGTCAAGGGATCGATCGCTCCCCTATTTTGGGAACGTTAAAATTGTTGCCGTTGTTAATTTATTTTCTTCATTATTCGTTATTTAATGTTAACATTAATTTTAACATTTACTTAACCCACAAGTATAATTTATGTTAGCTTTTGGAATTCAAATTTGAGAATTAATTATTTATTTGAATCTGTATTCTATTTAAATTATTTTAAACCCGAATACTTCAAACATCCATAATTTCTTCGTTTGAGCTCCGTTTTTAGCATATTATATATGGAAATTGATCAGAATTTCGCCACCAACACAATGAAATAAATTTTGTAGTCAAATCCTAACTTTTGCAAAATTCCATTTGTACCCATAATTTAAATTAATTTATCCAATCTATTTATTTATGGTTGATTTTACGGGGTGTTACATTCTTCCCCTTAAAAAGATATCGTTCCCTAAATCTTTCCATGGGCGAATAGTGTAACTCGCAATAAACATATATGTTATACAACTAAGTTATCTACATAACCACCTACTCAACCAAATGTGCAATGTGATTATGTACCGCAGACATGCTATAAATGAGCTCAATCCTAGCGTGAGTGTGTGATTGTGACATATAAGTATGTCTGCAAGCACCCTAAACATGCAAAAATTTCTACATGAGTGCAAAGTGACAGTGAAAAGTATAGAAACCATCTCCTACCATACAATCTAGCAACCACAATGCATCCAAAACCTAATTTTGAAGAGGAAAGTTTACTGGAGAAAAGCTTAGGACGAGAAGTCCTCATGCTTTCCATCGAATTTTCTCCCCATTGTACTCGAACCAACCTAATTACTTTATTGCAGAACTTTCATACTCCCCAATACGTGCATGGCATGAGATGCTATTGGCTCCATCTCAATATCTCCAATTGATTAGGCTCTACTACAATGGCTATGTTATGAAGGCATTTCTTCAAATGTGAAACATGAAAAACATCATGGACTCCTGCCCATTTGTAGTTTTCGTTTTTTCCTAAAATTGGGAAAGGCCCAATAAATCTTTGCGCCAACTTTCTCTACTTTTAAAATCTTACAACCTTCACATGCACCTAATCTACTCTATCTTTTCAAAGTCTCGCGAATTAAATTTGGTCCGAGTAGGATTTTGTCGGTAGTCCCCCATCAATAGTTTGGTAATTTGTATGGCCTCCCATAAAGCACTTTGAAGGGTTTCATACTAATCGTCTATTAGTGACTATTGTTATACGCAAATTCTACTAAAGGTATGTGATGCTCGCAGTGTCCTCCAAAGTCCATGATGCAAGCTCTTCAACAAATCCTCCAAGATCTTATTCACTCTTCCAGTTTTTCTGTCGGCTTGCGGGTGGTAAGCAGTGCTAAGGTTAAACGAAGTTCCTAAAGCTGTCTGCAATCTCTTCCAAAATCCGTTAGTAATTAACGGGTTCCTATCACTAATGATGCTAACCGAAATTCCATAAAGTTGAACCATATCCTTGATATAAATCTGTGTTAGAGACTCTACGGTCTTGTTTCTCCTAACGGAAAATCCTACTACCTTCGTCTTCATCCTTGTCCAATAGAATTTCGCTCACATCCTTATATATTCTATCTCTTTCTTGAATGGTGACATTCTACAAGCTAGAATTTAATTTTCCCAAAATCCTAAATTTTTTGGGATTAAAGCATTCTTTTATTTCTGGTTGCTAACTTAATTCCCTCATAACTTTCAGCCTTACCTACAGTCCATCGCTAGTTAAGTGTCCTGATAAAATTCTTTATTTTTGTGGCTTCTCAATACACGTGTATTTTTCAAGCATTTTATTTCTAGTGGCTAACGTAATTCCCTCATAACTTTCAGTCTTACCTACAATCCATCACTAGTTAAGTGTCCCTATAAAATTACTTTATTTATGTGGCTTCTCAATACACATATATTTATCAAGCATTTTAATCTCATTTATAAAATCAACATAGTGCTAAAACAGGGACATATCTTATACCACACCTTACGCTTTCCCAATAACTAAGGGAGACAATTATCGATTACAAACCAAAAATTCTAAAAGAAATTATTTGTTCGAAGTTGCCATTTATCATCAACTGGTGTAAATGGTGTCGTGGTCTTAACATTCCATACTAAATTAAGATGGACATTCCTAACATTCCTAATATGTCATTCCACTATTGCCCACTTTCCTTAATTATCCTTCTTAGTTTCTAGTAAATGTTGTCCATTACTTCAGTTAATATACTCATAATAATTTACCATTATTGTCAAAATTGGACCATTTCTACTCAATCTTTATTTAATCCATGTATCCTTTTACAGATTTCAATATCCATATATTACTTTGATTCAATTCTTACATAAATGCTATATAAAGTTTCCTTAATCAGTCCCCATTTAATTCTTTTTAACTCCCATTAATTATAAATTTATTGCCAGTTAAATTTATAATGAATGTATGTAAATCTTAATCTGTCAATTGCCAACTAATACATATATAATTGTAAATTATGATATTTATATATTTATTTTTATTTTTAGTCATTAAGCGTGGGTATGTGTGTATGTATATTTCTAACTTTCTAAACTAGAACATTTATTTCCACATTTTTAATTTATCAGAGCTATCCTTCTAAATAGGATTACCGTTATAATTTTCCATGAATTAACCACAAATGAGATTTTTGCTTTGTATGAGATTACAAGGGATTATTTATTTTTTCAGTGAAACGGATAGTGTTAACTATAGAAAGAATATCCATATTTTACACATCACTTTCCCTTTTTGGTAGAACCCTTGTTAATTCAAACAATGCGCTTTTATACATATTTTAGAATTGGATATTTTATGGAAATTACATGGAAACCACTTTAAAATTAAAATATAGAAATTCACATTCTATGGGCAACCTAATTTATAGCCCAATCATAGATCTGGAATACCTTAACAACTTTACCACCTTCTACAAGTAAAGGTTTGGGACTAATTTCAAATTTCCAGATTAGGTTGTACATACTATTCCTATTTTATTCATATACTAAAAATTTTAACATGTCTTATCTTGATAGTGATCTCTATCTACTCCATATTAAAAAATTTTTGGTTTAGTTCCCACTACTCCCTATAAAACTAAAATTTCACAACCATAAAGTGCCAGATCCAAAATCTTTATCTTTGAAAATATAAACTTAGAAACTTTTATCAAGAATTCAAACTTGCTTAGTTCTAAAAGGAGTAAAATAATTTTCCTTCTCAAATACTTTCTACATCAAGGATTTATTCTTTTAAAAGATGGACTTTTCACTGATAATATTCAAAAACCGTTTGGTTTTCAAAAAGGAACAATGAAAAATTTTCCTTCTTAATTACTTCCTATAACAAAGGCTTTCTTCTTTTTAAAGTAGGGTTTTTAACCCAAAACATTTAAAAACTCAATTATCATACCAAATAGTCATTTGTTTCAATTTTTCAAAAACATCTTATATAACTTTAAACAATGAAAAATGAAGTAGACAATGATAACTTCCATTTTATTATTTTCCTCTTATATTATTTCTAACTTGATTACTAATCATACTTTATATAAATCCCTAACGCCCTTATTGTCTATCTCAACTATTATTTTCCACAATTCCTTATACGGGAATGTTCCTCTTACCTGCCTTACCGAGCAGTCTTAACCTTATATTCTTTTTATTCTATTACAATCAAGTGTCATTCCATTTATACACCCTTTTAAAAGAATTTTAAGTAAAAGAACTTCCAATTTTATAAGGTAGGAAATTTTATGAAATCTAACGTACGTTCTACTTTACTTTTATTTCAAAAATGAAAAGTCCCTTTATAAAAAATCTTTAGATCAAATTTATTTTGGCTCAATAAATTCTAAACCAAGAATTTCAAGAATGCAAAAACGCTTTCAAGTTAGAACTTTTCAACTCAACTAATTTATAAAGTATGAATTTTCAAATTTTCTTGCTCTTTCAAAATAACAACTTCCAAATTTATAAAGTAAGAAAAATCATTGGTTACACACCTTATTTTGCATCCATTTCAAAAATGAAGAATCCAGAAATTGAAAACTGTTTAACTCAACTAATTTTAAACTAAAATTTTCAAAAATTAACCCACTCTTTTTTCAACTCTGAAAATCATCAGATGTACAATTTTTTATATAAAGTTTGTCCACCATTTTACTTTTAAAATGTTCCACCATTTTTTTTAAAAAATTACATCATCTTCCCAACTTTTCACAAAAACAATTAGCAGCATATTTCCAAACCAGACTAAAATCACATTCTTTCAAAAAAAGAAATTTCAACTTATGATACATAAGATTTTCATTTAATAATCCTTTGAAAAGCCATTTCAAAACATTTAAAGGAATTCTCAAAAATCTTTTTGTCAAGTTTTTTCTCATAAGGTTGGGTTTTAGAAATTGACTTTAATTGTTCCTTCTTTTGAACTTTCCTACTCAACTTTTAAAGATCTGGTTATCTTTTTGTGGTGATTAATGTATACCTTCTTATGGAAGCTTGTTTCACTCCCTTTTCACAACTTTCTTCTGGATTCTAACAAATATATTGCATTATAATATTTAATTACTACCTAACATGTTATTTGCTATTTCTATAACCGTCAACTGTCCGAAATAAAGGGTTATAATTCTGACGAACAATTCTTAAAGACATTTATTTATTCATTCTAATTTTACCTAGTATGCCTTCCTTATCTCTACATAATTAGTCAATTTAGATCTCTATTAAATTCTTGTAACTCCCTATTTATTCCACATTTATTACCTCATTAATCTTGAAGTTACAACCTTTTCCATTTACATTTTCTTTCCCTTTATTTGTTAGGTTATTTATGTAAATGTTCTAATTAGATCTAATGTGAACACTGATGACATTTTTCTTATAGAGTTCACAATTATAAGGAAGTCTAGGTCAACAAAGGAGTCCAGTACCATTCAGCTTCCGGGTGCTTCCATATTTTGCACTCATGCTCTTCTTAATCCACTTCATACGATAAGATCTTTGTCCCGTGGGTAATCGAAGCAGAAGTATAAATTTAACTACTTTTTTCCAACTCATAATTACTTCATCCATCCTTTCAGAATATGGTCGCAACTACCTCTATAGTTGGAATTTATAGAGTAAGTATCTTCAAAATAAGTATATATATCTATATATAGTAGGATTTTTTGAAAAATACTTTTCAAAAATAACAAATACATCACTGATATGTATAATTTTGCCCGTTGATCGAGTAACCTAAGCTCTGTTACCAAATGTAACAACTCGCCCCGAAACAAGCCCGAATCCCGACCTAGAAAAGGTCCATCGAAACATAGACCCATTCCAAAACTAGCTGTTAGTTGGTAAAAAGAATAATACAAAGAAATTTATCTATTCATTCAGAACTCACAGCAAAAGGATAAAATATAATAGCATAAACAATACCTATTTTATTTCAAATCCTAAAAGTCACAAAACAAAACCATAACATAATGTCAATAATAACCGTTACACCATCTTGTTCAAAAATACATTTTTAACTTCAAATGTACATCAGAAAGTAGCATAAATAGATAAATAGACTACTGCCACAAGCTCCTCTCATCATTATCTCCATCTTGATCATCGTCTCCTTCCCTAACCTATGTTGTAATGAGGAGGGAATTAGAAAAACAATGTCCAGTGAATAAAAAATCTCGAGCCTTTCTATATCAGTACCTGGGCAGTATAATTTAAATGAAAATATGTCTTTCGCATTATAAACGATATTAAAAACCTTTTAATACTTCATATAAGGGATAGAGGAGGGACCTCAAACAACCACTTAATCTCTCCTCAAACAACCACTCCAAGCCTGTTCGTGTCCCCTCCAACTGCAGGTGCCGATCTTCACTTCAAACACTTCTAAATTGCTATAACTGTCATTCAGGGCCATCATCTAATCTGATAAGCTCTTTTATCTATCTACATATTCATGATGTTAAATTGAATACTATGATTCATGCTTTGTTCGGCAGCAGGCTAAAGGGTTAGGGTTTTTCTGCTTGTTCGGACTTTGTAGAATATAAGGGTTGAAGCATGTCTACGTGATGGGTAACTTAAATAGTAGAACCATAATTATGAAACTCTTTTCAACCGAAGGAACCTTAAACTAAAATCTAGGGCTCGGCTATACATGTGTTCAGCTACCGAACGGGGGCTGGTAGTGTTATACTAGTTGTGTATTGAAATTAATGATTAGATATTTCTCTATCTACCATCGTCATCAATTCATTATGTTTCCATCACATATGTGCATGCCCACACATTCACAAGCACTTATATACTCTATGACGGCATGTGAGATAGGTTACTATATCATATAAGTATGTTGAGCCGTCGTCAGACTCGTTCACAGACTGCCTTTGGAGATCAGGCTCCATCTTCTTCTGCTCCTACAGAACTCATGCTGTCGGGGCACCGGACCAACTAGCTTAGCTCCTCCCGTTCCTTGGTGCATGGGTATAGGCTATCCTAATTATTGGTAGACCTTATTGACTCATAGGCCTCTATCCTAACTTCTAGGCAACTAGACATAATTGTAGCCACTCATAGGCTTCATAGGGAAGATATTCTTCGGCTACTCCCACACAACAAGCTCATGCCACACCAGAAGGATACATGGCTTACTCAAGATATCATTATGCGATCGAGGCCCTATCTCCTCTTCTTCAATGAATTGCAATCTTTTTTATGTACCAGAAGATTGCTCCATTTCAACTACATCCCATTAGCTATGCTTTTCTGACTACTCTATATGCCATTTTTATAAGGGAATTTTAGGTTCCCCCACTCAATGTTAGATCAGGTTTCTCTATGCTATAAAGAGAAAAATGCAAGGTTCTCCTTTTATTTATCTTGAAGCAGGGAGTGTGTTCAAAGTGGTCAAGAACCTGTATTCCAAGTACAACATGTTCAAAAGGGAGTATTTTTTTATCCAAGATGACTCTCCGTGCTTCCTTCAGTGGCATTCTGGATGTAAGCCTTTTTTGCCTATCCGTTTCCTTTCGCATCTTTTGCTTTATAAAACTCTATGTTAGATATTAATTCCTCCCTTCTTTGGGCTTTCCTTCGAGGTGTGGTGAGAGTAGCTATTGGGGAAGACCTGGAGGACATGCTGCAAATACTTCAACAAATTCCAACAAAGCTTTGGTAGGTTCCTTGCTTAGTTACCGAGGTAACTTAAGACAGCTTGGGCTATTGGCTATCAGACGCTTAACCGAGAAAGGAAGGCTACCCTCCACTCTTAAGCCTGTAAAGAAAAGGAAGGGAAAAAGTCTATAATTAGCGAGACAAGTGAAGTACCATCCTCTCAGCCTTTTATATTCGTTGCCATCCTGATTACAAATTCATCAACAGTTGACCCCATTGTTCTCACAGATATAAAAGAGTTAGCATTAGGCTCCTTTATGATTGAACCTTGTAGAGGTGGTCGACCCATGGCTCTAAGGTAATGGGATGATGATAGCATCCATACGAAGATAGTATAATGGGAAGATCCTATTCTCATGGCAGTAAATGCACTGCTTCAGACTTTAGTGAAGCACATTCTATCGAGCATATTGGCTTTGACCGCTCAATTAATTTATAGGTGGAGGAAGCCCTACACTGCACTTTTGGTATAGAGGAAGAATGTAACACCGCACCTCTATACACGTACTATCCAAGAGTATTACGGTGCAATATTGTCAGATAATACAGAGAATGAGGCTATATAAGGTACAAACGTGAATATTTCTTTGGACTAACACTGGTATTAAAACATCAAGTAAATAACTCACTTATACGTGCTTAGTATTAGTATAAAGCAATAAACACGTGTACCTCCAGGAAAAACAATATATAATATACAGTAATCGCAAAGAATACAGAGTCAATCGCAGCCATAACATATAATATGCCATATTTTATACTATATCGATACAAAACATCTCGAATGTTATCTATTACAGTGTATGGTAATAAACAATCAATATACAACTTTGAATCAAACGTATATACAATGAATCTATGTCGTATAAATATCATATAACAATTCTAATATAATACTCCTCTAAGCCTAATAAAACAAATGCTGGTCATGTCGTCCCTATACCTAAAATGTCTCACACCGATCGGAGTATTACATAAATAATACACGGGTCGAACTACTTCTAATCAAGAATCTATAATATAGGGGTAAACCAATATAAGCTAAGAATAATAATATGATAACACAACCAGAGATACTCAAATCATCAGATGACAAGTCAAAGTATATACAAGTATAGAAACTTATGCCGAATAATTATATAATACTATCAATACTGATCAAGGCATTACGCCTTACAAATAGCTCATAACCATATGAAACCATCAACATGTATATCAAAAGATGTCATCATCCATATAGAAACACATTAATTTAGAAATCACATAATCAAATGCAATGGTTGAATCATCTATATCTAGAAATCATGATTAAATCGAGAAACAATCAGTAACGAGATATCCTCAAGTAAGTCAGGCAATGACAGAACAATGCCTACAATATCTCCCAACCTCATATTGTAAAAATACCATCATCAAATCATTAAAATCAATAAGAAAGATTTGAGCCAGCACTATGGGAAAAACGGATCAGATGACAAATATGCTCCATTGTCTGATTGCATATCTATGTCATTAATTCATGTGCCATCTAATTAAACATCAGACCACAGATATGCCTCATTGTCTGATATGCACTAACATAACAAAAAAACCATACGTTGTCTGATGTTATAGTATCATTTCTACAATTTCCTATTAGACAACGTATAAATATCGACTGATATGAATAATTGTTCACATAATAAAATAAATATTTGCAGAATGAAATAAATGAATAGCAATTTTATTTAAAAATAATTTTATTTCAAATCAGATTCAAATACAGTACAATTTTAACTATCACTCTACTTACATTTTCAAATACAATACAACTTTCACTATCCCTCTCATGTATTCAACATTTCTCTACGCTCTCATATATAACATTTTTTTCACTCACACTCACTCGAGTTTGTTTTTGATGTTGATCTTGATTTTCTTGCTCCAGCTTCTGTCCAGTCATCTCTTATACATGACAAATAAGCAACGTAGTAAAATGGAAAAGGAAACAAACCTAAATTGCTAAAATAAAATTGAATTTGAATATTAATATTGCCTCAGTTTATCGGTTTGTTTTCTCTTCATGTTTTAGACAGGGCCAAATATATCTATGCACAGACAACTTATGATATGCATATTATATCACTATGAATATTACAAAGCCAAGCATCGATTAAATCTCATGGATTGTTGCAAAGGTCAAGCCCGAAGGCTCAACACAGTGCAAATGTGCACCAGGTCAAGCCCAAGCCTCTTCGGGCTTAACTCAGGTGCACATATATACAAGTACAAACCAGGCAGCAAAACAATCAAAAGAATCTCAATACTACCTTGAAACAGGTAGCAAAACAATCAAAATAAACCAAGCACATATACAAGTACAAGTACAAACTAGTCGTAAGGGATTCAACCAACAGTGTGCACATACATAGCAATTGAATTAGAAAACACACACACACATATACATATGTATGTATGTAAATACATGAAATGCACACTTGCATATCCAGGAAATGCAAACAAGACCACTAGGCAAGAATTCAAGATAGTGCACATAAACAATCTCAGGAAAAACAACAAGTGCAAATGCATATAAAATGGTTTAGAAACTCGAAATGGCTCAGAACTGAATTCAAGATAGTGTACATAAACAAACTCAGGCAAAACAACAAGTGCAAATGCACATAAAATGGCTCAAAACTGAATTAAAGATAATGTACATAAATATGCTCAGGTAAAACAACAAGTGCAAATGCACATAAAATGGTTCAAAAACTCAAAATAGTTCGGAACTAGACCAGCAAAAGCAGCATGGACCAGTGCAATATACAAGTTCAAATTTGTACAAGTGTATACAGAACTGGACAAGTATATGAGTTCAAGTACAACATGGACCGGTGTAATATACAAGTTCAAGTATATACAAATGTACATAGAACTGGACCAGCAAAAGCAACAGAAACTCAAAATGGTTCAGAAACTCAAATTAGTTCAAGCTCAAGTATATAAAAGTGTATACAAGTATATACAAACAACTCACAAACCAACATCATATATGGATAACCAAGACAACATAACAAGAAACCAGCAAAAGCAACTGGACTAGCAAAAGCAACATGGACCAACAATAGCAACATGGACCATCACAGCAAAAGCAACACGGACCATCAAAGTGCACAAACAAGGCATCACTAGTGTGCACTGGCTTGTCACAAATTGAAACAAGCAAGTGCCACAAATTAAAATAGTAAATTCCATAAATTGAATAAGGCAGTGCCAAAAATTAAAACAGGGCAGTACCACAAATCTTACCAAGATGAACAAGAAAATTAAAACAGCAGAGAAATCCATAGCTAAAGTAAAGATTCGTACACATATCAACAACCAAAGTGCAGTCCAGGTTCAAAATTTCGAAGCAGATATACGAAGAACCAGTCAGTAAAACATAAGAACCATTTCAAATGAAAATCTCAAAATGAAATATAGGAAATCAAATCATGTATAAGCACACATATCATCATCGGCATAATTGTAGATCAAGTTCTAGCAAAATCAAAAGATAATAAAAATTACATACCAATCAGTAGCAATCGAGTTCGATAGGGAACCCTAATTCCAGAAGACGCGAGAGAACCCAAATTGAGAGTGAGTGAGTATCGGATTTGCACAAAGACGAGAAGATGAGAAGGAGACGACTTTAATTTCATAAAACCCAAAGTTGAAGATGAAAAGGAGATGGGAATTTGCATTGTATCGAGATATGGACTGAACAAAAATAAAAGGGGGGAAAAATATAAAGAGAGAAACCAAAACAAAAGGCAGCCATGAAATAATCGAGAGGGAAAAGATGGAGCCAAAAATAAAAAATTTAATAACTTAAATCGGACGATGGATAAAATGTTGTCTGAATGATAAGCATTTTCATAAAGATTACACAGGCTATTCAGACAACAGTTGAAAGATTTGAAAGGCTCTTCAGACAACAAATGATTTTTTATGTGTTATGTGAAAAAGTGGGACAACAAAAAATCTACCTTATGTTGTGTGATCATTGTTGTTTGATTCACTTTGTGGTATAGTGCAGCTCATAACAATATCCAAATATAATAAATCATATGTAGGTCATCTACCTATAAAGAATAGATCGTCTACATAAGAAGGATACGGGATTGACCATACTCTAGACATAGTCCCAAGTATAATCTCATATCTCATATATACATAGTATATGTTTATCTACCACCCACATACAAACACATACATCAGAACCATACGGGAGACTGATAACATGTATGCTTGCTCTAGGAGCCACACGTGGTCCATATGACATGACTCCTACAGTCATCGGTTACCAGTTCCTTTCCTCTCTCGGTATCGTGACAATGATCCACCATAGGGTTGACATTGCGTAGCCTCTTCGACCACGACTACTGATATATGCTCATATGGTAATTGACTGCTAGCCTATGCGACACAAGGGGCAACCAACTACAATCCCATGATGCACATCGAATATATAAACAACAACAGTGTCATGAATCTAGGGCATGACCCCACGATCAGGCCACCAGGGTGGATATTAGCTAATCTGGTTCACTCCCAAAATATAAATGGAGCTGGACAATAGGTAGACAGATACATAGTGTGTGTGTGTGTGTGTGTGTGTCTATCTATATATATATATAATCTAAGGCTACGTCTAACCTCCATATATGCTCATCACGGCTAGTCACACACAACATACCCCCGTATGAGTGTCATCAACAAGCAAAGAATAACTAAATAAATAACATAATTGCGTCCCGCATCACCGCGTGCTACTAGTCAATTTATTCAGTGCCCACACATCACACTCGCTCATTCAATATTCTATACAACGAGTCCAAAGAATAACCGAAAAAGTGTTACCAAAAGTCCCATACCAGACGGTATCACTAAACTGTTTATTCTAATTTCTCGTCACATAGATTAAAATCATGAAATCATATCAAAGATGTCATCACCATATCATATATCAAATCACTAAACTAAATCAACAACAATGATGAATCATTCATATAATTTAATTCAATTTATAAAAAGAAGTAAAATCAGAAAAACAAAATAAAATAGATTACCCTAAAAACACTTATATATAATACAATCTGATCAATATACAATAATAAATCAATTGCAATGCATAATTTTATATAAAAAAATCAATACTTAGAAATGAATAATAAATAATAAATATATATATTTAAAGTTCACCAAATAATTTCTAAACTCAAATAATATACTCAATATAATTAATAACTAACTTACAATCTTTCATAAATTAAGTAATAACTTAATATTTACTAATAATATTGGAAAATTCATTTCTTTTTGTTAGAACCTAGAAATGGTTTATAAAACTAAATTGAACACACATTAATTGTTTCAAACTTTTCAATATTTAAATGTAGGAAAATGGGCTGAAGAAAAAACATATCACGTTTTTTTGCCTAAGAGATGCTTATATTTTTTTTCATTTTTAAGGACGTGGGCTTTATAATTTTGGCTGAAGGAAAATCTTTATAATAAATTAAATCGTAAGTCTTTTTCAATCTCAAACTCAAATCATGTCAACTACCAAAAATTAAATCAATCTTTACTTCTCCTTGAATAAACTTCGCCACTCCGTATTCCCAAACTCACTGTTGCTATTCGCTTGAAGATGCCGACTCGAAGATGCACTAACTTCACCATTTCTCTCAGGTGAAGATCGATATCGTCGCTCCTTCATTCTAGATTGCTTGAGTTGAGTTCGCTGTCCCCGCTATGCTTTGTGATGCCGAGAATAGGAGACGCTGCCGTGAGCGCTTTGAGTTTAAGTGCGTCGCCGCCTGCTTGTGAACACTATGAAGTTCTAACATGATGTTGATCTTAACTGGAGGTTTGACATGTATTGGAATTATTCATGATTGGTAATGTTTTTTAATCAGTTTTTTCGTTTCTGTATGTGATTATTGTATCTTTCATATTATTATGATATATGAAACTAGCATTTCTTTGAATATTATGCAATTTAGTCTTTTATTGTTTTGTTATTTTGTATCTGATGTTGAATGTTGCCATTGTTAGTTTCAGATGGTGTATTTGATGTTAATTGTATTTCTGGTAAGCTTCAAGCTGTTGAATTTGTTAAAGTGTAATGCTATATGTTTATAGCATTTTATGTTAATAGCTAACCATTTGTATTATTCATAAATATTGTGAAATTTACAGGTGTATTTAATATTTTTGAGCATTTCTAAGTACTCAACAATATATGTTGTTTACGATTTTCATAGTACAAACATTGAACATCAAGTTTTTGCATTATGCTAGTTGTATATAGCATTTCAGTATAATTGAAAGTAATTGGAATAAACATACTATAGTGTAATTTAAAGTTGTATTACAAACATTTCATACTTCTGCAATTATCCAGTAGTTCATCATTCTAGAAATATGACAATTGACTTTATACTTAAATGTCACATCAAACTATCATTTCAATTATCTGATAAATGCTACTGAACCTTGTAATTGCAATGCTACATTAAACTATCACTTTGCATACTTCAATCATGCTAGTGGACTTCATAGCTAAAATGCCACAATAGACTATCATTTTAGATGTCATAAACATACTAGTAGACTGTTAAAAAAATGCATCATTAAACTGTCACTTTTTATGTTATAAAAACTCTAGTATATTTCATAGTTAAAATGTCATATGAAACTATCATTTCACATATCACAAATATGCTACTTACCTTGTACAAAAGTACTACATTAAATTATCATTTTACATTTTTTAATCGTGCTAGTGAATTTCATAGTTAAAATGCTATATAAAACCATCATTTGACATATCATAAACATGCTACTAGACATTAGATTAGGTTTGACATCCGGTTTGTTTTTGCATCCATGCGTATCGGATTCCGGTTTGCTTTTGAATCCATAGGTACCCGATTAGGCTTAGCAACCGGTTATCTTTTGGATCCATACATACCCGATTAGGCTTGGCATTCGATTAGCTTTTACATTCGATTGTACGCTCGGTTAAACAATATATCTCGGGCATAGATTGGTTTAATATGTACTCGATTAGGCTTGGCATTAGGTTAGATTTTGCGTCCATTTGTACCCGATTAGGCTTGGCATTCGGTTAGCTTTTGCATCCCTATGTACCCGATTAGGCTTAGCATTCGGTTAGCTTTTGCATTCATATGTACTCAATTAGGCTTGGCATCCGGTTAGCTTTTGCATCCATACATACCCGATTAGGCTTGGCTTTCGGTTAGCTTTTACATTTGATGGTACGCTCGGTTAAACAATATACCTTGGGTATAGGTTGGTTCCATATGTACCCGAATAGGCTTGGCATTCTGTTAGCTTTTGCATCCATACGTACCAGATTAGGCTTGGCATTCGGTTAGCTTTTATATTCGATGGTACGCTCGATTAAACAATATATCTTGGGTATATATTGGTTATATATATACCCGATTAAGGTTGGAATTCGGTTAGCTTTTGCATCCATACGTACCCGATTAGGCTTGACATCCAGTTAGCTATTGCATTCATATGTATCCGATTAGGTTTGACATCCGGTTTGCTTTTGCATTCATATGTACCTGATTTGGTTTGGCATTAGGTTGGATTTTGTATCCATACATACTCGATTAGGCTTGATATCTAGTTAGTTTTTTCATTCGATGGTATGCTCAGCTAAAAAATATATCTCGGTGACTAAGTCTGTGACCGAGTCCGTGACCTTTCCCATTACCTATCCCGTGATCGAGCCTTTGAAGGAGCCTGTGACTGAGCCCATGGAATTATAGTGGACTTTGTACTTAAAATGCTACATTAAAATATCATTTTGAATATTTTACACATGATAGTGAACTTCATAACTATAATGCTACTTTAAACTATCATTTTGCATATCCTAAACATGTTTGTGGACTTTGTAATTGAAATGCTACATTAAAATATCATATTGCATATTGTAAACATGATAGTGGACTTCATAACTCAAATGCTATGTTAAACTATCATTTTGCATACCTTAAATATGCTAGTGGACTTTGTAATTAAAATGATACATTAAATCTCATTTTGCATATTGTAATCATGATATTGGACTTCATAATTATAATGCTACATTAAACTATCATTTTGCATATTGTAAACATGATATTAGACTTCATAACTTAAATGCTATGTTAGACTATCTTTTTGTATACCTTAAATCTGCTAGTGAACTTTGTGATTAAAATGCTACATTAAAGCTCATTTTGCATATTGTAACTTTGATATTGGACTTCATAATTAAAATGTTATATCAAACTATCATTTTGCAAATTTTAAACATGATAATGGACTTCATAACTCGATTGCTACTTTAAACTATCATTTTGCATATCATAAACATGGTAATAGACTTTATGATTAAAATGTTACATTAAATCCCTTTTTGCATATTGTAATCATAATACTGGACTCCATAATTAAAATACTACATTAATCTATCATTTTGCCTATTTTAAACATGACAGTGGACTACATAACTCAAATGCTACATTAAACTATCATTTTGCATACCATAAATATGCTAGTGAACTTTGTGATTAAAATGTTACGTTAAAAAATACATGTGTTATATGTAGTTATCATTTTGCATATTCTATTCATGCAAATTCTCTTTAAGAATACTTATTTTATTTTGTATATTCTATTCATGCCAGTCCACTTTGAATATACTTATGCTAAATTCAAGTATCATTTTGCATATTTTTTCATCATTGTTCAATTGAAATATGCTTATGCTATATCCAACTATCATTTTGCATAGTAAGATAATGGTACTATATTTAAAAGTACAAATGTTATATTACTCTATTATTTAGCATATTAAACACAATCGTTATGTTTCAAATATAGAAATGCTATATCTAAATATCATCCGACTTACAATTCATGGTACTTTTTAGACTTTTTTCTTCTTCTTCTAGATTCTGTTTTTCCATTCGTTTCTTAGATCTTGAATTTGCACATCTTGAATTCAAAGGTCGAGTAATTTCTAACGTGGGTTTAGATTGAGGCATCAAGTTAAGCTTTTTCGATTTTGGAGAAATTAACGTCGACAATGAAAGATTCAACTCGATTTGAACATCGACAAGAAAGAGGCTTGGACAGCGGCGGCTTGGACGATGATGACTTCAGATGTGAAGGTAGATGGCGGAGGAAACTATTGAAGTCTGAAAATTGAAAAAACGCGTTATTGTCCTTCTGTCTAAATTCTAGAAGTTGCGTCCTTGGTTTAAAAATTAGTGTAAAGTTTTTCCTTTAAACTAATTACCTCATTTAAATATTACTTTTATACAATCTTATAAAATAACCAAATCAATTATGTTGTAGATAGTAAAAGCATGTTGCATAAAAATCCATTTTGAATTATAAAACAAACGATTCTAAAAGCAGCAACTAATTCATAATTCACAAAAGAAATAAGCAAACGCAAAAGACTTGTTTGATAAACCGACCCGACAAATAGTAAGAAAAACACTTGCAACAGAAAGAGTAAAATAGCAAAATGGCCCAATGAAAAGCTATCTTGACTTTCGCACTGGGCATGGAGCAAAGGATACAAAATTTAGTTTATAAATTATGAAGCTAAATAAAATATAAATGTTATATTACAATAATAACATAATAAGCTAATAAGATTAAAACCCAGAAAATGCAGAGTCTTGTGGAGCTAAGAATACAAAACATTCCAATACCAAAACAATTAACAACAAACTGTGCACACAAGAATACACACACTAAATACACACATGCATGCATATTACACTCACACAGACCATTACAAACACAACCATGAACTCACTAATTCATAACACATACATCACACTACTCCATGCACGTAGAAAAATACAATGGAATAGATACACATGCACACAGTAAGATCTAACGCACACAACTCACACATTTAATACACACGCACACAACAAATCAACACACATATATAAACACTGTCATGCACAATTACACAGCCACACAAACAAAACACTATCACATATACACAATTGCACAAATATATACTAATGCACACCTCACCATGCACTGTACACACACAACACCTCTACACTCACTAACACAATCACACACAACACAGACACATAGATGCACACTACACACAGAAGGCAGCCATATATAAACCCAGTCACTTACATACAACACACAGAGCACACCCACAAACTCAAAAAAAGAGCGCTACACTACAACAACAATTATAAGATTGCACACACATGAATATATATAAATTAGCTTGATTAGGCATAGATATTGTGAGAAGAATCTCACCTAAAACTACTCTTCTTTATCCCTCTCGAACGCACTCACGCAACTCACCATGGCAATAATGCAACCCAAAACCATCTTTACCATAGATGCAAACATGTATCATGAGAACATTTAAGTTTGAAGATTTAAGATAATTTATTGAATTTGATTTTTATTTTTAAAGAGAGGAGGTTTTGGATAATTTCTTGAGGAAGATTATACCCAGAGCATCCAAAAAGTAAGGTCGATAGTGGGTACGTGCGTGAATAATTTTGATGGAAGAAGACCCTGGAAAGGGTGAAGTCTAGAAGAGTGAATTTAGGCTAAAGATTTTTGGGTTTAGGCTTAGATTAAGTTTTCATTTTCTTTTATTTATAAACTAATTTCTATTTGATTTAAGTAAGTACAAATCCTCATCTCAAAATCATTTCTTTTCTCAACTAATAATTTATTTGGATTATATCACTTTTATAAAATTTATTTTCCACGTTTTACCTATTTAAAATTTAAATATCATATTTTCCCTATTTAATCCTTTTATTAACTAATCTCAAAACTAATTTGCTAACTAAATTCCCAAATTCTATTTTAATTAACTAATTTCTATTATTAACTTTAATTAATTATTACTTAAAATGAGATTGTTACAAGAAACCATTTATTCCTGGAGATGTTACTATTTCCAATTATATTCAAGACCTAGAGCTATATATAGATTGATTATGGGGATTCTACTTCGGTAGCGGAAATCCAGGGACAGTTAGAAACCCATGAGGACCCTTAGGATTCATCCAGATGTCCTGTACCTCTGTTTGCGCACACATGCTTTCACAAATCTATGCAATGGTCTTGCACTTTTTGAGCATTTTCTTGGTTCTAATTCATCATTATTTTGTGATTGCAGGAAGCATGAGTTCAAAAGGAGGGAAGCTGTTGTCTAAAATTAAGTAATTGGGTTTTGAGTTCCTCCTAATGACATCAAAAAAGTGACATCTTTGTTTGGATCGAGCAAGAATGTTAGGCAACCAACTATAGAGCCTAAGATGGAGGAGACCGTATTTTATTACCCTATCGTGAACAAAGGCGACAAGATCGTAAAGGTGGCTCAAGAAAATGGTCTTGATCCCCTATCGACAAATCAAGATCCAAGACCTCTGGTCGTTCCTCCAAATCTTCTCGAACTTCACCTTTCCTCTTATTTGATTCAGAAACTTCTAAGTAATAGAAGAGCATAGATAAGAGAGGAGTAGTTATTCCTACCCTTAAAATTTAAAGACAAAGGGAAGAATAAAGGGGGAGTAGACATCATTACTGACCCCATAGACCCAAACTTTGACGAGTTTCAGCAACCCTACCAACCTAGAGACCCCTCGCTCGCTTGCTTCTAGAGGCGCCTCCTCTCTGGTCGATCAATCTTGTTGTGGATGGGTTGAGCGGTGTAAAGGCCCAGTTAGAGTTTCATGGCAGGCCAGTCAAGGCTGTGGAGGAAATCAGCAGGAAGAACATCGAGCAAAACCTAAAGATTTTCGAGTTGAGGAAACAGATGCACCAAAAGGACCTAAACCACGAAGCAATGTTAGAGGCTCTAAAGAGGTCTCAAGCAGAAGAGATTGCGAGGCTTAAGGTTGCTCATGCTGAAGAATTGGTGAAGCTGAGAAGAGAACATTCCCCCAATATCAAAGTGGCTAAAGAGGAGTATAAGGATAAAGCTAGGCGACTCTTTGATGATGACAAGAATGTTAAGTCTTAATTCACTAAGAGGTTGGATAAGCTCTAGTTGGTGGCTATGAAAATGGAGCCTGGCCTTGCCGATCCGAAGAAGAGAGTCGTGGAGTGGAAAGCTAAGAGGGTATCCCTTCAGGTAGAGTTTGAGACCCTATCTATTGAAAAAACTACTGAAACTTCCACAGTTAAAAAACTATGAGCAGAGTGTGATGAAATGAATAGCTAGCCAGACCAGGTGGAGGCACTTCTGGATGAAATCTATTTCAGAATATCTATAGAGAAAAGCTTGGCATGGATGGTCATTATCGAGAGGTCATGGCTTCAATCCATAAGCGACGAATTAAAGAAGCGATAACAACTAGTAAGCATGGAGGTCCACCTTTCAGCCTTGAAGCCATCGATGCTGGCTTTACAATAGAGGAGAGGGAGGTGATTCACCTTAGTTACATCAAGTTGTAAATAGCTTGGATGGCTATTTTTTTGTTGGTCATGTTTGTACGGGTACGACCCCCACTTTTACTTCTCATTTTGGATAAACTTATATTATGAACATCAAGTTGACTGTGAATAAGAATTCTTTTATTCTTATGTAGAATTCTCATGCATGTTTGTTTAAATGATCGAGCTATTACGTTTTCCATTTAATGTATTTGTGATTCGTTGCTTGTTGGGTCGGATATCGATCCGATTTACCCATCCCAAGGCCTCCTTGAGGTCGTGGTCTCAAGTCGTATCAAACACTGGGCTCTAGCCTTAGTGTTACACCGTCAAATTCAGCAGTTTGAGTAATTATACTCCTGCCCCCAGTCTCAGGTTAGCGGAGTTAGATAGTGGATGGTCAAAATCCATCCTTAGCGAGTTTATACTCCTCCTGTCAATTTCAGGCCGGAGTTTATGGAATAGTGAGTGGTCGAACCACACTCATCTATTTGTTTATACTCATATTCGCACTTTGGGGATAAGAGTTAGTTAGTGGGCGGTTGGATCGCACCTTTTTTATTTCATTTATGCTCATACCCGCACTCTGGGGACGAGAGTCATTTCATAGGTGGTCGGTCATACCCATTTAGCATTTATACTCATATCCGCACTAGGGACATGAGTTATTTCGAAAATTGTCGAGTTCGGTTCTCTTTGGTGAGTTGTTCTGCCCTCAAGTATGGGGTTTGACTCAACAAGTGACCTGTCGAATATGAATCACTCTCAAGTTATGTCGATCCTATCGAACAGTGGGATTTAGTTAGTCGTAAATCGCAACTAACATATACTGCCATGGAAGGTCACAGATATGATGCAAAATTCAAAGCTCCATTGTTGAATGGAAAGAAATGAAATAATTTTTCTTATTACATATTTGAAAAACCAAATGGTAAAGCAAATCCTGAAATTAAATACAACTAAGTGAAAAAGAAAAAACTAAGTGAAATAGCGTCGTAAATGATCGTTATTCCATGCCCTTGGGAGTGTGATGTCATCAACAGTCGCTAGCTTGAAAGTTCCCTCTCCAAGCCTCTGCTCAATGACATACGGTCCTTCCCAGGTTGGATTCATATGCGACGGGGTAGAAAAACCCGTTTTAGAACAAGATCGCTGATTGCAAAGGTTCTAGGTCGGACTTTAGTATTATCGGGTGAATCGATGTCGGTATGCAGTTGCCCTTAAATCAGCTTCTCACGCTTCTCATCTATAAAGTATAGAGATTCCAAGAGGAGATCATTATTTGTTCTGGGATCGCAGTAAGTCACTTGATGAGAAGGAACTTCAAGCTCAATAGGAATAATAGCCTCAGAGCCGTAAGTGAGGGCGGATGGAGTATGGCCAGTCGCGGACTTGTGGTGGTCCTATAAGCCCATAGTGCTATCAGGAGTTCATCCACCCACTTGCCTCTAGCCCTTTCCAAACGCTTCTATCAGAATGGATTTTATGATTTTATTCACTGCTTCAACTTGCCCATTCGCTTGAGGGTGAGCGACTGCCACAAATTTCTTTTCAGTACGACGCCAATGGCAGAAGTCTTTGAATTCAGCACTGTCTAATTGAGTCCCATTGTCTGTTACAATAGTTTGTAGAAGACCAAAATGACAGATGATGTTCTGAATAATGAAGTTGATAACTTTCTTGGTTGTAATCGTGGCTAAAGGCTCCGTTTCGGCCCATTTGGTGAAGTAATCAACTGCGATGCGTACTTTGCACCACCTTTAGAGATTGGTAAGGAACCGATAATATCAATGCCCCACATGGAAATGACCACGGGCTGATCATTTGTGTACTTTCTGCCAATGGAGCTCTTAGAACTTTTGCATATATCTGGCACTTGTCACATCGCCTTACATAGTCGTTAGCATCTTAATTAACGGTCGGCCAATAATTTCCATAACGGAGTATTTTCTTCGCTAGGGTTTGCCCCCTAGTGTGATCGCCACATTCCCTTTTATGAACTTCCTCTAGGACTCGTTTATTTCATCATGAGCGATACACCAAAGAAGGGGAATAGAGTTTCTATACATAACTCCTTCCTGTACGATATACCGTGAAGCTTTGTAAAGGACTTGTCACTTTTCATTCCTTCGTTTAGGAAGAACTCCCTGTAGCAAATAGTCTTTAATCAGAGTCATCCACGACTCATTCTCAGGCTCCGTCTCTAGTACTCGATTAATTTCCATCAGGCTTATGCTTGGAGCATTTAATATCTCGATTGGAACCAAGCTCATCTGTTGTGCATCCCCGATGCTAGCAAACTTGGCCAATGAATTAGCCTCTCTATTTTGATCCCGATGGATGTGCGTAATGTCATAATACTCAAAGTCAGTTAACAATTCTTGGACTTGGGTAAGGTCTGGAGCAAGTCGTTGCCCTTTAGCTTGGTAATCTCACCTGACTTGGTATACTACCAATTGTGAGTCGCAAAAGATTTCAAGAGACTTTATTCCCAGTTCTCTGGCGAGTTTAAGTCCTGCAATCAGAGCCTTATACTCGGCTTCGTTGTTTGTTGTAGGGAAATCAAGCTTTAAAGCATAGCAAATTGACAGATCTTCGGGAGTTACAAGCACAATTCCAGCTCCAGAACAAAGATCGTTGGATGCTCCATCTGTATACAACTTCCACCATATGGTAGGAATTTTACCGTTCTCCGGAAAATCATCCTGCGCAGTAAATTTTGCTATAAAATCTACCAGTGCCTAACCCTGGATTGTTCTCCAAGGAAGATGAGTGATGTCGAATTGGCTAAGTTCGATATTCCAATTGAGCAACCTTCCAGATGTCTCAGGTCGCTGCAAGACCTGCCGTAACGGCTGGTCGGTGTAAACATTAATAGAGCGTGCCTAAAAGTAAGGGCGAAGCTTTCGTGATGCAATCATCAAGCAGTATGCCAGTTTCTCTATCTTCGGATAGTTCCTTTCAGCCCCTGTCAATCACTTGCTAACATGATAGACCAGTCTCCGGATTCGATTCTTTTCGTGAAGCAATGCGGCACTTATATTGTGTACTAACACTGCCAAATAGATATATAAATCTTCGTAATCCACTGACTTTGATAAGATGGGAGGTCTCTCCAAGTGGTTCACCAAAGCTTAAAATGCGTCTTTACAATCCTATGTCCATTCGAAATTCCTTTTTCCTCTCCTAATCAAATCAAAGAAAGGAATGCATTTATCGATAGCTATGGAAATGAATCGGCTTAAGGCAGCAACCTTCCCATTCAAGCTTTGTACTTGTTTGATAGTCTTTGACGCATATTGCGAATAGCTTGGATTGTTTCGGGATTAACTTTGATTCCACAAGCATTAACGATGAAACCCAAGAACTTTCCTGATGCAATGCCAAAGGAACATTTCAGAGGATTAATCTTCATTTTATAATGTCGGAGGATGTCGGACATTTCTTCCAAGTCTCTACTGTGGTCGCTTGAGTGTCGTGACTTCACAACTTATCATCCATATATACCTCCATCATTTTTCCTATCCGATCTTTAAACATTCTATTGACCAAGCGCTGGTAGATCGCTCCTGCATTTTTGAGTCCAAACGACATCACCACATAGCAATATAATCCATCATCAGTAATGAAATTGGTGTACTCTTGATCGGGAATGTGCATCGGGATTTGGTTATATCCTGAGTATGCATCCATGAAAGATAGCAATTCGTGTGTCCCATTGTTGAGTTCACCAGCTGGTCGATCCTTGGAAGGGGAAAATTGTTTTTTGGGCATGCCTTGTTCAAGTCCGAGTAATCAACGCATGTTCTCCATTTCCCATTTGCATTTCTCACAAGTAAAGGATTAGATACCCATTTAGGGTAGAGGGCAGCGCGAATAAACACATTTTCTTTGAGTCTTTCCACCTCCTCTTTAAGAGCCACAGATCTCTCCAAATCCATGCCACGTCTTTTTTGTTTCACCGGGACATACCTTAAGTCGATATTCAATGCATGGCTCGCAATGGCAGGCGAGATCCCACACATGTTAGAGTGAGTCCAAGCGAACACATCAAGATTCGCTTGGAGAAATCTAGCAAGTTTTTTCATCATCAAGGGCTGAGCTATGATCCGATCTTTAGGACCCGTGATGGGTCGTCGTGGCTAATTGCAATGTCAATCGTCATCTCAGCCGGTGCAACCTTGATCTCTTTGGGCTCCTTTGTCATCTCTCGGATCTATATCTCTATAGAACCGACTGTGGCACCTAAGCCAAGGCTCAGGTGCTAGTTGTCAATCTTCAGTGGCTTGGATGCAGACTGACTTGTACACACCCTTACCTTTCTCCCTCCATTGAGCATCCCTCGATTCAGCTACATAGTAGGCACGTCCAGTCGTCTGATCACCATGAACAACTCCAACACCATTATTTGTTGGGAACTTCAAAGTCAAACACCATAGGACAAGAGCTGCCCGGAACTCAGCTATGGCCGGTCGGCCCAAAAAAGCATTGTATGGGGAGTTGACATCCAAAACAACAAAAGGCAGAATACGCACTCTCCTACGGTCACCTTTTCCCAACTCTATAGATAATTCAACGTAACCGGCGACTTCAGTTGCAACACCATTAAAGCCATGAATGTGAGCTTTAGACGGTTTCAAATCCTAAGCTTCCATCCTCATCTGATCATAAGATTTTTTGAAAATTATGTTTATAGAACTCCCACAGTCAATCAATATCCTTCTCACAAAAGCGGGGCCGATCATGGTCGAAATGACCACTGGGTCGATTGTTGTAGCCTCCACCTTGTCTCCATCTCTGTTTCTAAACACGATATCATCTACCATTGTACATTTCTATTTTTCAGGAGCTCCATCCTCCATATTTGAACAGCATTCAAAATCCACATGCTTAATTGCGCTAGCATATCGCTCCATCTCATGCCAACTTTTATCCACTGGATGTGGTCCTTCGACTATTGTATTGATCACCAATCTTCCACCAGTCCACGTAGGCTCCTCAGCCGTGTGCAGTGCTTTTCCTCGGTTGGGGTTAGATGTCCCCTGCCCCCATCCTTTGGGGTTTTTACAAACTACTGTAACTTCCTTTCTCGAATCAACTTTCCGATAATATCCTAGAGATGCTTGCATTCATTTGTGTTATGTCCATAGAATTCATGAAACCAATAATATTTCCTGATTTGTTTTTGTTTCTCTGTTGATTCTTTTGGAGGCGGCTTCCTGTACTGCATGGTATTGTAGGTAGACAAATAGACATTCTCCAGGGACGTATTCAGTGGCATGTAAGTACTATACATTGAAATCCAAGGCTTCTCTCTTCCAGAATCCCTCTTTCGTTCTTGGCTCCTATCTCCGCCTTTCTTTTGTTGATTCAATTTGTTCTGGACATTCACTTGAACATTTCCAGTGCTTTCATTAGACTACTTTACAACAATATTACTCTATACACCCTCTCCATTCGGTCCTACAACATTCTTCTTCTTAGAGGATTTGGCTTCCTCCTTCCTCAAATACTGAGCCACTTTTGTGTAAAAGCGTTCCAACGTTGTAGGTGGTTTGCCGGCTAACCAATCGCCAAAATTAGATTCTGGATCAATCCCTCTTGTCACGGCCATCAATATTGCATGGTCATTTGGATTACTGATTTCTGTAATAGCTATATGAAATCTCTCCAGATAATCTTTCAACGATTCTCTTGGAGCCTAAATCACGCTGGACAGGGCCATTACATTCTTGGGGAGAGTTGCGTGCATTTGGAACTGCTCTATAAACCTTGTTGTCAAATCATCAAATCTAGAGATCGACCATGAGGGTAGCCTTGTAAACCACATTGTTTCTATTCCAGAGAGAGTTATGGGAATACATCTACACTTGGTTGCATCATCTGCTCATGCAGAATCCATCAGCCATTCATATCTCATGATGTGCTGCCTGGGGTGGGTTTTCCCTCATAGGTAGGCATCGACGGCATGCTAAACCTCCTTCGATACTCTACATATAGGACATTATCAGTGATGTGGTATGACCACTCAAGATTCCCCAGCCATCATTGGTCAAGCCTTGGCTCTCCCTCACTAACTGTCTGACCATAGCTGACAAGTCTGGTGTTTGGATAGTTTGTGCTAAGCGGTGGTCGTATTCCACCTCACGTGAATGGTCCGGTCGATGTCTATGGGTCGTTCCACGCCTTCTTGGTTCAACATCTTCTAGATGTGTATCTCATAAATTCACTTCATCGTCATTTCGGGGAAGCATTTGGTCAACATTTAATTGAATTCCATCATTCAAATCAGCTGTAGCAGCTCCAATTTGAATCCTAGTGTGCATAGGTAAGTTCCCTTATTTGGAGGAGGGATCAACATCGATCATTCCTGGCAGACCACGAAGGTCTGCCTATTGATGCCCCGAAGTTTCTACATGATATATGTCTGTTCTATGATGCCTATGTTTGTGATACTCATCCGATAGAACTCACTGATGCCGAGTAAGAGGTAGGGTCCCTCCTAGCTTTTCCTCGCTGTTGCTGACTGAGTTGGTTCATTAGGTTGATATTGGCCTGAATCTGCTGATTTAATTATCGACGATTATCCATGAGCTCTCTTATTAGATTCTAGAATTCAGCTCTCGTAATAGAATTAGTTGGATTCTAGACTTCAACTGATTCAACATTCACATCCATTGGTTGACTGCTCGGGCCTTCTTGCTGGATACTAGCGTTTTCATTTCCTTCCACGTTCTAAGAAGTAAATCTAGTATTCCTCACCATTGTTGATAGTTTTGCTTAGATTTTTGAAAATCTGTGTAGAACGAGCAAACTTCCTGAAGATAACTTTGGATATCCTTATGGGGATTTATGTAATCTAGTAGCAACAAAGGGATCCTAATAAGCTGAGAATCACGGTTCTTAGTGAAAGCACCAAAATGTTTGAACCAAACATGGTCGCAAACGCCCAAGAATAGTTTTTGTAGAGAAGTAAATGAAGAAAAGTAAAATTAAAATGAGTAAGTAAATAAGCAAGCAACAAATAATAAGCCGTAAATAAAGACACAAAAGTTTATAGTGGTTCGGCGTTGTATGCCTACGTCCACTTTAAAGATTATACTTTTATTACTCTCTTATGAATCTGATTACAATAGTAGAACAAAGCTTGCACTACAATGGAGTCTCGAGTATCCATAAGTGTAAAGATCCTGAATATGAACCAATAGGTCAGTTTATAAGGTGAGATGATGAGATATTTCGCTAAGATTTCGGTAGAGGGTTCTCCAGGTCTATAGGGGCCCACTATAACGATCGGTGGTTGTAATTCATCGTTTCAACGAGGTATAAATCATATCGATCATTATTTTTGCCTTTGATTGTCATGCGATCATTTGTGGGGGGTCCCACATGCCTCTAGACCTTGCTCCTAAAATATGAAGTCATTTTGAATTCTAGTTTATGAGATATGGATCAATCTTTGTTGTATTTTGATTGTTGTTGAGTTACATCGATCATTAGGACCGATCGGCGTAAAACGATCGGCATTTCTTGAACCTAAGAGTTTTGACCTGCGATCATTTTTGTGGGCTCCACCCTTCAATATATTGATGCTATGAAAGTTTCAAGTGAATTGGCCTCATGGATTTTAAGATACCGATCGATCTACGCTGATTCGAGCTGTTTTATGGATTGTTCCCAATCAATCCATATAAATCCTTGCTTTGTCCGTAACTAGAGCATATAAACTCCGATCGACTTTAAATTTGGAATGTAGCTTCATAGTGCTATGCATGTTACTCCATACCGATTGCACCTCGATTAGGTCCCGGTCTGAATCTGCTCAACCATCGCCCATAGTATTACATACAATTGATTCTCAAGGCTGGTAACCATTCATTTCTAGCCAAGTTGATGATATCATGGCCTTGCCAAAAGGCGGGATAATAGGGAATATAGAACAAGAATCTAAATTCCTCTCTTTTTTGGTCGGCCTTCCTTTTTCTTGGTTGAAGGAAGGAAGAGGACCAAGAGACTTTTGCAACTAAAGCTGGGATGTCAGCTGATGTGAGACAAGGTCACTGCTGTGAGGCTTTCAACCTCGTGGTCGTGGAATTGAGCCCTATGGTGGGCGTCAAAATATTGACCCGATTTTTCATCACGAGTGTGGAAAACCCGACCGAACCATGAAATGTGATTGCGTCGGTAAGGATACTACCACATCGACGCTAGGCTTACTTTTTGGACGCGTTGACCCCGGAGGAAAGGCTCGCCATTGGTAAGGGCGCGAACCCATTTGAGTCACAAGGTTGGTTGCGGGCTGACCACCCCCAGGCGGAGGGCGGCCGAATGGGCCCTTTGCTGTTAGGTCGTTGCTTGAGGGTATGTGGACTAAGATGGGTAGGAGTGGATGGAGGCGCTTGCCCATGGTAGGGATATGGTGGGATGGAGTGGATAGGGAGACTTGCCTATGGCGGGAGACGGCAGGGACTGATCCTAAGGAGAACTAAATACAGAAAGTAAATACACAACGATATATAGTGGTTCGGTCCAGTGCGGCCTATGTCCACTACGATGTTCCTTTACTATATCGACCTCTTACAATTTACAGACTGTCACAAGAGAATAATAAAGGAGACTAGACTAAATATTAAAAGAGTATAATATCCTAGTCTAAGGGTCTTATGGGGAGGAGACCTGAGGAAAGACCCACCAAGAAGGCCGTTCCTTGAGGAGGAGTCTCGAAGGTAGAAGAGCTCTTGAAGGAGGGGTTGCTGGTGGTGGTCGGAAGGTAGGCGCTAGAAGGAGGTGCTGCTAGCTGAAGTGATAAGCTTGCCATTGGAGGCGATGAGGGTAGTAGAGCTTGGAGGGTAGAGACTATAGGTTGAGTGGTAGAGTTTGATGGAGGCTCTCTCTAACAGAAGTCAGGTGAAGCCGCCATTAGAGTGGCTTTGGAGGAGGAGAGAGTTGGTGAGGGAGATGGGTTAGAGAAGTCGTTCTATCCATCCATTTATTTGTCTGTCTCCTTCCATTTTTCTTTTTTCCTCCCTTTTCCCTATGGTACGACATCTGGTATATATAGATGATGTGGGGTGTGAAACGATGATAGATATTGTAGAACAACAGTGCACGAGAGACTATGGGTCGTGGATTTGAGGGGACGCAGGATGGGAGCCAGCTAGAAAGCAGATTCGAGCCTACGGCTCATATTGCTTACCAGTTGGAAAGAAGAGTCTATGGCAAATCTAGGAAAGGCGGCAGGCTTTAGTAGGTAGGGGTGTAGGCATTCTAATTGGCTATTGGAAAGGTTGGGGGAGAGAAAAGGGCTATGCATGGAGTACTGTTGGCAGAGGAGCGGTACTTTTCTCTAATTACATGTACTTCAGAGCGGTCGGACTGGGAATGGTTTGGGTACATCACGGTAAGCTGTTTCAGGTTAAGCGGACGGTCCTAACTGGTAGGCTCAAGATTGCTAAGGACATATGGCGGTTGGTCCACCATGGTCGAGCGGATCCCTATGTGGGAATAGTTAGGCCACATGAGATAGCCAGTCCGGTGTCAGCTCTGAACGACCCGGGCATCCGACGGAGGGCGGACATGTAGGGCCCGATTTCAATCGTGTGGAGAGAGAAGTCGACGGATGGTCATGTGAGAGTAGAACTACTTCTGATATTAGGATTGTGCCGAGGGCGGACCCAGGCCTTAAAGGGGCAGGAAGGCCGCTAAGGAATGACGTTGCACGAAAGGTGTGGTATTTGGCGCATGGATTTGGATAAAGGACCGGATCGGATGGGTGCTGGGGAGGCTGGGGACTGCTCTTGCTGCTAAGGGAAAGGATGCCAAGGAAGGTCGGGGCGCAACCTTTGGATTATGCCTCTAGGAGGGATTGGCTCACCGGCTTTAGAGGATAATTAGAATGTTAGGAGCGCTCGATGCCTTATTGAGGAAGGCGGGTCGCCTATTGACTGAGCTTCCATCCGTGGTGTCTCCAGATGCGGAGTAGGCGCGGTTGGCCATCGAAGACGATGGAATGGTCGCCTGCTGATAGGGTAACCAGCTAGCTGAGCGAGGATCTGGGGAACGGATCGACTTTGTTAGCTTCTCTAGGAAGTTTTTGTTTACCCAAAATTTTGGGTAACATTTTTCCCTCGAAGTCTGTCTTTGCTTATAAAGGCAGACTTGAAAGCTTTTAGGCTGATCCGGATCTAAGGGAAACAGGGAAGGCCATCCCTAGAAGTGGCTTTGACGAGAGCTCATGCAAAAGACGGCGCTGTCTGACCGCAATTGGGAGATGGTCACTAGACGCGATGTTGGCTGCTTCTGGCTAGATCCTAGGATGATGAGGAAGAATGGCCATGGCTTGTTGATGAACTGAGCGGTTGAGAACTGGAGGGCGGATTCATGGGGCTTTCTTTGTAGTTTTTTGGATTTCGAAGACGGGATGCCCCGAGCCCTGGGCATGCTAATTAAGAGGCTAGCTGGTGTATCCACCTTCTTGCTAACTATAGACTGGGGGTAGACACCAAAAAGACATCCATTGTCCAGCCCGAAGCAATTGGGGCATTGCTCGATTTGACGGGAGTGAATAATGCAATCCGTTAATATCTCTGGTTGCTCCAAGTAGGTTCGAGTGTCCTAGTGTTGCAGCATTTAGACAGCTGACGAAGACGGCTGCAGAGGGAGACAGCTGCAAGAATGCTGGAGAAGGACCTGTCTGGGGGAATCCGTGTCGTGCCAGCTCCAAGCGAACATCGGGTAGCAGTTGGAATGCGCGTTGTGGTCACCTTACTAGTTCGGATATTCTTGACGTGAGTTAAAGAGCGTGGCCGCCTCTGAGGTCTACGGTAGGGACGCATCACCGATTGAATAGGGATATGATCTTGAGCCCGAGTCAAACCCGTGTCGAATTGGAGCACTGTGACCCACTTACTGTTCCTGGTGAATAAGGTGGGCATGGTTGGATGCATTCCATAATCTCGTGCGATCCTCGTGAGACCCTGGATATGTCGTGGCATGCTTATACCAGACTATCTTAGGTAGTGGTGGATGCCCCTAGGTTTAGAGGAGGATGCTAATGGGGGGTGCAGGAATGTTGGTGCTGCCCGAATTTATTGGATGAAATGGCGAAAGAGGTGACTTTGCTTCATGACTATAGTTCTGACCGACGTAGGATATGCGGCTGTGGACACTAGAATATTGCAGGTTAAGTAGGGTGTGTAGGCCAGCTTTGGCGGGAGTCTATGGCGGCCCGTTAGAGTGGGTGAAGATGTTGCTACTCGCCAAGCCACTCTTGGGGAAAGCCGTGTGAGACCGAGGAAGAGATGCTTGCAAACCCAGGGGAATTTCTAGGGTTTTTCTTCGATACTCGAATCCACTACCAATGGTCTCGGGTAGAGGCCAAGGATTGGAATTCAAGGCTGCTGCCGGTGGTGCAGGAAAGATGCTCCTCAGCTTCGGACTCCATGTCCCATCCTTTGGTCGAGAGGTACCACCCTCGGGTCGCCTGCCGATACTATAAGGGAGAAGAAAGGAGAGCGGGGGGCGCTCTGCCGACCAAAGCAGTACCTGGAGGTCCTTGGAGCACACTATGAGGATCAGGAGGGCTGAAGGATGTGGGCGGGACTACATCTCGGGGGAACATGAGACTGTGGCTGCTTCTCTCGGGAGAAAACAGGACTGTAGAACAGAAATATGAATTCTTCTCTCTTCTGGTCGGTCTTCCTTTTTCTTGGTTGGATGAAGGAAGAGGACCAGGAGACTTTTGTGACTAAAATAGGGATGTCGACCGATGCATGACGAGGTCCCTACTTTGAGGCTTTCAACCTTGTGGTCATAGGATCGGTCCCCACGGTGGGCGCCAGAATGTTGACCCATTTTTCATTACGAGTACGAAAAACCCAGCTGAACCTCGGAATGCGATCGCGCCGGCGAGGATACCGTCGCGCCGATGCTAGGCTTAATTTTTGGATGAGTTGACCTCGAAGGGAAGGCTCACCGTTGGTAAGGGTGTGAAGCCGTTTGAGCCACAAGATTTGTTATGGGCCGATCCCCCCACAAGCGGAGAGCGGTTGGATGGGCCCTTTATTGCAGGGCCGTTTCTTGGAGGGAATGTGGACTGAGATGGGCAAGAACAGAAGGAGGTGCTTGCCCATGGTAGGGAGTATGGCTGGCTGGAGCAGACAAGGAGACTTGCCCATGGCGGGAGACAGCAAAGTGTAGTCCTAGGGAGAACTAAATGCAGAAAGTAAATACACAATGATATATACTGGTTTGGCCTAGTACGGAATACGTCAATTGTGATGTTCCTTTACTATACTATATCGACCTCTTACAATTTATAGACTGTTACAAGAGGATAATAAAGGAGACTAGACTAAAAAGTACAAGAGTATAATATCCTAGTATAAGGGTCTCGTGGGGAGGAGACCCGAAGGTAGACCCACTGGGAGGGCCGTCCCTTGAAGAGTCTCGGAGGTGGAAGAGCTCTTGAATGAGGGGTCGTTGGTGGTGGTCGGAAGGTAGGCGCTAGAAGGAGGTGACGCTAGCTGGAGTGATAAGCTTGCCGTTGGAGGCGATGATAGTGGTAGAGCTTAGTGGGTAGAGCACGGTGGGTTGAGTGGTAAAGCTTGATGGAGGCTCTCTCTAACAGAAGTTGAGTGAAGCCACCATTAGAGAGGCTTTGTAGAAGGAGAGAGTTAGTGAGGGAGATGGATTGGAGAAGTCGTTTTGTCCGTCCGTTTGACTGTCTGTCTCCTTTCATTTTTCGTTTTTCCTCCCTTTTCCATATGATATGGAATTGGGTATATATAGATGATGTGGGGTGTGAATGGATGGTCGAGATTGTACAACAACAGTGCAGGAAAGGCTCTGGGCCGTGGATTGGAAGGAATGCAGAATGGGAGCCAGCTGGAAAGCAGATTCGAGCCCACGGCTCGGATTGCTTACCAGTTGGAAGAAGGGTTTATGGCAGACCTAGGAAAGACGACATGCTTTAGTAGGTAAGGTGCAGGTATTCTGATTGGCTATTGGAAAGGTGGAGGAGAGGAAAGGGCTGTGCGTGTAGTACTGTTGGCAGAGGAACATTACTTTTCTCTGATGGCGTGTACTTTAGAGCAGTTGGACTGGGAATGGTTAGGGTACTTTGCTGTAAGCCATTTCGGGTTAAGCAGGTGGTCCTAGTTGGTAGGTTCAGGATTGCTAAGGACATAACGCAGTCGGTCCACTACGGTCATGCGGATCCCTGTGTAGGAGTAGTTGGCCACACAAGATAACCAGTCCGGTGTCGTCTCTGAACGACCTGGGCATTCGGCGAAGGGCGGACATGAAGGGCCCGGTTGCAACCTTGTGGAGAGCGGAGTAGATGGATGCTCATGTGAAAGCGAAGCTACTTCTGATACTAGGATTATGCCGCGGGTGGACCTGGGTCTTAGAGGGGTAAGAAGGCCGCTAAGGGATGGCGTTGCACGGAAGATGTGTCACTTGGTGCATTGATTGGGATGAAGGACCAGATCGGGTGGGTGCCAAAGAGGCCATGGGCGGCTTTGGCTGCTGTGGGCAAGGATGTGAAGGAAGGCCTGGGGTCACAACTTTGGGCTTATGCCTCTAGTAGAGATTGGATGACCAGCTTCAAAGGATCGTCAGAATATTTGGAGTGCTCGGTGCCTTGTTGATGAAGGGGGGTTGCCTGAGGGCTGAGCTTCCATTCGTGGTGTCTCTGGATGCGAAGTAGACGAGGTTGGCCACCAAAGAAGATGGACTGGTCGCCCGTTGACGGGTGTAACCTACTAGTTGAGCGAGGATCTGACGGTTGGACCGACTTTGGGAGCTTCTCCAGGAAGTTTTTGTTTACCTAAAATTTTGGGTAACAATGACATAAATAGATAAAGACAAAACAAGGATCAAACTGAAAGCTTGGTTTGAGGGGATTAATATCAAAATACAGTATATCAAAACTATATACATATATAAATAGGAAGATACAAAGATACAACCAGTCCTCTGCACAAGCGTGGCTCAAGGGTAATATGGACTATCCATAAACAAGTAAAGCAAACCCATTCCAATGAATAAGGAATCATACCTCATCCTTCTCTTATCATATAACCAAAAAGTCATCATATCCTAGTATACTATTAATACTAGAAAATCTTGTATGCCTATAAGGACCCTGTTATACTACTCATACACAGATGTCAAGGGTAGCACTAACTGCCGCCAACAGCTCCTCTACTATAAATAATATAACAATCCTTATTGCATAAGTATCCTATCATAGGTAAGTGGTGATATAAGTATCCTATCGTAGGTAAGTGTACGAGAACATCACAATGAACCATACCACCCACCATCTATCATAGGTAAGTGTACGAGAACATCACAAATGAACCGTACCACCCACTATCTACCATATATTGTCCACTCTAACGATATACCACAAGTCATCTACCATATGATATAATATGAATCATCTACAATATGATATAACCAGTTAATGGTAGGTGGATTCCTGAGGACATCATGCTTAATCGACCTTCTATTGACTACCCATTAGACAATAAACCAAAATAAGTCAGCATCTAAATATACCATAAAATCTGAGTCACATCACAATGCAATAGACTCATATAAATCTCACATTGATATCTACTATAGGCATGGGTGATGTGTGCTATATTTTAGATAGTGGTCGCCATCTCTCTCTGAAAATGATCTGAAATCTCATGTGCACATTATGCAATTCTCTTGCGGTATCATGGATTAATTAACCGTTATATACCCATACTATATGGATAACAGGAATATCCCATATAATGTGCTCTCGGTGGCTCGAGTCGGCCCACCAAAGTCATATAAAATGTATCGTTTCTAATTAGTAAAGTGTTGATATAGTCATCTATATCAAGTACCGGGAGTCAATACACAACTCTAGTCCCGCCTAACAAGTCATAGTAATGTCACATCTTGTCGATTATTTCTAGGCCCCATCAAGTGAAAACGTTGTAAGTTCAATCTCGCTTCGACAGTGCCTCCTTCATATTAACCACTTAAGGCTCCATCATGCTTTGCGTTGAGTTCGATAATTAAAGGTCTCAAAGAGATCCCCTAGAACCTGCTCACCAAATATCAAAAGGATCGCATTGAAATCCAGTATAAATTGCTTGGATTTCACCAATTGAAAACATCTGATTCACCTTTCCCTAGATCGAGTTTGGGGCTTCGCCTTGCTCCAACCTAGCTTGAGCGAGGTTCGATGTGTGTCCATCTTACACTGCTACTAGAGCAGCAGTGCCTGAATGCGTTGCTGCATTAGGTAGTAGTAGTATACACTGTTGCGGTATGAAGCAGCGGTACACAATACTGCTTGAGGTAGTAGTGGTTATACTACTACCTAGTGGCAGCAGCGTGGAAACACTCCCGCCACAAGGCAACAATTTTCACACTACATCCTGTGGCAGCAGTGTAAATTTTGCTACTACTTTGTGGCATTGCAGCAGTGCACATATGCAGCCCCAAATCTAATCGGGGCCCCTCAAATTCCGGTAAGGCCGGAGTGAGGTTCGAGTCATGCATTTTCTTTGTTGGACTTTGATTGTAATTGCTATATATAATGTTGTGCATTATTTTTATAATCCAAGGCTTGCTACCATTATTCTATCTAATCCACACAACCATTTCAAATAATCAACCATCAGCTATATTCTACCAAATTCATACATTATACCAGTCAATCTAGCTATTATAATATCCATTTTTAACATCCAATTTATCCAAAAATCACATTTTTTATCAAACTTCTTCTTGAAAGTCCAATATCTCTTAATACTATTTTATAAATTGTATCACTATTCTGTAAAATAGACATATAGCTTCATTTTTCTAAGCCCTTTGATATATAATATCTTCATTAGAATTTAGTATTCGTCTCTTAGTCACTTTATAAAATCTTTTAACGATATTATAAAATATTTCATTCGCTTATAAAAAAATTATTCACTTTAAAATTATTTCTTCATTTAAGTAATATATATAAGCACTAAATAAACTTCATTAAGGCTCTAACCACTTTAATAATAAGTGTAGAGCTCTAAACTCACTTAATTAGCTTACTAACTTCACTAAAACCAATTAAAATGATTTGGTTAATTCTAACTATGGATACATTCATAGTTATATCACCTAATTAGACCCAAATTAACCCATAACATCACGCATCATTATTTAATTAACACCAAATCCATTTCTAAGCTTACTTACTTCTCCAGTTTTTAATAATGTGTTGATATATTCATGTTTATAACATAAGCTTAATCAAATCTTATCATTCTCTAAACCACTTTATATCACTTCCCAACCATATTTAAATAAATTTATGAAGGGTAACAAGTAAACGTAGTTAGAGAATCATCCCACTCACCATTTCTTCTTCAAATCAAGCTCCTAATTAGCAAAATCCATTCCTTGCTCTCTTGAAATTTGAGATAAAGCTCCAAACTCCACTTCAAGCCAATCCAATGATGAGTTTTGTGAGAAATGGGATGAGAGGAATTATAGTGATTTCTTTTAGATTTATAAGAATTTATATAAGCATGGATTGGTAGAGCTAGGTTTAGAGCTTAAGGAATGATTAGGAAAGAACTTAGGAGAATGAAAAGGAAAATGACTCGTGTAATGAAAACAATGAAGAGGTTAGCCACTTATAAGCTAGCTTATAGGCCTTAGCCCAAATTCACTTCATCCATACTAAAATACTATTCGCTCCTAAAACTTAACGACTCCATATATAGTTTAGCTTATCCTTATTTTTCTAGCAATAGGATTGCGGTCTCAACGACAATGGCCTGAGTCCTAATTCATTTGTCTTCAAAAGGCGAATGTTTTGGATATATCGATAATTAAGGATTTAATATTCAAATAACTTATTTAAATATCCATTCATTAATTTGTAGACTGTTACATTATCCCCCTCCCCTTAAAAGAATTTCATCCACGAAATCTTAAATACGGGTTAATGACTTTAACCCCACAAGCCTTAAGTACAACTAAATTGGAAAATTTTGATAGTACCTCCTTTGCATGGCTAACATTTCGAAAACTCACAAAACACAACATACATCTCATATATGAGGCATCTCATATCTGAGAATACATACAGCAACAAAGGCATATATGTTCTCTATCTAATCCATATGTACCTTTTTGCAAGCAAACTTATACCTCCATGCGATGTAAAGTAAGTAAGCTCCAAAGCTATCGTGTAATAGCATTTAGTCTCAGCCCATAAATACCCAAAAAGTACTAACAAAGAGGATTATGCACCAACTTAAAAATAACTCAATATTTAAACATGTATAATTTAGTGTAGTAACTGATATTACCATAATCATACATGACTACTCATTGGAGAATTTAAACTAAAATAAGTCGATATATAAATATACTGTAACACCTCACCCCTATACGCATACCATCTAAGAATATAAATATGTAATACTGTCAGGTAATACGGAGAATGAGGCTGTATGGGGTACAAATGTGAATATTCCATTGGGCTAACGCCGGTATGTATCTCAAAATCAAATAAATAACTCACCATATACATACATAATATTGGCATAAAGCAATAAGCACATATGCCTCCAAGATAGAACAATACACAATATAAAATAGATCGCAGAGAACACAGAGTCACCCATACAGCGATAACATATAATAATAAATATACATGAGTCCATGTGGGTTTACAAAGATAGTCAAATACCTAGTAACATCGAAAATATACATAACATGTCCAACATATACATCTCGACCACTCACGAACATAAGTAGCAACAAATATGTATAATAATATACAAATATGCTATCACTATCTATGCCCAACACCCACATAATGGTAATCCGTTCCTGAACCTAAAATGTCTCAGACTAACTCGAGTATTATATCAGTAACGCACAGGTCAGACTATGTCTAGAATGTAGATGTCAATAGAAAATAACAACTAGCATGGAATAACAAGTGGAACACAAGTGGCACATGCATATCTCAAGTGTCAACATATCTCACAAACATGCACATATAAAAGGTAACCCACCTCCAAATAAAGTCAATTTAACAAATCAATGGGCATATAATCAAGTGGGTGATACAAGCATAATCTAACTATCATCAAATATAAACTCATCAACAATACAAGACATGCTCTCAGCAGTGGCCTAGATTATCTCTCGGGTAATCATAAAGTAGACATACCCAGGGTCCATCTCATTTAATAAATATGTATATAATACATAGCAATCACCCAAATCAAACATACACGAAATATAAATATGGCATACCCACTGTAGCTAGGTTCATCTCTCAGATAGCCATATAAAAATAGGTATAAGGTCCAACTTTATGCTCTCATCATTTCTAGCTATCCTCGATAGCTATATAATAATGTGTACGGGGTTACAAAACCTCATAGACTCTCAGTATTATAAATAATTCAAGAGATCGATAACCACATAATAATCATCTAGACCTTCAACCTCATAGTAATCGGCTTGGCTTTCAGCCAATTGAATAATTATACGGTCTCTCAGACCAATACTAATCCACTTAACTCTTAGTATCATGGATAAACATCGGGACTCTCAGTTCTATGTTATCTCAGCATCATAATATCTATTTCATTATCAGTCTCGACAAATAATTGAATCGAATCGACTCTCTGGTGTTAACAAAATGATCTCATATAGGTGAATAAGTAGTGTTTATAGCATCTCATGCTATCTCATCAACAATAATGACCAGATAGAAGACTGACATCTCTCAGCCTGGTCCAAAAGCCTTCCACATACACTCTCAGCACAACTCCTACAGTCTTCGTTACCTCGAGGTCGTCGTGAGCCAATATCCATCAAATGCACAACTACGTTATGCATTGGTCATGACCCAGTAAGTGCCCAAATGGTAACAGCCTATTGGCCTAAGTGACAAAGGGGCAGTGGCTCTCAACCATGGCTATCATCAATGGCTCTCCATATACATCAACAGGTGTGCCATGGATTCAGAGAACGACCTCGCAATCAGACCAATGGGATGGATACTAGCCAATCTTGTTTACTCCTCGAAGTATAATAGGAGTACACATAATAAATATACACTCTTATGGCCATCAGCCTGCACACTCTCAGTGTGCATCATCTTAAATATAATACACCGTATTCTTAACCCTGTTAGAGTGACATCTACTTACACAAAGTAATCGAACAAATATCAGCTCAGGCATCCCATAACACCTGGTGTCACTAGCCCGTTTACTCAATGCTCGTAATGCACTCATCATCGCACAATTATTATGTATAACAAGTCTAAAGAATAGCCGGAGAAATTTTATCGAATGTCACATACCTGACGTTATTATAACTCCGTTTATTCTAATTCCTCGTTAAACAGAAGTATAAAGCAATCAAAACATACAACTCTACTATTTATTGATTCAGAAGGGGTTTTAAAACACACTTTTCCCTAAAATCTCTAAAACCATTCCAAATATCAATATTCGATCAAAAGAAAATCAATTTATAAAACTATCATTCTTTCTTAAAAATCCATTTACAGTTTTATAAACAAATATTCGCAAACCTCTCATTTAATTATAAGGAAATTTATAAGTTAAAAATTCAATTCAATTCTAAATCTTTTAAAATTACACTTTGAAAAAAACAAATATATATATATATATATATATATATATAACTTCCAAGATTATTCTTAACAAAATAAATCATAAAATTATTTCCAATAATTTTCACGTCACAAAATAAATCATCCTATCTTATTTTAATTTCAAAGTACCATTTTCTCAATTTCCCTTGCAAATTAATAGATTGAATTCAATTATTATTACTACAAAACATTAATTCTCAAACCTCCAGTTCATTAGATCTAAATCAAATTAGCTCATCACTTTAACATATAAATTTTTAAATATAAAATCCTTCAAATATATTTTTATACAGACAAATGAATAAAAGTATAATTATTCACAAATTCTCTAATTTGATAAAATACTAAAATTTATCATTTTCAAATAATTTTGATTCCCATAATTCTCAAAATTATTTTGCTTTTATATTTTTCTTAAATCATTCCACATTCAAATTTTCTATTAACTACAATTTCTCCAATATTAAATAAGAAAATCATTCCAAAAATTCACTAATTTATTTCCAACATAATTTTTTATTTCAAATCTTCACCTTTAAATTTATTTACCCTTTTTCGATCAATTACAAGTGTGATCTCATCACAACAATAATCAATTAGAAATATCCAATACAATTTCACCGAATTAAATCCATACCAACCAATAACACTTTCACACAAAGTAGAATCTAAAACATAGTGGTGAGTTATCTAAATAACTCACTCAAAGAATACAAGTAAATCCAGTGTCAACCAATTCAATCCACATTATATCGATTCAACCACACAATAATCAATTAACAAGAATAAAAAGGATTCTATACTAGAGCAAGGTTGTAAGTAAATAAATTTACTCACCTCGATATAGCCTCCAAATTGAGCGATTAAGCTTGCGATTGCTTCTCTTTCCCACTTTCAACGATAATTTCAATCCTCCATTTATGCTTCCCTCTATCTTGCTGAACTAATTCGTGCACTGCCTAAACCTTGCTTCATCACACGTCAAACGCAACCTCCTCTATGTTGAAGTCAGCAGTACCCTGATCCGCACCGTAGCAATACATCATCATCGATGCTTCAAATCCACAAATTCTTGCACATGAGTAGGCATCACACCACACCCCTTTGGCTTGTGCAAGCGCACCTCCCCAGGTCGCATAACAGGCCGCCGCTCCCCCTCCTCGGCATAAACGTCGTTCGCCCAACCTAATCGCTTTGTGTGAATGCGATTTATGTTTTGTTTTTTATACGCAATTTACATTTTGAGAATCAGCTGAAGAGGATTAGAGAAAATATGGGAAACATGTTCAAATTTGGGGATGGGTGAGCTAGGTTTTGGATGAACAGGAAAATGGGTGAAGTTTTAATGGGCTTGGGTGATTTGGTTTGGGCTTAACTTGATTTATCTATTCGTTAATTTTTCCTTTCGTATAAAGTACTCTTTTAATTTATTTACAGATATCCAAATCTAATTCAAATAAATTTACACTACATTTTATAAGATATATTTCGATAATTAGACAAATTTTATTCGGTTCAATACTTGTTTATTTTTATTTTTAATTTAATCATTTGTTGTTCCAACGTAAAGTAAATTTATTTGTTTTTCAAAAATTTCAATTATATCATAATTATTTACACCTCAAAATATTTTACTGTGATTAAAACATTTTTATTTAGTTTCAATATATTATCTGAAAATAATTTACTAATTTAATTCAATTTATTAAATCAAACTCTTTTATTAAGTAGAATTTAATTAGCTAAAAAATTATTTTTAAAATATTAATTATCAAATTTTGAATCAAAACAATTTTATTTTAGTTATATACGACGTAGAAATAAGAGTTGTTACTGACTTTCCCCTTAAGTAAATTGCGTCCTCGTAATTTCTTATAGGGAAACGTCATACACAACTCAAAGCCTGAACTTTCTTCATATTCTACAAACTTCTATCAGACTGAAGCTTACAAAATCCTTTATGTGGCTCTTACTTTCCAAACCATCTAATCGTATGGTACTATTTTAAATAGATTCAAGTAACGATTTTCTATTTTTCGCAGACGGTATTTTTTGGTGAATTTTTTTCTATATGTTGGATTTTTTGAATTTTTTTGAAAGAGTTGCCTTTGTACGGAGAGCATTCAGAAAAACCAAAACACAATATAATCACAAAATTAATATACATCCCAGCATGGGACATCCTGAAACATGGGTAAATAAGATAATAATAACAACCTATATTTGTCTATCATTATATGCATAAACACGTACCTTAGCTTGCATTTTTATGCATGTTTCCTTGATTTTTATGCGAATAAAAGCGATATTGCACCAAAATCGAACCTGTATGGCTTCATGTACCTATGCTAGGCTCAAAGAAACCATATAAGTTTGTATATTACAACTAAAAATAGGTTTACATTCACAGTTCACAAAAACAATGTTGCATTTTCATTTGATGACTCTACATCTAAATTTCAAGTGTTAAAAACTCAAAACTATTTAACACTTAAAAAAGAAAAGTTGGAGCATACTCAAATAGATTTTCAAAACATCTTTCATATCTTGAAAATATGATTTGCTTCAAAAGTTATAATGGTTATACTAAGCAATTACAAATTCGGAAACAATAATTAAAATGGAGGCCCACTGCCTAAATCTGTGTTTTCAACCTCAATAACACCAAAATTTTATAAGAAATCACAAAACAAAAGATATTTTTTAAGTTCTTAGCTTTTCGAGATATGCAATATCGTCAAAGTCGGACAAACCGTTCAAAAGTTATAGTCAAAACAATTCAGCCCTGTTTTCATGCAATTTTGCATCCGGTAACAGGAACATACAACTATTTTAATTATGTATAAATCATAGTCTGCTTCAAAAACTTATGAAGTGATTAACATAAAAGTTGTTACTTAAGTAAATATCTTACTAACCAAAGAAAAATCGCTAAAATCCTATCACACAATCAAAAGTCATGCCTATTTTACTACAACACTTCGAATTTACATTTCACAAACTTTTCCTTTGAAACTATATAATTTTGATCCGACTACCTATATCAAAGTTGCTTTTTTCAACTAGGATTACAAAATGTCTTCCAAATATTCCTTTAATTCCAAAATCTCAACTTCCCAAAATATTCCTTCAATTCAAAATGTTAAAACTCATATTATCTCTCATTTATTTTTCAAAATAGTATTTATCTAGCTTCCACACAAAACAACTTTTAATATATTTCATTATCATTAAAAGTCCGAATATATATATATATATATATTTAATTATGTTTTCAAATTACCAAATTTTACTCTAAGTAAAACTTACTTACTCACAACTCAAATATATGTACCATTTTCTAAATAGAAATCAATTACACTGTAAACCAATGATGATATAAATACTACAAAATTCAATTTACATAAACTGCATTTTTTCTAAGGAACTTTTATTCCACACATCACATGTTATATATTTTCTCTTATTTATATATATATTTATGATTTTAGATTTATTTAAATGATATCTCATTCATCGTCATTTTGTGTTATTATTATTTTTTCCTAAAACCCAATTTATTTTCATACAAAATATTACTTGCTTTCCGTTGGAAAACATTTTCCAAAGCCATTTAAAATTAATCTTTCAAATATATTTCCTAAATGATTTAAATATAATCCATTAATCAACAAGCTTAGTTTCAAAATATCTTTCACTTTCGATGCACTTTTTTTTGAAACCCCAAATTTCAAATTCATAATATATTTATAACTTTGTTTATAATAAAACTTAATGCCAAAACGCCCAAAATAAATTCTTTATTCCATTATTCATAAGATATCATTCCATTTCAAAATTACTTACTTTGGTTCCGTAAAATTATCCAAAATATTTACTTCATTTTATTTTTGAAAACTTATATACATGTAATTTATTTCTCAATGCATCATACCACTCATCCAAGTCACAATTAAAAAAAATACTATAAGCAGACATACAAACGCAACACCATAACCCATATAATTTCAAATTCTAACATATAAATATAAGTATATCGACGATGTCTCGCCATGAATTTCTAGTGGCTCATTTTGTCGGTTAGCTACATTATTAACTATGGGATCAACATTGCTCGCCATCAACTTCAGTTGTCCACTAATGCTCGATGGCTGTAATCATTACATAAAAATCTAATCGTAGAATTTTTTTTCAAAACAATAAATCTCCATTTTCAAAATATTGCCATCTTTTCAAAATTTTAAATATAACTTCTTAAAATATTAGTTCTAAAGATAGCTCAAATATTTTACTTCTTTCCAAAACCTTGTGTCATGTTTCTCATCCTAGTATTTAGGATCCCTATCGATAACGTTGATCAGGCGCATCGACTAGAATTCTTAAAGTACTCAACGAACAATTTAACATGAAATTAATTCCAAAATTTTCTTTATATATTTACTTGCAAATATACTTTAAATAATTTTACTTTTATAAAACAATTGCTTCCTTAAAATATTATCAACCTTCAAACAATTTATTTTCAAAATCATTACTGATATTTATCATCCAAAATTTCAATTTCTTTCAAATTAATCTTCAACTTATCTCAAAGTATTGTTATTTTCTCCAAAATCTCAAACATTACTCAAAATATGATTTTCAATCACTTTTTAAAATGATATCACTGTTTTATTAAATTTTATGCTTGCTTGAATAAAAATATTCAGTTTCAAAATGCGTGTATGCATTCAATTCAACAACCATTCACAACAAGGCAATTTATCACAAACCATCCATCCATAAAATCAAACAAGCATTATACAAGCATTTATACATTTTCAAACAAACACCTCCAATGGAAAACTATCGACCAATTTCCACTGTGCAACTCTAATCACTACTGGATCACTTCATTCATATCCGAGCCACACATAGGTTTATTCATCATCATTAATGCCAACACTACTCGTCGGACTAACTACTTCTACCTTCACTACTTCATCAGCCACTTTGTATCTCATACACAGACTATACTAAGAAGTAGTAGAAGAAATATATTATATAGTAAATAAAATACAAATATGTCCCCAGATGATTACCCTTGTAATCATCGTATACTCCTATTATCACTTGAGTATAAACATTACTCTACCACATACCCATGGGCACAGGGACTCTAAGTCTTCTCTAAGGCCAGGACTCGTGTCTCTTACACTCTGTATTGTTCTGAACTTGCTTTGATGCCAAAACTATAACACCCCATCCTATACCCATATTATCCAAGTGTATTACTATGTAATACTGTAAAATAATACAAAGAATGAGGCTATATGGGGTACTCACGTAAATATTCCATTGGGCTAACACTGGTATGTATCTCAAAATCGAATAAATAACTCACCATATACGTACACAGTATTGGCACAAAGCAATAAACACGTATGCTTCAAAGATAAAACAATACGTAATATAAAATAGATCACAAAGAACACAGAGTCATCCACACAGCGATAACATATAATAATAAATATATACAAGTCCAAGTGGGTTTACAAAGATATTCAAATACCCACTAACATTAAAATATACATACAATGTCCATTTTATACATCTCAACCACTCGCGAACAAATGTAGCTACAAATATGTAAAATAATGTACAAATATGCTATCACCATCTACGCCCAACATCTACATACTGGTCATCTATCCCTTAACTTAAAATGTCTCGTACTGACTCGAATATTATATAAATAACACACGGGTCACGCTATGTCTAGAGTGCAGATGTCAATAGGACATAACAACTAGCACGGAATAACAAGCGCAACACAAGCGGTATGTGCATATCTCAAGTGTCAACATATCTAACAACCAAGCACATATAAAAGGTAATCCATCTCCAAATAAAGTCAATTCAACAAATCAACGGACTTATAATCAAGTGGGTGATACAACCATATTATAACTATCATCTAATATAAACTCATCAACAATATAGGACATGCTCTTAGCAATGCCCAAGATTATCTCTCAGATAATTGTAAAGTAGAAATACTTGGGCTTCGTCTCATTCAGTAAATATGTACATAACACATAAAAATAACCTAAATCAAACATATATGAAATATTAATATGGCCTAACCTAAGTATCCAGGGTCAACTCTCTGATAACCATATAAAAATAGGTATAGGGTCCAACTCCATGCTCTCAACATCTCTAGCTATCCTTAATAGCTATATGATCGATGTGCACGGGGTTGCACAACTGCATAGACTCTCAGTCTCATAAATAATTCAAGAGATCGATAAGCATATAATAATCATCTAGACCTTCAACCTCATAGTAATCGGCTTGGCTTTCAGCCAATAGAATAATCATACGGTCTCTTAAACCTCTACTAATCGACTTAACTATCAGCATCGTGGATAAACATCGACACTCTCAGTCCTGTGTGCTCCTAGCATCATAAATATCTATTCCGGTATCAGTCTTGACAAATAATCGAATCAACTCTTAGCCATATAAAAACAATCTCATATAGGTGAATAAACAGTTTCTATAGTATCTCATGCTATCTCATCAATAATAATGACCAAATGGGAGACTGGCAGCTCTCACCCTATTCTAGGAACCTTCCTCACACACTCTCAGCACTACTCCTACAGTCTTAGTTACCTCGACGCCAATCGTGACTCAATATCCATTAAATGTAAGACAACGTTATGTGTTGGTCATAACCCTGCAAGTGCCCCAAATGGTAATAGACTACTTGCCTAAGTGACACAAGGGCGGTGTACTCTCAACCACAAACATCTACATGCATGTCACGAATTTGGGGAGCGACTCCGCAATCAGGCTGCTAGAATGGACACTAGCCAATCTAGTTTACTCCCCGATGTATAATAGGAGTATACACAATAAATAGAAACACTTATGGCTCTCAGCCTGCACACTCTCAACATGCATCACCATAAATATAATACCCCGTATACTCGACCCTGTTAGAGTGACATTTACTTACAGAAAGTACTTGAACAAATACCAGCTCAGACATCTCATACCACCTGGTGTTACTCACCCATTTACTCAATGCTCGTAAATTGCACTCATCATCACACAATTATTCTATATAACAAGTCCAAAGTATAACCGGAGATATATTACCGAAAGTCTCATACTAGACGGTATTATAACTCCATTTATTCTAATTCTTCATTATAAAGAAATATAAAGCAATCAAAACATACAACTCTATTATTTATTGATTTGGAAAGGGTTTTAAAATAGACTTTTCCTCAAAATCTCTAAAACAACTTCGAATCAATATTCGATCAAAAGAAAATCAATTTATAAAACTATCATTCTTTTTCAAAAATCCATTTACAGTTTTATAAATAAATATTCGTACACCTCTCATTTAACTATAAGGAAACTTATAAGTTTAAAATTCAATTCAATTCCAAATTCTCTTAAAATTACACTTTCCCTTTTTATTTAGAAATATTCAAAAAAAAATATGTATAAAACTTCCGCTCTTTGTGCCTTGCCCTAACCTCGCTCCATCACATATCAAACACAGCTTCATCTATGCTGAAGACGTGAGCACCCTGATCCGCACCGTAGCGCTACATCATCATTGATGCTTCAAATCCACTAAAGCATGCACACAAGTAGGCATCACACAAATCATCTCATGCAAGTGTGCTTCCCCAAGTCACATATCAGGTCATTGCTCGCCCTCCTCAACATTAACGTCGTTCGCCAGACCTAATCGTTTCATGCGAATGCAATTTTCTATTTTATTTTTTATATGTGGTTTATATTTCAAGAATCATTTAAAGCAGAGTAGGGAAAATATGAGAAAAAGATTCAAATTTGGGGATGGGTAAGCCAAGTTTTGAATGAAGAGGAAAATGGATGAAGTTTTAATGGGGCTTGGGTGATTTGTTTTGGGCTTAACTTAATTTATCTATTCTATAATTTTTCCTTTCTTTTAACGTACTCTTCTAATTTTTTACAAATATATCCAAATCTAATATAAATAAATTTTCACTACATTTTAAAAGATATATTTCGATAATTAGACAAATTTTATTCAGTTCAATACTTGTTTATTTTTATTTTTATTTAATTATTCGTTGCTCCAACATAAAGTAAATTTATGTTTTTCAACTATTTCAATCACTCCAAATTATTTAGACCTCAAAATATTTTATATTAACTAATTTTTTTTATTTAGTTTCAGTATATTATTTTAAAAAGAATTTGTTAATTTAATCTAATTTATTAAATAAAACTCTTTTTTAAACAGAATTTAATTAACTAGATATTTATTTTTAAATGTTAATTATCAAATTTTGAATTAAAACAATTTTATTTTAGTTAAATTTATTTATTTATACGACATGGGAATCAGATTTGTTACGTTTACCATAGACTCTAAGTCACATCAAAATGCAAGAGACCCAATAGATCCTATCTTGACCTCTATAGTAAGCATGGGTGATAAATGATCCAATTTGGATAGCCATAGCATCTTTCTCTAACATGTTACAACTAGTAAACCCCATTGTACAAGAAACCAAATATACCAAATGAGTAAAAACAACAAGCATACAGGCAACTGAACACACACAATAAGTAACAACAACTAGCATACAAGCAACCAAATGCACAAAAAGGTAACAACGACAAGTATACAAGCAACCAAAAACACAAAACAAGTAACAACAATTTACGTACAAACAACCAAACATACAATACAACAACAATTAGCATACAAACAGCCAAATATACATAACAAGTAACAACAATTAACATATAAACAACCAAACATAAAAAAGTAACAGCGGTAAGTACACAAGAAACCGAACACACAAAACAAGTAACAACATACACACACACAAATGATGTGTAAAGATCATCCAAAATAATATATGATTCCTAATCCAATCCTCTGTTTGCTCCCATGATTTCCTTGTTAAGCTAGCGTTAGCCACTTGACTCCTCTCATGCGAATTACAATCTGGTGCCTAAGTCCGACCACTGAAATTTCTTCGTACGCTAGAGTTGTGCATCAAAAAGCCCTAAGTCACCTCAAGAATCTGAATCAAGTGCTCATATTTATGAATTAAGTGAAAAACCTTCACCTAACTAGTGTAAATCACCTAGAAATCCCATGCTTAAACTAGATATTAAGAACCGATATGTAAATGGAGTGATCCATAGAAAACACTAGTGTAACTCATGGGATTAATCCCATTACCTAAGGTTCTAACACAAGATCAAAAACCTTTAACATGAATGACTCCATGCAAAACGTGTAAGTCGTCCGCTCGGTCTCTACTTATTAGTGGAAACCACCAAACCCTACTCGGATGCTAATTCTAAGTCATACTTAATCTATTAACACCTCAACTCAAAATCCCATGCCTCAGGTTCAAATGGAAATACCCTCGATTGTTATGCCTTATCTTACCAATTAAGGTTACTCATACAAGGTTTAACATACTCCCTCATTGACAAGCTACCCTACTAAAAATGGATGAAACGCCAAGCTCTCAGCCTCAAAAATAAACTATGACTCGGTCTAAAGCCAATATAAGTAATGATCTGCTCATTAACCTCCTCTTATACTATGTACCACCAAGCTAAAGCCTACCCCATAGAACGTTGGGAAGCAATCCTTTTCATGAGAACTTCCTCCAAGCCCATGTCGGCAAAAGCCTTCATACTTGTATGTATCCAAGACCATGTCTCAACGACAATCCTAAAACCCTTATATGGCATTCAAAAATGTACATGAGTAACCTATGACACGCACAACGTATCACTGTACATGTCGTAAGGCCGATCACATACACAAAACACACTTGCACCAATTCAATTTCAAGGACAAAAGCAGGGTCAAGCCAAAAGGCTCAACACAAGCAGTGCATGGTCAAGCTAAATAGCTCAACGCAAGCAAAAGTAAAACATAACAGCAAAGAAGATGGTGCAGAAATATGAAGTACAAAATCAAGTGCACATATAGACATACACACACAAGTTCAAAACCAGCAAAAGGATGCACAAGAAAAAAAAGCAGTAATGCAAAGCATAACACAACAACAAACCAGGTGTAGTAAGGGTGCAACCAGACAGGTAAAAAGTGCAAGTATACAAAGCACACAAGGTGCAACCAGACAGGTAAAAAGAGCAAGTGTATAAAGCACACAAGGTGCACCAGAAAGAAGGCAGAGCATGATTGTTTCAGCACAAGTGCACAAGCACAAATGTAGCAAATCAAAGAAAGTATACAAACTGTGCATAGAAAACTCATTTGCAACCTCAATCAGCTACACAAACTGAAGAACCTCATCATATCGTCTCCTATATCTTGCAGGCAGAAATGTAATCACCTAAAATGTAGCATCAACATCAAGTTCTTTTCTGGACAGTCATTTCTTGATCAACAAAGCAAGGGCTTTCAAATAGAAATAACATCATCATACAATATCCATCAAGTCACAAACACTACAAATAGTTCACCAGCGAGCATTACGACAGCCTGAGCATATCTTGGCCACAACAGTAGTGTTGTATACCATTCATTTACTATCCAAACACAGATCAGACACAACAACATCGATTCAACAAAGAAATGCATACAAGATAAAGTGAACAAGCCATGCACATAAGGTTGTACAAAATACATCAGAAAGCTCAATATAGGACACAAACAGCAGTTTCAACATCTCCCGAATTCAAAGGCACAACATAGCATATCAAGTTCACATATATATGCACATATACATACATACATACATACATACATACATATATATATATGTGTGTGTGTGTTTGTGTAAGAAACATTTTCAAAATCAGAAGTCAGATTTTTTTTCAAAGTTGAAGTTGTCAAACGGGAGAAAATCAAATTTGCAATTTGAAGTAATCAAAGTTCTGACCGAAGTTAAAATTTTGAAATATATCAAAAGAGATGAACAAGCCAGAAAATCAACAGCAAGGAAGTAATATTCAACCCGATATCAAAACAGATACATACGAAATATATATGGAATCGTATGAAATCGACCCCTATAAATACATATCATCATCGGTGAAATTAAAGTTTCGAGTTCAATATAGAAAAACTAACTCAAATCTAAAAACTCATACCAAAGTGCTGATCGAAGAATACTCGACCTCAAAGCCAACAAAACAACGAAGCATCGTTTGATAATTGAAGCAATTAAAGGAGAAATCATTACGCAAGCAATGCTATCAATCGAAAGAGAGATGAGCCAAAATTCCATCCATTGACTAAACATCGGCTTAAACTTAAAACCTAATCGGCTTGAAAAATGAAACAAAACATCGACTTGGAAACTAAAGGGTACGGGCGAAATCATTTTCACCTTGTTAATTCATTTGGGCTGTGCAATTTGTTTGAGAATATTGGGCCATTTTAGTACTGAGAATAATTTAGTTTGGATTGTTTTATATTTATTAGGGTTTCTTTTTCTTTTTAATTGTAATTTGTATTTTAATTTTATAAAACTCTAGTTTAACTAGGTTCGAAATACAGGGTGTAGTTTGGGAAATTCTCAACTCAGAGATAGAGCTGAGGTAGGGTTTTGAGCTTAGGGTTAGTACAATCAGGTTAGCGATAGTCGTAAGTTTACAAGGTTTGTAAGCGGTCAGTTGTTTAATTTTATTAGAAACCTTGGTAGCAGCAGTAGGCAAGTATTACCGAAGCTGGGCAAACTTGCGTGTCACTTTTATTTCCATGTTTACTCTTTTATAATCTGTGCTGCAGTTTTTATTATTCTGTGAATTTATTATAAACCGTGTTCACCCCCTTTAGGATTAATTCGATCCAACAAGTGGTACTAGAGCTAGGTAGTCAAATTCACTTTTTTAACTATATCTTGTTATAATAATGCTTTTTTAAGGACAATCTATTGTTAGTCCACCCATGTTTAATGGTACTGATTATTCATATTGTAAAATTAGGATGAAATTTTTTCTAGATACTATAGATGCTTGGGATATGGTTGAAACTGGTTATAATCTACCTACAGTAAATATAGATGCTCACAAAGTTCCTAAGGTAAAAGATAAGTGAGATGCTAATGAGCTTAGTTTATATTGGTCTAATGCAAAAGCTATGAATTCTATTATTTGTGCCTTAGATAAAATTGAATAAAATCGTGTTTCTCACTATGTGATTGTACAGGAAATTTGGCACACACTTGAGGTGACTCATGAAGGTATATCGTAGATGAAGCAATCTTATCTAGCCATGCTTAGAAAAAAATATGAGAATTTTGTGATGACAAAAGAGGAGAATATAAAGGAGATGTATCAACGATTTTCAATCAAATCCAAAATGCTGGGAAAATCTTACACAAAACTGGATATGATCCGAAAAATTCTTAAAATCCCCCCGAGAAGTTTTGAAGAAAAAGTGACAGCAATTCAGGAATACAAAGATTTGAAACGGCTTAAATTAGGGAAACTAATAGGAAATTTCATCACTTATGAGATGGAACTGAAGGTCAGAGAAAATTGTGAAAGCATAAATTCAAAAATAAATCAATTTCGGTACAACCGATAGTGATGATGATGATAATGCCATGGCTGAGCTAGCACTATTGATGAAGCAATTCAAAAGTGGACCTGAAAGCATGAACATCCAGCAATAAGCCAACGAATAAAAACCAAAATTATCAAAGTTCTGGATAATTATGAAGAGGAAGAAATCAAATGCCATAGATGTAAGAAGCCAAGTCACATTAAGCCAAATTGTTAGCAGAATCGACTCGATAAAGCAAATAAACAAAATAGAAGGAGTTTCACAGCCACTTGGGACGAGAGTGAAGAAGAAGACAGGGAGAATGACATAGTGAGAAAGAAGAAGCCAATATGTGCCTGATGGTAGAATCAAGTGACAATGTAGAGGAACCAAACGAGGTAGCTCACTTATCCCATGATGATTTACTCTTGGTATATCACGAGTTAAACTCAAACATTGATAGACTTAGACAAAGATATGATAAACTAGAATCTGAGAAAAATAGTCTGCTTAATATAAATAATGAGTTAGTACCGATGATCGAAACATTAAAAAGTTTAACTCAGAATGTGAAAAGTGTCAGTCTCTAGAAGAAGAAATTAATAAGTCTAAGACTAAAACAGAAATCCTCGAAAATGAAATTTTGACTTTGAAAAATAACGACGACACGAAACGAGAAAATCCATCAAAAGATGCACCACACTTTTGAATGAAAACAATGCTCTCAGATCTAAGGTTCAACAACTTGAATTGACAATAAGAAAATTTTTGAAGGGAGAAAAATCACTGAATACGTTGTTAAGAAGTCAGACAATCATTCAAAATAGAAAAGGACTTGGATATGATATAGTTGAACCAATTAAGAAAAGAAATTGTGATAATGTCAAATTTCACAAAGATTTTTCAAAGTGTTTAATTTATTAAAAAAGTGGGCATAAACAAAATAAATGTTGGAATAGAAAGAAAAACAAAACCGTTAATCAAATTTGTGTTCCAAAAGGTATAAATATAAATTATTTTAAATTTAAATAAGTTTGGTTACCTAAGGGTACAACCGTAAATGCTAACATTTTTTTATATAGTAGAATTTGAGTACCAAAGGTTACAAACGAAAATAAGAGTGGTCCTACATCTCTTGTTAGACCACTCGCTTCCTCTAACATTTAAGTATAGAAACGGGCTAAGGAACAACTACTATAGAAGTGACTTTGAGACGGTCTATATATGATTGAAAAGCAATAATTTCAAATGTTCCTTATCCTAGAAAAATGAGGTGGAGATGGATAATAGAAATGTTGAACATGAACATGGCATCGAAGGTAAGTAAATGTATGATTGCTAAACCCTATTTTCTTTTCTTATTGTTAATTCTGTTTTTGTTGACACTGTTGTAGTATAATTGCCATATCTTGAACTCCTTAACTCCAATTCATAAGATTTAAGATGTTCTGGAAAATAGATTAAAAATTCTACAAGTTTTATATTCTACGTTTATCCATAATCTATGCTTAAACCATTGAAAAACTGCAAATCATTCGGAATATTGATTGAAAACTGTTTCGGAACTTCTTAATATAGCTGTAGTGATTTGATCATAACTTGAACACCTTTACTCCAAATTTTTAGATGTTTTGGAAAGCTAATTGATATCACTACAACTTTACTATTTTGAGTTTTTGCTGATTCGTTTTGTAAAATCTTGAGAAACAACAATCATTTCAGTACATCACTTGAAAAGTATCTTCGATTTATGCAAACAAGTTGTAGTATTTTATATATAACCTTTCAACGATTCATTGTCTTGACTTGAAACCAATTTTGGAGAGTATCAATTTTAAATATCTAAAACTTTCATGTTTTATGCTGAATTAAACTATGAACTTAAAGCTTTCAAATAGTGGTTTCAAATGGATTGAATTTTCAAAGAAATGGTCAATTACTTTGGTACGACATTTAACTTGCATTTCCTTTAATGATGACTAACAAATCAGTAGTTGGATAATTTTTACTTTGTGTGCCTTTGCACTATATAATTTTTTTTGCCTCTACTTGACATAAATTATTTTGCTGAAAATTTTGAACCAATTCGAGTGATATTGAGGGGTACACAGTCTGCTTGTTTAATAATATATCATTTTGGGCAACTAGAGTACAAATGGTATTAGACATCACTTCATTTGAGATCATATTTGCATTTTCAATTGGTTTTAAAATTAGTAGACACCATTTTACAAAACCACTTGCAGAAAATATATTTTCACAATTTTTTGAATTTAGAAGTTTTTTTAAATAACTCATATTTTTTCCTTGATTTTCTTTAACTCTTGTTTACTTTGGTAAGAGATTTACTCTGAAAAGATGGTTGTTGACTGTTTGAACCTTTTGAAATTTATCAAAAATTAATAATAGTGATTGAGAAAGCGATGGGTAGTGATTAAATTATACTTTATAGATAAAAGAAATATATGTTAAAAATTTCATGAAAATTGAACAAGTTTTATAAATTGTTAAAATTAGTACATATTCCATGATCATTTCTATCACAAACATCCTTCTTGCAATCCATACACCAAAATTTAATATAGTGTGCAGAAGCTGTTATTTCGAAAAACAAGGAATTATATTTTTTAAGTGTAATTTATAATTCTATCATAAAGTTTTCACTCTCATTTAAAAGTTCTCACGATTATGCATGGTTGAATAACTTTAATCTCTAGATATGTGCTTTCATTCTCATATAAAAGTCCTCACGGTTATGCTTGGATGGAACTAATATACAAGAGAGAGATAAATATTAAAGTAGTTTCCGACCTCACTTAAAAGTCCTAATGGTTATGCATGGTTAGAAAATGCTTGACATTATTTTTTAAGTAACTACTAACCTCATTTAAAAGTTAATGGTTATGCATGATTAGAAAGTGCTTAATATTTATTTTAGTACATTTGAAAAGAGTAATTCACAAAATTTTCCTTTATTACAAAAACCATGCTGCTATCACTGTATAAAATTTCCCTAAACCATAATCGAATAGTCACTTTAAAGTGGAATTTGTGTCTAATAAATAAAATATTATGATTTTTATTTAATTGATTGGAATTTTCAATATATATTTCTCTCTGTATGATTTATGGTTTTTAATTAAAATTCATTATTGTTTCAATTATTATTATTATTTTGATGATAACAAAAGGATGAGAGAGGTTAAGGTTTTGGTGGTTGAGCAATAACCTTACTAATATTCAAGAGTTTTATTTTTATTTTTCGATAGTTGTTTTTGCAATTATTTTGACAATCAATTTTTTTCATTTTTTAATTACATGAATCTGTGTAGAGAGAGTCTAGTTGTAAGGGGTATGTAAATAGGGGGAGTTTGAATACGACACATCAAACACATTTGCTTGATGCAAAATCTTAATATATGTTTGTTATCATCAAAAGGGGGAGATTATAGAATATAACAGTTCATGATATTTGTTTATGATGATAAATGTATATATATATATATATATATATATATATATATTTAAAGTACTATTGTAAAATCACATATATAAGTAAACAAATGAAATTTGTATTTCAACAAATAGTTTATTTCAATACAATTTCAATAGTACACAATTATAAGAGCTTCCACAATATTTTAAATACAACATTCATATATAACACTATTTCACACTCTCATATACAACATTATTTTACACTCTCATATACAACACACTCTCAAATACAATCATTCACTTAATCACTCACTCAAATTCGATTTGATATCTACTTGCTCCAACCATCTTTCTCCAATCATCTGTTTTGCCTGTCGAATAACAACGTAGTAAAAAGCAAAAAAGAAACAAATTAAAACCGCAAAATATAAATAGTGTTGAACTAGACATTGCCTCAATCTATTGGTTTTGTTCTTTTCGTATTTTGAAATATGCACCAAAAATGTATATGAGCAACCTACGACATGCACAGTTTATCACTATACATGCTGTAAGGCCGAGCACATACACAAATCACACTTGCACCAATTCAATTTCAAGGACTAAAGCAAGGTCAAGACCAAAGGTTCAACAAAAACAGTGCAAGGTCAAGCTAAATAGCACAACACAAGCAAAAGTAAAACATAACAAGAAACAAGGTGGTGCACAAACATGGAGTACAAAATCAAGCGTACATACAGACATAAATACACAAATTCAAAACCAGCAAAAAGATGCACAAGACAAAACAAAAAAAGCAGCAATGCAAAGCACGACACAACAACAAACCATGTGCAACAAGGGTGCAATCAAACAGGTAAAAAGTGCAAGTGCACATCATAAAAGATGCACCAAAAAGAAGGCAGAGCATGATTGTTTTAGCACAAGTGCACATAGTGTACAAGCACAAATGCAACAATCAAAGAAAGTACACAAACTGTGCACAGAAAACTCTTTGCAACCTCAATCAGCTACACAAACTGGAAAACCACATCTTCATCATATCTCTCCTATATCTTGCAAGCAACAATGTATCACCTAAAACACAGCATAAACATCGAGTTCTTTTCTGGACAGTCATCTCCTGATCAACAAAGCAAGGGCTTTCAAGTAAAAATAATATCATCCTACCATATCCATCAAGTCACAAACACTACAAACCATTCAACAACATGCATTACAACAACCTGAGCATATCTTAGCCACAACAGTAGTGTTGTATACTACTCATTCATGATCCAAACATAGATCAAACACAACAAATCGGTTCAACAAAGAATTCACACAAGACAAAGTGAACAAGCCATGCACACAAGGTTGTACACATAAATACATCAGCAAGCTTAATATGGGACACAAACAGCAGCTCGACATCTCCAAAATTCAAAGGCATAGAATAGCATATCAAGTTCATACATATATGCATATAAATATGTGTGTGTGTGTGTATAGATATGTATATGTATATATAAGAAACATTTTCAAAATCATAAGTCATGTTTTTTTCAAAGTTGAAGTTGTCAAACGGGAAAAAGTCAAAATCGCAAGTTGAAGTATTCAAAGTTCTGGCCGAAGTCAAAATTTTGAAATATATCGAAAGAGATGAATAAGCCGGAAAATCAACAGCAAGGAAGAAATATTCAAACCCGATATTCAAAATAGGTATATATGAAATATATGGAATCGTATGACATCGACCTCTATAAATGCCATCACCATCAACAAAATAAAAACGTCGAGTTCAGTGTAGAAAAACTAACTCAAATCAAAAAACTCATACCAAAGTTCAAATCAAAGAATACTCGAGCTCGAAGCCATCAAAACAGCAAAATATCGTTCGATAATTGAAGCAATCAAGGGAGAATCATTATGTGAGCAAAGCTATCAATCGAAGAGGGATGATCCAAAATTCCATCCACTGATCAAAAACGGTGGCTTCAACTGAAACCCTAATTTTCTTGAAAGAGGAAACAAAACATCGGGTTGGAAACTAAGGATATGGGCGGAATCATTTTCACCCTATTAATTCATTTGGTTCATGCAATTTGTTTGAGAGTATTGGGCCGAGCTATTATTGAGAATAATTTAGTTTGGGATGTTTTATATTTATTACAGTTTCTTTTTATTTTTAGTTATAATTTGTTTTTTTAATTTTATTAAACTCTATTTTTAACTAGATTCGATCTATGGGACTTAGTTCGGGAAATTCTTAACTTGGGGATAGAGTTGAGATAGGTTTTTGAGCTTAGGGTTAAAATAATCAGGTTTACGATAATCACAAGTTTATAGGGTCTGTAAAAGATCGATTATTTAATCTCAGTAGAAACCTTGGGGTAGCAGTTTGTAAGTATTATCGAAGTTGGGTAAAATTGTGTGTCGCTTTTATTTTTGTATTTACTTAGTTATTATATGTACTGCAATTTTTGTTATTCTATAAATCTATTATAAACCATATTCACCCTCTTCCAAGGTTAATTTAATCCTACATCAATACTAGTGCCCTAAGGGCTACACTACCTCCAACACCTACCGTAGCAGCTGAAATGTCTACAACCGGTGAAGCATACCGTACAGTAGCCAAATAGTCTATAAACCAATCAGGCATCGCTTACTGCCTAACTATAATTGATCGTGTACCCCATCTACTCATACTGATAGCCTCAAGTGAAGGTACCATAGAAACTTGCGATAGAAACAAACTGAAGTGTGGGAGATATGATGTAATGTAGTATTATATAGTAGAAAAATACAAGTACGCTCTCTCAAAATACCTTATCTAATAGGTTACTTAAATCAAACTGATCTACTAGGTTTGAGCGTTGAGCCTAAGCTCTGATACCAATTGTGACAACCCGTCCCTTAAAATACACTAAATTAATGTCGAATGACAATGTCCGACTCCCAAATACAACAAAAGATGGTCCAACGGGGTAAAATTAAAACTCAACATCCTAAACAAGACATATCGATACAACCTCACTCGGAATGATAACATATAATATACTAAATATACATGAACAGAATAGGATAAACATTAAATATGAGATTACAATAGCAGAAGCAACTAATATAAATGTCAATACAGAAAACAAGAACATCTCAACTCCATACATGTGGAGTTATGTATATAATATCTAATGTAGAACTCATATACCAATACATGTCTATCATACTGCTACATCAAAAGTGTACATATCCAAAACATTGATGTCATACCTCCAAATTGCTCCTACTACCCTGCTAGCCTATCCCAAAAAGCACTTAGCTCACAAACTACTTAATCGAGTACTCGAGAGTTATCATGACATAAATGAACAAAGATAAAACAAGGGTCGGACTGAAAGACTAGTGGTTGAGGGGAAAAATTTCAAAATATTATATATCAAAACTATATACTTATATAAATAGGAAGATACAATGATGCGATCGGTCCTTTATAGAAATGTAGCTCAGGGGTAATCTGGGATTTCCATAAACAAGTAAATTAAACCCATTCCAATGGATTAGGAATCATATCTCACCCTATTCTTCTCCTATAACTAAAAATTCAACATATCCTAGTATACTGTTAGTATTAGAATATCTTGTACGACTATAAAGACCATGTTATACTACTCGTACAAGTGTCAGGGTAGTACTAACTATCGCCAACAACCTCTTTCATAAATAATACAAAATCCTTATTGCATAACTATGATATGTCACAGTATACGAGTGTAGAGCTAAGTCTGCACTCTCCGAGAGTAGTGGTTATATTTGTAGATCTACTGTTAATGGCAAGTAAGTAATACTAGCAAACAAGAACATCTCATATGAACCATAACACCTATTATCTATCACAGATCGCCTATACAAATGATATACTACAAGTCATCTAATATATTATATGATATGAATCATCTAATATATTATATAATGTGATTCGATAACACGATTCATCTACAATACAATAACATGAATCGACTATAACACGATATGTCCGTCGGTTAGTGGCGGGTGGAGTCCTTCAAATATCATACGTGATTGGGCTTCCATTGACTATCCATTGGAGAATAAACCAAATTAATTCAGGATCCAAACATACTGTAGACTTTGAGTTGCATCACGATGCAATAAACACATATAGATCTCATCGTGACCTCTATTATAGGCATGGGTGATGTGTGATCTATTTTAGATAGCAATCACCATCACTTTCCGAACATGCTTCGGCATCTTGTGTGCACGTCTTGCGATTCTCCTACGGTATAATGGATTACTTAACCACTATATATATCTATATTATATGGATAGCGAGTGTATCTTGTATAACGTACCCTGGGTGGCTTGAGTTGGCCCATTGAAGCCATATATATCTTTAACCAATAAAGTGTTGATATAGTTATCTGTATCAAGTAACGTGAGTCAATACATAAGTCTCATCCTGCCTAATGATTCGTACTCCTATCACATCTTGCATATTACTTCTCGGCCACATTGAGTGAAAACTTTGCACAAGTTCCACCTTGCTTCCACATTGCTTCCCTTCATTTCAAACAACTTAAGGTCTCATCATGCTTTGCATTAAGTCTGACGATTCTAGGTCTCAAAGAGATCGCATAGAACCCTCTCACCAAAAATTAGAATGATCACACTAAAATCAAGTACAAACTGCTAGAATTTCACCAATCAAAAACGTCTACTTCGCCTTTCCCCAAATCGAGTCTGGGGCTTCGCCTTGCTCTAGCCTAGCTTAAGCAAAGTTAGATGTTCGTTCGCCTAACACTACTACTAGTGTAGTAGCACTTAGATGAGCTATTTTCCTAAGAAATAATGATACACATTCCTGCCTAAGGCAGCGGTGGTTACACTATTGCAGTGGCAACAATGTTTCCCCACTACTGCCACAAGGTAGTTGTTTTCACACTACTACCAGTGGGAGTACTGTTTGCACACTACTACCATTAGGAAGCAGTGTAAATTTCACTACTGCCACAATGCAGCAGTGTGTGCACTATTGTAGCAGTAGTGTTTTACACCGCTGCCACTAGGTAGTAGTGTTCCTGCACTATGGCATTGCATTAGTGCACACATGCACTTCTCCCCTTGGATCTTGTTCGAGGTGGCATCAAGCTCCAACAAGGACGGAGTGAGTTTAAGTCATGCATTTTCCTTGTTGAACTTTGATTGTGTTTGTTATATCTAGTGTTGTGTATTATTTTTAACATTCGAGGCATGTTACTGTCATTCTATTTAATCTACACAAACATTTTAAACAATCAATTATGAATTATATTCAACCATATTTGTATATTATACCAATCAATCTAGCTATTATAATATTCGTTTTTAACATCCAGTTTATCCAAAAACCAATTTTTTATTATCAAACTTCTTCTTAAAAGTTCAATATCTCTTTATATAGTTTTATAAAATCGTTTTGCTATTCTGTAAAATACACATGTAGCTTATTGATCATTTTTCTAAGCCCTTTAATACATAATACCTTCATTAAAATTTAGTATTCATCTCTTAGTTATTTTGTAAAACCTTTTAACCATATTATAAAAGAGTTCATTCATTTATAAAATTATTTCTTTATTTAAATTATATTTATAAGCACTAATTAAGCATCATTAAGCCTCTGACCATTTTAATAATAAGTGTAAACCTTCAAACTCACTTAATTAGCTTACTAACTTCCCTAAAACCAATTCAAATTGTTTAACCAATTCTAACTAAGGATACATTTATGATTGTATCACTTAAGTAGACCCAAATTAACCTATAACATCACACACCATTATTTAATTAACCCAAAATCCATTTCTATGTTTACTTACTTTACCAAAATTGATGATTAAGGTCACTAATCAATAATTTGTTGATATAATCATGTTTATAACATAAAAATAAGCTTAAATCAAACCATATCATTCCCGAATCATCTTCATATCACTTCATAACCATAATTAAATAAGTTCATGAAGTATAACAGGTAAATATGATAATAGAATCATCTCACTCACATCTTCTCCAAATCAAGCTTCTAATTGGCAAAACTCATTCCTAGCTCTCTTGAAATTTGAGATGAGGCTCCAACTCCACTTCAAGCCTATCCACTAATTGGTTTTGTTAGAAATGGGATGAGAAAAATTATAGTTATATTATCAGGATTTATAGGAACTTATATAAGTGTGGATTAGTGGATCTAGGTTTAGAGCTTAAGGAATGATTCGGAAAAACATAAGAGAATGAAAAGGAAAATGAATAATGTAATGAAAATAAATAAAGAGGTTACCCACTTATAAGCTATCTTATGGGCCTTAGCCCAAATTCATTTCATCCAAACAAAAACACTTTCTTAAAACTTATCAACTCCAAACATAGTCTAGCTTGTACTCATTTTTCTTGCAAAAGAATTGTAGTTTCAATGGTAGTGGTCCTGATTTCTAATTCATTCATCTCCAAAGGTCGAGTATTTTGAACATATTGATAATTGACGATTGAACATACAAATAGAATATTTAAATATGTTTGTTAAAATGTGGGTTATTGCTAATTACATAATATGTGTGGTTGTCTAATCTATGTTATGGGCATAAGTTTCGTAAACTTAAAATTAAATCAATTTTATATGCATATAAAAGGAAGTTCATAAAATATTTCTAAATGCCTATTCCATTACATAAAGAAACAATTATTATTCAGGAAATGTCACCTTCATGATCAAAGGAATTTCTCTTAGAAGTTAGTGGTAGTACAATGAACTTTGATATGATCTAGAAACATGAACATAGAAATTGATTACATAAGACGAAATAAAATTAACTAAGCCTAAAACGAACGCATAACATATTAGAATGTATAACTGTGATGACCCGACTTTCATCGGCCAGAAAGTCGTATCATCGTGAAGGAAGAAAGGGATAGAAAAGATAAAAGAAGAGAAGAAAGAAAGAAACAACAGCAGAATCTAAATAGCGGAACGAATAAATTATATTAATCTCGAGTCGTTTGAGTATTTTGCTCGGAGTTTTTAGGTTTTGGCTCGAAGATGTTAAGGGTTGCAAGTTGATTAATTTAAAGGTTAATTAATTTGAAATCAAGAATCATTAATTAGATAAGATTAGATTATAAATTATGGTTAGAAATTAATTAATCAAATAATTAAAGATTAATTAAGTTACAGCTAAGCACTTAATTAATTAAATAATTAGAGATTTATTAATTGGTTATTAAAGATAAATTAATTTGTAATTAATAATGATTAATCTAAGTTTAATTACTTCTCTTAAGTAATTAAAGAGAAAATATGAGTTTATGATCAATGTTGAGTTTATACTCAAAATATTCTTTTTCTCAACATTGATCATAATCATTTAAAAAGTTTTGAACTCTAATTTGAACTTTGAAATAAGTTAAGTAAAGATATTTTAAAATGAATTTTGAAATTTGGACTCAGAATTAAATTGTTTAAAAAAAATTTAGGTTGTTGATTTAAAAGTAAAGGTTAATTTGATTTAAGGGATTAAATCAACATTTGAAATTTAACTCGAATTTATATAATTCGAGATGGTTTAAAGTTGAGATTGGAATTGAAATGAACTTCTCAGGAGTGCCATAGGGTGGTACTGCCTTGAACCCTAAGGGGGGTTCTAAAGTTGATCATGTGAGGAGTCCGGACAAACTAGTTCCTGAGGATTATTTGGGTAGCAAAAGTCGAGGGCGCTGATGCCTACAGAGGCGTTTGGGTTATGCTGTGATGACAGTGTAACTCGATGTCACTGCGATCTACTGTAGACCATAGCGAGAATCTATGTTGTGTTTCTGTTTCTTCTTCTTCTATCTCTTTCTTCTTTTCCTAACTATCTAGAATTTTCGGGAGCGAAATTTCCGGGTCGTTACATTTGGTATCAGAACTGAAGGTTAAGCGAGAACCTTGGCTCTGGTGGGTTTACTCATTAAGGATAGGGTCAATAGTACCCTAAAATGAGTTGAGAGTATTTTTATAAAAACTATTTTGGCAATATTATATAGATTTTAAAGTGTTTTAAAAATGTTGAATAAAAAAAAGTTTATGGTTATAAATGCTCTGATACCAAATGTAACGACCCGGAAATTTCGATCCCGAAAATTCCAGATAGTTAGGAAAAGAAGAAAGAGATAGAAGAAGAAACAGAAACACAACACAGATTCTCACATTCGCAGCGGATCAAAATATAATATCAAAATAATAGCATTTATTCAAAGAAAAGCTGTAATTGTTACTTTACATCATTACATCAGAGTACAATCATTTATACATCAACTGGACAGTTATAACAACTTGTCCAGACTACAATCAATAAGACTCCTAAATACACAGCGGTAAACTCCATACGTTCCTGCCATCCAACTCGCCTCCTGAGCTCCAGAACGTCCTAACCTGATAATCTGTAATACTCGGTCTGACCGAGCATTACAATAAAGTAACACCCGAGTCAGGCTGGAAACCAGCGTGAGTAAACCCATATATCTTGAAATACTAAGTTATAAAGCTTCTTTGAAAACCAGGGTAACTCGTATCTCATTACGAGTTCTTATCTTGTTAAAATTAATCACTTATTTCAATACCTAAGTACCAAAACTTAGTTTAAAAGGTCCAGTTACTTAATTTATTCCATTCCAGCCTATTTGATTTCACATATCAAATCTATAGAGAATTATTGTAGATTACATATCGAAGTGGTTTCGGGTATTTGTTGATACCCGACCCCGGTCTCTTCGAATCCAATGTTTTTTAATAAACCAAAAGTTTAAGTTTAAACAATACAATTTATACATTACAATTCATCTCAAATCACAAAGCAGCACATATCACATATTGGAGATATTCAAATAATTCAAGGCATTCGATCATCCATAAGCAAGATTAATTAGTTGTTCAGTCCCTAATTAATTTAATTTAATTTCCAAATAAATTAATTACTCTGAATTAATTACCTAACCCTGCTTGATTAACGTTAATTAATTACAAACCATTAGTTATTAATTAATGAAATTAATAAATCATCCTTAATTATCCATCTTAAGTAATTATCCTCAATTACTTATATTAATTAATTATCCCTTAATTAACCACATAAATTAATTAACCTTTTAATTACATTAATTAATTAACCCTTAATTATACAATTTATCAATCTTAATCATTATTTAATTAAATTAATTAATTACTTAATAAAGTAATGTTTTGAAAAGAAAATTAGTTTAAATTAATTAAGGTTTAAGTAATTAATTAAGGTTTAAGTAATTAATTAAGGATCATTAATTAGGTAAGGTTAGATTATAAACTAATGATTAAAGATTTATTTGTCAAGAAATTAAGGATTAATTAAGTTACAGTTAAGCACTTAATTAATGAAATAATTAGAGATTAATTAATGGGTTATTAAAGATGAATTAAATTGTAATTAATAATGATTAATCTAAGTTTAATTACTTAAGAGAAGTAATTAAAGAATTGTTAATAGTTAATGAAGATCATTAACTTGAGATTATTAAATAATTAATTAAATGGTTATTAATTAAGGGTTAATTAATTAATCTCTGGTGAGGTCGGCGAAGGTTCTCGAGGTCGGGATCGGATTTGCTACATTACAGCATGATAGGGGGTTCTCGCTTCATGTTTGGTGGTGAGCAGGAGACTCTTACCCCTACATGTCCTTGAGAGGTAGTATAAGGCCTTGATGGGTTGGTTGCGAGTCGAGAGGCTGGCCGTAAAAGCAAATTCGAGGTACCACTGTGTGCCACGGCGGAGAGTGGCCGCTGTCGATGGTTGAAAAGCCTAGATCGTCACAGGTGGTATCTCTGAAAGATAGGATTTTTAAAATCAAATTCACAATTTTTAATGAAATTACCTTAATAATTTAATGAATCTCAAATCATTAAATCTTTATTAACTTTAAGATAAAAACACTATTCTTATTTATGATCTAATTATCATTCACAAATGCATTTGAAAACATTTTACTCTTCAATTTACTTTAAAATTTCATTTCAAATTTAAGATTTAAAATGAATACAAATTTAAATTTTACAAAGTTTTATAACAATTTAAAAACCTTTTAAATCACATGTTAAAGAAATACTTTTCAAATGCATTTGTGAATGATAATTAGATCATAAATAAGAATAGTGTTTTTTCTTAAAGTTAATAAAGATTTAATGATTTGAGATTCATTAAATTATTAAGGTAATTTATAAAAGAAATTTATAAGAGTTTAAACCAAATTACACATTCAATACTTCATTAATTAATTAACTAAAATTAATTACATTAATCCTTAATTAATTACATTAATTAATTACTCTTAACCAAATACAGTAATTAACCTTTAATTACTTCATTAATTAATTAACTAAAATTAATTACAATAATCCTTAATTGATTACATTAATTAATTACTTCATAATCATTTATCATTGATTAATTAATATTAATTAATCAACCCATAATTACATCATTAATTACATTAATTAATGATCTCTAATTACTTCTTTAATTAATTACTCTATTTAAATTAATTACAATAATTAATCTTTAATTAAACCACATTTATTAATCACTCTTAATTAACCACATTTAGTAATTAACTATCTTTAATTACTTCATTCAATAAATTAATTACTCCTTAACAATTCTCATACATTAAAGAGAAAATATGAGTTTATGATCAATGTTGAGAAAAAGAATAGTTATGAATAACAATTTCCTTAGTTGCTAATAAGTCGTAAAGAGTATAGACTCTTCAATATGGCATGATGTTTTAAATCTGAAATCGATTCCAAGTACATTGTCAATGTGGTATTTTGATACTTGTGCCCAAAGGGATATGATTTAGCGGCTGCAAGTGTATCTTAAAGAAGATCAATGCAATTGAAATGATATAAAGTAGTGTTAATAAGAATCATTTCTTCTATTTCAAATGTTAAAATTAGTGATGATAGTTTGCTAGTCAACATATTCAAAACCATTCGAATTCTACACACAATTACCACACAATTTGATTCGAGTTTTAACACCTTGATGTTGAAACATAACTTTTAAATATGATTCAAAAGAGACTATTTGCACATAACAACCCAAATTCCTCAAAGTCAGTGGGTGCGATAACATGATTTGTATGTTTTGGATATGTCCAAAAAAAGATAATGATGGCGTGCGATAAGCATCAGAGTTGAACAAGTATTTTATAGAGAAATCAAATAGTTTGATTTTAAATAAAAAAGCAGAGGAAGCATGTGTCAATAAGAAAGAACATTAAAGGCACTAAAATATTTCTTAAACTATGAGTAAACAACAAAATTATGATTATTAATGATGTATCCATGTTAAAATCATGTTAGTTTGGTGTTTAATCCTCGTCATTGGATTTGAAAATGAAATCTTTCATAATCTATATAAAAGGATATTGGGATAGTCTTATATGGTATACATTGACACATATTAGACTATTTAATGTGAAGCATATGATATGGATTCCTTATGCATTGGCAACACATATGCTATGTAGCCTACTATGTCACATTTTGCTTGTGTACTTGATACACTTAGCGAATTTCAAATCCTAATTAAGATCATTAACGATAGTTAAGATTACTCTAGAGTATGTGTAAAATATTATAGTATTGTTTATGGAAATAATGAACTCCTTATGAAGAAATGTTCAAACTTGAACTCCGTAAGAGATATCGAGTATAATATGTCAATCTTATATTCTTGTTCGATCTTCATAAAGGAACTTTAAGCTGGAATTGTTCCAAATGGAAGGTTATGAATGACTCAACAAAATGATAAGTACATCGCATTGTTCCAAAATGATAAGTACATCTCATTATTTGTGTATAATGCATAAATTCATAATTGGGCTAGGGGTGGTTCCAAATGTTAAGAATGCCTGAATTTTGTTTTGTGAAAACCACTTCTTTATAAGGATTGTGAAAGAATCTAGATCTTACTAGAAGTTGAGAAAAAGACTTTGAAAAAGTTTCACATGATAAAGGTAGTTTATCAATGTTAGAGAGAGTTGATTGATGGAATAAAAAACAAGACAATATAGCATATCCATTCATTAAGGGACTAGCTCGATCAATTTGAAAAAGTTAATCGAAGGAATGGGATTGATATTCCATAATTGACCCCAAGTTCAAGTGAGAGATTGAGAGAGTTAATAGTATTCTTTAGGGTAATTATGTAATTTATTACATATATCTAACTCTATAACCAATCTTGTCTGTAATAAAGATATTTATTTCTATTATATACTTGTTATATTTCAATATATTAATTAAACAGTTAATTTACGTATATTAATATAGAAAATCCTTAAATGATATGTTATGTGATAATACCTACAAGAAGTTGTAATCATAAAAATGTATATCAATACGTCAGTTGGTACAAGAGTGTGCAACGCTCTCCAAATGTTAGTTTTTGTATTACTTATGGCTGCTAGGGGCACCAAAGGGTTACGTTCTCACAGTTATTGGATAACTATGAAATGACTTGTTTGAGAGTTTTATGTTGGTTAATAATAACCGTGTCAAATAGGAAATCTTAGGGTGACGATGTTACATAGTTCCATGACTTGAGAATACCGTGGAACTTCAGTGTGAATGTTCCACTTTAATTATAGTTAAATCAGGGCAAGATGATTCATCGAGCAACTGTAGTTAGGTCTGAGTTTAATGATTGGAAGTAAAACACTATTAAATAGAGAATTCCTCTCCTAAGTTGTATAAGGTTATTATCATGGTCAACAATAGTCTACTCAAAGTTAAAATCTCTTGCCAGAGTTGTACGATTAATAATGAATGTTATTATTGTACCAAGGACTTTGCATATGGACTAACTGAGTTGAATAAGGATGTTATTTAAATTTTTATCAAAACCAAATTCTATAAATTCTAAAGTGATATAGTGTTGATGAAGAGAATGTGCGTAACTAATCGTTGGTAAAAGATCCGCTTTATAAAATATGACATTGGATTTTATCAAAAAGATTGATAAGCAATGAATTTAGCAAATTGTCACGTGACTAGTTAAGGTGGCGTGCGAACATTACCATTCGAATAGTTCAATAACTGAATCTATAGCTCTGAGTCTCACAACCGCATTTGTGAATTCTTTAAAAACTACACGATTTAGTTAGTTTTAAAATATTATAGATTAATAATTCTAAAGAAATATTAATTATTATTAATTCATTTAATGTTTTGGATGTTGATAGTAATTATTTGGATGTATACATAAAAGTTATATATACGTATATCAATATATAGTATCGATATATATATATATATATATATATATATAAACGGGCTTTAAAATACAGTTAATTACTTTGTGAGCTTTTTGGAAAATTTATCCATGTGAGTGTATAGGCTTGGCAGGTCATGCAAAGGAAAGGATGTGATTTGGCTTAATTGAAAATTTATTAGGAATCAAAAATGGAAGGTTTTATATATAGAATATGAAAGGTTTCTATTTTTCCATTAAAACAAGTTCCTCTTATTTTATTTCCTCATTCATTTTCTATTCTGTTTTTCTCACTCAACTATGGCTGAAATTCATGTATTATTTTCTTAAATTTATCATCTTCAAATCAAAGTGGAACTTATTACCTAGATCCAAAAGGTATGTTATAATTTTAATTGTTTTAGATGTAATATATTTATCATAGTTTTATATGCACGTATTATTATCTCACCTTAATTTTAAATTAGTTATGCAATTTAAATAATTTTTGGATGATGTGATTTGCTTTTAATCTAAAAAATAAAAATATTTATTTATGATTAAAATATTGTTTTGGTTATGGATCTATGATTTAAAATCACTTATATTAATATCATAAACACGTTATACAATTTAATATTTTAAATGTTTCTATTTGAATGTTTAAATGATTGTTTAATATCTTATTTGATTTGTTATGCAATTTTGCTGTTATAATATTTGAATGTTTAACAATAAAAAAACAAAATTTTATGTTAGGTTGAAACTTTATTTATATGTATAAATGTATTTCATCAATTAATTTAAGTATACATTTGTTTCATATACATAAGAAAATATTAACATAATATGGATGTTTTTTGACTAAATTGTAAAGTATTGGATTAGTCATTATATTTCTATGTATGTGCGTACAAACATTTATATTTATACGTTATACTGTTAAGTCATGTTTAAGAAATAGTTTTTTCGAAAAAAAAGTTTTACTGAACAATTTAAAATTATGGCAATATTATATACATATAAATAGCGAATATATACATGGTAGATATAAATCCCAACATCTAGACATGTATACATTGACAATGTTATTAATTTTTTGTTTTGTTATTTTGTTGTATCATATCATCTCTTATATGTTAATTACATGCTATGTTAGTTAAATTTTTCTAAAGAGGGAAAGGTGGAATCAATCAATGATGCCCATCTCATTTCTTTCCTTTTTAGATCTTGATGTGATTACATCTAGATCTAATTTCATGTTGGTTTTTATCCTTAACACCTAACCATTACACTAGCTTTATGTTTCACATGTTTGTCACGCAATATGAAATATGTTCAAATTTTATATATTCATACATTTTCTGTAACGACCCAGAATTTTGAACACTTCGTATTTAAATATTTGATTTATTTAAATATTTTAATCTTGGTTAAATACGATCAAATTGGATTTATAACCTTATTAAGCCCCTTTTAATTAATAAAACATGTTGGTAAACTTTTTTTTAAATATGTTCATAAAAATAAATAGTTCGAAGAAATATTGATAATGTGGCGGAAAATAGTTTTATCGATAAACGGCTTTTTATTCGATTTAAGTTGTTTAAACTTTTTGAGCTTTCTTAATATATTAATGTGTAATTAATTATCAACAAAAAATATTTTAATGTTTATGGTTAACTAAATGCTTGGATGATGTCATAGGTGATATCGTAGAAGATATTTTGAGGGTTGGGAGGGTGTAGTATTTTGGGAAGACTTAAGGGCTAAGAGAGGAGTGATGTGTAAAGTGAAGCACATGGGGGGTTTCTTTAGCTAGCCACTAGAAATTTTTGGGGGTGAGAATGATCTCTTGTAAACACTTATAAATATACTTATAAGCTCACTATATACTTGCCTAAGTTATGAACAAAAATGGCCCTTCTTCATACTCTTTCCCTTCACTTTAACTCTCCAAAATCATAGCAAACTCCACCAAACTTTGTCAAAGTCCTAGAACATCATAGGAGCACGTAATAGAAACTTAAAGGTGGAAGGAAGGGAGCACAACATCCCTAACCACTTTTGGTTGTGAGAAATATTAGTGATGGGGAGAGTGGCCGAGAGCTTGGAAAAGGGTTGGCTAGCTTTTTGGTGATGGTAGAAGTGTTGTTGTGTTCTAAAATGCTTGTGATTGATGTTACCATGGATTTGGGTGAGTTAACTCAAATATTGAAATTTATATGTATTATGTTTGTGTGTATTTGTTGTGTGAATATAAAGTAAAGTAAACAACTAATGCAAGTTATAACTTTTGAACCCCTTGCTTTGGAAAACAACCGACAACTTAATATGTAGTATAATCACTTCTATTACCCTTTAAAACATGCATCATAGCTTTGAACTTGTGATTACATGTTTGGTATGATTGTGTGCGATGTAGAAGTGTATGTGCGTGTAAATGTTTGTAGTGAAAGAGTCGTAATAAGGGCACTTTGAAAATCCCTTGTGTCTATCCTCTTTAAAATGGTTATATATGAATACATTTTGAAAGTATATATTTTGGTTTATCTCTACACTTACAGTCGTCTATTAGAGAGCGAGGAAATGGTTTGGAAAAATATAGAAATGGTGGACCAAATTTGCAAAAGATAGGAGTGAAAAGGTCGCTATATGTGCACTTTGTATATGCCTTATTTTTGGGAATTCTTAACATGGTTTTGAAAGACATATTTAGGAGTTTCTTTGTTGTCATAATAAGTGCACTTAGTATGGTACTTACTTTAAAAAAAATTAGAGTTTAAATCATTTCATAACTAGTTGAACAAAGTTGCAAAATGTAGGAGCGAAAATGTCATTATATGAGCACTTTAAAAAGCCTTGTTCTAGGAATTTTTAATATGATTTTGGAAAATATCCTTAGGAGTTTCTTTTTGGGGTTTTTAATTAGTCTAAGTATACTACTTACTATAAAAAATTCAGATTAAAAACCATTGTTTGAGTTGAGAAAACTAGCTTCATTCTTTCATGCTTTTTGAACATGCTCTCTATTTAATAACTTTTACAACACTTATAAATGATGTCTTTGACGTACCGCAACATTTCTGGGCCTTTATGGCAAATAAATGACAGTCACGGAAATCTCGTATATCCAACTCTCGATACGAGAATTGGATAACGGCATATAAATATAACACAAATCAGTGTTAAACGACGAATCCACAATCCAAATCAGAATACAACTCCAAAGCATTGAATTTAACCAACGAAACTATTCAGCAAATCGAAACATCAATTTAAAACTATCAAATCTGATAGGGCTGCAGTACACGCACGCGTGTACTGCCTCGCCACTATCGCAAAGGGATACACAAAAGCTCAGTGAAAGACACATGCGATCACAAGGTCAAACCCCGAAATCGGGTTCAACTCAAGTGTAATTTCATCAATCAACATGAAATAATCAAAAACCAACAAAATAGGTCACGAGACAAAGTCCACAAGCTCGGAACCAGAACTAAAATTGAAGTGGGACAATATTCAAACTGTCCCAAGGAATGATGCCAGGTTCAATGCAAACCACAAAGGAAACTGTACAATTCAAAGGTCATCAGCATGCAAATGAAACTGTCCAAGGCTCAGTACACCCAGTGACTAAAGAGATTCGAGTGCGACTAGTTACAAGTGCACCAGCTCAAAAATGCACAAGCTAATGCAGACCACTGGTTTATCAATCAAGGAGCAATGATGTGCAAGTGATAATGTAAGCTACAGGTCGATCTTAAGTCAATTGAAGATGCATAACAACTGTACCAATGCTATCAGAAGCATATGCAGAATGTGCAACAAGAATCAGACTCAAATACATGGTATACATGTACACAAATGCAAAGGACACATATATGAAGACCACATACTTGAAACAATGGTAACTACACAGAGCTCAGTGCAACTGAATGGAATGCAGTTTCAAGATGCAACCAGATGCATGCCACTATGATTACAACTAACCAAGATAGGATGATATGTACTAACAAATGAAGTACTGAAACAACATCAAATGAAGTACTGAAACAACATCAGTAAATGCCAACTCACAGTGCAACAGCCTCAAATGGGCCGTGACAGTAAGGAATACAAACATGGAATGGAATGCAACTACAAGTGGAACAAAGAATAGATGGCCAGAAACAAAGCTCACAGGGGCCAGAAAATCCAAAGCCTCAAATCACAGTGGAGCCAACAGGAAATTCACGAAAACAATAATTGACCGAAGTTGAACATATGAAAGTAACAGGGTATAACCAAAGTCAAAACTCAGTAAAGTCAATGGAAACAGTGATGGAAATCGACATCAAAACATAATCAGGAGCAATTGGCACCAACTCGAGATCAAGTTCGAGTTATACAACTCAAACTTGACTGGTCAGTACCATCTAGCCAAATCCAAAGATGCAAGCAGGGACATGTGTGATCAGTGATACCCAACAACCAAGACCAATGCTTAACACTCAACCGCGATGATACCAACACACTGACCACATGTAGGAACTCGAACACTAAGTCAAGCAGCGTACATGTGAAGATTAGCTACAGTAAAACAGAGTCAACCCAAAGGCTACAGGCGTGAAGTATATATGCAACTAAGCTACTCCTACACATGAATGAGTCAACTACACAGTGAAGACTTGTACAAGAAGATAGCAACTACGCAAAAGGGTTCAAGGTGAAGTCAACATGGAACTCAAGGTAAATACAACATGACTGTATAGATTCAAGTTGAATCAAAAGACACGCTAATCCCGATTGCAAGTGCAACGATCTAAAAACACGCAATAGTGCCCCAGGGAACCAGACTGTAGGAGAAAGGGACAAGTATATAAGTCATATACTAAGGCACACTGGGATGTAAATAGTGCATCAGTGTAAACTTTGACATGAACGAGGCTTGAACTCAAGTCAGTGAACAACAAATCAGTGGCTAATGCACCCATGAATGCAATGGTGAAATGAACAACAGATATGTATGGACATGAAGGCAACTGACGCAACTGAAATGTAACTATCACAACCATGATTCAGTGACCATACCCAAAGAAAACGTAAAACCAAGGTCATCAGAATTTCACAAACTTAGTTCAATATCGAATAAACAGATTGAAGACAGAGCTGAGACAATCAAGGAATCAACTAAGTCAGAAATCGAAACCCAAGCATCAATACAGAATCGTACAGTCGAGATAAATAAATTGCCCATTTCACAAATATATACGAAAACTCAAAACAAGGGATTCAAACCCTAAATAAACAAAAATCATCGACTAAATCAAGTGAAAACCCAAGTCACGAACCAGAGCAATAGAATTAGATGTGAGTATAATACTCACCTTATCAATCGGTCGAAAGTTTGTAGCCGATGCTCCAGAAAATCGAAAGCCCAAATTGTCGAAGAAGAACAAGCATCGAAATTGAAGCCACGACATCTTGGAGATGAGCGAGAAGGAGCAGCCGTAGTGAGCCACACAGAATCGATCAAGCAAGTTGAAACCACGGCACCACGAAGTTGAACGAAGCCCTAATTGGAGACGAATGAAAAACATTGAGCCGCCACCATTTTTCTTCGTTCGATTTATTTTAGGGTTTGGCTCCAGGAAATGAAAAGGGGAGCGAGTACATCCCTTATCTCAACAAAAGGGAACGGGTCGAATTGATTGAAAAGGGAGCGGCCCGAATTAATTTGAAAGCCCACATACCCTTTATCAAATTATCAAAAGAATTTCAACTTAAATTTTTTAAAAGAATTCAACCAATTAAAACTTCCACAGCAATTGCCAACAATTTTAATCGTCATTGGACAAAAATAAATCGTTATAAAACTCCGGGTTGTCACAGACTCCCCTCCTTATAGAAATTGCGTCCCCGCAATTTTCATAATTAAGGTTGTCAATAACAATTATTTTTCTAACATAAACTGGTTAATTTAGAAAAATAAAGATCAAGAACACCAACATCGAAGAAAACTTTTAATTCCATAAAATAAGTTCACAAATTCTCACAAAATCTAATCATCAAATAGATAATCAGAAAACAACAAAACTGAATAAATGCAATTATCAGCAATATTTAATTATCAACAAAGATAATTAGAAAACAAAATTCGCAAATCGCAAAACTGCAAATATCTAGTTATCCAACCGATAAATAGAAAACACTAACTTCATAATCAGCAAAATATAACTATCAACAAAGATAGATAGAAAACAGCAGTTTAATATAATCAACATGATCTAGAATCAGTTAGAGACTAGAAAATCTTTCAATCAACAAAATTAGCAATTGCCAAATTATCAAAACGATAATCAGAAATCCCAAATCAACAGTCATTCAATTATCGAAAACGATAATCAAATCTCAAATCAACAAATATTCAATTATCAAAAACGATAATCGAATCTCAAATCAACAAATATTCAATTATCAAAAATGATAATCGAATCTCAAATCAACAAATATTCAATTATCAAAAAAAACGATAATCGAATCTCAAATCAACATATATTCAATTATCAAAAACGATAATCGAATCTCAAATCAACAATTATTCAATTGTTCAATACAGTATACATGTACACATACTCTTATGGAATTAACTCATTTTAATTCCATAGCTCAGCTCTAAATCTCGATTTATCAATTTAATTTGGTCATATCTCTTTGCCATTGAACACCATGTGTGCATTGCAAGGGACTTAATTCTGTTAACCCTTGCACAAAGGCCTATAGGACTTAAACAAGTCATGCACATACCCATCATACTCCTTATGATGAATAGATCAAGGCTTCTCTCCTAGATTAGTTTTATAATCTAGTGACCAATCTCATTTCTTATTTCAGAAAATCTCAACTGTCCATACTTTCATTCATGAAAATAATGTTTTATTTCATTTTCCCAGTTGTCTCATTCAAAATTTGTTTTATCACTTGCATATCTCCTATATTCAAGAATGTCATGATCTCTTAAACAAATCCAGTAGAATTCTATAAAAATTCTTATACTCAATTCTATTGTGAACATAGGGTAAGGTTTTAAAGAAAAACCTATAAAACATTTTAGCTTTAGATCTGAACAAATCAGCACATAAATAATTTATTGCATTGTTCATCTCCAATTTAAAACAATCTAGACATAAGCATGAACTTATGTTCACAATAATAACTAAATTCTGGGTAAATGGTATTAGTATATTATGAGTGCTTCTATAATTTCTAATTTCTTATCTAAATTATTTCATCCAAAACAAACAGACATTATACATTTCTATAATACTTAACAATCAATGCAACCAAGTGCTCTGATACCAACTGAAATGACCCTCCTAATTTCCACCCTAATTTCATAAGGATTTTTTTTTTTGCTAAGAGATGATATACAGATATATCATTCTTTACAAATATATTTCCCAGGGTCATTTTCTTTTTCTAATAAACAAAATATATCCAGGATCAAAATAACTTACCAATATAAATATATCAGTGTATATCTAATAACATACACATACATATGAAGATGTATGTGTTCTTCTTGTTTAAATTCAGAGTATATACTTTATCTTTTTTTTTGTACAAGAACATCCTGTTTGATTTAGATTTTTAGCATTTCAGATTAATTATTGCACCCTGATTTTTGGACCTAAAATCCACTGGAAACGTGTATTTTAGTCTGTCATTATAATTTTAGAAATGATCAAGTAATAATCAGTGGTAAACAAGCTTTCAATATAGATGATTGTGTTAAAGTCTGGATAGTATCAAATTCAGTATAAAAGAAAGTGGATCCTAAGTGAACACAAGCAACATCTAGGCGTAATGGAAACGCGCCTAACTTATACACAAGAGGTCACTGGTTCGAGTACTATGCAGGTCGGTTCAAACACAATTTTTTGTTTTTCTTCTTTTTTTTTTCCTGTATGGTTTGAAATCTGATATCTACCTATCTTTGTACATATACATTTAATGTTTGCCTATAACCTAACATACAAAACAATTCTTCTTACTTTACTATTTTTGAATCCCATTCCTATAGCTGTTCTAGGAATTATAATTATATTTTTGCTCAAATATCAACATGTACACAGATATACATGTACATGTCAATATCTCTGCTTATTTTCCAGAAAACTGGGTGAAACAATTACTAAAGGTACTAAGCTTTGAAATGCACTTTTATTCTCAGAATACAATCTATCATGATCAACCAATACTTCATTCATTTGGAGCTGGTTAACTCATGGATCCTGTATCTAACACATTAGTTCAAAGCAATGGAGATACCTTTCTTTGCATTCTGTCTGAAGCTTTTAGAAAAACATTTTACTTTTCTCAATACAATTCAGAAATGAATTCAAACTTATTTACAAAGCATTTCAGTAAAAAGAAAATAAAATCCTTTAAGTTTTCTTCTTGCTAAATCCAGATTTTGTTCTAAAACTCAGTGCTCTGTTAGGTCTCAAGGTTAACTAATACATAATACAAATTATACAAAACAGTAGCTCAACTACATGTGCATATTTCTCTTCCAAACATTCATATCAATAATTAGAATCATTTCATTGTTTCCCAGTCAGATTTTTCCTTTGAGATTTTAAACCTTAGTGCATAACAATATATTTAACATGATACAACTAGTTCATCTAACCATAATAGAATTCATTACATGACTGGAAGTCTTAGAAACATAATATTTTTCCTGAATACATGCAGATATAATCAATTTAAACTCTTATTGAGACTAGCTAGCATGTTCATTCACTCCTCCATAACAGCCATTACTTCATTTTACTTAGTGCCTGGGTTACCTGAAAGAGCATGAGTGGCTGCCTCATTTTAAAATGAGACACCCCAGATGCCATGAGCAAACAAGGGTCAGATCTATGATCTGGTATGAGTAACATCAATTCATTCATGATATTAAGCAATAGAGAATGTAAGGGTACTGACTTGTTATTTAAGCAAATTTCTGCTATCAATTACTCTAACATAGTATAATTAAGTTGATTCAGGTATGATATATTCATCTATCATTCCTTCACTTGCATACATAATCATACAAACATAATTATCTACTGGCAACAATTTCATTCACTGGAATCATCTTGGTTCCATACCATTCAACCTAAGAAATATCCACATTCCTATTTCTTTATTTACAGGTTGTAATATTCAATTTAAATCCCTGCCTCATCTGCTATTAAGGAATCACTGGGACACATTGCAATGAACTAATTCACATCATTGCACAAAGATCTCAGGGCTTAAACAAACCATGTGCCAACTTGCATACTTCAAATATGACAAGCATTCCAGCAGTCATCTTGGCCTTCCCTTCCCTAGTTTATTTACTAGTGTATTGTCTTAAATCCTAACATCAAATATGCTAAGTGAATATGTCACTGCAAACATGGAAACATCCATAATTTCTTCTAGCATAATTTCCCCTCAGAAATAATCAGACAGTCATTTCCTAAATGGGGTCAATATGTCTTGATCTTAGTAAATATAAGAACATTTTCAACTGTAAAAGAGGCATGGCATGTTATACTGATCTGCAAGCCTTTATGATTGATTCAGATTCAAGATCTGGTTCAATCATAATTTTAGCTTGTGGGTTTTTTTTTTTGATTAAGGGCTCAGCACTTAGAAAATTTCTATTGCACCCTTAACATTTTTCTTTTCAAGCCTCAGCACTTATACCAAGTATAATGCAGCTCCAATCATTTTTATAAGGTTTCCATGCCATAGATCTATAACAGTTGAGAGTATTCTCTATATAATTTTTAAGATCCTAAACTTTAACATTTATGAGTATAAATAAAACAGTATGATACTCATCCAAAGACAAATGTCTCAACCAATCAAAGATCATCAAAATCATCCATATTAAATCATATCAGATTTAAAATAAAACATCCAAAAAGCATTGATGAAATCATATACATCAAAACCAGAAATACATAAATGGCAATATAAAAAGTGGCTGCCTCAACTCAGGTCTTAATGCCATGAACTCAGTGAGATTACTCACCTAAATGTTTCTTCTTATTAATCCAGAAAATTCTTGTTTGAGTGTTTTCTCCTTCCTTTCAATATTTTCTTCTTCTTTTCTTATTTTTATGCAGCTCGGGGTAAAATAATTCTACTGGCTAAACTGCCTATTTATAAGCATTTTTCCTCTAGGGTTTTATTGAAACAGAATTCCATTTCTGTCCTGGCTTAGCATCATGCATTTTTCATTCATATTACCCCGGCCATATTAACCAATTTAAAGGCTGCATTTTCTTTCTTTTACTTTTTCAGAAAATGGCCACTCACTTAGTCATGTCAAAAGTGTGACTATTCTATTTATTTTAATTATTTCTGAAAATCCCCTTTGCTATTTTTGCCTACACAAGCATATTGACTTGTATCACATTTCATGTCATTTTAATGTTATGGTTTCACTTGCTAATATATATATATGTACTTTTCAGTATTTAAAAATGTATATTTGTATACATATCTTATCTAGGCTTATTTTAATTTCTCTTTTAAATTCAGAAACATATGCATCTATATGTATACAAGTTTACAAATATATATATTATTTTCTTTTCTGGGTTTTAAATAAATTTGTTTACTGATCTAAAGTAAAACTTACTTTTCTTATTTTCTAAGATGACCCATAAAATCTCAGAAATCAAATAACCATGTTGCAAAATCATGTTTGTATTGCTCTTTAATTCTTGTTTTAAATCCAAGAAATCTGGAGTTCTTTCTTGTGCCATTTCAGTGTGCACGTGCACACATATACTTGCACACTATTTATTCCAGAAATTTCACCATATTTAAATCTAAATATTTCAAAATTAAATCATTTTACAAAAATGATTTTTCACAAAATTTTGGGGTATTACATTCACCCCTCCTTTTAGGAATTGTGTCCTCACAATTTTTTTCTAACATTTAGTAAGCATCATTTTTCTTTTCTGAAAACTTATCAAATATATGCATAAGCAAACAAATTCAACCATATCAACCATGCATAACAAATAATTTTTCCAGAAGAAAAAAAAAATTACCTTTTAATTTGCAAAAAGCTTAGGATAATCCATTCTAATCTTATCCTCTAACTCCCATGTGCAGTCATTAGGATCACTACTCCACTGGATCTTAACTAGTTTCAAGGTTTTGCTCCTTAATTTCTTTTCTTCCTTGGCTATAATCCCCACTGGTTCTTTTTCATAAACCAAGTCAGGATTTATTTGAATTTTGGTAGGCTCTTCCAAAATGTCTTCCTTATCATGTACCCATTTTCTTAGTTGGGACACATGAAAAACATTATGCATTGCTTTCATCTCCTCTGGTAGTTCTAATTTGTAAGCCAATGAACCAATTCTTTCCAGAATTTTATAGGGTCCAACATACCTTGGTGTAAGCTTACCTTGCTTGCCAAATCTCATGACTTTCTTCATAGGTGAAATCTTGATGAAAAAAAAGTCTCCCACTTCATATTCCACTTGCTTTCTCTTCCTATCTGCAAATTTCTTTTGCCTATCTTGAGCTGCTGCTATTCTTTTTCTTATTAACCCAATTTTCTCTGTGGTTTCTTTAACATATTCAGGTCCAAGAATAGCCCTTTCTCCAGCCTCTACCCAGCATATAGGTGATAAACATGGCTTGCCATATAAGGCTTCAAATGGTGCCATCCCTATGGTGCTTTGGTAACTGTTATTGTAGGTGAATTCAGCTAGATGGAGGTGGTCTTCCCAGTTGCCTCCAAAGTCCAGTGTACATGCTCTCAACAAATCCTCTAAGACTTTGTTCACCACCTCAGTTTGACCATCTGATTGTGTATGGTAGGCAGTGCTTAAGCACAATTCACTCCCCATAGCCTCTTGAAAACTTTTCCAAAATCTTGAGGTGAAGATGGTATCCCTATCACTCACAATGGTTTTGGGTATGCCATGCAACCTTACTACCTCTTTCATGAATATTTGAGCCAATTTTGGAGCATTTCTTTCTGTTTTAACTGGGATAAAATGTGCTACCTTAGTTAGCCTATCCACTATTACCCATATACTTGTGTTTCCCTTCTTAGATCTAGGCAGACCATCTATGAAATCCATAGATATATCCTCCCACTTCCACTGTGGTATGCTAAGGGGTTGCAATAGTCCTGATGGCCTTTGTGTCTCTGCCTTGACTTGTTGGCAAGTCATGCACCTTGCAACATATCTGGCCACATCTGACTTCATCCCCTTCCACCAAAGATTTCTTTTCAAATTTTGATACATCTTGGTGCTACCTGGGTGTATGGAGTACTTACTCCTATGGTACTCATTTAATATTTCCTCTTTCAAGTCTATATTTTCTGGAACACATATCCTATTTTTATTCCTTAAATAACCATTTTTATCAATTTGATAATTTATTACTTCCTCCCCTTTTGATATGAGCATTTTCTTTTCCATCATGTTTAAGTCTTGTTCCTGCATTTGTCCAATCTTAAGAAGTAAATCTGATTGCAGAGATATCATACTTAATTTTCCTTTACCTTTACCTTCTTCAATAGGCATCATTTGTTCCTCACTGTTTTCCTCAATTTCCAAATCAGTAAGTATAGACAAATCCCTAAACTCTTCCATCATCAACATGGCTACCTTGGCATGTTGTCTACTCAAGGCATCTGCAACTTTATTTGCCTTGCCTGGTGTATACAGTATATCTAGGTCATAGGCAGCTAGGAACTCTACCCATCTATGTTGCCTCATGTTCAAATCTTTTTGTGAGAATAAATATTTCAGTGCCTTATGATCAGTGTACAAAATGAATTTGGCACCTAACAAATAATGTCTCCAAAGTTTCAAAGCATACACAACTGCTGCTAGTTCAAGATCATGGGTTGCATACCTGGTTTCATGTGGCTTTAATTGCCTAGATGCATAGGCTACCACCTGGTCTTGCTGCATCAACACAGCCCCTAACCCAGAGCCACTTGCATCAGTGTACACAACCAAATTTTCATTTCCTTCTGGCACTCTCAATACTGGTGCATCAATCAGGGCTTCTTTTATTTTGATAAAAGCTTGCTCACATTTTTCTGTCCATACAAAGGCTTGGTTCTTTCTAGTTAAATTGGTAAGTGGTGATGATATTTTTGAGAAATCTTTTATGAATCTCCTATAATATCCTGCCATCCCCATAAATGATCTAATCTCACTGATGGTGCTAGGCCTTTTCCATGCTTGGATTGCCACTACTTTGTTAGGGTTTACTGATATTCCTTTGGCAGAGATGACATGCCCAAGGAAATGCACTTCTTCTTTCCAAAATGCACATTTTGAAAATTTTGCCTTTAAATCATTTTCCCTTAGTCTTGACAAAACTAAATGCAAATGATTTTTATGCTCTTCCACTGTCTTAGAATAAATCAAAATGTCATCAATAAAAATCAGTACAAACTTGTCTAGATATTCTCTAAATATTCTATTCATCAAATCAACAAAATATGAAGGAGCATTTGTCAAACCAAATGGCATGACCAAAAATTCATATAAGCCATATCTTGTGTTAAATGCAGTATACTTAACACTTGAGTCTTCAACCTTCATTTGATGGAATCGTGATGCTAAGTCTAGCCTAGAAAATATTTTAGCTTCACTGAGTTGGTCAAAGAGATCATCTATTCTAGGCAATGGGTATTTATTCTTGATGGTTACTTTATTTAGTTCTCTGTAATCTATGCACATTCTCAAGGTACCATCATGTTTTCTTACAAACACTACTGGAGAACCCTAGCAAGAATTGCTTGGCCTTATAAATCCCTTGCCTTCTAATTCTTCCAACTGATTTTTCAATTCTTTCAGTTCACTTGGCCCCATTCTATAAGGTTTCTTGATTATTGGACTTGCTCCTGGAATGAGATTAATTTGGAACTCAACTGGTCTGTGGTGTGGAACACCCTTAACTTCCCCAAACACATCCAAGTATTCATTAACTATGGGAATTTCTTCAATGGTTAGTTCACTCAGATCTTTTTCTAAGTCAACTAAATGATACAATTTCCCTTCCTTAGCTATTTCACATAGAACTGTGATTCTCTGGCCTCTAGAATCTTGCAATGATATGGTGGATGAGTCTAAATTAATTATGGCTTTAAATTGCCTTAACCAATCTACCCCCAATATAACTCCTATATTTGGGTAATTTAAAACATATAAATTGGAAATAAAAATATTTCCTCCTATGTTTAACTCCACATCCACACAATTCATGTTCAAAACACTAGAACTCCCTAGGGGACTTTGTACAAGCAATGGGGTTTCAACCAATTTGCAGTTTAATTTTAACACTTTAACTAATTCATAGGAAATCAAAGAGTGTGTTGCTCCAGTATCATATACTACTGGTATGGGTATGGCACAAATGAGTAATGTACCTTCCACTTGGCCATGATTTTCAGCATCAATTTTTACTGCAGATTTGCCTTTTCCTTCCAAAGTTGCCAATTTCCCTTGTTGTTTATTCTCAGGACAGTTCCTCTTCATATGCCCCTCTTTCCCACATAGGTAGCATTTGAAGGCTCCTCCTTTTAACTCTGGGCACCTTGGTTTGATGTGTCCTTCTTTTCCACAATGATGGCAAACCAATTTCTTCTTAGTATCATTGGCTTTAGTATCTTTACTCTTCCTGTTGTCTGCCTCCTCCTTCTTTTTATCATAAGGGTGATATCTTCCCTTATCCTTCTTGTTGTTGCTCTTAAAATTCCTATATTTCTCTCTTTCTTTGTCATGTTGTTCCAGTTTCAAAGCCAGATCAATTACTTGATCAAATGTTCTATCTGCATATGGTAGCATAGCTCTGCTAAGTCCTGGGTTCAGCCCTTTTATATACCTATCATTCTTGGATGCTTCATCTGCCACTAGCATTGCTCCATAATTAGATAGCCCCTCAAACTTTTGAGTGTATTCAGTGACATTCAAAGTTCCCTGCCTAAGTTTGATAAATTCTTCAAGCAAAATGGTCTTGGCTGATGCTGGTACAAATCTTGCCTCCAACATCTCCTTGAACTGATTCCAAGTGATTTCATTTTCATTTCTTCCAGCTATGATCACCTCCCACCAGCTTAAAGCTACCCCTTTCAGTTGTCTAGAAGCTACTTGCCTCTTTCTTTGGTCATCCAACTGCATGTCATTGAAAATCCTATCAAGTGTTCTCAACCATGCTTGAATTTCCATCACACTCTCTGTTCCTTCAAAACTCTTGCCTCCCAAATTGGAATAAGTCTTCAGTAGTTTTGAAAGCTCTTCATGTGGGTTCTCAGGCCTATGCCCAATTCCATCTCTTAAAACCCTCACAAATTCTTGCATATCAAGCATTTGAGGTGCACTGGTTCCTGCATTGTGATGAGATCCTCTTCCTACCATGTTCTGCTAACTAAATTCTGGGTAAATGGTATTAGTATATTATGAGTGCTTCTATAATTTCTAATTTCTTATCTAAATTATTTCATCCAAAACAAACAGACATTATACATTTCTATAATACTTAACAATCAATGCAACCAAGTGCTCTGATACCAACTGAAATGACCCTCCTAATTTCCACCCTAATTTCATAAGGATTTTTTTTTTTTGCTAAGAGATGATATACAGATATATCATTCTTTACAAATATATTTCCCAGGGTCATTTTCTTTTTCTAATAAACAAAATATATCCAGGATCAAAATAACTTACCAATATAAATATATCAGTGTATATCTAATAACATACACATACATATGAAGATGTATGTGTTCTTCTTGTTTAAATTCAGAGTATATACTTTATCTTTTTTTTTGTACAAGAACATCCTGTTTGATTTAGATTTTTAGCATTTCAGATTAATTATTGCACCCTGATTTTTGGACCTAAAATCCACTGGAAACGTGTATTTTAGTCTGTCATTATAATTTTAGAAATGATCAAGTAATAATCAGTGGTAAACAAGCTTTCAATATAGATGATTGTGTTAAAGTCTGGATAGTATCAAATTCAGTATAAAAGAAAGTGGATCCTAAGTGAACACAAGCAACATCTAGGCGTAATGGAAACGCGCCTAACTTATACACAAGAGGTCACTGGTTCGAGTACTATGCAGGTCGGTTCAAACACAATTTTTTGTTTTTCTTCTTTTTTTTTTCCTGTATGGTTTGAAATCTGATATCTACCTATCTTTGTACATATACATTTAATGTTTGCCTATAACCTAACATACAAAACAATTCTTCTTACTTTACTATTTTTGAATCCCATTCCTATAGCTGTTCTAGGAATTATAATTATATTTTTGCTCAAATATCAACATGTACACAGATATACATGTACATGTCAATATCTCTGCTTATTTTCCAGAAAACTGGGTGAAACAATTACTAAAGGTACTAAGCTTTGAAATGCACTTTTATTCTCAGAATACAATCTATCATGATCAACCAATACTTCATTCATTTGGAGCTGGTTAACTCATGGATCCTGTATCTAACACATTAGTTCAAAGCAATGGAGATACCTTTCTTTGCATTCTGTCTGAAGCTTTTAGAAAAACATTTTACTTTTCTCAATACAATTCAGAAATGAATTCAAACTTATTTACAAAGCATTTCAGTAAAAAGAAAATAAAATCCTTTAAGTTTTCTTCTTGCTAAATCCAGATTTTGTTCTAAAACTCAGTGCTCTGTTAGGTCTCAAGGTTAACTAATACATAATACAAATTATACAAAACAGTAGCTCAACTACATGTGCATATTTCTCTTCCAAACATTCATATCAATAATTAGAATCATTTCATTGTTTCCCAGTCAGATTTTTCCTTTGAGATTTTAAACCTTAGTGCATAACAATATATTTAACATGATACAACTAGTTCATCTAACCATAATAGAATTCATTACATGACTGGAAGTCTTAGAAACATAATATTTTTCCTGAATACATGCAGATATAATCAATTTAAACTCTTATTGAGACTAGCTAGCATGTTCATTCACTCCTCCATAACAGCCATTACTTCATTTTACTTAGTGCCTGGGTTACCTGAAAGAGCATGAGTGGCTGCCTCATTTTAAAATGAGACACCCCAGATGCCATGAGCAAACAAGGGTCAGATCTATGATCTGGTATGAGTAACATCAATTCATTCATGATATTAAGCAATAGAGAATGTAAGGGTACTGACTTGTTATTTAAGCAAATTTCTGCTATCAATTACTCTAACATAGTATAATTAAGTTGATTCAGGTATGATATATTCATCTATCATTCCTTCACTTGCATACATAATCATACAAACATAATTATCTACTGGCAACAATTTCATTCACTGGAATCATCTTGGTTCCATACCATTCAACCTAAGAAATATCCACATTCCTATTTCTTTATTTACAGGTTGTAATATTCAATTTAAATCCCTGCCTCATCTGCTATTAAGGAATCACTGGGACACATTGCAATGAACTAATTCACATCATTGCACAAAGATCTCAGGGCTTAAACAAACCATGTGCCAACTTGCATACTTCAAATATGACAAGCATTCCAGCAGTCATCTTGGCCTTCCCTTCCCTAGTTTATTTACTAGTGTATTGTCTTAAATCCTAACATCAAATATGCTAAGTGAATATGTCACTGCAAACATGGAAACATCCATAATTTCTTCTAGCATAATTTCCCCTCAGAAATAATCAGACAGTCATTTCCTAAATGGGGTCAATATGTCTTGATCTTAGTAAATATAAGAACATTTTCAACTGTAAAAGAGGCATGGCATGTTATACTGATCTGCAAGCCTTTATGATTGATTCAGATTCAAGATCTGGTTCAATCATAATTTTAGCTTGTGGGTTTTTTTTTTTGATTAAGGGCTCAGCACTTAGAAAATTTCTATTGCACCCTTAACATTTTTCTTTTCAAGCCTCAGCACTTATACCAAGTATAATGCAGCTCCAATCATTTTTATAAGGTTTCCATGCCATAGATCTATAACAGTTGAGAGTATTCTCTATATAATTTTTAAGATCCTAAACTTTAACATTTATGAGTATAAATAAAACAGTATGATACTCATCCAAAGACAAATGTCTCAACCAATCAAAGATCATCAAAATCATCCATATTAAATCATATCAGATTTAAAATAAAACATCCAAAAAGCATTGATGAAATCATATACATCAAAACCAGAAATACATAAATGGCAATATAAAAAGTGGCTGCCTCAACTCAGGTCTTAATGCCATGAACTCAGTGAGATTACTCACCTAAATGTTTCTTCTTATTAATCCAGAAAATTCTTGTTTGAGTGTTTTCTCCTTCCTTTCAATATTTTCTTCTTCTTTTCTTATTTTTATGCAGCTCGGGGTAAAATAATTCTACTGGCTAAACTGCCTATTTATAAGCATTTTTCCTCTAGGGTTTTATTGAAACAGAATTCCATTTCTGTCCTGGCTTAGCATCATGCATTTTTCATTCATATTACCCCGGCCATATTAACCAATTTAAAGGCTGCATTTTCTTTCTTTTACTTTTTCAGAAAATGGCCACTCACTTAGTCATGTCAAAAGTGTGACTATTCTATTTATTTTAATTATTTCTGAAAATCCCCTTTGCTATTTTTGCCTACACAAGCATATTGACTTGTATCACATTTCATGTCATTTTAATGTTATGGTTTCACTTGCTAATATATATATATGTACTTTTCAGTATTTAAAAATGTATATTTGTATACATATCTTATCTAGGCTTATTTTAATTCCTCTTTTAAATTCAGAAACATATGCATCTATATGTATACAAGTTTACAAATATATATATTATTTTCTTTTCTGGGTTTTAAATAAATTTGTTTACTGATCTAAAGTAAAACTTACTTTTCTTATTTTCTAAGATGACCCATAAAATCTCAGAAATCAAATAACCATGTTGCAAAATCATGTTTGTATTGCTCTTTAATTCTTGTTTTAAATCCAAGAAATCTGGAGTTCTTTCTTGTGCCATTTCAGTGTGCACGTGCACACATATACTTGCACACTATTTATTCCAGAAATTTCACCATATTTAAATCTAAATATTTCAAAATTAAATCATTTTACAAAAATGATTTTTCACAAAATTTTGGGGTATTACATGTTGTTTTAAGCCATATTTCTGATTTTTAATTTATCTAAAATGTTATTTAAATTTATTATTTTATTAGACCTTTTCAGCAATAATTAGTAGAAAGTTTTAAAGTATTTCAAAAGTGCTTTGAAGTTTAAATACATTTTTAATAATTATTAATGAATTTTTAAAGTAAAGGATTTTATATATATATAATATGTTTTTTGTTAAATTCTAAATTAGCTGTTTTTAAGTAATGATTTAAATGGATATTTAAAATTTATTTATAAGTATTTTAAAGTATATATATGTATATATATATAAATAAATATATATATATATATAAATATAATTTTGGAGAATTATTCTAAGAGAGTGTGTGAGTGTATATGTATGTGTGTGCACGTGCGCGCATGTGTGTATATATATTTGTGTGTGTGTGTGTGTGTATTTGTATGTGTGTGCACTACAAATCTATTATTAATAGCAGTAGAAGACAACCACTTACTACTAGATGTTGTCGTTTTAGTCAGGCTATTACTGCTACAGTGTTTTGACTATAGTCAAAGGTCTTTGGCGGTCTTAATTTTCATGCTTCCACTTCCTTCATTTCTTATTTTCATTTTCTTCCCCCTTTACTCTATCCCGTAACAAAGAAGCTAAAAAGAATGCTAACTTTCCCTTTTCTTTCCTAAAATCTGTTTCTTCTTTCTCACATCCCGGTATCTCTAAATAAAACCCTAAATTTTCCTCATATAATCACACTCCTCTTAGTCGGATCTGCAGAATCTTCAGTAAATTATTTGCTCACTAAAATTCTCCCAAAATGCAATTGTTGAGTCTGGTGAATGGGTTCGTTTGGCTACGATTCGACATGTGATTTATTGCTTATGTTCGGTGTGTGATTACTCATAATTATTTAGGTACTTATCCCTTCTCATCCTAATTCCTAAGGCAATGGTATGTTAAATTAATTATTTGTTGTTTGGTATATCATATACGATGTCTTTTTTACTTTCTATAATACTCAGAATAACTACTAAGTGTGTTAATCTCTGTGAAATGGTTTTTGATTAAGTATGCTTGATGACTTTATATTTTAACTTGATTTTTTAAGTTATACTCTATTAAATTCCTGTAGATTATTCTTGTCTTTTTCATAAAAATAGGGCGTGCTTAATTAATTATATATATGTTTACATACATATGATTTTTAAATTACTTCCACTACTTGTTTTTTATATACTTGTTTTCAGTGGTCATATCTTTTATCTAGCGAGTAGTCTATTATTTATACCTGGACAAAACTGGATTTGGACCCAAATATAATGTGTATATATGTATAGTTCGGACTATACTTTGAAAGAGATTCAATCTAAAGTTATTTCTGTTACTTTTCCCTTTGAAAAAGAATTTTACTTTTCTATTTCATAATAAACAATACCAGTATTGCTTTAGCTTCATACAACTATCTAGTGCAGACACTAGAAAGAAATAAGATATCATGTTATTTTTTCATTTGGTTCAAAAATATGAGAAGAAAATGATAGTTCTTAAGCTATAATGATTTTTTTTAAAATGATTAGGTGTATATACACTTAGGATGCATTTCTTTCCAATAAATTGTTTGGTTTCTTAATGTTAATTAGTTTTACATGTGTTTGATAGCAATGGAAAAATATATGATTATTAGGTATTTTAATGCTATGATAATATTAAGAAATTCAATAAGCACAAGACATTAAGCATTTTCAAAATGAAAAAACAATATAGAATGAGAAGTCATGATACATTTTTCATTTTTCTTAAAAAATGAAGAAGAAGAATAGGACAGTTCATTAGCTATTATGATTCTTGTAAAATGATTCTATTTTATATATATAGACCTAGTTGTATTTTTAAACGATATTCAATTTCCTACAAAATGTTCTAGTCTCCTATCAAAGCACTAAAATGAGAAATAAAATATGAAAAAAGTATAGTATATAAAATTGATAGACATACATTTGTTAATAACCTGAAATACATGTTACAGAAAAATAAGTATTTCTTACTATTTTATGGACTAAGCCTTGATAAAGATAACTATGAAAGAACTCAAAGTTTAACCTAGTACCTACTAAACCATAAGTTGATAGACTGGTACAGTTAATTCACTTGTTAGATTATATTATTGGTATAAACACATTGTTTATGCCAAAGCTATAATACTTCTCGGTATAAACACATTGATAGTGACTGTTACAACATTGCTTAACATATTATGCTCTACGAGCGGTAAAGCACGCGCTTCGCACGTGATGATGGCACGCACTTCACGTGTGAATTGTTTTTTATAAATTGTATATGTTTAACTCGTTCGAAAAAATATGATTTGCACAAATATTTAACAGTATTTTTGTGTTGAAATGATATGTTGTTAGTTTTAGTTTTACTTTCTAGATTACAGCATCTAATTTTTTGTTAGTTTGATTTTTTGTTTCAATTATTAATAAAGAATGAGTTTAATATTTTATTAGTTTGAATTTTTATTTCTATTATTAATTAATAAAAATGACTTTGAAAAAAAAAATTGTTAGATCTAAGTAATATTAAGATTTCGATAATATTCATAAATAGGCGTTTAAAATAAGTAAAGGAAATTTATTTGTTAGATCATATTTTTAAGTGATATTAATATTTAATAATATTTGTAGAGGGGCATTTTTGGCAGATCACGTTCCAAAAAATTGTGACAACAAAGGTATTATAACTATTATTAAAGATTAGTCGGTATGGGCTCGGTATTTCGAGGACTTGACTTGCTTTATAATACTTCAAGTGGGGATTTATCCCCTATGCTATAATACTTCTCCCCCACGCTATACTATACACTATACTATACTTCTCCCCTACATTAATACTATACGCTATATTATATGCTATACTATATTTCAAGCGTAAGGTATGTTCCCGTAAACACATTGGATTATCCCCACATTAATAACAAGTGGGGATTGCACGAAAACTTGACTAGCTATAGTTATGTATGTTAGCGATCATTCAGGATAAAACATAGCTTGTGTTCACGCAATCTTTAAACTAAACGAAAATTTGGCGGTGATGACTTTAAATTTTAATTAGATGCTTGATGACTTTAAAATTCAGGATAAGTATGCTTGATGGCTTTAAATTTTAATCTTCCATTCTTGAATGTGGTTTCTAAGTATATCGATGAGTATTAAATTATCATGTTTTTTTAGAAATTTGCATGTTGCAATACTGTATATGGCGATGGAAAACGATTGGGTGCATTTACATAGGTAAGAGTACAATTTTAGCTTAAAATTTAACTTGGAAATTAAAATAATGATTTTTTTTCATTTTTTTTTTATTTTTACCGTAGAACTAGTAGGGTGTACGAGCAAGGAGCAAGGAATTCTGTGCATGCAGCAAAGAGAAATTTAGGAAATATGGAAAAAAATGTGTCCTTGCTTAGATTGTAGAAATCTTACTTGTCACTATGATGATATTATTGTTGAGCATTTGATTATAAGAGGAATGGATCCTTTATACAAGTGCAGCAAGTGGTATAGTCACGGTGAGCAATTAAATGTAGCTAAAAAAGTGAAGTTGGATGACACATATGAATTACTTCAAGCCATTCACTTTGAAGATGAAGAGTTTGTCAACCATACTTTTTTCTCCGATGATAAAAATAATGATGATGCACATAAGCAAACGGATGATTTCTTAAAAAAATTGGAAGATGCAAAAACTCCACTGTACCCTGATTGCATAGATCAAACAAAATTATCTGCTATCACTGCATTGTATAATCTTAAATGTTAAACTGGATTATCTGATAATGGTTTTGATAAGCTGCTAAGTGTGCAACAATTGTTATTACCCAAAAATAATGTCGTTCCAAAAATAATTGTTATTATCAATAATGTTATTACCTTGATTGCGTAGATCAAACAAAATTTTTGCTACCGATGGTTTCAACCCATTTGACATTAAGAGTTCCAAGTATAGTTGCTGGCTAGTGATGCTTGTGACTTATAATCTCTTGTCTATATTGTGTATGAAAAAGGAGAATATTATGTTAACATTATTGATCCCTGGTCCAAAGCAAGCTGGGAATAATATTGATATATATTTAGCTCCTTTGTTAGAAGATTTGCAGCACTTATGCATTTAGCAAGACACTTTTTAACTTAAAATCAATTTTGTTATGGACTATAAACGACTTTCCTGCCTACGGAAATATAGCTGGATGTTGTGTAAAAGGAAAAAAAGGTTGTCCACCATGCGGTTTCTAATACTCATCATCGATGGCTAAATCATAGTCGGAAAAATGTTTATATGGGACACGGAAGATTCTTACCTCTACCAGATCCATTAAGAAAACAAAAGGCTTGGTTTGATAACAATGTGAAGAAAGATAAAAAAACCCAGAATTCTTACAGGTAGAGATATTTTTGTTATTTTGAAAGATTTTCCAAATTATTTTGGAAAAATTGAAAATGAAGAAATAGAATAAGACAAGAAGACAAAGAAAAGAAAGTGTACTGCCTACAAAGAAGATAAAAACGATCCTGTAAAAATAGAGCTATCAAGGTGGAAAAAAAGATCAATTTTCTTTGAATTACCATATTGAGAGGTTAGTGTTCAAAATTTATTTTATTCGTAATAATCTAACTATAAAATTATATAATGTTAAACTGTCATATTAATGATGTTTATAGGAACTTCCAATCTGCCACAATTTAGATGTGATGCATGTTGAGAAAAACTTTGGCGAATGTTTACTCAGCACGATGTTGCATGATAGCAAATCAAAAGATAGTATTAATTCTAGAAAGGATTTAGAGGATTGGGGAATTCGACATGCTTTATATGCACAACCTCATGGGAAGAAAACATATCTTCCACCGGCTCTGTATACTTTGTCTAGTTCTGAAAAAAAAAATTCAAAAGATTTTATAACTTTAAGGGACGTGATGGTTACTACTCAAATTTCAAAAGATGTGTGTTGTTGGAGGATTGCAAAGTTAGTGGATTGAAGTCGCATGATTATCATGTTTTAATGCAGCAAATGCTATCAGTTGCAATGAGAGGATTGCTCCCAAAAAAGCCAAGGAAAACAATAACTCATTTGTGTACTTTTTTTAATAAAATATGTCAGCGTGTTCTTGATAGAGAGAAGTTGCAACAAATGGATGATGAGATTGTTAAAATTTTATGCGATCTTGAAAGATAATTTCCACCTTCATTTTTCGACATAATGATACATCTAACAATTCATCTTGGTAAAGAAGCTCGACTATGTGGACCAGTTCATTTTCGCCGGATGTACCCCTTCGAATGGTATATGAAAACACTTAAAGACTATGTAAGAAACTATGCACGACTTGAAGGATGCATTGCAGAAAACTATCTCGCGGAGGAATCCATGAGATTCTTTGGTAATTTTCTACAGAAATCATCAGAATTAGGGGAGAAAGAAGGTAAAAACAAAGATTATGAGAATGATGATGCAATACTCGAAGAACGTCCAATATCAACATGCAAGATAATTACATTGACGACTAATGAGAAGGAAGTTGCTCATTTGGCCGTGCTAATGAATATGGCTATAACGGAGCCATATTTAGAGTACGCACGTTTTTTTTATTGTCTTAACATATGTGTAATTATAAATGTAACTTAGCGTCTTTTGTATTATGCTAGTATGCATTTGAAAGAGTTACAAAGTTCGGACAAGCACATGGAAAGAAATGCTACATTGCTATGGAAAATTCACATAAAAAACTTCACCGATTGGATTAAAAAGAAGGTTAATTAAATCTTTGAAATTTCATTTATAGGTTTGAAAATATTATTTTTGACTATATTGAATGGATTGAGTTTTTTCCAGATATCTATTAACTCAAGTGAATATGAGAAATTATTAAAATGGATTGCTTATGGTCCAAGTAGCACCGCTTTGTCCTGCAAAAGATATACAATTAATGGGTTATGTTTTCACACAAAAGATGTTGAGAGAGAAACTCAGAATTCTGAAGTGACTTATGATGCTACTACTAGGTGTAGAGCAAGTGCAAAAGATGTCTCTCAAGTAGTAGATGTGGTGACTTATTATGAGATTTTGACTGATATAATCATGTTAGACTATCATAAATTTTATATTCCAATTTTTAAGTGTCATTGGGTAAATTTTGGAAATGGGGTGAAGGTTGAAGATGGATTTACTATTGTTAATTTACATCAAAATCAAGCTTCATTTTCGAGGGATTCGTATATCCTTGCATCTCAAGCGAAACAAATTGTTTATTCAAGAGAGAATGACTCTTCTAATTGGTATATTGTAATAAAGGCACCACCAAAAGGTTTTCATGAATTAGAGACAATCAATTCTATTGAATGCAGAAGTGGTGTTGTTCAGGATTGTGAAGAAAACGAGATGGATGTCGATTTTTGTGAGGATGCTAGCTATGTTAGGGAGGATTGTGAAGGCGTACTTGAGAAATTTTTTAAAAACCATCATTGATTGCGCTTGGAAACATATGAATTTTATAGGTATGTTGCATTTTCATGTATGTTGCATTTTAAAGAATATTAAAACTTGCATGAAAGGTCTAGTTTCAACAATTATATGAAGAATAAGCCACATTTCATCTTGGATGCTATTTTCTTGCTATAGTATCATTTAATATAGAGATTTCTATCCAATGGTCTAAAAAAATCTCTGCTTCTATCATATTATTGTATGCATCATTTTAACTTAATATCAAAGAAAAATACTAAGAAATATTCAATGTCACTTTTTAAATGGATATACTCGATTGCAAACCACTGTGAAGTTGCTTTATGTTCATTTTCATATAAAACTAGGATGAGGCCCACACGGGCTGATTATGGAACCGAACCATATTGATTGATTAGTTGGTGGCAATAGCCTATCATATTATGTCATGTTATTATTTCTGTGTGGGTCAGTTTTGAGTGTTGCAAGAACATAAACCGCTGGAGTAGACGTCTTGAACTATGTACAGAAGTTTTCGTTAGCAATTTAGTTTGGATAGAGCATAGGCAGTGTAGTAATAGCCTAATATGTAACAAATAAATGCCAACTTGAGTTCTTCAACCTTCCTTCTTGCAACGTTTGTCCTGATTCTTGGTGTTGTTTTACATTTTAACCATTTGTAAGTAATAAATCAAAGTTAAAATATGTTTTACAGTTATTATTTTGTAATAGAATGTTGTGCTATTATTGCATAATGAAAAATTGTGTAGCTGTAACAGTCGAAAATATTGACTGAAAGCAAATGTTTCTGAAAATTAGTTGGGTATCCTATTTATAGAAGTTATTAACTGTGTGCGGTAAGTTAATGATACTTGCTACAGTATTATCCCATGTTAACTTTTCGGCATATGTGGGTTCTGGTGAAGTGCTTGCATCACTGTTTGATAATTTTATTGCATGTGTTGATTGATTTGTGTCTTAAATGATTTTTTTGGCTTATTGCTTATTGGCAATCAATATTATCTTTTATTTAATCCTTACTGTTTGTTTTCTAGGTTTATTGCTAATCTATCTCCTTTTGAAGTTGTAGGTCGTTTCATCACGTTCTTTATACAATTTGAGTTATGGGTCGGACTGATATATAGATTTGTTGGGTACTCGGATTTTCCATGTAAATCATGAAATTCAGAATGTTGGTGCCATTAATATTGAAGTACATGGATAAAATTTGAACATAAGTTTGAATGATGCTGTCCAATCCTACATTATTTATGGGCCATCAAAACCATAATGAGAAACGACAACTCCCGTGCGATTTACCGTTGAGTTGCGTTGTGTGTCAATGAAAAGTTAAATTCATTTTCCTTCATTTCATAAACACCATGACATGGTATCTCCAGCTTGTGCCACCCATATTATAATATCGTAAGCACAAGTTCTTTGTATATACTCATATACATCATATGGGGTAGGACTGTCAATGTGTTTGTTTTTGGAATTTAGAGCCAACTCTGGTTGGACGCCATTTAGAAAAAATGAAGTATATTGAGAAACACACATAAAATTATATCCATATAGATTCAAAAAGAAAAAAAGCTCGGCAGTCATGGCTGCCTACACAAATCTCCTTAATAATCCTATCTTCAGCCTTGATCAGAATGATAGGTCTTCTAATTCTTCTCCACCTCACTCTCCTCCACCTCTACCGAATCTATTGCCGCAAGAACCACCTCAGTCAGAGAAGGCGCTTGTTATTGATTCAGAAGGTTTTCAGATCGTCCAAGACAGAAAATCTAAACAGATGAGAAAAGATTCTGCTCTGCAATTTACAAATAATGGTTCTCATCAATTCAACCTGAAACAATACCCTAATCAGAATCATAGAAATGCAAATCAAGGCTTCTTCAATTCAAGAAATGCAGTATATGGAGGAAATCTTGCAAGAAATAGGACAAGAACCAATCAGCATGTTCCAAATTCAGAAAATCAATTCAGAAATTCAAGAATCAATGCAAGAAGCATTCAAAATAATGGAATTGCATCCCAATCTAATTCTAACCTGATCAAACCCTCTTCATGGGCAGAAATAATCAAAAAAGGAGGTTCAAATTCTGACTTTGACCTGAAATATGTAGCGCCTTTATCCATCAATAAGAAGAAAATAGTGGCTATGAGCGCGGAGGTCAGTAGAAGGGCTGAGAGTAAGTGGAGTTTCTATGTTTTTGCCTATGTATTCGGCAATAGACCTGCTTATTATCATTTCAAGGCAGTTATTGTTAGATCATGTAACCCCACTGGAAATTTCGACATCTTCACCCGCAATAATGGTTTCTTCGTAATCAGATTCTCTAATGCTACAGATTGTAACAATGCAATTAATGGAGGTCCATTCTTCATCAATGGAAAGCTTATTATCATGAAAAAATGGAGCAGTAAAATCAATCTTGAAAGGGATTTACTCTCAACCATGCCTATATGGATTAAATTACCTGGATTAAATCTTAGATTGTGGGACAGTGAAATTTTAAGTGCTATTGCCAGTGTGGTGGGTGCTCCTCTTAAATTGGATGAACACACTGCAAAAGAATCTAGACTTTCTTTTGCAAGAATACTGGTTGAAATTAATGCAGACTCAGAGCTACCAAATGATGTTTGTATTTCTATGCATGACGAGGAAAATTTAGTTCAAAACATTGAGTATGAATGGGTTCCCCCCAGATGTAAAAAATGCTCTTGCTTTGGACATACAATAGAAAGTTGTGAAACTAATCTGGTTTGGAAAGCAAAGCAAAGCAATCAAGTAAATAATGAAGCCAATTGCAGCACCTTTGCTGTGGAGGGAAATGATACTGCTGGAAATTCATTAGCAGATCTTTACAACAAAAAGAATTCAAATTCTTATAATGTTAATTCAGGGGAAAATATAAATATTGAAGAATCCCTTATCATTCTAAACTTCCCCCTTGAAAATGATTCACAAGAAGGTTTTAAAGATCTGTCAAATAAAGGCAAAGAAACTGAAATCATTTCTGAAACATATGTAGCTCCAGAGAAAAGCATTGAAATTTCTCAAGTTAAGGTCACAAATTTACAAGCAAATGAGGTTTCAACTGCTACAGAGGTTATGAATTTGGATGATGGTTCTTACATTAATAACATCTTAAATAAAGAACCATCTGATAACCCCAATATCAGTCACCTTTCCTCACATCTTTCCCCAATTATCAAAAAATCAAATTCAAATTCAGAAGGCAATATTCAAAAGGCAGTTAGTCTGATTGCAAATTCTGTCTCAGTCTCAAGGAAGAACAAAAAATACAGCAAGGATAAGAAGAAAGGCAAAATGAAAAGTATTAAAGAAATAGTTGACAATGGAAACTCTGAAAATTCAGAAGACAGTGAATTCAGAAAGAAATACATCACCAAAAATCTCAAATGGGAAGATCAGTTAAAAGCAATCAGTAAAACCACATACAAGAAGAAAGGGAAAAGGATAGAAACCTTTGAAGAAGAGAGCAGCCACAGTGCTTAGTTGCTGCTGCTTCATGTATCCTTTATGTATCCTTATACTTTATATTTTATTTTTTCCATTATGTCTATAATCTCTTGGAATATCAGAGGTCTCAATTCTTCTGAAAGAAGATTGGACCTGTCTTATCTTCTTAAGACTGAAACCCAAGTATGGTTGGTTTGCTTGAACATAAATTAGATGATCATAAGATAAAAGATTATCATATCAAAAGCTTAAATAATTGGAATATTGTTAATAATAATCAGATGGGGGAATGGTAGAATCATGGTCATTTGGGATCCCAATATTTGGGATATCACCCAACACTTTGTTAATTTCCAATTTATACACTGCAAATGTATTAATAAAGGTGGTTCTCAAATAGAGATTACCTTTGTATATGCATTAAATAGTGAGCTTGAAAGGTTAAATCTTTGGGAAAACCTTGATCAAATTAATTCTAATATGCATTCCCCATGGATTATTATTGGTGATTTTAATACTATTATGCATGCACATGAAAAAAGAGGGGGGATCCCTTTTCCTTCTAAAAAACTGGATTTTTTAAACAATTTCCTACTTAAAACTGGTCTTTATGAACCATTTATTTTTGGTAACAAATATACTTGGAAATCTGGAAAATTCAGAAACATTCATTGCAAACTGGACATAATTTTACTTAATCTTAGCTTCACTAATTGTTTCAAAGACTTTAAATGTTACACTCTTCCTCAAGCCTCTAGTGACCACACCCCAATTCAAATTTTTCTCACTCAAAACAATTTTTCAAAGAAAATTTCCCTTTCAGATTTATTAATGGGTGGGTCTATGAAAACAATTACAAAGATATCATCAAAAATAGTTTGTCTTTTAAGATACAGGGCACTGCCCAGTACAAATTTAGTAATTTCCTTCAAATTGCAAAAGAAAACTTGAAAAACTGGAACAAACTCAGAAATAAAAATGATGTATCTCATTTTAGAGAGGAATGTAAGTTAAGGCAGAATCTCTTGGATTGTGATTACTCAGACATTGAAAATGTCAACAAATTTTTTTAAGCCCAAAACAATTTAATCATGTCCCTTTAAGTGCAGTCTATAAATTTGAGGCAAAAAGCTAAAGCAGACTGGCTCACTCATGGTGATGAAGCCAGTAAAATTTTTATTCCAGGATGTCTAGCAGAAAATTTAGAAATGATATTGGTAAAATTATAGATGTTAAAGGTAATGTTATTAATGAAGTATCTAGCATTGAGAAAGAAGCTATTAATTATTTTACTAATCTATACAATACTAATAGCTACTCTAAGAATTTTCCTATCATTGAATCTAAATATAATCTAAATTCTAATAGTCAAGACATTCTTCTTGCCCCTATTTTCTTAGAGGAAATTAAAAACATTATCTTTCAAGCTAATAATGATAAAAGTCCTGTCCCCGATGGGTTTGGTGCAAAATTTTATAAAACTCATTAGGAAGATATAAAGTGTTTTTTATTTGATTCTATTACTGAGTTTTTTAGAACTAGTAAGCTTTTAAAAAAATTCAATCATACTTTTATCACTTTAATTCCAAAAGTTCAAATTCCAAATAGCCTGGATGATTACAGACCTATTGCTTGTTGTAACTTTATTCATAAAATCATTGCTAATATTTTATGCAATAGAATAAAAATATTTTTAAAATTCTTAATTTTTGAAAATCAGTGCACTTTCATCCCTGGCAGACTTATTGTGGAAAATACTCTTCTTGCTCATGAGCTAATTAGAAACTTTAATAATAAAAATAGAAATCTTATGTGTGTCAAGATTGATTTACACAAAGCCTTTGATAAAATTAATAGGCACTTTATTATTTATATGATGCAACAAATGGGTTTTGATAAAAAATTCTGCGCTCTTATACAAGAATGTATCAACAATGTCTTTTACTCAATTCTGGTTAATGGTTCTCCTAAGGGTTTTATTCATAGCAATAGAGGTATTAGACAAGGGGATCCACTCTCTCCCTATTTATTCACTACTGCTATGGAATATTTCTCTATTCTTATGGAAACTGAGTCCATTAAGGGAAATATTAAACCCATTAATAGAATCAAACCATCAATTACTCATCTGCTATATGCAGACGATCTTCTTTTATTTTTACATGCTAACTCTAATAGTGCTAAAACTATCTCAATTTTTTTTATGAATTTGGAAGAACATGTTGGTCTGAAAGTTAATGATTTTAAAAGTAAAATATATTTCAGTAAAGGATGTAATAGAAAAACTGAAATTCTTAATATCCTTAAATTTAAAGAGGGAAAACTACCAGTAAAATATTTGGGCTTGCCTTTGAGTGTTAATCAAATCAATGATACAGACTGCACTATACTTTTGGACATTATTCAAAATAAATTTGAAGGTTAGGCTTGTAAGCTTCTGTCCCTAGCTGGTAGGTTGGAATTAACACATACTGTCATCATAGCAATCATAATATATTGGATTCAAGCCCACAATATCCCAGTTAAGGCTACCCATAAATTAGAAAAAGCCTGTGCTAATTTCATTTGGAAAGGAAAACAACATAAAATTGCATGGGATATGGTCTGCAAACCAAAGAAATTTGGTGGCCTAGGTCTTAGGAATGTAAATGATTTGAGAGAAGTCTGTAAGCTTAAACATTTTTGGAAATTTGTCAATGGGAATTCATTATGGGCTAGATGGATGAAAGCAAAATACCTTAAAAATAAGAATTTTTGGACTGCAAGAGCAGAAAACCATTACTCTTTCTCTTGGAAAAACATTCTAGGTTGCAGGGATATTGGTCTAAAACTTTTGGATAGGAAATTTAAGGATGGTAACCAGACCAGCTTATGGTTTGACCCATGGATTTATGGGAAATCTCTGGTTAGTCTTTTGGGTTGGGATAGTTTGCTTAGGTTTGGTGGGACTTTTGATAAAGTTAGCACCATTATTCAAAATAATTCTTGGAGTACATTTAATCACCCAGCTACTTCCATTTTTAATGAAGCCATTAAAAAAATTACTATTAACCCAAATTTGCAAAATGACACATGGGATTGGAGGCTTACAAAAATAGGGAATTTTTCTTTTAAAAAAACTTGGAAATTTATTCGGGGATATGAAAGTGAAGTAGAGTGGTACAATGTTATCTGGAATAAATCGAATTGCCCAAAAATGTCACATTGTGCTTTCTTTGCTGTTATTAACAGATTACCTACTAGGGACAGGTGCTTGAAATGGAATAAAAATGGTGAAACAATCTGTCTACTTTGCAAACAGGAGGCTGAAAGCATAAATCATTTATTTTTTGATTGTGTCTTTTCAAAGCATATTTGGTTCATAGCCAAGTCAAAACTTAAAATAAATCAGCATCATGCTGTTCAAAGCATCATAGAAAGCATCAAATACATACAGGAAAATTTCAAAGAAAAATCAAAGGAATTCAGTAATGCTAGCATTATTCTCACAGCAACCATCTTTCACATTTGGAAAGAAAGAAATCAAAGACTCCATACTCAAAAGGAGACAGGAAGCATTCAATTATGGAAAACAATTGATATGGAGAGTCAAATTCTCCTCAAAAAATTCGAAAGTCGACAAAAATACTCTGATAATCTCAATCAAAATCTCTGGAGTACAGAAAGCTATGAGGTAGAGTTAGAAACTTTCTAACAAAACGAGAAACAGGATTCTGTCTTTCGTGGAGGCAAACTTCTTCACCATAGTGGCTTTCACTGGATGAAGAAATCTAGTAGCCTCAGTAGATCCAAATCGGAGCTTGCGCATATTGATGGCGGCCACCTCTACCATCAAACCAATAACTCATCCTATAATAGACAGGGAAAGGGAAGTAATTTTTTTAACAATCATGATATTCACAATTATAATAAAGTATATACTGATGGCTCTTCTAACTTACCTTGTAGGGGCGGAGGCTACCGCACACTCAAGCGCAAGGCAAATTCCGAGCATCTCCTGCATAAAGACAGGATTTTGCAACTGGACATGAATAATCAGAGAGTTTCGACTGATTTCTACAAAAGCAAAACCAATAACCACATCTATCACTTATCTGTCTGGGACAAGGGTGATTCCAGCAAACATGATGAGCTTATTGCTAGAGATCCCCCAAATAATAGAGATCGGCTTACATCCGAGCTTCTCATCGAAAATAACAAGCATTCGAAGCAAAGAGCCTTAGCTCCGCCTTTTTCTTCGTGAACAAATCGTGATTCACTCGTCATCAACGATGAAGATAACAAGGGAAAGAGTTTTCCATGGAAGCCTCCATGATTTCACTGATCTGTTTCAAATCGCCAAAAATCGCCATGAATCGCCATGGTTTGATCTAGCTTCGGTGTATTAGTTAGGGCTTTTGTTTTCGTCTATGCTGTAAGAAAATTGCGGCGTGGGTTTGTAAGTGGTTTGTTTCGAGTAGGGTTTTGTTTACCCTACCTGTTTTTTTCTGGGCCTTGGGCCAAATTTTTAACTGTTTCAAAAAAAACACACATAAAATTCTACCTGATAATCGCTTTTAATCTTGTAACTACTTTTAATCTTTTTTTATCTGCATAACATTAGCAAATGAAGCAAATGTAACTGCTTTTTGTTGGGTACTGAAACACACTATGGAGTAGAAGTAATCAAACGAGGTCTCATATATTTCTACCTAATATACATTGTAACTGCTTTTAATTTTTTTATCTGCATAACATTAGAAAATGAAGCAAATGTAACTGCTTTTAATATTATTTCCTACCCGATATACATTGTTATGTGGTCTCATATAGTTCTAATCTTTTTTTTATCTGTAGAAAATGAGTAAAAGGAAGAGGGCTGCTCAAAAATGGCTAAAAGCAATCGAAGAATCCACCACATCCAATGATAATGCAAAAGACAAGGACAACATGGTGGATAGCAATATTCATATTGAAGACAACTCGCAAGAAATTGGAAACCAATTCAGCCAAATGGAAGTAAACGCTGAGAATAACGATGCTCGAATTAAAGACAACACTGAAGCAGTTGACGAAGATACAATGCAAGTTTTAGAAAATTTTGAAGTTGACGTGAATGAGGGAACTACTCAAGATTCCATTGAAAATCCAGTTGTGAAGCGCAAAGGCAGAGGCCCAACCAAAGTGAAAAGACTTCCATCGAATCCTTTTAGTCATATTGAAGTTGAATTTAATGCGGATGGCAAACCAATAGGAGATGAGTCTGTCAAGCTATCTTTGTATCTAGGTCCGCTAGTAAGGGAACATGTCCCAGTTACACTTAAAAAGTGGAAGAATCTAAGTGAAGAAATACGAGTTGCTTTGTGAGAATGCATTCAGGTATATACTCTATTTTTATACCATATATCATTTCTGGCTCTAGGCAATGTAATAGAAGTATATGTTCTCTCTGGTTATCATAAAATGACCCATTCAGGGAGATAATTCATCTTCTTCACTTGTCCATGCTCCTCTTTTCAATCCCTCTTTGAATTCACAATCTTTCTTCATTTTCTAATATTTAAATCATTTTGAGTAGCGCTTTCTAAACATAACACTGAATGGAGTTTATATGCCTTTAAATAGCAACATGAACCACCACATGAAATTTATCCCTATGATGTTGAGTATATTTAATAGAATTATCATAGAATCCTTCTTATTAATATTGATTGTTTGATGGTTGTTTTTGTATTTGCTTTGCTGAGAAACAATCAAAATGTTAATATAACATTTTGTCAAAAATAAATGATGAAGTCAATGAGCCAAACTAGGTTTATTCACGTGTTATGATCAAAACATTATTTGAAAGTTAAAGTTGTTTTATTGAACCTAAGCTGAAATTTTTGAAACCTATTAAAGGATAATTAAAACCTGTCTAGCGTGTGTCACCAAGATCAATAAACTCTGGAAATAAATGTTAAGTTAACTGATTACACACTCATTTACTCACTAGGCCTGGAGGATTACAAATCATTATTGGAGGAAAGTGACTTCATGTAGTTTTCTGTAGAGCAAACTGATGGTAAGGATAGTTGATAATGCTTACAAATTGAGTAGTTTGACTGGAACTTAGGTTTCATTAAATTAAAATAGTACTCCTGTATATATACAAACCATTTTACAGCTATCCATCTTATTTCCTAAAATCAGAATGTTTAAATATTGCAGGTTAGATTTAAATTGGATGAGGAATGGAAAAAAGCGTGCATATTTCAGCAAATGGGCTGCATTTTTAAGGGTTCAAAATCTCGATTAGTTCGCAAAATAGCAGATGCAAGGAACAAAGAAGAAAGAAATCGGTTGAAACCCGACAACCTAAGTATGAATGAGTGGAAGAAGTTTGTCAAGTCCAAAATGACTCTAGAGTTTAAGGTAATAGTTACACATTTAATGTCGATGAGATCCGACAACCAAGCTTGATTTTTTAATGCACGTTTTCATTTTATTCTTAGGAATTGAGTCAGAAACATCAAGCTATTAGAGACAACTAGATACCACACATATGTAGTCGTAAAGGGATGGCTCGAGTGGCGATGACTTGGCAAGAATTACTAATTTATATACCATAATATTTATTAGCTAGTTAGTCATTGTGACATGTTATAAAAAATATTCTTTAAACATAGAAAATGACGAGTCCTCATCCATCTTCTATCTGTCGAGCTCAAGTCTAGATCAAATCCCATACATGAAAAAATGGCAAACCAGTAAATTCGACTACCGCAGATGCTATTGTAAGTACTTTGAAATTTTATTAGACAACAATTTGTTTGCTATTGTAATAGTTCGATTGTGTATAATATGCATGATAGACAACATGTATGGGAAAAATTTAAATAAATACAGAATGAATCAAATTCTAGCTCAACAACTAATTACAAAGACGATGCACTTGCAAAAGTATTGGGACAGAATAGATCAAGACAATTTAGAGCAACGGGAAGGGGTATGACCTACACCAAGGCAATATGGTCACACGTAAGGGATAAACAAACGGTCGACATGCAAAATAAAATTTCAGAATTAGACATGATGGTTCGCATGCTTGTGAAAAATCAGGTATGAACTAACCACTGCTGTTTGATTTTGTATTTTTGCACAAAATATAAGTTCAGACAATATTTTCTTCAAGAAATTGCCGGGGTTGTAAAAATACAATGATTTGCAATTCGTCACTGATGTTGTTTTTGTTTAACAGAGAAAAGAAAGCTAGGATGAAGCAAATGTGCATCAAGAAGTTAAAGTTATTTATAGTACTAGTGTAATATCATTATATTTGACATTTAATTTCATTATTAATACAATTTGCTTTTGATTAATTATAGAACAAACATGTAAACAATATGACACATGTGATTTATGGATTGGAGTGAGACAGACGAAATTATTGCGGAAAGAAGAGTAGTGCCAAGTGACCCAAAGGAGCTTGTCCAACAAATCCCTTTAGGGTCTGATGCCAAGAATATTATAATAGACACTGTGAGGAAACCAGATGCTTTCTTGTGGAGACTTTCACTTTATTTGACACGCATTGGAGACGTTGAAGGTGAGATAGTAGCGTGACCAGCTACTAGAGTTGTTTTGCGCAACTTCCATAACTTGAAAAAGAAGATAATGGGGTAATCTTTCGTCTTTATACTAATTAATTTTTTATTTTCAATGTACAAAAATAATAATATGTTCTTTTTTCTTAGAGTAAAAGTAGCAACATAAATCATAAATGCAAATTAATCGATTGGAGTGGGAGTGAAGAATGAGTCGTAGAAGGACGACTGCATTCGAGTGATCCAAAAGAACTTGTGAATGATATCCCTCTTGGTCCGGCTGCCATTGCAGTTTGGATAGATAATCCAAAAATCTAAGATGCTTTTCTATAGAGGCCTACTAAAAGATTGACACGAGTTGGAGAAGCCATTGGTATCAAAGTTGCATGACCTAAATCAAAAGTAGTTATCGAAATAGTTAACACTGCATCATCAAATAATCATACGAGTAATGTCGGAGTTGTCGAGAAGGTAGGTATCAAACTTATTCATATTTGATTCAACTATTTTTTCGTCATACAAATTATTGAAGCGCATAATAAAATAACCTTCGTTTAATTGATAAAGTACAAATTCTATGGAAAAAAGTAAATGCAAGTTGATCAATTGGTCGGGAAAGAGAGAAATAGTTGCATTAGGCCGCGTGTCTTCAACCGATCCAACTTCAATGGTTTATTATGTTCCTTTAGGAAAAAATGCAATTAAAGTTTGGGTGGATACTGTAAAAATTCCAAAATCACGTCTATGGAGAACAATGTCCAATTTTGAAGTCATTAAAGATGCTCTTGGTACTATGATAGCTTGGCCTGCTGTGAACATTACAGTGGAATCATTTTCTAGTAAGTATAATTCAAACTTTGTTTAGATATGAGACTTTTTTGATTTGGTTGAATACCATCTATTTCTTATTCGCTTTTGGAACATGCTTGTGTGATACAATCACCATGATTGGGCCTAATATCCCAAAGCTAGTATTAGGTTAGTTATATGCTTATAGCTCCTAACGATGAATAAAGACATAAGATTGCTATTATATGCTGGAGAGCAAGCTTGCTGGCACTGGACATGGTGCAGTGCCACACCACCGTAATTTATGCAGTGTAGGGGTGCCACATCACCATGATTTTACTGGACTGGCACTGAACACGCTGGCACTGGACTGGACATGGTGTAGTGCCACATCATCATTATTGGGCCTAATATCCCAAAGCAAGCTTGATGTTTATGCACTCTTGTACTACGATAGCTTGCTGTCAAGTCCAAAACATCCATGCTCCCACAACACCATAATTTATAACTGGTATAAATGAATTTAGCAATAGAAATAACCATGGAGACATGGTGCAGTGTAGGGCCAAACTGAATTAAATTGGATCGTGTATTGATGTAACAGAATTGTTGTAGGTACTCTTTTGGTGATAGCCTGAAAAGAGTGCATAAACCAAAGCTAAAGTAAATTTATGTAAACTAGTATTACTGGCACTAGACAATGTACCGATGAATGAAAGATGGGATATTATATACAAAATGAAGGGGAGCCGATGTATGTAGCCTAAAGCATTCGAATCTAACTACGAATGCTGATACTAGTGACCATAACATCCAAAGAGCACACCGACAGTATAACTGAGCGTTGTATCTCTAGCAACTGAACATGGCTATGCCCTAAGTATATGAAATTGAAACACACCTGAGACAAGTCATGTTCAACATAGTATACTGAGATGGTGAGCATGCTCAACTGGCCTGTAGGTGAGTGAACTAGAGTGAACCAAAATACTGAGGTGCTAAGCAATGTGCACTGTTTCTAAAGTACATAAGCAGATTTATTCGACCTTTTTATATGCTGTAATGAAACATTAACAGTTGCAATCCCAATGTTATCTCAATGTTGCAATAGAAGTGTAATATATATGTTGAGAGTTGAGATGTGTCACACGTGGGTTAGATGCATGATGATCTAATATGAAGATCTGAAAGTTCTGGACTATATCACAAGCAAACAGGCTAGCCTATAGAGTGAGTAGTGAAAAGCAAGTAGGTGGTAGCAACATCTCAAGTATCAAAACGTTGCGTAAAGCTTGACTTCAAGCACTGTTAACTGAAGCTCATGTCTGAAGCATAAGGCAAATAGTTGAAGCTTTGCTAGTATCTGCAAATAGATGAAGAAGGAAAACGGGCATAATTATATAGTATAGGTAGATAAAGGCATATGAAGGAAACCAAGGCGCAAAAAAATGGTTTGAGTTGGTAAATCAGTAGTTGCGCGAGGCAGATCTTGTAACGACCCACCTTCTTGGATGATTTAAGTCGATAATAAACCACACATGTCTAACTCAAACCATTCAAAATGGTAGATTATCGATGGGGTTTAATAAAGAAACTAAGAGAAAAGAAGGAAAGCAATACACAGAATCTCGCAGCGGAACGACAAAATATAATAATCAAATAAAACAGTTCATGAAGCTGTTTTACAATATACATTTGATTACACATTTTTACAACATTAATCAGAGTATAATAAACAACAATATCAAATAATGTAGTGGAAAAATAATCATAAATACGACCACCAATCTTCATCTTCGTCTTCAAGGAATAACATCTTTAAACATTGAAATACTCAGACTGACCCGAGCATAATGAAAAAAACAATACACTCGAGTCAGAACTAAAAATTCCTATGTAAGTCAAATCAATATCACGTAAAATATGAGTACAATAGTTTCAGATATGTTTACGGGATTTTCCATCTCCTAATCAAAATTCGAATACCAATTCAAATCACTTTAATTGAAATAAATCCAAAGTTTAAAATTAAAAATTAGGCCTTTAAAATGATTCAATTCTGATAAATTTACATCATACCTCAATTTCAGCTTTAATTCCAAGTTAAATCCTTTAAATAATTTCATTTAAGCAGTTTCAATTTCAACTTTTCAAAGCTCGAATTAGAAATAATTAAATTCATATAAATCCAAATTCAATTTAATCCAATCCGGTGTCCGTATACGATTTTCTACCTTATGTACAAGTGATCATTTTTTTTACAAATTCAATTGTATGGGTATATATCATTTCAACCCATAATTAAATTGTCATAGGTATCCAATTTTAAAATGATTCAAATGACCATTTAAATGATATCAATAATATACATGGTGATACAGGGACATATTAAAATAAATAAACAACCATACATCCAACATATCAATCAATAAGCATCCATTTCAAACAACATCCAAATCAACCAATGTATCACAACAGTTCATAGTTATCAATATCGGGGGTTTAACTAGCAATAAAATTTCAATATAAATTTAAATGTCAATTCAGATCCAATATCAATTCAAATGCCAGTTTAAATAAACAAACATCAATCAAAAATTTATATATTACATCATAAATTTTATTTAACTTGCAATGGAAATTTTAGTGTTGCGTGAGTGGGTTTAATCACTCACCTTTGATTTATAGCCCATTAAAAATCCAATAGAAGCACAAAATCTCCACAATCTCCAAATTCAACCAAATCAGTTTCATGTTGTTTGGAATTTCAATATGAGTCCAATGGAAGAAACGCGCATTAATCGGAGCTCTTATGCGAAAGATATTCAAAATATAAGAATATTATGAAAATGAAATATAAAAACATGTACACACATTTTGATAATAAAATAAAACAAATTAGTTACTCATGTTAGGAATTTGAAGCCTCCTCATGTTTCTAAAGCATGGAGAATCAACGAAAAAATGACACGATGGCTCACGAATGGAGGAAGGAGGCTTTAGGAAATGGTTTTGCAAACAAATGGAAAAGACTGGCTTCATGAAAATAAGTTGCTCACATTTGTTTGTTTTTTAGAAGAGAAAGAAAAATTCGGGCAAAAGAAATAATGGAAGCACATTTTGGAAATGGAAAGTTAGAGGAAGAGGTTTATAAAATAGGAAATGAATAAGAGTAAAGCACGTTTGGAAATTGAAATATGAAAGGGAAGGATAAAAGAAGATGTAAATTTGCAAAATGAAAAGAGACTAACATGCAGGTAATTAACAAAAGATGAAATACACACGTTGGAATATGATAAGACATGTTTACATGGCAACCAAATCTTTTGGTATAAAATTTCAAAACGTGCGCTACCTCAATTAATTTCATTAACACTCAGGAAACATTTCAAGACAATGCACATGTGTAGATAAATAAAACTTACTAGAAAACCAAAAGAGGCATGTATTTAATAAAAGAAAGTAATAATAATAAAATAAAATAAATGAAAGCGACAATTTAAATTTGAGAAGGTAGACCGTGCATGGAAACCACAACTCTAATATACTCAAATTAAAAAACGTTCATTTTAACATATTTTATTAACCCTAATACGCTCAAATTTACACACACACACACACACAGATATATATATATATATATTTAGTACACAGTAAATAAAATTAAACACTGCAATTAACATAAAGGGGCCCACCACCACACACAATAAAAGATGAACCGAGACTCCAAATTCAAATTTGGAACGAAATAAATTTCCTATGTAAATATGCTAACTATTAGAATCAAAATTTTAACCAAACCTTCAAGTTGTTTTCTTACCATTTTATTATTATTATTATTATTTTATAAATTAAATTCTAATAAAGTTTGAATATTCAAATAAATCAAATATTCCAACTAGAAACATACAACAAAATTCAATTCTTTGTTTTACTGAAATTAAATTTATATTCATAAATGAAACATTCATTTTATTTGATAAAAATATTCTTTTCAATAAATCAATCTTTTTCTTTTATTTTTATTGAAACATATATCTTTTTATTACACATTAATTTAAAATTAACACCTCCCCCTTTAAAAACCAACCTATATTTAAAGATTATCCCATTAAAGAGCTATAGAAATAATACGCCATACAACTACGTCGTTTCTTTATTAATTGATTTCCTAATATCATTATATTTGTAAAAAATTTGAGTACTCACAATTTGAACGTAATATTTCTCATTGAAATTCTCATTATATTTTTAACACAAAACGTAAGTTAAACATATCACTAATTAATTACCATTTACTTCTATTTCTTATTAATGGCAAGATTTAATTACAATAATTAAATCTCAAAACATACCCTAATACAGGGAAGATAACTAATCCAATTGTTTTCCTTTGAAATCCAATTTTCCACGTTAAACCCAATATCTATATACTAAACTAATTCCATCATTTAATTACAACCGTAATAAAATTCTAGTTAATTATAATTTAGTTTTCAACACATTCTTTCATTTATTATTATTTTTAAATGTTATTTATATTAAATCAAACAATATCTAATGTGTTTATTAAACAGAAGTTTCCATTTTATTGCACTCATTACTCTACATTTACGTCCTTTCTCAAATTACTGAAATATTTCAATTACATTAAATTCCATTGATTGCCAAATTAATTTCACGACGGATTAAATAACGAGATGAGAAATAAAACAATTGTTACAACTTAGTAATTCATATATCTATAAATTTATTGTTTACAAACAAGGATTGTAATTTACTTACCAAATAATTGATTTCATATTCTATATTGAAACCAATTTCAATTAAATGACATATGATGTCTCCATTAATATATTATTTCTTTTATTCCTTATTAAACTCCACAATCATATCCAAATTAAACTTTACATTATATTCCACTTAGAAATAAACAACCATTTCATTAGAAATTTACATTAAACAGTTATTAATTATATTCAAATCAATAACACTAAATTATATTCTATTTGTGTTACCATCCTTACCGCATTGAACTTGTCGTTTTTATAATTCATTTAAGATTAAGTTTTATATTCTAACCCCTTTTTTCATTAATAAATCATAAACTTTAATTTATGACAATATTAAATCCCAAAATCTTATTAAATTTAATATTTTTAATTGTCAAAAATACGGGTTGTTACAATCTCCACACTCAAAACTTTTAATCCCCGAAAAGGAACAAGAAGGAATTAAGAGATGTGATTATTTTATTCAAAATAGTCAATCTATAAACAATTTAACTTACATATTTAAGTTTAATATAAATTTCAAAATAATTCAACTTCCACGTAAAATTTTCTAAGTCCTAAATTTACGAAAATTTTTGGCAGCATCTCCTTTGTGAGGTTAGGTTCGGAAAAATAATAATATCATATATATCATATTTTAATAATAAAGCATCCCAAACCATGGGAAAAACAATAAAATACCGCTACAAAATCGTAATCCGAAAACGTATCTATTTGTCGGGCAACAAACTCTATTTATGAAACCAAAAGCAACAGCTATTGCTTTCATAAACCTGTATCTTACTTACATAATTCAAGAGAATTAAGCATGATAATAGGACAATATACTAACTATTCTATCAAAAATACCAATAACACACAATGTATCAATCATATGCAACAAAGCAATGTAATACAACTGATAAGTATGATGCACTTCTACATGTAATTCTAACGGAATGTAACAGTTACATGCAACCAAAATAGTATAACGATCAGAAGCAACAATCATAGCACAATATTTAATCGTTAAAGTTCGTACGAATACATATATCACATTTACACAATATCAATTCTGATCACTTGCTTGAATATACAAATTCCACTTTCGAACTAGTATTTTTAACTCGACTACTCTAGTGCGGACTCTGGTCCAATTTCTTTATTAGAAATCTCCATTCTCCTTGCATAGCCATAAACTATGATAGAAAACTTCAAATTCATATCAAAAATTCATATCAAATGTTCGCCGTTAAGAATCGAGCGAAAAATCCTAATTCAGACTGGTGTGAATTACTACAAATCATGTATTAAAATCTGGGTCAGAATTGTTGTATGAGTAAAATGATCTACGCACAACTTATGTATTTTATTCTATCGGTTTCTTTAACACATCCTTTACTTCTCATTTATTTTCAAAACTCGTTTATTTAGATAAAGGTCAATCTCTTGCATAATTTGTTTTCATTAAATATTTAAGTCATTAATGAATCATTTCATAAAATATCACTTAAGCTTCTACTTCATTCACTTAAGTTTATAACTTAATTTGATTACAGGATAAAAATTTAAGTATTTGGTATTCGTCTTTGAAGAGGAAAGAAATATTTCAGTTTTCTTAAAATTCAACTAAAACATTTAACCTTATTCACTTAGTATATGTAACGACCTGGTATTTCGAACCATTCGCATCCACACATGTTGGACTTGAATTGCTCAAAACAACAGATTGTTAATTTACATTTGGCAAAAACTTAGCATATACAGTAAATAAATCGAGCACAGAATCACAGACATAGAGTATTATTACAATAAGCAGTGGAGTAGATAAATATTAGTTCATGAAGCTACTATATAAACATCAGAGTATGAAACAAAATACAACAGAAATTAAGATACATAGAAGTCTCAAATACATAAGCAATGACGAGTCTGAACATAACAACTGGAATAATTGAGGTAACTGAAAGCTGAATAGATACTCCAAGAAATCTTCAAGCTTCAAAGGTGAGTCTCAAATGCTATGACACTCAGTCTGACCCGAGCATAAAGCAAAACACTCGAGTCTAGATTAACATTCTTATACCAGTAAATTTAACTCAAGTAAAATGTCAATTGAAATACAAGTAACTTAAAGGATGCTTGGGATTTCCATCCTATGAGGATCCATGGAACTATGTACTATGTAGTAATATAGGCTATTATAATATGTCTATCAGTAAAGTAAAGTATTAAAATAGCATTAAGGCGTTACCCATATCCCCCTTAACACATTTTTATATATTCCCGTAGTCTATACAGTACCGTAATTCCTCCGTAAACTGGAGGGCTATCAGAGGGCACTCCATAGGTACGGTACAAACCAAACTCGTAGAAGGCGCGATAGGGCATGTGAACATGGCACTTGAGGCAATGCCAGGGTAGATATACCAATTGCACTCCCGGACTGGTGGTAACGTATAGCACCTACTACCACCCACCTCGGACACACTCCCATATCAAAGTCGAGGGGTGACCACCAAATCAAACACAAAGTCAAAATATAGTATCGAAGAAATGTGCCCGATAAGAGGAATGACCTCACTTGGCCCGGTATAGCTCCTGTTTTAGTCACATCTAAGCTGACTCACGGGAGTCAGGGTTGCGTTAATACCTCATACAAAATCATCGCCAAACCATCCTACTTCGTTCTGGAATCTCCACCACATACATAGTTGTTAAAGTGGTTTTCGGTACTGGTAGAGAGTATGACAATATCTGATCCCGGTGTCTTTAACAACCAAACGCTTATTTCACACCTTAGGCATTTCATATTTCAAACAGTTCATTATCAAAATATCATATTCAGTTCAAAATCATATCACTTTCGGAATCCTATTCACTTTAGAAATCATATCACTTTCGAAATCATATTCGTTTCCAAAAATCATAACCATAAAATAGTTTAAATTGTTATATCAAAGTATTCGTATTTAAATCTATTAAATCTAAATCATAACAGTTCCAACTTAAACAGTTTTAATATTTAAAATAGTTATATACTAAAATGGTACATATTTAAAATAGGTTATAAATGAAAATAGTTTATATATTTAAAAATAGGTTATAGATTTAGAATAGTTTATATATTAAAAATAGTTTATATTGAAAATAGTTTCAAATTTGAATTGTTCCTTCCAATTTCACAAATCAATTCAGATCAACCTTTAGTTCCAAATTCAATTTAATCAATCTCAATTCAAATTATCATTAAAACCATTTTAATTTATCGATTTCAAATCCAGATTTAAACCAATTTCCGATTCAATAGGTTTCAAAGTTAAATATTCAACAATTTACAATAACTCAATTTTATAAATTTCATTTATATTTCAATTTCAACTTAACATATTTAAAACTGAAATATCCACTTAACCAATTTTTATAACACTTAAATAAAATCTCAAATTGCAAATTTACCAATATCAAAATTCTCAAACATTTAATCACATTTATAAACATTTAAATAAAATTCTCAAATTCAAATTTAAATCAAAATTAAATATATAATTTTAATCTTATTTAAATATGAAAATATTCATTTATTCTCCTTTCATTAAAATCAAATTATCAGGTTATAAAGTTATCTCTTGAAATCTCAAATTAATGAGTTTTACCTCAATTTCTATTTAAATACAATTCTTAACAAATTAAATTACAAATCAATTTCAGTTTATCTTTTCAACCTTAATTTATTAAAGTGATTACAAAATTCTATTTTTAGAATATATTAATATAAATACTTAAACATAATATATATATATATTAATTAAATTAAAATTTTGTATTAAACCTTATTTATATATTTTTAAAATAATAAGGTTATAAGAAAAATCTTTAAAATTATATTTTCAAAACTAACTTATAAATTTAAAATTTCAAACATATAATTTAAAACAATCTAAATTTACACATATATAAAATAACATTTATATATTATATTTTAAAATCTATATTTATAAAACCCATATATTTTCTTTCACAACTTTGAAAATTCATTTTCAAAATATAGACCAACGACGTCCGTATATAATTTTCTATCCTATGGTCAAGTGATGCAGATATTTATCATTTCAATCTGCAATTTAAATATCTATGGATATATATCATTTCAACTCGCAATCCCAAAATTCGAAATCAATGAAAATCGCTTGGGTTTATCATTTCAACCCATAACGATTTTCCCCTAACCTATAATATCGTTCGGGTATGTATCATTTCAACCCATAGGGAATTCTAAACTAACAGGGAACTTGTAGAGTGAGAACGAATACGTAATAATATAACATATCAACAACAGGCATATATCATCAGTTACAAATTTAATATAATATATACAACAGGTTATGGTGTCATATATCATTGGTGAACAATTATAGATAATGGCATATCATATTTAACAATTCAATTTTAACAGCATATTTCAATCGTCATTTCATGTGAATTAAATTTACTAAATATAAGAATGTTAATCGTGAGTGATTGCTCACCTTTCGAGGCTAGAGAAAACAGGACAAGCACACGGATAAGCGAGAAATCAAAGCAATTGACTGTTGCGATCAAATTCTGGACAGCGGCGAGACCAGAAGCAAAGCACGATGGACCCGAATCGATAAATTCATAATCAAACTAGCTTGATATAAATGGAGAATATATATATATATATATATATTATAAAAAATTTCAATATTTAACTAACAACACATATTAAAATAAAATCTTCATAATTTATTTTATCAAACACATATTAACATAAAATATCTTCATATTATATTAAAGTCAATATTTAATATAGTACATATATTTCCCTTCAAATTCTCAAATAAATATTTTATCAATATATATATATATATTCGTTATGTTATAACAAAATCAATTTTGAAAATACAAATGGTAAATAAACATTTCCACATATATAGACATATCCTAGCTTCACTATAAATATGAACAGAACAAAGAATAGGACTATGAAATATATACATGTATAATAACCCTTTATAATATAATATATACTTTTCAAAATTTATGAACAGAACAAAAGAAGGTTTCAAGGTATAGGAAGATTTACAATTTTCGAATGTAGGCAGGTTTCAAGGTATAGGAAGATTTACAATTTTCGAATGTAGGCAGACATTTATATAATATATATACTCCATTTTTTCCAAAGAATTATAAAGAAAGCGATAGGCTCGGTGTTGTGCTGCTAGAGGTGGAGCAAGGACCAGGCAAGAAGACGAAGGCTGAGATAGGTGGTGGTGTCTTTCGGGTGAGGTTGTCACTTCGATTGCTGGCTGAGAGCGAGGTTGGTCTGCTTGAGTGGAGGGAGGGATCTCGGCTAAGGGGTTGCAGTTGTGGACGGGTCGGAGGATGGTCAGATGGTAGGTGCTTGCGTGCACTACATGGGGAGGGCGAACTTGGACATATTTATATATATATATATATATATATTTGAAAGCCACGGCTGTGCATATTTGGTGGAGGGAAGAGGTTGCCCGAGTCGAGTCGTGTTAGCTTCAGGCGGTGGTGGGTGGCACGGTGGCTGTGATGGCGGATGAAGATGGGATGTGCGTTGTAAGGACCCGATTCTTCAATTTCCGAATATCGACATCAATACGTCCACTGTATCGACTGCCGAGCCATCAAATGCCGGAAAACCGAATTCTTAGGGTTTAAGAAAGAAGAGGTAGAAGAAAACAGAAGAAAAGACAGAAGAAAAGAAAGAAGAACAACAGAACAACACAGAAACAGAAAAATATCAGAATCTCACATTCGCAGCGGAACAACATATAATAGATAAATAAATAATCTTTAAATAAAAGACTATATCAGTTTATACATGCATCAATCAGAGTTAATATACAACTCAATACAACAATGGACAGTTATATAAACTTGTCCTCATACAGAATACACAGCGGAATAAATAAACAAGTACGGATGTACGTTTCGCCATCCAGCTTGCTTCCAAAGCTCCAGAATATCCTGAATATCCTGATAACATAACTCTAGGCTGCCCGTGTGGAAAATTATGGGCACCCAGAGTTTAGAAAGGGAACAATAAACTCCGAGTTAGTCATGGTGACTGGTGTGAGATCGTAAAACAGTTATTTTTCACAAAGAAAATAAAATTTATTCGCAATGCTTTTTGAAAATGAAACTACCATAAGACCTCCCGCCACACACACAATGCAAATGCAGAATTGGAGGAGATTTCTTCTTATGATAGTCAAAGATGCTTGATACGCAAAATCAAATCATTTTTGATATTATTATTAGTGCATAGTGTAGAAAACATTTCGAAAGTATAATATAAATCATAGCCAGCATAGGCATTCCGCACTTATGCCTACTATAGCTACCATCTAAACAGTGGTGACCACCATAAGTAAATGGCAGGTTCTATAACTAAAATCGTACAAGTCTCGTATTGTTTCTTTGGATTTTCCAACAAATGGTCAGGCCAAGGAACTTCCCATTGCCACATGGAAATGCCTCTGGAAAGACGTCCCGAGAAATAACCTAACATTACGGTTAGATCTCTGCCAACACAAGGCCGGGTTACCCCTAACTGGGTAACTACTGACACGAATATGTCATCCCCCGATCGTAACCGATCTATATCCGAGGATCCTCGATTCCAACAACCACAAAGTAATAAATTTGCAGCAACAACATAGGTTAAGTATCTGGGCTCCATACCATGATACCACCTCTATCCAGAAGGAATGACATACACTAAAGGGGCGCTACCCCCTAATAACCTTGCTGCATCCTTCCTGTTTTGACCATTTCCAGGGTGTGAGGTCCGGCGAAGTCTCGTCCACAAAGCTACGCTTTGGTACAAAGCCATGCCTTGGGTCAACAAATGATCAAAGAAATGATCACAAAGATAAATGATCAAACAAATGATCATATCACAAATGATCAAACAACGATCATTTCACAGCAACACTCAGCATGCCACGTTACCAAATTGGGAGTATATTGCTGATAAATTTCAACTACATAACCTCTGAGCTCGTACTTCTCAGAGAAGGGTGTTAAGCTAAGAGAATAAATTCTCCGCCACCAACAGAAATGTATTTGAAAGAAATAAGCTTTATATCTTAATTTGTAACGTCAGACACACAACCATACAAGTCTGTTCCGGGATCGAACAGAACCGAAGGCACTTCTCACGAAGCCCTTGCAAATCCGGAAAATTTTCTAATCACGTCCGGACTTCCCATCACTAAGGGTGATAAAACCTCTATATCGGAGATCAGCCGATGTAGAGTAACTCGACGGTAATCCTTCCGTTTTCAAAAATATCCGGTCTTCAACACCGGTCATCAAATGCAATCCATAATGACGTATCACATATTCGGAATGGGTTATACGACCCCAAGGTCCTTTACCGGCTAACCCAAATAGTGAGCGCTTATTTAAAAATAAGTGTGGCATTCAAATTCAAGCAAATCACAACAAATACCCATTCAAGGTAATTATTGATAGTCGATTATTTAACTATCAATAGGTCTGCACAACACCATCAGATTCCAAATAATTTTCCAAATTATTTATTTTTCAAAATATCTTTACTAGATATAAAATTTCCACACTTCAAACATTTGAAACCAATTTTCAAATCACTTTCAATTTATCTTTAAAAGATAAAATCTCAAAAACATTTCACTTCATATTGGAAAAACATTTCCATACTTATTTAATAATAAGTAATTCACAAATCATTTATTTTCAACACTTGGAAAATATTCGATATACTTAAATAAATGTTAAGTATATATTTCATTCTTTAAGGAAATCATTTACTATAACAACATCTATTTGAGTCAAAACGAATGTTACGTAAAACATCGTTACGACGACTCAAAATCACTAGTATAAGGATTCGGAATTAAGATAGATATATAAATCCCAATACTATATAAAAACATTTCCTTTCGGAAATCATTTACTATAACAACAGTGTTATAGTCCACCATTTCCTTATTTTTCGAAAACGTCTATTTCAACAATGAATGTTGAAATCTATGGTTTCGATATTTAACACATTTTAAAACACCGTTAAAACAATTAACTTCATTTTTAATATCACTTCTCCAAAACATATCCATTTTACTTAATAATATATTCACTGTCCAAAATCGTGAATATACTTCACTAACCAAATTTCAATATTTTCTACACATTTTATTTTAAGAATTTATCCAATATCCAAAATCGTGGATTAAAATTCCCTTAATAACCTTCTATATTAAATTCATCAAATTTGATTGATTTTCGGATTTATAAAACAACGTTTATAAATTCTATTTCTATTTTATAACAACTTCGATTTTATAAATCTCCTTTAATGACCAATTCAATTTATAACTCAATATATATACCAAAGGTCCATATTATAAGTTAAATACTTATAATTCATTTATTTACAAAATCGTTCCTTTAAACTTCACAAATTTTAAATATATAAATTTCGTTCACTTATGAAATCCATTTTTTTCATTTTAACACTTATAAAAACTCGTTTTATAATTCCAGTATTCTTAATTTATAAAATATCAATTTTGTACATCTTTTATATAAACCGTTTATAATAATTCAAAAATCCCAATTTAAACTATTTTATAAATTACTTTAACTATTTATTTCAAAAATCACTTTTCGGTTATATTTCACAAAAATCATAATTTTTATAACTTAAAAATTATAACATTTATTTATTTAAAATGAATCAATTCAAAATTTTAATAAAATGTATACTTCAAAAAAAATCACTTTAAAAATCCTTTATAAATCAATATCGTTATTGTTAAACTTCCAAAAATGGATCCGATGATGCAACAACACCAAATAATCAATCACTATAATCAAACATCATATATCATCATATGATAATCAACAAATATCACAATATCTGAAATTAAATAAATACTGGTGAGGAATCCAGTTGGATCCCTCCAACCTGTTTCCCTGCATCCATAGATGTTAGCACAATACCAATTCCACTTCAAGGTGGAATATCGCGGTATATGGGATTTATAAAAATATCAATCCGCTATTATGCGGCGCAATAGGGTCTCATCCGCTATATAGTGCGGAAAATCAACAACTGCAATATATACATATGCCAATATATATATATTGCTATATACATAGATATATCCTACTATATCTAATTATCACAACCAAATAGCAATCAATCAATAACTACAATATCAATTTTCAATTTGAGTGAGAAAATCTCACCTTAGCTTTTATTTTGCAATCCATTTCCATTCCGATCATTTCTTCATTGTATTAACCTTGTATAAACATTTATATGATTTATCAATATTCGAATAAATCGAATAATCCATCTTCATTTGATAAATTTAATTAGCCGATGATTTAAATTTTAAAAATTAAAATTTGATTCAAAACAAGAATATTTCCTTTTCTTTTGAAACCTTACTTATATAATAATATAGCTTATTTAAACTCAAAATCCAAATATATTATTATTTATTTAAATTAATTTAAACAGCACTGTAAAATACCCTCTATCTATATTCATCTATTTATTTTTCTTTTCTGTAAAATTTTTATATATATAAATTTGAAACCACATACCTTACTGTATATTTTCCCTAATATACATATATATGTATATTGCTGCATTTTTGTGACGACCGCCCATGACCCCTGCGCTAAACCTAGAAATAGTGCGCTGTAAAGTGTGCCAGGCAGCCATGGACGATCATCGGGGTAAGTTAAAGCAGCAGAATCTATCGTATTACTCACAGCGCATGGATAAAATACAATAGAGAATATATATAGTGAAGCATCTCAAAATAGAATCTCATCACTTAAGCTTCATAATAGTTGGATACAAACATCTGAATAGTCAATACATCAAGCCTCACTACATATCACTCAGAGAATTATACAAAGCAGCGGAACATCCAGTGCATATAGTAAGAAAAATATATGCAAGCCTCCAGCTCGTCTTCGTCATCAGCATCGTTGGAAACTAAGAACAGCACCTGTCACCTGCTACCTAGTCTGCCCATCCCAAAATGGATGAACAGCCCAAGGCAATAAGAGTTAAACATAAAGCCTTGAGTCAGACAACAGTCTTAGTGAGCGGTAAATTAACTAACAACATACCAAAAGAGCATAAAGGAAAAAGGAATAGGAATCCAACCCTCCCACTCCACCTCTTTCTATAGTGATAGCCCCCAGACACACACTAAGCAGAAGTAAACATAGCAAAGCAAACATTTAAAGTAAAGTAATTATCACTCGAGTCAAGGGCGATGTTTTCCAAGTACAAACCCCCAAGGCTAAACCAAGATCAGATAAGCACCCAGAAAATACCGCTCTTGAGACCGATTGACGATACAACCAAACATCCATGACTCTGGCTATCACTGTTATCATTGCTTCGATACCACCGTTAATTGAATGACCGGCACATTCTTTCAGCCGTCCGTCAAGGGCTAATGGTAACCCCGGTTCTAGACAGAACTCCGCACGTCGTCGCAGCCCGTGCCTAGGACTATCGAATCTGCCCAGAGTACTCGACTACAATCATAGTCTTTAGGGACTATCGAATCTGCCCAGCGTACTCTTTCTTTGAGCTTGCTAGAACCTTCAACAACGATGAAATCTCAGCCTTTTAGTCATCCTCCTCGACGACTATTTCCATACTAGCTCAAGCGCCTCTCGAGCAAACCATTATCCTCAAACCCAAACCATTTCACCGAGTTATCAACATGCTTGGAATGATCCCGTCTGGATTAAACCAAGGCTATCTCACATCATGCCTCGCTTCATCTCATCATAGCAAAGCCTCATCTCAACATCATCATCATCAAATCTATCCATATGAGCTTCATCATCCGCCACATATGCCACGAGCAGCTTTTCCAATTCAAGAGCCTTTCCCTTAGCTTTTGAATCATCTTCGACCATCTTGTCCAAATCCATCAACTAATCAACTAATTTATAACAATCAATCAAATCAATCATTAATCCAAGTAATCAAGCATTCAAACATGATCTAATAAACAATGATAACAATAATGGCAATCTTGTAAATAAAGAGTCCAAATCTAACAAGCATGAATTATGAGCAATATCTCTACAACTTGATGAATGAACTTACATAGGTTAACATGTAGTAAAATGGATGTCAAATCATCATGAACAATGGATCTATACTTAAGTTTAAGAAAATGCATGGAAATCACTATTTTAACACCAAATCAAGCTAATAATTCGATATACTCCTTTGGATCCGTGTGAGAGATAACCACCACTCACCGAATCACCTAAACACTTTAAAAGAAACACACTACAGATCTGGACAGCGAAGGATCTAACTCGATTCTCCAAAATTCCGCTTTAACGATGAAATCTCTCTTCGATGGATGTAGATCTTCAATCTAAGCTCTTGGATCTTCGATTTGGATGGAAGAAAGCACAAGATTAAAGTGGAGAAAAGAAGTAAAGAAGTGTAGAACTCGAGCTCTCAAAATAGCAGCACTTCGTCGCTTCAAAATCTGGATCCCAAAAAGTAAGGAAATGGACGTGTATTTATAGGAAATCCTTAAGTCGTTTGCTCGCTTTTAAGTCGTCCACGACTTAAGAAAATCCACGACCTACGACTCATAGATACCATGACTTACGACTTAACCATCCCCTTCGACCTGCGACTTATAAAAAAACTTACGACCTAAAACCCCACGACTTAAGACCTTCGACTTAAGTACCCATGCGACCTAACGACTCAACTGGGATACGCCTTAACGACTTAACAACTCAACGACTCATCAACCTCACGACTTAGCTGGGTTATGACTTAACATATGCACGACTTAGCGACTTAACCCTTAAACCCTACGCGACTTATCTAAACAAAGTGTTTACGACCTAACTTCACCCAGACATAGGTCGCCTACGACTTAACACGCCATAGCAACCCAACGACCTAACACCTTAACTCATCCACGACTTAACTTCCTTAGGTCGTAAACTCACTTCAACCCCTAGGTCGCTAACTGCTACCACCAGCTTCCTTAGGTCGTTGCCGACCTATCCTCCCTAAGTCGCTAACTCGCCCAGTTTCCTATACCGCTAACTCTTAAGTCGCCATATTCCTTAAGTCGCCTATTCCTTAAGTCGTCCACGACCTAACCTTCTTCACGACCTAAGTCCCAATATGACCAAACTCCTTAGGTCGCCAACTCCCTTAAGTCGTCTAAGACCTAACTACTATACGACTTAAATTCCAACACGTCCCAATTTCCTTAAGTCGCCTACCCTTCTTAAGTCGGTCAAAATCCTATAGGTCGCTCCATTCTCTTAAGTCGCTCACGATCTAACTTCTACTCGACTTAAGCTTCAAACGACTTAAACCCTAGACGACTTAACAACATTACGACCTAATGACAATAGTTTTACAATCTTTCGATCCGTGAAAATACGGGTCGTTACATTCTCTCCCCCTTAGGAATTTCGCCCCCGGAATTCCAAACAAACAAGAGCAATCAAAGACTATTCTGCATGCCTACCATCCATAGCAATCAACAAACCATGCATCCAATTACTAGCCTAGCATGCAGAATTCTAAAACTAGAACAAGTTACAATGTCGTGAGATGACACGACACCTTATGGCCATACCTTGAAGAGTTCAGGATGAGCTGCCTTTGTTTGTACCAAAAATGGGCACAACACTCTTCGGAAGTTTTTGAAGAGATAAAAATGAAGAATGAAAATTAAAACTATGGATTATCTAACAAAAACTCCAAATAATAGAAAGTAAATTGCAAAGACACGCGATTTAGAGTGGTTCGGCGTTTTGCCTACGTCCACTATGAAGTTTGATGATTTTATTGCTCGATACTTGAAGATTACAGTAGTTTATAATGTAATACAACTGAATTTAATTGCTAAGTGTCAATCTAAAGCAGCGGCGGTGTTCTGGAGTAGATCTGGCAGAATCTGGGCGCTCTTCAGTACTTAGAATTCTCCGACCTCTTTTCTGAATGACCAGGGGCTCTATTTATAGGTGTAGGAGGCTGATATTTCGCCTAAAATGAGGGGAGACCAGTTCTGGTACGTCAGGGGGCCCACATGGTCGAAATCTGGAGATCCGGGCCCACTTTGGGATCGATTCGACCCTTGGTTCGAATCGATCAAGAAATCATCCAATCGAGCTGAAATTTGGTGTGAACATTCTTCATCATGTGTTTAAGCTTCTGTGAAAATTTCATGGCATTTGGACTTGTAGAACACGAGATATGATCGATTCAATGCTGCATTTCCGGATAGCATGGATACTTCGAATCGATCACTTTTGATTTGGTTCCTTCGAATCGATCACTCCAACTCCAGGTGTTGGATTCGAAAATACGCCTGTTCGAATCGAGTATGCTACGCTGTATCTATTCGATCCGAAGTTACTCTTACTGGATGGATTCAAAGACCCTCTGCCTCGTTGGGTTCGAATAGAGGGCACGCTCGATGGAGTCGAAGGTGAGCTATATCTCCTGGATTCGAAGTTAGGTTACGCCTCCTGGATTCGAAGTAAAGCCATGCCTCCTGGATTTGAAGCTCCTTCTCTTTATGGATTCGAGGTGTAGAAAGCTCCAATGGATTCGAACTTAAGGTATCGTTCGAATCGATCCGAAGCACAGCCAATTACAATCGATTCGAACCAATACTATCTCGATGGTTTCGAACCAATGCTTGGTCCTGTTGGATTCGAACGAGAGCTTCTATGCTGATGGAGTCGAAGCAAGGGAGGTTTGATGGAGTCGAGGCAAGGGAAGTTCGATGGATTCGAACTGGTTCCTGGCCAATGAATTCGAACATAGGTTTCGCCTATGGATTCGAACTAAGGGTGGCCTACTCCATCTTTTGTCGACGATATCTTGAGCATACGAACTCGGATTGACTTGAAACTTGGATCGTTGGTTCCCACGGCTTTGCTTGACGTGCCTTATCAATTGTAGCCCGATCCGGACTTGAACAAATTTCATCGATATCCGTAGCGATCCTTACGCGTAACCGACTTCCGAGACGATCTGTTACCGGTATCTAGTCAAGTCCTTGGTGTCACGGCCTTGCCAAAAGGCGAGATAACATTTGCCCCCCAAAGTACGTCTTGTGTAAACATGACGTGCTTTGAAAAGCTGCAGTCTCTCATTGGATAGCTACAACATGCTTTATCGAAAGTTGCATTCTGTATTGCAGTAATCGACTGTCGTATAATTGTGACTGGCTGTTGGGCTTTTGAGTCATGACGAGATGAGCATTTGATTCCTGTTGATGATAAAGACCAAAACATTAGTCAAAAATACGTGCATATGTGTATTATCTTGACCTTGGTTAACGTTGCGTGACCGCAAGTTGTTATCAGTTTGGTTTGCTATCGAATTCTGCATCGGTCCTCTCCTGAACCTATTTGAGATTCGAGTTGAAATGCCGTTCTTACGATTGCCCGTAATCGTCCTCTTGTACCGATCCTCTCCTGAACCGGTGTAAAAGGTGGACAAGTCGTTTTTTCAGATTGGAGCGATCCGTTCGAATCGATTTGTCCTTGATGGATTCGAACTGAGGCATGTTCGAACTGATAGTTCTTCAAGTCGAGTTTACGATTGGCAGCTCCTTCGAATCGATGACATTTCGAATCGGTGTTGTAGAGATGGATTCGAACACACATAGGAGTGCGCATGTGATGGGTTCGAAGGTTATGGATTCGAAGCAGTCTGAGGGCTTTGTATCTTGACGGATTCGAACCGAGAGCATTGTAGCGTCATTGTTCGAATCGATAAGAGGTGGCTTTATACCGATGGTAGTGAGTTAAATTCACCGGGAGACGAAGAGACTCGAGCCGTCCTTGGAACCTATATAAATACGCGTGGTTAACTTCACTTTTTCTTTTTACTTTTTTACTGTTGCGAGAGCTCTTTCTTCGAATCGATCTTTCAAAGTTCTGCGTTTTGCACGAGTTGATCAAATTCCTTCAAGTTTTCATCTGTAATCGAATTCAACCAGGTAACCAAGGGATCGATTCGAACAATGAAAGATAAAACTGGAACCTTCATCACTAATTTCGACTCCTCTCGAAAATTATGAGGAATAGTGCGGTCGGGAGTGGGTCGACTCGATGGATCTGAGGAACGAGTCCGTTCGCGTCGCATCGATCTTGAGTGCAAATATGGAGGAGCGTCGTTGCTTCGTATCGATCCAGGAGTGCCCAGTTCGAATCGATCTTGAGGGCAAGGCTTTGGATCGATGACTTGTAATGGCTGGGCATCGAATTGATCGATTCGAAGTAACGTTATCCTGATCGATTCGAAGTTACGCGGAGCTTATGGATTCGAAGCGCTCTTCCATCTTAAGGCTTCACCGAGTCAACCTTAATGGAGTCGAGGCGTATGGATTCGAACATCATCGATTCGACTTATGTCGATTCGAATCGATCGATTCGAACGTTCTAACACTTGTTCTTCTGATTTGCTCCAACATCTGAGCTACGACCAATCTCAAGTTGAACCTTGACGATCATAATGGATTTTAGCATACTTGACTCCGACGAGCTTCGGCCTTGCATAATCGAACTTGACAGTAAAGCTTGACCTCCTTTTTGAAGCTCGTCGATGGAACTGTGACTTAACTAGAATCTCAACAGACTTAAACTTGCATTGGTTGGTAGCACTTGGATGGTGTGGAAGTGACGGTCAGCGATGACGGTCGTTTTCATTCTCAAATTCCCAAGATATGTTGTACGAACATCTTGCTTTATTCTGTTAAATTTGCTTAAGTGATGCACAGCACTTGCACTGCACGACACGTTTACACACACTATACTGGGGCATGCACGGGCTGGTTATGAACTTAACGTTGATTTCTGATGAGTTAGCTAATTATGGAATCTTCGAGCTCCCAACAACAAGAGGTACAGAGCTCGACTCCTCTGGTGCTTGAGATTCCCGATATCCCTGCCGATGTAATCGATCCGGCTCCAGACGAATTGCCAGAGACTATATTTATCGAGGACCCTGTTGATTCGGTTCAGTCTAACATCTCTTAATCCTTATTGGGACGAATATGCCTAAAGCATAACATATCTCTAGGTGACGTATTATTGCCCAGTGCCACTGATAGACCGCACAATCCGCCCGAAGGATATACAGCATTCTACCGTCATGCTTGTGCGGCTGGAACTCTTCCTCCTTTCAATCAATATATCAGAGGGATGCTATCATATTTAGGAATCGCTCCTTCACAACTTCATCCCAACGGGCACGCGTTGCTGAACAGTGCCTTTGTAATATTTATGGACTGTCTCTTTCGCCCGCCGAGGCCCTCCGAGATCAGACACATATTTAACTTCAAGAGTAGGGGTGATAGCCCGTCTTTTACATTTTTGGAGGCAGTTAGGAATTGTCAAGTTGTAGTTGGAGCTTGGACTCGACTGAGCTATTTCAAGAACGAGTGGTTCTACGTTCGGTGTCCTCCGGGTTTCGCTAGGCGATGGTTGTCTAGACGTAAGCGCCTTAACCTGTTTCCTTGTCCAATAGCTCTTCGGTGTTAAAATTGACATTTCATTCCTTTTACAGCTATTATCTCTAGGCCCGATGGAGGGCGTTTCAAGGGTACCGTCCGGAGTCTTCAAGAAGTCCCAAGCGAGCTGAGGCATATTGACTCGGTGCCGAACGATTACAACTTAAGAGTTCTTGGTTTGATCGACATCAATCAAAGCATAGTTGTTGAGGGCTTTGCAAAGTCTGCCTCCAAGAAGGGAGATAAGAAGAAGACCAAGAAGAAAATCAAGAAGAAAAAAGTGAAGAAGTCACTCGGAATCAGAATAATTGAGGCGGGTGACGAAGAAAGAACCCACACAGATTCAGAGCCGATGGCTGATCTTTCGGGAAACTTTGAAGAATCGGGAGAAAAACGGAAAGGCAAGGCCGCCGTTTCCAAAAAACTTAAGTCCAAGGGGGGAAAATCCGTAGATGTGTTTCTTCCCGCTTCCGGGGTCATGATTTCTGAGGCCGCCCCTTCTCATTCGAGAGATTCTTTCAAAGGGCTAGACGATATTCCTATCCCAGATTATATATCGATTTCTCATAATCCTGGGTTGGAGGAATTTCAAGATGTTCTAAACATGAACGAGCCCTTTCCTTTTAGTGCGGTCAACACTTCCGGTCGGTTTTGGGGGTTTACACATTTACACACACTTCCACGGCACTTCATGACTTTTGCATAGTAAACATTGCTTTATGGGATTTTAATCTGTAATTCTTTCTTATCGCAGGTGAGATGTCAGGACGTGGCTCTACTCTAGATAGGCTTCGGAATGTGCGCCAATCTTCTCCATTTTACGATTCCCGTAGGAGAGAGACAGATAGGGATCATGGGCGAGGCTATTCGAGTCAAGAACGTTATGATAGAGACAGAGATTACTCGCGTAGCCGTTCTGGCTATGATTACTCTGACAGAGACTGGGGATACCAGTACCGACCCCGATCTCGTTCTCCTCCGCCCCCCAGGGCTCCAGTAGACCTCCCAGGGCCATCTCATCAGTAACAGTTGCCTTCTCAATCTTCTCGGCCTGATGCTCAACGGCCAAGAATGGAACCGACGGCAGCCGCTATAATTGAATAAGCTCCGGCCGAGTTGACAAGCGAGGGAGCTGCTAAACTCGCCCAAATGAAAAATGACTACCCTAAAATTTGCATGGATGGCTATATCTTCCCTCCTAACTTTAAAAGAATCCCTCCGGAAGCTGAGATCACTGCTCATAGTTATATCCACGACTTCTATGCTCAGTATAAGGAGTGGTACAAGGCAGTCGTGAAGGCTTCTAGAGTAGCTTTTGATCGGGCGAAGACTATTGCTAAACGCGATGCTGAAATTGCTAAACAGAAACGCATCGTTGAAGTTCTTCAATCTGAAATGGAGACGTCCCGGAATTCTGAACTTCAAGCTCTCCAGAAGCACGAGGACGCCGTGGCCAAAATGGATAGGATGCAACAAGAACATTGCACCACGGTAGAGGAGATGGGCCACCGCAACACCACCATTGCAGCTGAGCGAGACTTAGCCGTTAAAGAGCTAAACGAGCTCAAGGCCAAATTCACTGAAATGGTGAAGGAGAAGGACGATGCAAACGCCACTGCTCAAGAGGCTTGCGACCAAGCAGTATCTCTCAGGGCCGAACTTGCTGCGGCGGCGGTCAAGGCTAAGTCTGCGGAAGCAGAAATTCGAGAAAAGATTTTGGAGGAGAGGTCCAGGCTAGATTCTGAGTTTGATGATCTCTTGGTCACGTACAACGCTAATGTGCTGGAACACAGGAATCTAGCGTGGCTGGGAGATGACTCCACGATCTTGTACAATGCCTGGACCCGGCTATTGGATGAAAAGAGAGCAGCGCATCCAGATGAAACACTTGACGACTTTGAGTTGGAGATGCGTTTGCTCACCGAAGATGAGAGGAAGGTCCTTCACGAGGTGGCGATTTCTATGGCGAAAGAAAAGCTTGGCGTTCAATCTCTAGAGACAGGCGAAGGTTCGGGGACCGCGCATCACGAGGCAAGTGTTGGAGCTGTAATCCCAACATTGCCCGAAACCACTGGTGCAGTAGATCCCCAATCTGTTTCTGCATATAATTCTGACCAACCGTTATTATCTTCCGCCGATGATTCCACCCACGTTTCGGTCCAGACTAAGGAAGGTATTTGAGCGCTTCTCGTAGTTTAGTTGTGAAGAACTTTAAGCAACACACTTGGCTAACAATCTTCGTTTTGTCGCATTTCAGTGACTGAAGTCGTTGTTTCTGCGCCTCTTGCTCTATCAGTTCCACATCAAACACAAGGGGTTGTCTTTACTGAAGCCATCACGACTTCTACCTTGATCGGCGAAGAGGGAGATGCAAATATGTTTTCTTTCAGCGCTCAAATGATTGAGGAGCTTCTCAATGAACCCATCGATCCCTCTGTCAACCCGTCCGATGCTGTGAGTGGGGCTGCTCCGGCCGTTAGTTCATCCATGCCAGCTATTGGCACATCCGATGCGGCCCAAGTATCCCGTGAGGACGACGTTATGGCTGAGATTGATGCCGAGATGGCAGCAGGAAATGCTGGTATGAATCCGCCCGGGCCTGCCCCGTTAATGGTGATTTCACCGGGCGGTACCGTAGTGATTGAAACTGCTCCTGTCCCTCCTCCTGCTACTACTCCCATGCCTCCAGCTCGACCTCCTAGAAGAACTTCCGTCGCCTCTAGTTCTGAGGAAGACGTTGACATCATATCGCTGCCGGAGGGCAAGCCTGAAAAGAGTAAGCGGTTGAGGAGAAAATCGGGCAGCGGATCGGGTGGAGCTACCCCGAAGAAGAAGATAAGGAAGAAGAAAGATTGAACTTTTTCTTTAAATCTCTGTTGCGTAGGGTAGCATTTTGTTGATTTTTCTATAGCCGTGTATAGATGTGGATTCGGCTCCCACTAGTAGCAATTTCTTGAACCATTTTGTAATCAGATTCTTTTTGTTGATAGTGGAAATGAGAATGTATTCCCTTTTGTCTCCAACTTGTTATGTGTTATGGTTCTGCCCCCAGTATTGGGGATTAGTGTGGAGTTGATGTATGTTTATACTCCGCCTTGCGTACTGGGAGTACGGAGTTAGTTAATGTTTATACTCCAGTTCGCGCTCTCGGAAGCTGGAGTTTGTTGATGTTTATACTCCGGTTCGTGCTCTCGGAATCCGGAGTTAGTTAATGTTTATACTCCAGTTCGCGTTCTCGGAAGCTGGAGTTTGTTGGTATTTATACCCAGCTCGCGCTCTCGGAGTACTCTGGGGTTTTAGGAAAATGTTTATACTCCGCCTCGCACTCTGGGAGTACGGAGTTAGTTAAAAAGTTTGTACCCAGCTCGCGCTCTCGGAGTACTCTGGGATTTAGGAAAATGTTTATACTCCGCCTCGCACTCTGGGAGTACGGAATTAGTTAAAAAGTTTGTACCCAGCTCGCGCTCTCGGAGTACTCTGGGATTTAGGAAAATGTTTATACTCCGCCTCGCACTCTGGGAGTACGGAGTTAGTTAAAGGTTGTCATGTATCAACCCATTTCCGGCCTGATGTGATGGCTTGCCCCCGAGCTCGGGTTTCATTTGGTGAGTGGTTGATTGCTTCATAGCCACTCCCTACTTGAATAAATCCCATTGTGTGATGGAATTTAGCTCTTCGTGCATCGTGATGTTGTACATTGTATTTAATGAATCACAGCTCTGGCTCAAAGAGATGGCATTTTATTGCTGAAATAAGAAAGCATGGAAAAGTCAGTTGCCTTATTACAAATTCTAATTTCGAAATGCAGAAACAAAATTTAAAACAGAATTTAAACTAAATAGATAAGCATAGCCTGTTATGTGCAATAGCGTCGAAGACTTTCGCTATCCAAGGCCTTTGGTGAAGCTAGATCATCAGCGGTCGTTAACTCATATATACCATTCCCGAGTTCCTGCTTAATCTCGTGTGACCCTTTCCACGTTGGTTTTATGTGTGGGAATTCCGGGTATTCTTTTTTAATGACAATCTCGTTGCGTTCAAAAGTTTTAAGTTGGTCCTCGGCAGCGCGTAGTCGGGCGACTCGATTTCGGCGTATGACTGTTCTCAAGTCAACCTGGTCGCCCTGGACAACTCCAACTCCGTTGACGGTAGGGAACTTTAAGGTTAAGCACCACGGGGCAATTACGGCTCTGAATTCAGTAAGGGCAGGTCGTCCTAAGAAAGCGTTGTATGGCGAGACTATGTTCAACACAGCGAACTGTAATGTCTGAACTCTCCCATGTTCCTTAGATCCCAAACTAACCGGTAGCTTCACCATCCCAATAGGTACGGTAGCGCTACCGTTAAATCCATGGAGGTGAGTTTGGCAAGGTTCCAAATCCCTGGCTTTCATCCTCATTTGATTATAAGCATGTATAAAAAGGATATTCGTAGAGCTCCCGCAGTCAATTAGTATCCTCTTCATCCAAGCTGGACCTACTTGTGCCGATATCACGAGTGGGTCAGTAGTCGGGCTTCCGACATAATCAATATCGTTGTCTCGGAAAGTGATGTCGTTAATTATCGCTCTCTTTCGTTTGGTCGAAGGTTTATTGTCCAAGTTATCATCGTACTCAAAGTCTGTTCGTCTAGCCAAGTTGTTATATGATTTCACTTCTCCCCAGCTTCGCTTCGCTGTTCGAGGACTATCACTTACAACATTAATTACCAGTCTTCCTCCGACACGACCTGGTTCTTCCTGTCTTTCTGGACTCTGTACATGATTTTGATTTGAGGGGCCCGCCCCTTCAGACTGCGGTGCCCGCACAAACTGGTCTAACTTCCTCTCCCTGATCAACTTCTCAATGAGGTCTTGCAAGTGTCGACATTCATTGGTGTTGTGGCCATAACTTTCGTGGAATCTACAGAACTTCCCTGTTTGGATCTGCCTCTCCGACGATTGCTTCGGAGCCGGCTTCTTGTATTGCATAGTATTGCAAGTCTGTAGGTACACATTTTCCAACGATGTATTCAATGGTGTGTAATTATCGAACATCGGAGCTTCACGCCGTGGACCTCGATTTGGATCTCTTTTCTTATTCTGATCATTGTTACCTCTTGGCTGAGTTTGCTTGTTCTGTATGTTCAACTGAACTTTTCCGGAATTGTCACCGGACTGTTTTACTGCTACATTGCTCTGTATCCCTTCACTCTTGGGTCCCGCATCGTCCTGCTTCCTAGACTGTTTCGCGTCCTCTTGTCGTAAGAATTGTGTGGCTTTGGAGTAGAAACGGTCCAACGATGCGGGCGGTTTTCCAGCTAACCAGTTTCCAAATTCAGAATCAGGGTCAATCCCCTTTGTCAATGCCATTAAGATTGAGTTATCGTTGGGGTTACTAATCTCCATACATGCCGCATGGAATCTCTCTAAGTAACGCCTTAGCGTTTCCCCACGAGCTTGGGTAACACTGGATAAGGTGTTGACATCTTTGGGTCTAGCGACATGCATGCGAAATTGTTCAACAAATTTCTTAGCCAGTTGATCAAATGAAGAGATAGACCTAGGTGGCAATCTTGTGAACCACATCGTTGCGATCCCACCTAGAGAGATGGGGAAACTTCGACATTTTACTGCGTCATCGGCCCTCGCGGCGCTCATCGACCATTCATATTTCAAGATGTGTTGATTGGGATCAGAATTTCCTTCGTACATAGGAAGGGTTGGCATTCTGAATCGCCGGGGAGGTTCAGCATTCAGTATCTCGTTTGTGAAGGGAGTATGACTACGGGAAAGTCCCCAGTCATCGTTGGTAAGGCCTTGGCTTTCGCGGATCATCTGACGTATCATAGTCGAGATGTCTGGCATTGCTACATTTTGAGCTTGCCGAGCTAAGGTGTGGTCGGGTTCCACAGCGCGAGTTCGGACCGGGCGCTGTCGACGGTCCAAATTTTGCCTCCTTGGCTCAGCGTCCTCTAGGACGTACGGTTCAGGAGTACGCCCACGTTGCCGATTATTTGGCTCTGAAAGATTTTGGGTATCAACCCTTGTTTCTATTGTGGCAACTGCGGCATGATTGTCCGCGGTATGCTGTGTAGTAGGGCCTCCTTGTGTGGAGGGCCCGGCCTGAAAGCTGGTCGACGGTCCTGCCCTCAACTGTCCAACAGTCAAAGCGGGTTGATATCCGGTCGTTTGTGCATGACTCCCGTCTAATCGAGGACGGGTAGATCTGTGATAGTAGTCTGATGAAGCAGAACTTTCAGTGGATGAGCGGGAAACATCATCCCTTCTGGACCTCCTACGGCCCTGGCGGTTCAGTTGGTTTGTCAATTCGATATTGGCACGCAACTGTTCGGCTAATTGCTGCCGACTCTGAGTCAGCTCTTGAAGCAATACTTGGAATTCTTGTCTAGTGACTGCCCCAGATGGATCTGAGTGGGCAGTGTTGTCTTGGTTGGATGGCTGCTGTTGAGCAGGATTCTGTCCATCCCTACCTTCTTGTCCAGCAGCTGTAGAAGTGGTTCTCGTGCTAACCATTTTGAATGAAGAATCCTTTTCCTAGACTTTATGCAAATCTGAATAGAATGGAAGGATTATGAATCAGAGATCTAGATCTTCCTCTTGGATTTGTGCAATCCGGTATCGATGGTAGATCCAAGGAGCAGGAGAAAAAAGTTGGTTTTTCTCGGTGAAAGCACCAAAGTGTTTGTACCAAAAATGGGCACAACACTCTTCGGAAGTTTTTGAAGAGATAAAAATGAAGAATGAAAATTAAAACTGTGGATTATCTAACAAAAACTCCAAATAACAGAAAGTAAATTGCAAAGACACGCGATTTAGAGTGGTTCGGCGTTTTGCCTACGTCCACTATGAAGTTTGATGATTTTATTGCTCGATACTTGAAGATTACAGTAGTTTATAATGTAATACAACTGAATTTAATTGCTAAGTGTCAATCTAAAGCAGCGGCGGTGTTCTGGAGTAGATCTGGCAGAATCTGGGCGCTCTTCAGTACTTAGAATTCTCCGACCTCTTTTCTGAATGACCAGGGGCTCTATTTATAGGTGTAGGAGGCTGATATTTCGCCTAAAATGAGGGGAGACCAGTTCTGGTACGTCAGGGGGCCCACATGGTCGAAATCTGGAGATCCGGGCCCACTTTGGGATCGATTCGACCCTTGGTTCGAATCGATCAAGAAATCATCCAATCGAGCTGAAATTTGGTGTGAACATTCTTCATCATGTGTTTAAGCTTCTGTGAAAATTTCATGGCATTTGGACTTGTAGAACACGAGATATGATCGATTCAATGCTGCATTTCCGGATAGCATGGATACTTCGAATCGATCACTTTTGATTTGGTTCCTTCGAATCGATCACTCCAACTCCAGGTGTTGGATTCGAAAATACGCCTGTTCGAATCGAGTATGCTACGCTGTATCTATTCGATCCGAAGTTACTCTTACTGGATGGATTCGAAGACCCTCTGCCTCGTTGGGTTCGAATAGAGGGCACGCTCGATGGAGTCGAAGGTGAGCTATATCTCCTGGATTCGAAGTTAGGTTACGCCTCCTGGATTCGAAGTAAAGCCACGCCTCCTGGATTCGAAGCTCCTTCTCTTTATGGATTCGAGGTGTAGAAAGCTCCAATGGATTCGAACTTAAGGTATTGTTCGAATCGATCCGAAGCACAGCCAATTACAATCGATTCGAACCAATACTATCTCGATGGTTTCGAACCAATGCTTGGTCCTGTTGGATTCGAACGAGAGCTTCTATGCTGATGGAGTCGAAGCAAGGGAGGTTCGATGGAGTCGAGGCAAGGGAAGTTCGATGGATTCGAACTGGTTCCTGGCCAATGGATTCGAACATAGGTTTCGCCTATGGATTCGAACTAAGGGTGGCCTACTCCATCTTTTGTCGACGATATCTTGAGCATACGAACTCGGATTGACTTGAAACTTGGATCGTTGGTTCCCACGGCTTTGCTTGACGTGCCTTATCAATTGTAGCCCGATCCGGACTTGAACAAATTTCATCGATATCCGTAGCGATCCTTACGCGTAACCGACTTCCGAGACGATCTGTTACCGGTATCTAGTCAAGTCCTTGGTGTCACGGCCTTGCCAAAAGGCGGGATAACAGCCTTCATCCTCTCTTCCACCTCCCATGTACAGTCTTTATCATCATCACTCCATTGTATCTTGAGCAACCTAACTACCTTCCTCCTAAGCTGTTTCGTGTCGGTTTCCACAACACGAAGCGGCTTACGAGGTCTCTTATCGACTGGATCAACCTCAAAATCTTCACAGCTATCAACAGAAACCACTGTATTCGAGTCGTGCACATACTTCCGTAGATATGATACATGAAAAACATTGTGCACACCCGCCATCTTTTCTGGTAATTCCAATTTGTATGCGAGCTTTCCAATTCGCTCGATGATCGGGAATGGTCCAACAAATCTTGGAGTCAATTTTCCTTTCTTCCCGAATCGAATAACATTCTTCAGTGAAGAAATCTTCACAAAAACCATATCACCTACGTCGAATTCCAAATCCTTACGACGCTTATCGGCATAACTTTTCTGTCGGTCTTGGGCTGCCTTCATTCGTTGCCGAATGATCTCTATGCAGTCCGAAGTCTGTCAAATCATCTCTGGCCCAAGTATCAGCTTTTCTCCTATTTCTAACCAACACGTCAGAGAGTTACACGGTCTTCCATACAATGCTTCATACGGTGCCATACCAATGCTTGACTGGTAACTGTTATTATACGAAAATTCTACCAAATGAAGTTGATCTTCCCATGATCCTCTGAAATCTAAAACACAAGCTCTGAGGAGATCTTCCAAAACTCAGTTGACTCTCTCGGTCTGACCATCTGTTTGAGGGTGATAAGCTGTACTCAAACACAATTCGGTTCCCAAAACTTTCTGGAAGCTCTTCCAAAATCCACTAGTGAACAATGGGTCTCGATCGCTCACTATACTCTTCGGAATACCATGGAATCGAACTATCCACTTAACATACAACTCAGCCAACTTTGATGCAGTCCTGGTTGATCGAACAGGAATGAATCTTGCACTCTTAGTCAGTCGATCTACGATGACCCAAATCCCTTCATTCCCCGTTCTTGTTCTAGGTAGTCCATCAATAAAATCCATCGATATTTGCTCCCACTTCCATGTAGGAACTTCTAATGGCTGAAGCAATCCACTTGGCTTCTTATGTTCGGCTTTTACCAACTGGCAATTCATGCACTTGGAAATAAAATTTCCAACATCCTTCTTCATACCTTCCCAGTAATAGGTTCTCTTCATATCCCGATATATCTTATTTCCACCTGGATGAATTGTCAGCTTCGATTGATGACTTTCCTTCAGAACTTCACTTCTCAATTCATCTATATCGGGAACAACTAGTCGTCCTTGTTTCCGAAGTCAACCTTCTCGATCGACCTCGAATCCTTTATCCTTTTCTGGGTCCAATCCAAATTCCAAATCACGGATAATCTTGACAAGCTTATCGTCTCGCTTTTGGCTCTCGCCAATTCTTTCCACAAGAGTCGGTCTTATCGATAAGTTTGCCAACATCTCAGTTTCCAATTCACATCTGGGCCTGAAGTCAAATCCAGCTAAATACTCAAGACTCTTCCATTCTGAAAACATGGCTCCCAATCCTGCATGTCTTCGACTTAACGCATCTGCCACTGCGTTACCCTTTCCCGGAGTATACGCTATACCAAAATCATATGATGCCAAAAACTCTAGCCATCGTTGCTGCCTTAGATTCAAATCCTTTTGGGAGAAAAGATACTTCAACGACTTATGATCTGTAAACAACTCGAATCGAACTCCCAATAGGTAATGTCTCCACATCTTCAGAGCAAATACAATCACCGCTAACTCCAAATCATGAGTCGGGTAATTCCTTTCATGCGGCTTCAGTTGTCGACTTCCATACGCAACAACTCTATTCTTCTGCATCAACACTGCTCTAAGTCCAGTACCACATGCATCGGTGTAAACCACCATCTCATCATTCCCACTTGGAATAGTCAAAACAGGAGCACTTGTCAATCGCTCTTTCAGGATTCCGAAAGCTTGCTCACACTTAGCATCCCATCTGAATACTTGGTTCTTTTTCGTCAATCCTATTAATAGTGCAGCTACCTTGGAAAAGTCTTTGATAAATCGACGATAATATCCTGCTAATCCAAGAAAACTTCTCACATCAGATGCATTCTTAGGTCTACCCCAATCCTGGATTGCTGCCACTTTAGCGGAATCAACCGCTATTCCATTTCCAGAGACAATATGGCCTTAGAACCTCACTTCGCTCTTCTAGAAGTGACACTTCGAAAACTTAGCCTTCAGCTGATGTTTCCGTAAGATTTCCAAAACAATACGCAAGTGCGTCATGTGTTCTTCAGTTCTGGAATAAATCAAAATATCATCCACGAACACTAGTACGAACTTGTTCAACTGATCTCTGAACACTCTATTCATAAGATCCACAAAATATGCTGGCGCATTAGTCAATCCAAACGGCATTACCAACCACTCAAAGAACCCGGATGGTGTCCTAAAAGCAGTCTTCGGCACACTATCCTTAGCCACTCTTAACCGGTGAAATCCCGTTGCCAAATCCATCTGAGAAAACACCTTAGCTTCGTGAAGCTGATCAAACAAGTCATATATTCTCGGCAATGGATACTTGTTCTTCTTAGTCACTTTATTCAGCTCACGATAATCCACACACAACCTCAATGATCCATCTGCTTTGGTTGCAAACACAACTGGTGCACCCCATTCGGACACACTACGCCGAATGAATCCTTTATGTAAAAGATCATCAACTTGCACCTTCAACTCCTGCTGTTCCCTAGGCGCCATCCGCCTAAGAGGCATCACAACAGGTCTGGCTCCTTCAACTAGATCTATACGAAACTCGATCTCTCTATGCGGTGGTAACCCTTTGACCTCATCAAAGACATCCTCAAATCCATTAGCGATTGGCACCGATGACAGTCCATCCCGTGGAACAACCAGCGAATACATGAAGCTCATGAAGATGCTTTCCAATTGCTTACATCGTATCACAACCTTTCGCCCTTCCACATTCTCGACTGTCACCTCCAACCTTTCACAATCAACCTTTGCCGCATACTTCCTAAGCCAGTCCATACCCAAAATAATTCCGAACCCCGCAAAGTTCAGAACAAAACAATCACAAACAAAAGAGCAATCATGACTCGATACAATCAAACCACGGCATAGCATACACAGACAAGACGAACCCCCAACTGGATTAGTCACAACCAATGTCCTATCAACAATATTCGGTTCTAAACCTAACCGGCTTACAAGTTCATTACAAACAAAGGAATGCGACGCCCTAGTATCAAATAACACTCTAACTGGAACACCACATATGGAAAGAGTACCTTGAACCACCACACTCTTTCCTTTCTCTTCAGCGGTAGGAGATTTTGAAGATGATGGAACAGCTCCCAAATCATAAGCTTGCACAATCTGCTTGTCCTTCGGCGGTTCTGGACAATTCCTCTTGACATGCCCCGGCTTGTCACATTTGTGGCACTTCACCGGCACCTTTGGATTCTTGCAATCTCTGGAGAAATGGCCCTTCTGCTGACAATTGTAGCAGGTCACTTCACCCTTCGGCTTCTTCTGGCCATCCTTACCCTTTTGCTGCTACTGCTTACTCTTCTTGTTTCCACCCTGCTGTGGTTTAGACTCTTCCTTGGTTATAGCAACAACAGATCCTTCTTTAGGAAATAGATTCTCATGCCTGAGAGCCTTCTCTACCAGCTTCTCAAATGAATCGTCCAAATGATCCACCAACTGCCTCCCAAGATAACTGTCCAGGCCTGTCACAAACTTCTCATTCTTCTGGTACGAAGATTCAATATACGACCGGGCATACTTGGACAAAGCTTCAAATTCAGAAACATACTCAAGAACTGGTCTTCCACCTTGCTTGAGCTCCACAAACTTCTTAAACAAAATAGATTTCCGAGCTGTAGAAATGAACTTAGCTTCAAATCTGGCTTGGAATTGCTCCCAAGTAATTTCTTCCTCTGGAGTATCAATGGTGATAGAGTTCCACCAATCAGAAGCTCTTCCTTGAAGCTGTCTTGATGCTAGCTTCCTTTTAGTTGCATCCTCAATTCCCAAATCACCAAAGATTCTACAAGCATCTATCCACCTCTGGACCTCAATAGTTGACTCTGTTCCTAAGAAAACCTTTCCTCCAAGAGCTGTATAATCTTTACACAGCTTAGCAAAATCCACCGGTTTTGGAGCTTGGACTTGTACTCCAACATCTATCGATGGCCCCGAAGCTGGTATCCTTCTCATGATCGAAGTCATCATAGCCTCGAACATAGAAACATAATCAGCAGCCCCCTCAGCAGCACGGCCTTCCCTAGCAGCTGGTCTCCCTCTTCGACTCATTCTTAATATCTATAAAAGAAATGATCAGCAAACCTTGAGCAACAACTGCATAAGGACTCAAATCTTTCTAAGCTACTATATTATATATAGTAATCATCCATCAAAATACAATTACGTCTCTCATACGTAGTTATGTCAGCGAGCATTGGGTAAAATCGATTAACCAAAGCTCTGATACCAAATGTGACGACCGCCCATGACCCCTGTGCTAAACCTAGAAATAGTGCACTATAAAGTGTGCCAGGCAGCCATGGACGATCATCGGGGTAAGTTAAAGCAGCAGAATCTATCGTATTACTCACAGCGCATGGATAAAATACAATAGAGAATATATATAGTGAAGCATCTCAAAATAGAATATCATCACTTAAGCTTCATAATAGTTGGATACAAACATCTGAATAGTCAATACATCAAGCCTCACTACATATCACTCGGAGAATTATACAAAGCAGCGGAACATCCAGTACATATAGTAAGAAAAATATATGCAAGCCTCCAGCTCGTCTTCGTCATCAGCATCGTTGGAAACTAAGAACAGCACATGTCACCTGCTACCTAGTCTGCCCATCCCAAAATGGATGAACAGCCCAAGGCAATAAGAGTTAAACATAAAGCCTTGAGTCAGACAACAGTCTTAGTGAGCGGTAAATTAACTAACAACATACCAAAAGAGCATAAAGGAAAAAGGAATAGGAATCCAACCCTCCCACTCCACCTCTTTCTATAGTGATAGCCTCCAGACACACACTAAGTAGAAGTAAACATAGCAAAGAAAACATTTAAAGTAAAGTAATTATCACTCGAGTCAAGGGTGATGTTTTCCAAGTACAAACCCCCAAGGCCTAAACCAAGATCAGATAAGCACCCAGAAAATACCGCTCTTGACACCGAATGACGATACGACCAAACATCCATGACTCTGGCTATCACTGTTATCATTGCTTCGATACCACCGTTAATTGAATGACCAGCACATTCTTTCAGCCGTCCGTCAAGGGCTAATGGTAACCCCGGTTCTAGACAGAACTCTGCACGTCGTCGCAGCCCGTGCCTCAGACTATCGAATCTGCCCAGAGTACTCGACTACAATCATAGTCTTTAGGGACTATCGAATCTGCCCAGAGTACTCGACTACAATCATAGTCTTTAGGGACTATCGAATCTGCCCAGCGTACTCTTGCTTTGAGCCTGCTAGAACCTTCAACAACGATGAAATCTCAGCCTTCTAGTCATCCTCCTCGACGACTATTTCCATACTAGCTCAAGCGCCTCTCGAGCAAACCATTATCCTCAAACCCGAACCATTTCACCGAGTTATCAACATGCTTGGAATGATCCCGTCTGGATTAAACCAAGGCTATCTCACATCATGCCTCGCTTCATCTCATCATAGAAAAGCCTCATCTCAACATCATCATCATCAAATCTATCCATATGAGCTTCATCATCCGCCACATATGCCATGAGCAGCTTTTCCAATTCAAGAGCCTTTCCCTTAGCTTTTGAATCATCTTCGACCATCTTGTCCAAATCCATCAACTAATTTATAACAATCAATCATTAATCCAAGTAATCAAGCATTCAAACATGATCTAATAAACAATGATAACAATAATGGCAATCTTGTAAATAAAGAGTCCAAATCTAACAAGCATGAATTATGAGCAATATCTCTACAACTTGATGAATGAACTTACATAGGTTAACATGTAGTAAAATGGATGTCAAATCATCATGAACAATGGATCTATACTTAAGTTTAAGAAAATGCATGGAAATCACTATTTTAACACCAAATCAAGCCAACAATCCGATATACTCCTTTGGATCCGTGTGAGAGATAACCACCACTCACCGAATCACCTAAACACTTCAAAAGCAACACACTACAGATCTGGACAGCGAAGGATCTAACTCGATTCTCCAAAATTCCACTTCAACGATGAAATCTCTCTTCGATGGATGTAGATCTTCAATCTAAGCTCTTGGATCTTCGATTTGATCTTCGATTTGGATGGAAGAAAGCACAAGATTAAAGTGGAGAAAAGAAGTGAAGAACTGTAGAACTCGAGCTCTCAAAATAGCAGCACTTCGTCGCTTCAAAATCCGGATCCCAAAAAGTGAGGAAATGGACGTGTATTTATAGGAAATCCTTAAGTCATTTGCTCGCTTTTAAGTCGTCCACGACTTAAGAAAATCCACGACCTACGACTCATAGATACCACAACTTACGACTTAACCATCCCCTTCGACCTGCGACTTATAAAAAAACTTACGACCTAAAACCCCACGACTTAAGACCTTCGACTTAAGTACCCATGCGACCTAACGACTCAACTGGGATACGCCTTAATGACTTAACAACTATCCGACTCATCAACCTCACGACTTATCTGGGTTATGACTTAACATATGTGCGACTTAGCGACTTAACCCTTAAACCCTACGCGACTTATCTAAATAAAGTGCTTACGACCTAACTTCACCCAGACATAGGTCGCCTACGACGTAACACGCCATAGCAACCCAACGACCTAACACCTTAACTCGTCCACGACTTAACTTCCTTAGGTCGTAAACTCACTTCAACCCCTAGGTCGCTAACTGCTACCACCAGCTTCCTTAGGTCGTTGCCGACATATCCTCCCTAAGTCGCTAACTCGCCCAGTTTCCTATGCCGCTAACTCTTAAGTCGCCCTATTCCTTAAGTCGCCTATTCCTTAAGTCGTCCACGACCTAACCTTCTTCACGACCTAAGTCCAATACGACCAAACTCCTTAGGTCGCCAACTCCCTTAAGTCGTCTACGACCTAACTACTATACGACTTAAATTCCAACACGTCCTAATGTCCTTAAGTCGCCTACCCTTCTTAAGTCGGTCAAAATCCTATAGGTTGCTCCATTCTCTTAAGTCGCTCACGATCTAACTTCTACTCGACTTAAGCTTCGAACGACTTAAACCCTAGACGACTTAACAACATTACGACCTAATGACGACAGTTTTACAATCTTTCGATCCGTGAAAATACGGGTCATTACAATTTTAAATACTACACCCTATTTTAAACTGTAAATTTCAAATGTATATACGTATTTATGAAATGAAAACTAAATTTAAGAAATAAATTCAAATACCTTATTGAACAAAACAACCCAGATCGAAGTCGAACTCGACATTGCCAGAGACCAGCACCTCCCAAAACATGTCGCTCATCTGATGTCGAACCCAAGATCGAACCACCCAGACTCGAAGTCCCCTGCATCGCCGCTGCCACCGATCCAGATCACGTCGCCCCAGACCACTGCTCGCCCCCCTACGACGCCACCCTCGCTGCTGCGCCACGAACGCGCGCGCCATCGCACCTTCGTTCTCGAGTTCAAGAACGCCCCTAGACTGGTCGCGACCTCATCTGATATCCCTAACCCCAATTGCCTGCTACCTAATATCGTTTGCGATTTATACAGTGTCGCCATTTTTTTTCTTTTATTGAGAACGAATTCGATTTTGGTAAAAGAAGGACGAGGAGGATTAAATTCGAACGAAGAAAGAAGTGAAGTCACGTTTTCGTTCGGCCATTAATATCTTTGTTTAATTTTTTTTCGAACTGAGGAAGTTGTGTGATCTTTTAAAAAGAGATGGAGGGAGACAGGAGAACGTGTTTGCATGATTTCTTTACGTGATTCTCTGCGTGATTAAAGGAGATAACGTGCTGATGTCGACCAAAAATTTAAATTTATATTTAAATTGAATTTGATTTAATTTCAACGCGTTTATATGTCGTATGTTCACATAACAGCTTCGAAAAATACGAAATTTGAAATTCGATAATAATTCAATATTACGGACCCAATGGAACTGGTTTCGTCGAATTCCGAGACTGCGCCCCGGAACGCTATTTTTAAATATCGATTCAAACGATAAAATTTCAAAACTGAACAAAACAGTTTGAAATTAAATTCTGAAGCTTCTATTATCTTTAGTGTCATCAATATAAATTTTAAAAGCTTTTGAAATATTTTCCTTCAGCTTAAAACTGAAGATTCAAATTTTTATTCAACTTACAATAGATTAAATTTTATAATTTAATCGCCAATTTATTCTGATAATTTGAAATTCAAGTCAAACCATCATTTAAATATTTAAAATAAATTAAATATTTCATTTTAAATTATTCAAAATTCTGGGTCGTTACAATCTTCCCTCCTTAAAAGAATTTCGTCCCGAAATTACAAGTTAGGAAAAATGGTCCTTAACTCGTCTACTATTTTTCACAATCCAATAGTTTTATTAACTTATTAACCTATATCTTTTTATTAGAGATTCATTATCAATTCAACTAGCTTTCCAACTTCAATTATAAGTTTCAAACAACATTGTTTCCTTAACAATTCAAATTTAAATTTCAAAATTTTCTCAAAAATTTTCTAACACTCTAAATTTTCGAAAAATTTCGCCAACGTCTCCTTTGCGCGACTAACATAGTACAACTACAAAATGGCACAACGCCCCCCCCCTCCCGATTCAAAAGGAAAAGAAAAGGCCAAGCGGCTGGACAAGAAAGTCACCAAATTTCATATTGAAATTCAAATACATACCTTTTTATCGAGCAATTCAAAATTATCTTTGAAATCAAAATTCCAATTTTCCTTTAATACACTTGTATATCCTACTAGCCATAATATCTAGTTACAACATTCAAACCATTTTGCACATTTTCCATTACAAAATTTCGATACTTACTTCTTATATCATCTTTAGTTTACTATTGGAGTTATATCCATTTTCATCCAATTTTACATTTCAAATTTCATTTGAATTCAATTTACAATTCGTATATAATTTGGATTTAGTTTACCTCCTGAATATTGAATTTCATCAACTATCTTTCATTCATTACTGCACTATTTTAAATTAGTTTCATTTACTAATTCATTACAAATTCCAATTCATTTTATTCAAATTTGTTTTCAACATTCAGTTTCAATTCCAGTTTTATTCTTTTGTTCATTTCCAAAATTTATTTACAAATGTAGCTCCATTGGTTCATTCACAATTTCATTCCTTTTTTCGAATCTTAGTTCAATTCAACTTTCACTTTATTTAATTTATTCACTTATACTTACTTTAATTTAACTCCATCCTTTAAGTTAAATTTATTCTATCAAAATTCAAATTGGATAAGTTATCAACTTATTATTATTCCATAAATATTTTAAATAGGATTCCAGAGTCTTTTCAACCTTTTCAAAACCATTTTTGAAAACAATTCAAATTATCCTTTGAATTTTCTACAACAAAATCCAAATTTTCAAAACAACTTCCATTTTAAAATAATCGGCAGCAATTCCTCTTTTGGAAACCCGAAAATGAACACCAATGATGTCGCGGTCATCATCAAAGTTATTTTCCAGCGACCGAAAAGAGTTTAGAGCTTTCATCTCTCCAAAATACTTTTCAAAACCTTTGAAATTCATTTTCAACTCCAAAAAGGATTTAAACTTTCCAAATCTCCAAAATTTTCAAATTCTTTTCAAACCATTTCCAAATACTTCTCTGGAATTCCGTTTCCAATTACAAATCACATTTACAATTTATATTCTTAAATTTCATTTGTATGTGAATTTATTTCTTAACTTTGGAGTTACGATTTCAATTTCTTATTCAATTTCAAAATTAAACGATAATAATTTAATATTATTACTTCCTAACAATCATGCAACCATATACTGTAATAATTTACAGAAAATCATTTCTTTTATATACAAAAATAATTTTGGGTAAAATTATCTCATTTACCCTATTTTTAAGACAATACCTTGTCAGTTTATCTTGTTTAAGAGTTTAGAAACTCCTATCGACACAGTTAGCTAGACTGCACCGACCAGAATCTACAAACAATCAATCGATAAGTCAACACAATACAAAACAATTTCATATTCACTAACAAATACGCACTCGTATCTATTATTACACTCAACTCATTCTAGAGTACTACTGACTCTATCTCTAATGAGTAACACCCAACAGAGCAGGGTTGTCGCTTAACCATATGCTCTGATACCACTTTGTAAGGACCCGATTCTTTGACTTCCGAATATCGATATCAATACGTCCACTGTATCGACTGCCGAGCCATCGAATGCCAGAAAACCGGATTCTTAGGGTTTAAGAAAGAAGAGGTAGAAGAAAACAGAAGAAAAGACAGAAGAAAAGAAAGAAGAACAACAGAACAACACAGAAACAGAACAATATCAGAATCTCACATTCGCAGCGGAACAACATATAATAGATAAATCAATAATCTTTAAACAAAAGACTATATCAGTTTATACATACATCAATCAGAGTTAATATACAACTCAATACAACAATGGACAGTTATATAAACTTGTCCTCATACAGAATACACAGCGGAATAAATAAACAAGTACAGATGTACGTTTCGCCATCCAGCTTGCTTCCAAAGCTCCAGAATATCCAAAATATCCTGATAACATAACTCTAGGCTGCCCGTGTGGAAAATTATGGGCACCCAGAGTTTAGAAAGGGAACAATAAAGTCCAAGTCAGTCATGGTGACTGGTGTGAGATCGTAAAACAGTTATTTTTCACAAAGAAAATAAAATTTATTCGCAATGCTTTTTGAAAATGAAACTACCATAAGACCTCCCGCCACACACACAATGCAAACGCAGAATTGGAGGAGATTTCTTCTTATGATAGTCAAAGATGCTTGATACGCAAAATCAAATCATTTTTGATATTATTATTAGTGCATAGTGTAGAAAACATTTCGAAAGTATAATATAAATCTTAGCCAGCATAGGCATTCCGCACTTATGCCTACTATAGCTACCATCTAAACAGTGGTGACCACCATAAGTAAATGGCAGGTTCTACAACTAAAACCGTACAAGTCTCGTATTGTTTCTTTGGATTTTCCAACAAATGGTCAGGCTAAGGAACTTCCCATTGCCACATGGAAACGCCTCTGGAAAGACATCCCGAGAAATAACCTAACATTACGGTTAGATCTCTGCCAACACAAGGCCGGGTTACCCCTAACTAGGTAACTACTGACACGAATATGTCATCCCCCGATCGTAACCGATCTATATCCGAGGATCCTCGATTCCAACAATCACAAAGTAATAAATTTGCAGCAAAAACATAGGTTAAGTATCTGGGCTCCATACCATGATACCACCTCTATCCAGAAGGAATGACATACACTAAAGGGGCGCTACCCCTAATAACCTTGCTGCATCCTTCCTGTTTTGACCATTTCCGGGGTGTGAGGTCCGACAAAGTCTCGTCCACAAAGCTACGCTTTGGTACAAAGCCATGCCTTGGGTCAACAAATGATCAAAGAAATGATCACAAAGATAAATGATCAAACAAATGATCATATCACAAATGATCAAACAACGATCATTTCACAGCAACACTCAGCATGCCACGTTACCAAATTGGGAGTATATTGCTGATAAATTTCAACTACATAACCTCTGAGCTCGTACGTCTCAAAGAAGGGTGTTAAGCTAAGAGAATAAATTCTCCGCCACCAACACAAATGTATTTGAAAGAAATCAGCTTTATATCTCAATTTGTAACGTCAGACACACAACCATACAAGTCTGTTCCGGGATCGAACAGAACCGAAGGCACTTCTCACGAAGCCCTTGCAAATCCGGATAATTTTCAAATCACGTCCGGACTTCCCGTCACTAAGGGTGATAAAACCTCTATATCGGAGATCAGCCGATGTAGAGTAACTCGACGGTAATCCTTCCGTTTTCAAAAATATCCGGTCTTCAACACCGGTCATCAAATGCAATCCATAACGACGTATCACATATTCGGAATGGGTTATACGACCCCAAGGTCCTTTCCCGGCTAACCCGAATAGTGAGCGCTTATTTAAAAATAAGTGTGGCATTCAAATTCAAGCAAATCACAACAAATACCCATTCAAGGTAATTATTGATAGTCGGTTATTTAACTATCAATAGGTCTGCACAGCACCATCAGATTCCAAATTATTTATTTTTCAAAATATCTTTACTAGATATAAAATTTCCACACTTCAAACATTTGAAACCAATTTTCAAATCACTTTCAATTTATTTTTAAAAGATAAAATCTCAAAAACATTTCACTTCATATTGGAAAAACATTTCCATACTTATTTAATAATAAGTAATTCACAAATCATTTATTTTCAACATTTGGAAAATATTCGATATACTTAAATAAATGTTAAGTATATATTTCATTCTTTAAGGAAATCATTTACTATAACAACATCTATTTGAGTCAAAACGAATGTTACGTAAAACATCATTACAACGACTAAAAATCACTAGTATAAGGATTCGGAATTAAGATAGATATATAAATCCCAATACTATATAAAAACATTTCCTTTCGGAAATCATTTACTATAACAAAAGTGTTATAGTCCACCATTTCCTTATTTTTCGAAAACGTCTATTTCAACAATGAATGTTGAAATCTATGGTTTCGATATTTAACACATTTTAAAACATCGTTAAAACAATTAACTTCATTTTTAATATCACTTCTCCAAAACAAATCCATTTTACTTAATAATATATTCACTGTCCAAAATCGTGAATATACTTCACTAACCAAATTTCAATATTTTCTACACATTTTATTTTAAGAATTTATCCAATATCCAAAATCGTGGATTAAAATTCCCTTAATAACCTTCTATATTAAATTCATCAAATTTGATTGATTTTCGGATTTATAAAACAACGTTTATAAATTCTATTTCTATTTTATAACAACTTCGATTTTATAAATCTCCTTTAATGACCAATTCAATTTATAACTCAATATATATACCAAAGGTCCATATTATAAGTTAAATACTTTTAATTCATTTATTTACAAAATCGTTCCTTTAAACTTCACAAATTTTAAATATATAAATTTCGTTCACTTATGAAATCCATTTTTTTTCATTTTAACACTTATAAAAACTCGTTTTATAATTCCAGTATTCTTAATTTATAAAATATCAATTTTGTACATCTTTTATATAAACCGTTTATAATAATTCAAAAATCCCAATTTAAACTATTTTATAAATTACTTTAACTATTTATTTCAAAAATCACTTTTCGGTTATATTTCACAAAAATCATAATTTTTATAACTTAAAAATTATAACATTTATTTATTTAAAATGAATCAATTCAAAATTTTAATAAAACGTATACTTCAAAAAAAATCACTTTAAAAATCCTTTATAAATCAATATCGTTATTGTTAAACTTCCAAAAATGGATCCGATGATGCAACAGCACCAAATAATCAATCACTACAATCAAACATCATATATCATCATATGATAATCAACAAATATCACAATATCTGAAATCAAATAAATACTGGTGAGGAATCCAGTTGGATCCCTCCAACCTGTTTCCTTGCATCCACAAATGTTAGCACAATACCAATTCCACTTCGAGGTGGAATATCGCGGTATGTGGGATTTATAAAAATATCAATCCGCTATTATGCGGCGCAATAGGGTCTCATCCGCTATATAGTGCGGGAAATCAACAACTGCAATATATACATATGCCAATATATATATATATATATATATATTGCTATATACATAGATATATCCTACTATATCTAATTATCACAACCAAATAGCAATCAATCAATAATTGCAATATCAATTTTCAATTTGAGTGAGAAAATCTCACCTTAGCTTTTATTTTGCAATCCATTTCCATTCCGATCATTTCTTCATTGTATTAACCTTGTATAAACATTTATACGATTTATCAATATTCGAATAAATCGAATAATCCATCTTCATTTGGTTAATTTAATTAGCCGATGATTTAAATTTTAAAAATTAAAATTTGATTCAAAACAAGAATATTTCCTTTTCTTTTGAAACCTTACTTATATAATAATATAGCTTATTTAAACTCAAAATCCAAATATATTATTATTTATTTAAATTAATTTAAATAGCACTGTAAAATACCCTCTATCTATATTCATCTATTTATTTTTCTTTTCTGTAAAATGTTTATATATATAAATTTGAAACCACATACCTTATTGTAAATTTTCCCTAATATACATATATATGTATATTGCTGCATTTTAAATACTACACCGTATTTTAAACTGTAAATTTCAAATGTATATACGTATTTATGAAATCAAAACTAAATTTAAGAAATAAATTCAAATACCTTATTGAACAAAACAACCCAGATCGAAGTCGAACTCGACATTGCCAGAGACCAGTACCTCCCAAAACAGGTCGCTCATCTGATGTCGAGCCCGAGATCGAACCACCCAGACTCGAAGTCCCCTGCATCGCCGCTGCCGCCGATCCAGATCGCGTCGCCCAAGACCACTGCTCGGCCCCCCCACGACGCCACCCTCGCTGCTGCGCCACGAACGTGCGCGCCATCGCACCTTCGTTCTCGAGTTCGAGAACGCCCCTAGACTGGCCGCGACCTCATCTGATAACCCTAACCCCAATTTTCTGCTACCTAATATCGTTTGCGATTTATACAGTGTCGCCGTTTTTTTTCTTTTATTGAGAACGGATTCGATTTTTTTAAAAGAAGGACGAGGAGGATTTAAATTCGAACGAAGAAAGAAGTGAAGTCACGTTTTCGTTCGGCCATTAATATCTTTGTTTAATTTTTTTTTCGAACTGAGGAAGTTGCGTGATCTTTTAAAAAGAGATGGAGGGAGACAGGAGAACGTGTTTGCACGATTTCTTTACGTGATTCTCTGCGTTATTAAAGGAGATAACATGCTGATGTCGACCAAAAATTTAAATTTAAATTTAAATTGAATTTGATTTAATTTCAACGCGTTTATACGTCGTATGTTCACATAACAACTCCAAAAAATACGAAATTTGAAATCCGATAATAATTCAATATTACGGACCCAATGGAACTGGTTTCGTCGAATTTCGAAACTGCACCCCGGAACGCTATTTTTAAATATCGATTCAAACGATATAATTTCAAAACTGAACAAAACAGTTTGAAATTAAATTCTGAAGCTTCTATTATCTTCAGTGTCATCAATATAAATTTTAAAAGCTTTTGAAATATTTTACTTCAGCTTAAAACTGAAGATTCAAATTTTTATTCAACTTACAATAGATTAAATTTTATAATTTAATCGCCAATTTATTTTGATAATTTGAAATTCAAGTCAAACCATCATTCAAATATTTAAAATAAATTAAATATTTCATTTTAAATTATTCAAAATTATGGGTCGTTACATGCGTGGAGTGGGAAGCCAATGGGTGGCAGAACGGCGGTGAGGTAGAGGGAGGACTGGAGGTCACGGGCCGTTAGGTTTTGGAGTGGGGGGCAGAGGCGAAGGATGAGAAGAGGCTGAAGGTGGTCGTAGTTTGTGGTGCATGGGGTTGCGACGTCAGGGAGGAGAAAAGATGGGTAGAAGTGGACGGAGGAGTGACAAACATGATAAGCAAAGTTTGTCAGGTGGGAAGAAGAAACGTGTAGTATTGGAAAGATATATGAACCTTTATTTACTATTATATATATTTTTCTCTGGAGCAACAGTAAAAAGAACCAAAAAATGAAAGGACAACCTATATTGAACATTTGGAATCACAAAAGTCATGGGCTGGATTTTCAAGGAATACTAAAAATCAACGGCTATTGGTTGTGTTAGAGAACAACGAAAAGACAAAACCCAAAATGGCACGAAACGGGTACCAATACGGTTACCGTTTTCGCAGATTCCGCTGTGTATCGGACTTCGAAACACACAAATGAATATACTACGGAGATCAGCACGATGAGACAAACAGAACGGTACACAGATATCAACGATACGATCATCCTATCAAAAGTCGATTTTTCGCTGTCAAAACTGCGGTTAATTTGCCGAAAATAAGATAAATGGAGCTATAGCAATCCAAATTTGGCAAAACGAAATATATCATCTCACTCAGAAAATGATTTAAATTTTTATTATATAAAAATATTCAGATTTCGAAAATATTTTATTTCCATCAAATTTCAACTGAATTAAATTTTAAAAATTAAAATTACACAACAAACTTTTATTATATCTACCAATGAAAATCAGCCATTTGCTATGTTTAAATAGACGCATACCAAATATCAAATTTTCATTGCTAAATTTAATTGTTTAATTTTCATGAAAAATTCAGTTAATTACGTTAATAAAGACCGTTAAAATATCCAGGTCATTACACTCTCCCCCACTCAATACTTTTCGTCCCCGTAAAGAAACGAGATAGGGGATTAGAAACAACCAAAAAGAAAAGATAGATTGAAATATACAAAATACAACAATTAACTTAAAACCAAATAAATTTCATCAGTTTTAAATTGATTAATATTCAACAAATTTGGTTTGAATCCATTTTATTTGATCAATATATATTCATTCAATTAAAAATTTGATTTGCTTTCAATTTTTCGACATTTGTTTCAAAACAAATTCATTTTAAATTAACTTATTTATTTTATCCATTTATCTTTAGTTAAGTTGATTCCACCTAAAATTTCAAGTTCACTATTCTTAAGTTCATATTTATCTGTTTAAATAGCCTTCTCTTTTATTTATTTAATTTATTTCACTTAACTTATTTTGCAACATATATTAAGTGTATAAACATTTTATAATCATATATTATTGAACAAATTAATTCTCTTTTTATTATTAAATTTATTATTCAATCTATTATCTATGAATATGTAACAACCCAGCATTTTGTACCATTCGCATCCGTACATGTCAGACTTGAATTGCTCAAAACAACATATTGTTAATTTTATATTTGGCAAAACTCAGCATATACATTAAATCAATCAATCACAGAATCACAGACAGAGTATTACAACAATAAGAAGCGGAAATAATAAATAGTAGTTCATGAAGCTACTATATAAATAACAGAGTATGAAATAAAATACAACATAATATCTCAATTACAATATAGTCTCGAATACAAACAGATGACAAGTCTGAACAAACAACTGGATAGCTGAAGGCTGAATAAGTACAGATGGATCTCGAAGTGAAGCTCCAACTCCAAAGATGAGTCTCAAATGCTGTGACACTCAGTCTGACCCGAGCGTAAAGCAAAACACAAAACACTCGAGTCAGGATTAACATTCTTATATTAATAACTTCAACTCAAGTGAAATGCCAACTGAAATACAAGTAACTTAAAGGATGTTTGGGATTTCCATCCTCTAAGGATCTGTGGAACTATCTACTATGTAGTAATATACGCTATTATAATATGTCTATCAGTAAAGTAAAAGTATTAAAGTAGCGTTAAGGCGTTACTCATATCCCCCTTAACACATTTTTATATATTCCCATAGTCTATACAGTACCGTAATTCCTCCGTAAACTGGAGGGCTATCAGAGGGCACTCCATAGGTATGGTACAAACCAAACTCGTAGAAGGCGCTTTAGGGCATGTGAACACGGCACTCAAGGCAATGCTAGGGTAGATTTACCAATGGCATAACCGGGCTGGTGGTAACGCATAACAGTTACTACCGCCCACCTCGGAACACACTCCCAAAATCTAAGGTGCACCCAATCAAATCACAAAAGCAATAGAATGGTATCGAAGAAGCATGTCCGATCGGAGGAATGACCTCACTTGGCCCAAGTATAGCTCCTGTTTTAGTCACATCTATGCTGACTCACGGGAGTCAGGGTCACGTCATACCTTATACAAAAATCATTCGCCAACCATCCTACTTCATTTCTGGAATCTCCACCACGTACACAGTTGTTAAAGTGGTTTTCGGTATTGACAAAGAGTATGACAATATCTGATCCCGGTCTCTTTAACAACCAAACGTTATTATAACACCGTGGTCATTTCATTTTTCAAACAGTTTATACTTCATATCAAAATATCATATTCATTTCAAAACCATATCAATTCGATATCATTATTCACTTTAAATAATATTGATTTCCAAAATCGTAACACTTTAAAATTATAACACCTTCAAAATCATAGCACTTTGAAATCATAACACTTTTGGAAATCATAACACTTTAAAAATCATAGCAGTTTCCACCTAAGCAGTTTAGATATTGAAATAGTATATATATTAAAATAGTTATAAATTAAAATAGTTTATATATATTAACATACTTTATATAATAAAATTAGTTTCCTCCAATTTCACAAATCGATTCAAATCGGCTTAAATTCCAAAATTCAATTTAAATCAATTCCAATTTAACCATTTCCATTTAAAGGGTTAAAGATTCAAGTTTAAATATTCAATCATTTACAATAAAATTTCCTTTATATTTCAACATTTAACTTGAAATTTATCCAATTTGGAAACTTTTTCCTTAACCATTTTATAACAATTTATTTAAATCCAAATTTATATATTTAAATCAATATTAAATATTCAATCTCCATTTTTATTCAAAGTTGAGAATATTAATTTAATCACCTTTTATCAAATCAAGTTATAAATCAAGTCATAATCGTATCTTTTCAAAATCTCAAAACTAATAGGTTTAAATCAATTTTTCCTTAAATTCAATTATTAACCAATTAAATTTCAAGTCAATTTTACTTTATTTTCCTATCCTTTATTATTAAAGTTAAAAAAAAATCTATTTTTAAAATATAATATAAATTTTTATATAAATAATTTAAAACATATTATATACTAATTAAACTAAATTTTTATTAAATTAAATCCTATTAGTAAATTTATTTATGTACAATCTTATTTTATATATGCTTGAAAGTAATAAAATTTAAGTAAAAATTAATAATAAGATTTAATTTATAATTTCAAAACAAACTTATAACTTAAACTTTCCAAACATATTATTTTTAAAATCTAAAATTTAGGCATATATAAAAAAGCATTTGTATTCTATTTTTAAAAAATTCAATATCTGTTAAGAACCATATATTTCCTCTCAAAACTTTAGAAATCATTTTTCAAAAATATAGACCAACGATGTCCGTATATAATTTTCTATCATGTGGTCAAGTGATACAGGTATTTATCATTTCAATCTGCAATTTAAATATTTATGAGTATATATCATTTCAACTTGCAATCCCAAAAATTCAATTAAATGAAAATCGCTTGGGTTTATCATTTCAACCCATAACGATTTTCTCCTATTCTACAAGATCGTTCGGGTATGTATCATTTCAACCCATAGGGAATTCTAAATTAACAGGGTACTTGCAGAGTGAGAACAGATTGATAAAATTTAATATATCAACAACAGGCATATAACATCAATAACAATGAAATATATTATAAACAACAGGATATGGTGTCATATCCCACAGGTGAACAATTACAGATAATAGCATATCATATATAACAATTAAATAATTAACAGTCCAAATTGGCAGCATATTTCAATTTTCGTTTCAAGTGAAATCAAACTTAATAAATATAGGAACGTTAATCGTGAGTGATTGCTCACCTTTCAAGGCTAGAGATAAACGAGAATGGAAGTTAATAGACAAAGATAAGCATACAGATCCTGCGAGCGAAACGACAAGTTAGGATTTTGCTGTGATAGGTTTGATATTGAGAATGTCAGTAAAAATGGTACGAGATCAATGAAACATGATATATTACGTATATATAAATTTTCTAAAATCAATTCAAACATATTTTAAAATAAAATATATATTTATTTTCAAATCAACATTAAATACCAACATATAAAATATCTATATATATTTGAAAAACAAATTCACATATACTTATGCGTAACTAATGTATATAAACGTATCTACAAACTTACATACATAAAAAAAATCAAAAATTATAAAAATCAATATAACTTATGTATACAGCAACAACCGCAGATAATATATAAGAAAAATATACTCAAAAAATATATATCTATTACAGTTATTACAAATTTATATTAAGTTATCATAAGTTTAGGTAAATCCTATAGTATTATATCTATACTAGTAAACATACACTATAGAAATCTAACACATAACAGACTTACAGAAACTATATATACAACACTTATACACCTATATATATAAACTACAAATTATGCACAGCAGCTCATACACAAAATAACTATTATAACTTTATAAACTTATATATATAAATCTATAACTTCTCTTATCACATAATATATAGTAATCAATTTTATACAGCAGCAATAATTTTATACTTAAACAGTATCGTATTTGGAAACAATATATATATAGCATGTACACCTTTATATATAAAACAGAATATGACATATTATATATACAGTTATTACAACTTATATTATAAACCATATATGTATATAAACTGACGCATAAAGTTTCCATATATAAATATATACATAACATTCTTTTCGGCTAAGACCAAAATAACATACATATATAAACTAACATTATATTATACGTATCAATATATGTATATAGCTGCTGACATATAGTTCTAGAAAAATATACATAGTATATATGTAACAGCTATACAAAAATCATTATATATATATTACTACTAAAACCGTTTCAAATGCAGCATAGTTTAAATAGCAATTTACATACTATATATACATCTAATAACTTATATATATATATATACAACAACATAATATAAAATATTTATATATTACCTAACATACGAATTGAGGCAATATGCATACCAGGTAAATACAACTATAAAAAAAAATAAACCACATATTCAAAACAACCTTTATAATATATATATATATATATTTGGAAAAATCAAAATCTTTATATATATATATAAACATTGGAAATCGTATATATATAAAAATAGAACAAAACGCAAACTATAACTATAATTATATAATACTTACTCTGTAAAAGCTAATATATATAAAATCTTATACTATATATATATGGTGTAATATGTACAGGCAAACCTATATATATATATATATATATATCCAACAGATTATAAACAACTTAAAATCTAGACCATATATATACACACACACATAACATATTATATACAAACTAATAAAAATATATACATACAACAAACATAACATACAATATATATACCTCTATCGTGATAAACATTCCAACAACACTTTATCTCATGCGAACAGAGAGGAGAGTGAGCGAGCAAGGGGATGCTGGCGGGTTCAGGGAAAAGGGCCGAGGAAGGACGTTGTGATCAGGGGCCGACTGGGCTACCTTGGTGTGTGAAGGTTTGCGCTCGAAGGCCAAGCAGCTCGGTGTAGGGTGGTGGAATAGTGCACTATCGATCGGCTGCAAGGTGATGGCGTCGGCATTGGAAAGAAGGTGAAGCGTGAGTGGCTTGCGAATGGAGGGTGGTGCAGCTATTCGGCATGATATAGGAAGAAGCTTCATAAAAAAAATCTTTTTTTGTCCAAAAGCATGGCGAAAAATAAAAGGGAGAGCAAGATGGGAGATGGAGAAACAGCTAGAAACGTGGCTACAGGAACAAAATGAATACGTATTCTATTATATAATGTTAATTTATCTTAGAAAGAAATGAATACGAACCGAAACAAAATTTGTATCAAAAAATTGAAATGGTCGAAGTGCAAAAGGCATATTTTGAATTCAAGAATATTATTGGCTAGTGGCTGATTGAGTTATATGACGGAAAGTTGAATGGATTAGGAATTCAAAAGGTCACAAGAACAAAAGTAACAAAAACCGGTACCGATACGGTTACCATTTTCGCAGATTCCGCTGCGAACCGGACTTCAAAACACAGAATTGAATATACCACAGAGATCAGCATGACGAGATGATCAAAACGTATACAGATATCAGTGGTACGATCATCCTATCAAAATTCGATAATCGGTACCGAAAATGCTGCTAAAACGCTGAAAATAAGATAAACGGAGTAATAGCAGTTCAAATTTGGTGAAACGAAGTATGATGCTTCACTCAGAAGATGATTTACAAATTTATTATATAAAAATATTCAGGTTTGGAAAACATTTTATTATCATCAAATATTAACTGATTTAAGTTTAAATAAAATTACACAATAAAATAAACTTCCATATTATCTGATGAAAATTTACCATTTACTATGTTTAAGTAGCGTATTCCAAATATCAAATTTTTATTTCCAAATTCAATTATTTAAAATTTCAAAAATTTCAGTTAATTACATTATTGAAGCCATTTAAAATTTATGGGTCGTTACACTCTCCCCCACTCAAAACATTTCATCCCCGAAGAGGAACGAGGTAGGAGAATAGAAACAACCGGAAAGAAAAATAAATTGAAAACAAAATAAAACAATTAATTTAAACCATATGAATTTCAATTTAAATTAATTAATATTCAATAATTGATTTTAAATTCAAGATATTTCATCAAGTTGATTTGTTTTCAGTTTATATTAATACCTGTTACAAAAATTTCTTTCAAAACAAAATTCATTTTTATTTATCTCATTTATTAGATCCTTTTGATTATACTTAAGTAAATTTCACTCATAATTCAATCTTAACTATTTATTTATCCACTATCTTATTATTCAATTGTCTCAATTAACATTTTCGATAATCATAGATTTGCATAGTCATTTATTATAATCATATTTTATTCAACAAATTTAATTCTTCTTTATTCCAAATTATTATTAAATTTATTCCACTTAATATATCTTATCACATATATTAATTATATTGAAATTTATTATAACCACTCAAATTTATTAATAAATTCCTTTAATATCATTTTATATTGTATATTATTCAATTACATAGTTAACTTCTGAATAATTTAGGTAAGTTATATTGGAATGCAATTGAGTATTATACAAATAAAACTTTCCCAATTCCATTATTTCAAGCTTTAAATATTTATTCAAAATTTAAGAGTTAAATTTCCGATTCACTTCAAACAATTTAGAGATAAATATATACATATATATTGTATATATATCAATCAGATCTATAAACATATACTTATATATATTATAAATCAAGTCATACTTTAAGAAATCCCAATCAAATTTATTTCTTTCAAAACAAAAATGTAGCAAAGCTACTAAGTGAACTCTCCACTCTAAAACTCGAAAATGAATGTTGATGATGCGGCCGTCATCACCGAAATTATTTTCCAGCGATAAAAGAGAAGAGTTCTAATTTAAAACTTTAAAAATTCTTTGGAAACAATTTATACTCAAAATACTTTTAAATAATATACATTATAAAACTTTTAAAACCAAAGTTTGAAATCACCGGAAATTAAATTCTCAAATTCTTAAGTTAAATTCATTTCATTTTTTTTTCAAATCAATTTATAAACTATGTTTATAATTTCATTTATTTATATCATGTTGCAATAGTGAATGGTTTACAAAACAATAAATGAAAATCAAATATTATCATTTCTAACAACCAATTCATTTAACTATTTAATTTCAGAAAATTATACTTTTATACATATATAAAATATAATCATACAAAATTTCTTTCATTTACCAAATTTGAAAACAATATTGTGTCAGTTTGCTCTGTTCAAGTGTTTTGGAATTCCTATCGATAGCGTTGATCAGACGAATCAATTAAAAACCCAAATCAACATTAACAACTCAAACAACACACTATAAAATAATTTTATTAATTACAAATACACTCCCTCACTCGATTATTCCAGAATGGATTCTTGAACAAAGATAGAGATCTAAATTAAGAGGGACCCTAATCGAAGAAAATATAACAAGAAGATAAGCTCAATACGAAGATGATTAAATTACAAAATAGGAAGATGGATATACTGACATAAATCGTGGGAAATCTTAACCGGGGTATCCGTGACTTCAAGAATAAGATCGATGCAGAATTCTGAGGCAAATAAACATCCGATTGCAAAAGATAGAATTTGGACGTAGCAAGAGATTGCAGCATCTAAACCGAGGATCAGAAATCTTTGGTGAATCAATGCTGTTGTAAAGGAGTTTCACCCCTTTATAAATCATTCAATGGAGCTATAGGATACTCCAGAATCAAAAGAACACGAATAGGACGAGAACAAAATGGATTTCAGAACGAAGGGGAAGTTGCAAAATTCAAAGAAAACCCGAGTCAAAGAGGAAGAGATTCAAACTCGAACGAAGGTAATTCTGTAATTAAATTTACTCTATATGCTAAGTTTTGCCTAAAACCAGAACTCTAATACCACTTGTAACAACCCAACATTTTGTACCATTCGCATCCGCACATGTCAGACTTGAATTTCTCAAAACCACAGATTGTTAATTTTATATTTGGCAAAACTCAGCATATACAGTAAATAAATCAATCACAGAATCACAGACACAAAGTATTACAACAATAAGCAGCGGAAAGGATAAATAGTAGTTCATGAAGCTACTATATAAACAACAGAGTATGAAATAAAATACAACATAATATCTCAATTACAATATAATCTCGAATACAAACAGATGACAAGTCTGAACAAACAGCTGGATAGCTGAAGGCTGAATAGATACAGATGGGTCTCCAAGTGAAGCTCCAACTCCAAAGGTGAGTCTCAAATGCTGTGACACTCAGTCTGACCCGAGCGTAAAGCAAAACACAAAACAATCGAGTCAGGATTAACATTCTTATATTAATAACTTCAACTCAAGTGAAATGTCAACTGAAATACAAGTAACTTAAAGGATGTTTGGGATTTCCATCCTCAAAGGATCCGTGGAACTATCTACTATGTAGTAATATACGCTTTTATAATATGTCTATCAGTAAAGTAAAAGTATTAAAGTAGTGTAAAGACGTTACTCATATCCCCCTTAACACATTTTTATATATTCTCATAGTCTATACAGTACCATAATTCCTCCGTAAACTGGAGAGCTATCTGAGGGCACTCCATAGGTATGGTACAAACCAAACTCGTAGAAGGCGCTCTAGGGCATGTGAACACGGCACTCGAGGCAATGCTAGGGTAGATTTACCAAGTGCAGAACCGGGCTGGTGGTAACGCATAGCAGCTACTACCGCCCACCTCGTAACACACTCCCAAAATCAAAGGTGCACCCAATCAAATCACAAAAGCAATAGAATGGTATCGAAGAAGCATGTCCGATCGGAGGAATAAACTCACTTGGCCCAGGTATAGCTCCTGTTTTAGTCACATCTATGCTGACTCATGGGAGTCAGGGTCACATCATACCTTATATAGAAATCTTTCGCCAACCATCCTACTTCATTTCTGGAATCTCCACCACGTACACAGTTGTTAAAGTGGTTTTCGGTATTGAAAGAGAGTATGACAATATCTGATCCCGGTCTCTTTAACAACCAAACGTTATTATAACACCGTGGTCATTTCATTTTTCAAACATTTTATACTTCATATCAAAATATCATATTCGTTTCAAAACCATATCAATTTGATATCATTATTCACTTTAAATAATATTGATTTCCAAAATCGTAACACTTTAAAATTATAACACCTTCGAAATCATAGCACTTTGAAATCATAACACTTTGGAAATCATAACACTTTAAAAATCATAGCAGTTTCCACCTAAACAGTTTAGATATTGAAATAGTATATATATTAAAATAGTTATAAATTAAAATAGTTATAAATTAAAATAGTTTATATATATATTAAAATACTTTATATAATAAAATTAGTTTCCTCCAATTTCACCAATTGATTCAAATCGGCTTAAATTCCAAAATTCAATTTAAATCAATTCCAGTTTAACCATTTCCATTTAAAGTGTTAAAGATTCAAGTTTAAATATTCAAACATATACAATAAAATTTCCTTTATATTTCAACATTTCACTTTAAATTTATCCAATTTGGAAATTTTTCCCTTAACCATTTTTATAACAATTTATTTAAATCCCAATTTATATATTTAAATCAATATTAAATATTCAATCTCCATTTTTATTCAAAGTTGAGAATATTCATTTAATCACCTTTTATCAAATCAAGTTATAAATCAAGTCATAATCGTATCTTTTCAAAATCTCAAAACTAATAGGTTTAAATCAATTCTTCTTTAAATTCAATTATTAACCAATTAAATTTCAAGTCAATTTTACTTTATTTTCCTATCCTTTATTATTAAAGTTAAAAAAATCTATTTTTAAAATATTAATATAAATTTTTATATAAATAATTTAAAACATATTATATATTAATTAAACTAAATTTTATTGAATTAAATACTATTAATAAATTTATTTATGTAAAATCTTATTTTATATATGCTTGAAAGTAATAAAATTAAAGTTAAATTTAATAATAAGGTTTAATTTATAATTTCAAAATTAACTTATAACTTAAACTTTCCAAACATATTATTTTTAAAATCTAAAATTTAGACATATATAAAATAGCATTTGTATTATATTTAAAAAAAATCAATATCTGTTAAAAACCATATATTTTCTTTCAAAACTTTGGAAATCATTTTTCAAAAATATAGACCAACAGTGTCCGTATATAATTTTCTATCCTATGGTCAAGTGATACAGATATTTATCATTTCAATCTGCAATTTAAATATTTATGGGTATATCATTTCAACCCGCAATCCCAAAAATTCAATTAAATGAAAATCGCTTGGGTTTATCATTTCAACCCATAACGATTTTCTCCTATTCTACAAGATCATTCGGGTATGTATCATTTCAACCCATAGGGAATTCTAAATTAACAGGGAACTTGCAGAGTGAGAACAGATTGATAAAATTTAATATATCAACAACAGGCATATAACATCAATAACAATGAAATAAATTATAAACAACAGGATATGGTGTCATACCCCACAGGTGAACAATTACAAATAATAGCATATCATATATAACAATTAAATAATTAACAGTCCAAATTGGCAGCATATTTCAATTGTCGTTTCAAGTGAAATCAAACTTAATAAATATAGGAATGTTAATCGTGAGTGATTGCTCACCTTTCGAGGCTAGAGATAAACGAGAATGGAAGCGAATAGACAAAGATAAGCATACAGATCCAGCGAGCAAAACAACGACAAGTTAGGGATTTGCTGTGATAGGTATGATATTGAGAATGTCAGTCAAAATGCCACGAGATCAATGAAACAGGATACATTACATATATATATATTTTCTAAAATCAATTTAAACATATTTTAAAATAAAATATATATTTATTTTCAAATCAACATTAAATACCAACATATAAAATATCTATATATATTTGAAAAACAAATTCACATATACTTATGCGTAACTAATGTATATAAACGTATCTACAAACTTACATACCTAAAAAAATCAAAAATTACAAAAATCAATATAACTTATGTATACAGCAACAATCGCAGATAATATATAAGAAAATATACTTCAAAATTATACTAAAAAAATATATATCTATTACAGTTATTACAAATTTATATTAAGTTATTAACATAAGTTTAGGTAAATCATATAGTATTATATCTATACTAGTAAACATACACTATAGAAATCTAACACATAACAGACTTACAGAAACTATATATACAACACTTATACACCTATATATACAAACTACAAATTATGCACAGCAGCTCATACAAAAAATAACTATTATGACTTTATAAACTTATATATATAAATCTATAACTTCTCTTATCACATAATATATAGTAATCAATTTTATACAGCAGCAAGAATTTTATACTTAAACAGTATCATATTTGGAAACAATATATATACAGCATGTACACCTTTATATATAAAACATAATATGACATACTATATATACAGTTATTACAACTCATATTATAAACCATATATGTATATATAACTGACGCATAAAGTTTTCATATATAAATATATACATAACATTCTTTTTGGCTAAGACCAAAATAACATACATATATAAACTGACATTATATTATACGTATCAATATATGTATATAGCTGCTGACATATAGTTCTGGAAAAATATACATAGTATATATGTAGCAGCTATACAAAAATCATTATATATATATATATATATATATATATATTACTACTAAAACCGTTTCAAATGCAGCATAGTTTAATTAACAATTTACATACTATATATATATATATCTAATAACTTATATATATATATATATCTACAACAACATAATATAAAATATTTATATATTACCTAACATACGAATTGAGGCAATATGCATACCAGGTAAATACAACTATAAAAAAAATATAAACCATATATTCAAAACAACCTCTATAAAATATATATATTTGGAAAAATCAAATTCTTTATATATATATATATAAACACTAGAAATCGTATATATACAAAAAAGAACAAAACACAAAATATAACTATATTTATATAATACTTACTCTGTAAAAGCTAATATATATAAAATCTTATACTATATATATATATGGTGTAATATGTACAGGCAAACCTATATATATATCCAACAGATTATAAACAACATAAAATCTAGACCATATATATATACATAACATATTATATACAAACTAATAAAAATATATACATATAACAAACATAACATACAATATATATATACCTCTGTCGCGATAAACATTCCAACAACACTTTATCTCATGCGAACAGAGAGGAGAGTTGGCGAGCAAGGGGATGCTGGCGGGTTCAGAGAAAAGGGTTGGGGATGGACGCTGTGATCAGGGGCCGGCTGGGCTGCCTTGGTGTGTGAAGGCTTGCGCTCGGAGGCCAAGCAGCTCGGTGTAGGGTGGTGGAACAATGCACCGTCGATCGGCTGCAAGGTGATGGCGTCGGCACTGGAAAGAAGGTGAAGCATGAGTGGCTTGCGAATGGAGGGTGGTGTAGCTGTTCGGCATGATATAGGAAGAAGCTTCATAAAAAAAACTTTTTTTTTCCAAAAGTACGGTGAAAAATAAAAGGGAGAGCAAGATGGGGAGATGGAGAAATAGCTGGAAACTTGGCTACAGGAACAAAATGAATACGTATTCTATTATATAATGTTAATTTATCTCAGAAAGAAATGAATACGAAGCGAAACAAAATTTGTATCGAAAATTTGAAATGGTCGAATTGCAAAAGGCATATGTTGAATTCAAGAATATTAATGGCTAGTGGCTGATTGAGTTATATGACGGAAAGTTGAATGAACTAGTAATTCAAAAGGTCACAAGAACAAAAGTCACAAAAACCAGTACCGATACGGTTACCGTTTTAGCAGATTCCGCTGCGAACCGGACTTCAAAACACAGAATTGAATATACCGCAGAGATCAGCACGACGAGACGATCAAAACGGTATACAAATATCAGTGGTACGATCATCCTACCAAAAGTCGATAATCAGTACCGAAATTGCTGCTAAAATGGTGAAAATAAGATAAACGGAGCAATAGCAGTTCAAATTTGATGAAACAAAGTATGACACTTCACTCAGAAGATGATTTACAAATTTATTATATAAAAATATTCAAGTTTGGAAAACATTTTATTATCATGAAATATTAACTGATTTAAGTTTAAATAAAATTACACAATAAAATAAACTTCCATATTATCTGATGAAAATTTACCATTTACTATGTTTATGTAGACGTATTCCAAATATTAAATTTTTATTTCCAAATTCAATTATTTAAAATTTCACAAATTTCAGTCAATTACATTATTAAAGCCATTTAAAATTTACGGGTCGTTACAGAATCCCTTTAACAAAATATCATTTTTGATATCTTATTACTTATATCATATTGTATACTATTCAATTACATTCTAATTACATTTAAACTTTTCTAGGTAAGTTATATTAATGTTTCTGAGTGTAATTAAACACTATACAAATTTACCTTTTATTTATTACTTAAATTTCCTCTTGTAAATCTTCAATTACAAATTCATTAACATTTTAACTTTTGAATATTTCAGGTAAGTTACATGTGTTTTAAAAAAAATGAAATTGAGTATTATACAAGTAAAATTTTTATCCTAGCTTCATGTTATTAAAATATTATTTCTCATTTTAAACATTCCAATTATTCAAAATATTTGCTTTATTTCAATAATTGAAACCATCACTTAACATAACTTAAGAGCTAAATTCCCGGTTTCTCTTCAAACTATTTTAAATAATTATATACATATATTGATTTATATATCAAATCATACTCAAGAGAATTCAAATAAAAATCCATTTTCAAAACAAAAGTGTAGCAATGCTACTAAGTGGTCTCTCCACTTTGAGACTCAAAAATGAATGTCGATGATGCAGCAGTCATCACCGAAATTATTTTCCAGCAACAAAAGAGGAGAGTACCGACTTATTTCTTTGAATTACTTTCGAAAAAATTTCCATTTGATTTTACTTTCAAAATAATATATATTTTCTCAAAGCTTTGAAACCAAATTTTGGAAAGTACCAGAAATTAAATTCTCAAATCCTTAATTTGAATTCAATTTCATTTGCAAATCATTTTAAATTTCCCACTTCTCATAACATACAATCAATAGTTAATGGTTTAGGAATGTTGACAAAACAATAAATGAAAATCTAGTATTATCATTTCTAACAACCAATTCATTTAACTATCAATTTTTAGAAAATTATACTTCTATATATAAAATATAATCATACATAAAATTATTTCATTTACAAATTTTGAAAACAATATTGTGTTAGTTTGCTCTGTTTAAGTGTTCTGAAATTTCTATCGAGAGCATTGGCCAAACGAATCGATCAAAACCCCAAATCACGATAGAAAACATTTTAATATTAATTACAAATACACTCCTTCACAGGATGATTCAAGAATGAATCTTAAACAAGAATAGGAATTCAAATTTAGAGGAACACCCAACAAAGAGAATTCAACTAAGAAGATAGGCTTGAAAGGAAGATAAAATAATTAAGTTACACAAAAGGTAGGATGGACAGACCCACATTAATCGCGGTGACCTTTACCGGGTCAACCGAGACTTAGAAAAACAAGAATATCATCAACGATAACCAAGCCATACCCTCAGGCTTCGTCGCCATCCTTCCCCTTCTCGGTGATCTCTAGGTCATGGAGTAAACTTAGTCGAGCGGCCTTGAGTTCATCAGGCTCTTCATCGTGCAAGATTTCATGCATAAGCTACTCTTCATCAACCTCAACACCATTAACAGATTTCTTCTTTTGCTTAACAATATAGTCCTAGGCTTCGATTAGTGATTCAGGGTAAACTCTCCAAGGAAGAGAAGGTTTCGGTTCATGAGGACATTTGCATTGTAATATATCAGCAGGGGATCAAGGTCATTCTTTATCTCTCTTTGACCAGCCTCCCTAGCTTCCTCTTTTAGGGTCTCTATTTGCGAAAGTTGTTTATCGGCCTCAATCTTGTCAGGAGAGCCTCAATGGTTTCCTCACAATATCGTTGGGACTCCAGTTGAGGCTCAAGTTTCTCTTGTTTTTCCTTCTCAAGCTCCTCCTCAAGCTGTCGAATACGAAGGGCTAAGGCATTATTATATCATTTCAGTGCGTCCTTTTCCTTCTGTAAAACGTCCTTCTCAAGGGCTAAAGTGCCACTATGGCGAACCACGGTGTCCAGTTCAACTTGATGCACTTTCATCAAATGCTCAACTACTTTAGAAGACTCACTAGCTCTCTTCTCGGCATCAGCCAGCTTTGTGTTCAACTCCTTGACTTCCTCATCCAAATATTTGATTGTGTCTTTATCGTGAATCGCTTCTAGAGTTAAGTGGTCGAGCTCGTACTTTCTTTTCATCAACACTTTGGAAATCCTCTTAGACACGTGTTGAATTGTGCCATGCTAGATGTAGACATCATTGACATAAGGGAGCACCATGTCCTTGGCCTCTAGAGGAATTAAATGCAAAGTAGGAACAAATTTGAACTCAACAAAACATAACTTAGGAATTGTGGCCTTGAGCTCGGCCATCTTTTCTGCAGCAGTGGCATCGAGAACAGTTGGAGCTAAGAGAGACCCATTGCCATGCCTATGAGAGATGTATCAAGACTTCATGTGCTAGTATGGCATTCAGAAGATCATTGGGTGCTGGAAGAACCCGAATGTTGCTCGGGTAGTGTAGTCGAAGTAGGGCGTAAGACAATGACTTGCTACTACTATAGACGACGTTGTGTGGTTCAACACCCCTGTGACGAGAAGACTAGGACTTTGAATGGTGCCTGGATAACGAATCCTTGGATTAATGACTTTTGTTCTGGTCCTCCCTCCCATCATGGCCTTCTCTTTCCTGTCCAGGCTATCACCCAGAGTTTGGACCTCGACTATATCTTAAATAAGATGGTTGAGAATATGATGATTTCTTCAAGCAATTATAGTTGCAAGAGCGTCCCATGGAACCTGCAAATTAATGATGGATAGGTTTCATGCGGTGCAGTGCACGTGATTATGAGAATCCTAGTGTCCCCCGACGGATCCGAAACTGGAGCTTTGCTAGCCGGAGTGATCTCCCCTACGCTAGAGGGAGGAATGTTAGCACCAATTCGGGTAGGAGAATCGGACCCCTCGAGGCTTATGTTAGCAAAATCATAACTCCCGACATCCTCTGGTATCAATATGTTTGACAATCCCTCGAATAAATTTTCTAGAGGCAAGGAAGTGGATTAATCAATAGTAGTAGTGGCTGGCTTGGGCTTCTTGGCAGTTTTCCCTTTGCAAAGCTTGTAAACGAGCCTCTTTCTTCTTCTTTCTTTGATGTAGGGAGCTATGTGTCTTCAAAGGACCCAACAATAGGCTTATGGTTTGAACCCACATCATCGTAGCTAGGTTCGTTAGCATCACCCCTTATCTCGCCTTCTTGAAAATCGTCTTGAGCATCCTTGATTGGGGGCACAACAGGATTAACATCGTCACCTCCCTGCTGAGCAGCGCCTCCTTTTCCTTTTACTTCCTCATTGACATTCCCTATTAACTCGGTGTTGTGACCCTCTTTTAACAAGCCGAAGGCAAAGAGATGCTCATCAGTAATAAGGGATATAATATCTTTATCTATTAGTGATATATTCCCAAGCACAGCAACCGCCTCTGAATACCAATCACCGACGGGACGTGAATAACTACTTGTAAGATTCAAAAAAACTACTTAGTTCAAGGTATGACTTGGATAAAATCACACCCGATTAAATTCAAGACGACATTTATGTCCTTCCAGCCATTGTCCCTTGAAACCAAGCAGGCAACGCACATAAAATCACTCATTTTTGAAAGCACTTAGCTTGTTCCAAGCACCGGTTGTGACCTGGAAATTACCGATTGATTCCAGAAAAGTATACGAGAGGCTCCCCTTTCATCGCTTGAAATTGAAATGAATCTAATATCCTATGGGGTCGGTTCATGATATAAGAACTTGATAAATATCATACATGTGCAATGCAAGAAAGCGTAGTTTTTTGGATCCAACTGGGTCAGAGCTAGTCTCAATAATGAAGCATCTTCTGAATGACTGGATTAAAAGGCAGAAGGCAACCTACCTAACACATATATCTATTACAAGCAGCATACCCTTCCATAGGCAAGTGAGCTCTATCATTGCGAGTAGGGACACATACATCCTTATCCGGTATCTCGTGTTTGATGCAAATTCTATGAAGAGAAGCCTTATCGATTCTCGAAGTCATGAAATCTTTCGGGTTCTCTAAAAATATAGCATCTTCTGAAGTGCCAAGAGCTGGTTCATCTTCTGCTTTTTGATTCACAGGAATTTCAAGCACTTGGTGAGAACTTTTGGGTTGTTCTAATTGATTTCCCAGAGTGTGCCAAGAAAATATTATTGCAGAGCTTGACTCAGCATCAGAATCGTCATGCGAAGTAGTCTGTTCAGTAACCATGGCAGCTAAATGCTCCGAGCGTTTGGAATCCATAGCCATCAAACTTAGTAGATAGTCATTGTTAGAGAAAGAAACTTGTTCCTCCTATGTAAAGTGTAAACTAGTGCGGTATAGTGTAGTGTTGTGCAATGCAATAACAAATAGTTTAAGATTAAGCGACAACTGTGACGAGACTTTGGGATTCGACCGTAGTGACCGTCATCAATGACCCAACCGGCATTCAAGTCGATGGTTGTGGATTCCACATGAGATCCTAGATAAGTTATCGGCATATTGGAGTGCGGTTTTTGTATTCAAATCCATATGTTATGCATATTCAAGTCATATGCATGTATATTCAAGTCCAAATGCAAGTGTTCATTTCCATGCCCATGCTCTTAAGGTTTGAGTTCGGGTCCTTTTTTGCAAGTAACTTCGAGTGCCCAAGTTCACATATGCTAGAAAATGACTAAGTCCTCATTGAGCAAGGGATCGTGACCGATCCCTAGCCTAGGCAGTATTGCCTTATCTAATTTCAAACTCCAACAATCCTGAATTGATCACTCCATGACAACCAACAACCAATCCCTTTATTTTGAACTCCATCTTCAACATGCCAACAACTAATCCTTCCAATGCATTACCACCGATCCCCTAGACATTGCCTAGACTTCGTCTCCACATTTATCTCAACTCCATACCAATCCAAAACATCACAACCGCTAGTGAAATCCCAAACATCCCATCACCTCATCACATAACCCTAATTCTAGTTACAAGTTGAAAACCCACCTATGCAAATACATATGACTGGGTCGTTATGAGAGAGGCTAAAATGGATTGAATCAACAGTCGAGTTTTGAAAAATGACTCAATTTTGGGGATAAGAGGAGTCATTTGAATGTAGGGATGTGGTTTTGAGCGATGGCGGAGGTATTGCAAGGAGAAACGATCAGATCGGTGATGTATGGGGGAGGGGTTTGAATTGACTTCTCGCATTTAAACTCGCAAATGGTGGGAATGGAAAGGATTTAAGGTTCGATTGATAGCAAAATAAAACATGTGAAGTGACAAAAACTAAGTCTTTAGCTTATATATAGGTTCGGCTTGCTTCAATATAGCCACGAATTGACTAAGCCTATATAGGTGAAGGATGATCTATTCGCTTGCCAATGCTTTTTTAAAATAAAAAATATAAAAGTGCAATGCAATTGCATTTGAACTATGAAGAATTGACAATGACCCATAAACATGTGAACATGTTCGGGAGCCATTAACGAAGTGTATACATGAATGTGCATGTGTGCATATCCAACATTCAATTTCTCGAATTGTTAGAAATTTAATTCTAACCTGGATTTCTTAGAAAAGAAGTCACTACGGATAGCCGAGGCCTACTAACTTGATCGACAAGCTCAATAGAACCGAGCATACACAAGACTGAGGATTGCATCTCAAATTTATACTAACTAATGTCGACCAAGCATATCAACAAACTGAGAGAGATATGACTCTTCGAAAAGACAATTTGATGGAAGGATAACGACTATTCAAGAAAAATGGAATCCTTTTCGGCAACTCTAACTTGCTTCGATTCAAAGCACGTCATGTTTGAAACAAGACATACTATGGAGGGCAAGTGTTATCCAGCCTTTTGACCCGGCTATATCTAGACTGATTGGAAATTTTAAACTCAACAATAAACAAGGCAAGTAGCCCAAGGATGTGATCATAAAGTTTAGAGATCAAGCACAGACAATGGTATGAAGCAACAATCAAGCGAGACCAAGAGATAGACTCTTCAGAATATTCTAAATATAGATTAGTGCCTCCCCCATGTAGAGGATCAGTACCTATCCCTTGCCTTAGGCAGGGGATTGAATCACATCACAATGGTTATGAACAACATCAACCAATAGTTCAACTCAATGGGAATCGATTGATATCTCTAAAAACATAAAGACAATTATGCAAACAACTATGGAAACCTGAAACTAACATGGAGGGGGACCCATCAAAGCGATCGCGAGCTGCCACATGGCCATATGAACTGATCAGTGACGATCCCCTACCATTGGGAATTGCACTGTGAATTTTTTTAGGTTGCCTCGTCTACATCGTGAGATCCTGCTAGCGAAATTTCAGGAAGATATTCGGTCGTCACCCCTATAAATACAGAGTTCATTATTCATTTTAGGGATCTTTACGCTGCTATTTTACTTGTACTCCATTGTAATTAAGGATCAATCCGATTTGATCCCCTCGTACTAAGAAAAACAAATGATAAATAAAGCAATTTCATCAAAGCGGACGTAAGCAATCAATGCCGAACCACTATATTATACATGTTCTTGTTTTCTGCTTGTTTCCTCTATTTTAATTTTAGTTCTTCATTTTATTTCTCTACATAAAATCTATTGGGTGTGCCAACTTTTGGTGCAAATATATATATATCAGCATTTGTGAGGATGAACTGTTATAACTGTCCAGGCCGGTGATAGTTCTTTGGATTGTAACTTTGAAATATTATGCACCTTAGAGTAGCTCTTTGTACTATCCTTCTAATATTATATATTATCATCCCATTGTGCGTTTAACGTCCTCTATTCTGAGGCTTGAAAATAAGCGCTACTGATATTGTAGTCATCAATAGTATTTTTCTTCGATGACAAAATGAGATCGGTTAGTAGTATCATTAACATCAGAAGTACATGAACTTGAAAATTTTCCAAAACATAGATTTCGTTAATAATTTCCATATTCATTACATAATCCCAAAACATTACCTATGTTCAGATAAATACGGTTATTACAAAATACTCCAAGAGCGACATATGAAGATGCCCCCTTCGTTGATTAGAGTTTACTATTAGGCGGATTCAAGTTCTGCCATTACATACATTCAAACTAAATGATGGCAACACAGCGGACATAAATAGACTTCTAAATAGCTATCTTTTCCTTATGCACATCTTCGGAAGTTTTATTCGCCACGCTGAACTACTCTAATGAGTACCCGAGAGTTAAAGGGGAAAACAAAAACTTCAAGTCAAACAAAAGTTCTAGTGTGAATAATAATATGTCATCTCGATAATAGATATCTAATGAGACCACGCCACTGAGTGGAATGGGTTTTCTCTCTCACTAGTATCCTTTGATAATATGTCTATTACAATCATGATCCTATAATCAGAATGGTTACATAAACATAAGATAATTAAATGCATGCATGCTACATGGGTAATCCTGACTAATCCGTCTCAATTAATTGACTGTCTGTCTCTACTTTATAGTTTATCCAGGGTTACTACAAACCGATATGACCGACTCGGCCTACCAAATATACCCAAATTCTCTAACTTACCATTAGGAGTAAATTGGACTATCCGTCTAAACACAATCGACCGAGTGTTTACCTCACTGTCTGTCAATCTTATAGTTTTGCCAGACTAACTATGAACCTAATGGTTTTACAAGCCAACCAAAAACCTACCTATGTTATATTTCTTTTCTTTTTAGCGTAAACCTACTTTTGGTTTTACCCTCAACAAAGCCCTACATGTTGGAATTGTGGACTAATATCAAATAGGGGCCAACAGTTGAAGTATAGGGCGCTACCCTACATCAGTCCCATTATCTTGTTTTCTATTCTCTAATCTTTGAATCAGTTTATCCTATCATAATTTATCTAAAGCTAATAAGAACAATAATATCTCTAGTAAAATCCTGGGCTATTTACTCTTTTTATTTCCTTGAAAATATAAATCTTTATAATTGATTTAACCCTTGAAATCATACTCAAAAACAAGGAAATTATAGCCCTTTACTTTATTGTAGAAATCGTACTCAAAAACAAGAAAATTATAGCCCGTTACTTTATTGTAACATCCCTTATCTTGAGGCCCGAAGCTAAGCACTACAGATGCTGCAGTCATCCATAGTATTAACTTCCGGTGACAAAATACGGTAATGTTAATTGTATCCATAATATCAGAAGTACATGAATACGAAATAAAATCAATACAGATTTCAAAACACCTTTTTTGATTACATTTCAAATCAATATTTCATATTAAAATACATAATTCCAAACTCTCAGGTTTTGATCAAATATTACAACTTACGCCAAAAGTGAAATCTGAAGATGCCCCTTGGATGATCAGAGTACTAGATAGACATGTCTGTCATAAATACATTACTACGGAAATAAAAATAAATAGGTCCTACATAGCTAACTTTGCCTCCTTCATATCTTCGAAAGCTTATTTTTCCAACCTACTAACTCTGAAAAACTTTAACTCTCAACCTAATCAAATTAAATTTTAAGCACCCGAGAGTTTAAGGGAAAAACATAAACTTCGAGTCAGACATAAAGCCTAGTGTGAATAATATTATTACATCTCGGTTTACTGATATTAAGTGAGACTATGTCGCTTAGCGGAACGAGCTTCCCCTCACTAATATCCCTTTTAAAAAGCATATCTTTTACAAATCAAATCCTGCAATCAAACTGATTATAACAATTAAAGCAAATACATATATGCATAAAAATTAGGAAACCAATGGACAATCTGTCCACAATATAGTTTTATCTGGCTAACTATTAACCATTGGCTGACTCAGGCCTATCAGACATAATCAATTATCAAACTTCTGTTAGACACTACTGGGCTGAGTGCCCTTAACTTTTTTTTTCTATGGTCAACTAAATCTAATGGTTTTGCGGGCTCACCAATAACCTACCTTTACTCTATATATTCCCTTCTGTGTGTAACCTCATTTTAGTCCCACCTGTGACAAGCCCTACACACTGGAATTTTGGACATATTTTAGCTAGGGGCTAATAGCTAAAGTATAGGGCATGACTCTACACCAGTCCCATCTGGTCTTCTAATATATGAGTCATAAACTTAGGATTAACTACCCTATTCAAATTTCATTTCCTTGTAAACAATCTTTGTAAATGATTCACCCCTGAAATCATATCTTTATAAAACAAGGAAATCATATACTTTGCTTTACTCAAAATGCTTATGCCATGATATATATACTTACAGAAAACAATGTTGATGAAATCGAATCAATGGGATTATCTATTCCTTCATAATAAGTTAAAACCACCTTTTTAACTTAGAAAGTTTCAGGCTACAAGACCAAAACAATATCTTCGAAACCTTTGTTTAATACCTTAAACAATCCCTTTTGAATTCATTGAAAGTACCCCTTTCAAAATAAGTTAACTACTTTAACCTTGAAACACTAGGCTGAAAGGCCAAAACATACCTTTCGAAACCTTTGAACGTAGACCTTTCAAAATCATTATTTAAACCTTAGAGATCCTCTTTTGAAACTATTAAACTTGTCTTTCGAAAGCATTGGAAACCCTCCATTAAAATACTCAAAATAAACCTTATGAAAACATTGGGGATCTCCCCATCGAAACCCCTATTATATGCCTTTCGAAAGCATTGAAATTCTTCACTTAAAATGTACCTTTCGAAAGTATTGGGTTCAGGTAAAAGTTTGTGGGAACATTGCTTCAAAACCATTTAAAATCATTCCTTTCGAAACCTTTGGGTTTAACTTTTAATATAACTAAGGGTCATAAAGAACTGGGGCAAAAGCATTGGTCCTAAGTAAAAGAAAGAGGATGGTTTCGAGACCAACCCTTTCAAAAGAGCTGAGAAGGCAGTTTCAAAGTAAGAAGGCGAAAGCACCCTTGCAAAACCATAGTTTTAAGGCTGTATGGAAGCGGCCTTAACTAGTTCGAAAGGTAGAATGCGGTAGCATGGTTTTATCCTTTTGAAAGCTTCTTTTATAACATAAAGGCGGCAATTCATTCAAAATCTCTTTTATATAAACAAAGGCAAGTTGATTAAGTAAAAAGCTAATATAACCCCCTTTGAAAGCATCCTTTGTAAACAGAAGTAATTCAAAGTTAATAAGGGTGGCTTCTACCCCTTCAAAAGCTAAGTTTCAACGTTGTACCTTGCGCTTTTCTCCAATGCACTACATATCATTTGCTTGGTACCATGTGCTTTGGTTTCGAATAAGTTCATGGGCGAAGGTATGGTGTCAAAAGCACTAGGTGGAAGTGGCAATGCAGTAAATCTATGTAAATCTGACTTTTAGCCTTTAAAAGAAATTGCTTTTCACCTAACTTGCCTTATTTGTAAAAATGCTATTGGTTGCCTATTTCTTTATCAAAATCCTTTTCAAAAAGTGCTGCCGAATTCAGAAATTATCAAATTAAGACATTTTAACAAATAAACCCTTCTCCTTGAATAAACATATAAAACATTTAAGTCCCACACCTTAAATAATTTTATAACTACAGTAAAGTATTAAGGAAAATTTCCCCAAAATTACCATAATTCACTTCTAATGTGTTTTCCAACATATTTAAATTTCAGACCCAAAATCAACATATATTTGCCGTGATTAAATTAAACCCAATTTTAACTATTTTCTTCATTGAAAATTCATAATAATCCACCAATACTTGGAAAATTATGAAACTTGAAACCCACTTCAAAAATAATGTTTTCAACCTTATATTAAAAATGCAAGTCATTTGGATGTCATTTAATATGTTTTTCAAATCCAAACTTATTATAAACTCTGTATGAAGCGACATAAATCGTCAACAAGCATATATATCCATTTAAATAGTTGTATCATGACATATTATTTGCAAAATCAATTCGGATCTAACTAGAAACCGCAACCAATAAAAATGAGATGTAAGATCATTATTCACCTTAGCTTGTTGTTAAGAAAGTTGAGATTTGCTCTTTGATTGATTTGGTTAAGCTTCCTACTTGAACCCTATCTTTTCTTCTTATTGAACTTCTTAATGGTGGCCGGCCGAGCTTTGTTTAAGACTTTAGTTTTGTTTGCAAATGTTGAAAATGAATAAGGAATGAAGGTAAGAAGGGTTTAGGGTATGAGAACTTAGTCAAATCCTATTTTGCCATTATCCTATTCCTCCCACTTATTCCACTTTAATTCTCTTTTTCTTATATTAATTAAGGCACGACCCCCTTATTAATGTGCAAATCTCAATCCCTTAACCATATATATTATTTTATTTATCTAATTAAATGCTCCCAATAATGCTAGTCAAAATTAGGGTCATTACAGACTCCTCTCCTTAAAGAATTTCGTCCTCGAAATTACGATAAGGTACCAATAACAATCAAACATAAAGGTAAAACATACCATGAAACAAGTCAGGTAAGTATCTCTAATCCTGCTCTCATTTTTCTAAGTACAGTCTCTCTCTTCGTCGCTCCATTGGACTTTGACTAATCTGACTGTCTTGTTTCTTAGTCTTTTCTTATCCCTTGTGACTATACGAACTAGTTTCTAACTATAGTCATATCCGGTTCCACAACTAAATCATCTAACACAGTCGATGCAATAGAAGTTTCTGGATCATAAATACACTTCCTTAGATGAGAAACATGAAAAACATTGTGGAGTCCTACCAAATTGTTTGGTACGTCTACTCTATATGCGCGTTTCCCAATCCTTTCTATAATAGGAAATGATCCAACGAACTTCGGTGCCAGTTTTCCTGATTTTCCAAATTGGATTACACCTTTCATCGGTGATGTCTTGACGAAAACATGATCTCCGACTGAGAACTCTAAGTCTTTCCGTCTTCTATCAGCATAACTCTTCTGCCTAGACCGAGCTTCCTACATTCTAGCTCAAATTAACTCAATCTTTTTTATAGCTTGTCTACCCAAATCCGGACCAAGAACTAACCTATCCCTGATCTCTAACCAACAAACAGGAGATTTGCATTGTTATCCCGCCTTTTGGCAAGGCCGTGACACCAAGGACTTGACTAAAAACTAAGGACAGACTGTCCCGAAGAACGGTTATGCACATGTTCACCATGGATGCTGGTAAATTTTGTTCGAGTCCGGATCAAGCTACAATTGATATAGTATGACAAGCAAAGCTATGAAAGCCAATGCCCCAAATTTCAAGTCAATCAGAGTTCGTATGCTCAAAATAGTGATCGGTCAAGATTGAGGAAAACGCTACAATTCGTAACCACCAAGTCTCAAGCAAAATGCGGATATATCGTATCCATGGAGAGAAGCATCACATTCGTAACCATAGCCATGCAACAATCTCATTCGTGTCCACCAAGTTTCAAGTAAAACATGTCCGGTTCGTATCCATGAAAGAAACACCCCATTCGTATCCATCGAACACTCCTTTGCTTCGTATCCATCGAGTTAATACATTTCGTGTCCATTCAGTGTCTCGCATCGGTCCCTAGAATATACTTCTTATATCGATCTTCACCTACACGATCCATATCGATCACTACTGATCGATACGAGAGAGGCCACACACTATCGATATGAGACCGAACACCAAACAATTGATACGAAATGATGTACGCTAGAAGGATACGAACGAAGTCGCATCACTAGATACGAACAAGGCACGTTCAAGAGGAAGACTCGGTCATTCGACATGAAAAGTGGATCGATCCAAGAATATAGCGCCACGTCATCTAGCAATCACGTGCACATCATCGATACGAAAGAGAACGATACAAACGTATCGATACGAGAACAACTGCACGTTGCAAATCCAAACTTGCATCGATCATATCTCAAAACCTACAAGTCCAAATTCCACCAAATTTTCACAGGAGCTTGGGTACAACCTCAGGAATGTTCATGATCGATCTCAACCCAAAAGGAGCAATTTTGAATCGATACGAATTTGGTGCATATCGATCATGGATCGAGTCCAAATGTCCAGGGATCAATCGTGTGGGTCTACCCACGTGAGAGGAGTTTTCCGAGATTGGAGCGAGATATTTGCAGCCTACACCTATAAATAGCCATCCAAGGGCTTTAGAAAAGGGACTTTTTGACATGGGAACGCTGATACTTTACCGAAATCATTGTTGTATCTCGATTGTATTGTTGTAAACATCTGTAACCAGCGAGTAATATCAATAAAACAATAACTTTCCATAGTGGACCTAGGCTACAATGACAAACCACTATATATCCTTGTGTTTCTATACTCCTTTCTATCTTTTTTTGGTGTGTTTGTTAGGTTAGCCTCATTTTTCATTTATATTCTTCAATTAAATCTCTTCATACACGCCCGAAGAGTGTTGTGCCCAATTTTGACACAAACACTTTGGTGCTTTCACTGAGAAAACCCAGCTTTTCTCCTACTATTTGGATCTACTACCAATATCGGATTGCAAGAATCTAAGGAGAAGATCCAGATCTCATACCCAGAAGTTCTTCCATCCTATTCATATTTGCATCAAGTCTAGGAGAGAGCTTCACCCTTCACCATGGTTACCACCAGGACTACCTCAACTACTACGAATCAGGATGGAAGAGATAGGCAGAACCCTGTGCAGCTACCTACTACAGGCCAGAACTCAGTTGGACCTTCAGATCCACAAGGCCCCGTCACCAGGGAGAAATTCCAGATATTGATGAAAGAACTGACCCAAAGTCGCCAACAGCTTACCCAACAGATCTGTACCAACACGGAGTTAACCAACCAATTGAATCAGGAAAGACGAAGGAGATCCAAAAGGGATCGAGCTTCCTACTCATCTACTAAGAGCTCTTCTTCTTCCGATTGCCATCACAGATCCACACCTCCACGACTGGATGGAAGCTACGCGCAAGCTCCCGGGCATCAGTGTACTCTTAATCTTGGACAGGCAGGACTCGGACCATTTGCCAGTCACCAGGCAGGCCCCTCCTCCCGAGGAGGGACAATTCCTTATCACATTACCGATGACCGTGTTGCTGCCGCCATAGACTTGAAAGCTGACAATCGAGACCGAACAGTTCCAAACCTTTGCCAACGTGATTATATTCCTGAACCTTATGTGCCTGAAGACCTAGAGCCAAGGAGGCGAGGTATGGACCATCGACCACGCCTGAGCCATCCTCGCATTGTGGAACCCGACCACACCTTGGCCCAGCATGCCCAGAATGTCCATATGCCAGACATCCCGACAATGATTCGTCAAATGATCCGTGAGAGTCAGGGCCTCACCAATGAGGACTGGGGAATCTCCCAGAGTTATACATCTTTCATCAATGACATCTTGTATGCTGAACCGCCTCGTCGATTTAGAATGCCAACTCTACCTGTTTATGAAGGGAAGTCAGGCCCTAACCAGCACATTTTGAAGTACGAATGGTTGATGAATGCCGCACGAGCTGACGATGCGGTCAAATGCAGAAGTTTTCCAATCTCTCTAGGGGCATTGCGGCTATGTGGTTTACTTGCTTGCCACCCCAATCTGTTTCATGCTATGATCAGTTAGCTATGAAATTCGTCGAACAGTTTCGTATGCACGTTACAAGACCTAAGGATGTGAACACCCTATCTAGCATCACTCAAGCTCCTGGAGAGATGCTCAGACGTTATTTGGAAAGGTTCCATACCGCTTGCATGGAGATTAGTAACCCTAATGATAATTCCATATTGATGGCACCGACTAAGGGAATCGATCTTGATTCCGAATTTGGCAACTGGTTGGCTGGGAAACCCCCTGCGTCATTGGACCGTTTCTATTCCAAGGCAGCTCGGTTCCTAAGGAGAGAGGATGTGAATCAGTCTAGGAAAAAGGATAATGCAGGGCCCAGTATGGAAGGAATCCAGAGCAATGTCGCTGTGAAACAAACCGGTGAGAGTTCCGGAAAGATGCAGTTAAATATATAGAATAAGCAGAATCGGCAGAAAGGCGATGGAAATCAAGGTAAGAAGCGGGATCAAAATCGCGGACTGCGACGTAAAGCTCCCATGTCTGACACCTATACTCCTTTGAATACATCCCTGGAGAATGTGTACTTGCAAACCTGTAACACTGGCCAATACAAGAAGCCTGCTCCAAAACAGTCGACCGATAAGCAAATTCAGTCTGGGAAATTCTGTATATTCCATGATTGTTATGGTCATAACACTAATGAATGTCATCATTTACAGGATATTATTGAGAAGTTAATCCGAGAGAGAAAGTTGGAACAATTTGTTCGTGCGCCGCAGGCTGGGGGTGCGGGCCCATCAAACCAGAATCAAGTACCCTATCAGGCTAGGCCGGAGGAACCAGCGCGTACTGGCGGGAGGTTAGTGATTAACACAATTAGTGGTGGTCCTCATCTAGTGGATCGGAACTAGAGGGAAATGGAGTCGTATGCCAGTTCGATTAGGCATGCAGACTTCGAGTGTTGCAGTAATCTTGACGATGGGGATCCAACTGAACAAAAGAGGACGATGACAAACGACATCATTTTTCGAGATAGAGATACCGATAGAATCGAAGCCCCTACCATTGATCCACTAGTCAATTCAACTTAGATAGGTCCTGCTTGGATGAAGAGGATCTTATTGGACAGTGGAAGCTCAGTGAATATACTTTTCAAGCGAGCGTATGACCAAATGAAAATGGAAGCAAAGGACCTGAAGTCGTGTCAATCCCGTATACATGGTTTCAATGGAAGTGTGACTATACCTTCTGGAATGGTAGAATTACCGTTGGAGTTGGGAGTCGAAGAACACCGGAGAGTCTAAATGTTGCAGTTCAATGTGTTGGATATTAGTTCGCCGTACAATACTTTCTTGGGCCGACCGGCTCTGGCTGAATTTAGGGCAGCTATTGCCCCTTGGTGTTTAACTTTGAAATTCCCCATTGACAATGGGATTGGAGTTGTTCAGGGAGATCGGGCAGCTAAACGCGCCTGTTATGTTGCTGAGCTGTGGGAGGCACAGCGAAAAGAGAAGGGCAAGGAGGTAGAGGAATCTCTCTACGTCCGTTTTACCGACAATTGACAGCTAACGCCTGGGCCTAGGCCAGGGCGCCATAGCCAATTCCTAAAATATCTTGATCCAAGAGACGATGATAATAAGAAGGAAGTCAAAGATAGTCAGGCTTTCCCAACATAGTTGACGATCGATGTTTTGATCGATGATCATGATGACTCCAGAGTGATAAAAGTCGGATCTCAGCTAAGCCGATAGATGAAAGAGGAATTGGTTGAATTTCTCCAGGAAAACCTCGATGTGTTTGCTTGGACGCACCTTGATATGTGTGGGATCTCACCGGACATCACGAGGCATGCATTTAACATTGACCCGTGGCATGTCCCGGACAAGCAAAAGAGGCACGGTATGGATCCAGAGAGATCTGTCGCCCTTAAGGAAGAGGTGGATAAACTCAAGACGAACAGGTTTATCTGAGATGCATTATATCCAAAATGGGTATCCAACTCAATGCCTGTCAAGAAACCAAACGGGAAATGGAGAACTTGTGTGGGCTACTCAGACCTAAATAAAACATGCCCCAAAGATAGTTTTCCACTTCCTAGAATCGATTAGCTTGTAGATTCAACGGATGGACATGAGCTCTTGTCTTTTATGGATGTGTATTCTGGCTACAATCATATACCGATGCACCTACCCGATCAAGAGCACACCAGCTTTGTCACTGATCTTGGACTCTATTGTTACAAAGTGATGCCATTCGGACTTAAGAACGTCGGGGCGACCTATCAAAGACTTGTCAATCGAATGTTTTCCAGCCAGATCAGGAAAACTATGGAGGTGTGCGTGGACGATATACTTGTAAAGTCACGACTCTCCATCGATCATGTCAAAGACCTTGAAATAATGTTCAACATCCTTAGAGAATACCGAATGAAGTTCAACCCGTTGAAGTGTCACTTCGGAGTCGCCTTCGGAAAGCTCCTTGGATTCATTGTCAATGCTCGAGAAATTGAAGCCAATCCCGAGAAGATCTGGGTGATTCGGAATCTTGAAACTCCCAGAACTATAAAGCAAGTGCAAAGCCTCAACCGGAAGGTAGCGGCATTAAGCAGGTTCATCTCCAAATCCATCGACAAATGTATTCCTTTCTTCGATTTAATTAGCAAAGGAAAGCAGAACTTTGAATGGACTGAGGAGTGTGAGGGTGCATTCCGAGCACTGGTTCAACACCTATCTATGCCACCTATTCTGTCAAAGTCGATTGATTATGAGAAACTATATATCTATCTGGCAGTGTCAGAGAATGCAATCAGTGCTACATTTATTCGGGAGGAGAATCAGGTATAACGACCAATATATTACATTAGCAAACGATTGACCGAAGCAGAGAGAAACTATCTGAAGTTGGAAAAGCTGGCCTACTGTCTCATCATTGCCTCGAGAAAGCTCCGTCCCTACTTTCAGGCTCTTCCTATCACAGTCTACACTGACCAGCCATTACGAATACGCAGCTTGAGATGTCTGGTAGGTTGTTAAAGTGGAACATCGAGTTGAGTCAGTTTGATATTGCTTACACACCAAGGCGGGCTATTCAAGGACATGTTCTGGAGGATCTCATTGCTGAGTTCACTATACCGGAGGACTTGCCCGAAACTAGTGAATCTCCCAAATACATATGGAAGCTATACACATATGGTGCATCGAACGACCATTGCTCAGGCACTGGAGTTGTACTTGAAACCCCGGAAGGTCGATCCATATGTCATGCTTTGAAGTTTGATTTCCGTGCAACCAATAACGAGGTCAAATACGAAGCTTTACTTGCCGAACTCAGACTCGCCAGAGACTTGAAAATTATTGCTGTGGAAATTTACTGCAATTCGCAATTAGTTGTATGTCAAGTCCGGGGAGAATACCAAGCAAGGACCGGAGATTGGCTGCATATCTCACTCGAGTCCAAGAAGTGTTGAATCGGTTCGATTATTATGCCATCTATTACATACCCCGAGAGCGTAACCAGAAGGCCAATTCTTTGGCAAAGCTAGCCAACTCCGGCGAAGCACAGCAAATGGGACTCGTCCCTGTCGAAACACTTACCTCTTCGAGTATTGATCAGACGGAGATAGACTGGGTGCATTGATGTGCACGTAAATGTGCATATTTTTACCACCATATTTAATCTATTTAAATTAAATAAATGATCATATCGGGTATTTTAACTTGTTTAAACCAAAATTCAAATTATTTCAAATTGTCACATATTCATCTTTATCCAAGGGCAAAATGGTCATTTTTTGCATATATTAATTTTCTAAAATTTAATTGAAAATTTCTATATTGTTTTGTAAGAATTTGAATTCATTTACAAGTGGTTTCATGATGATATATGCATGCACAAGAGTGAAGAGAACAAATGAAGATGGAAATAATTCAAAGTGAAGATAATGGAGGACCCAACCTACCCACCTTTCTTCATGTACAAATTAGAGGCTAATGCACATTCTTATGGAATTAATGGCTTCATGTACGCTTAAATGATGATTAGTGGATGTTAATGATTACTTGACCACCACACTTCCTACAAGGGCAATTTGGGCATTCCCCAAAAATATGAATTAGGGTTTAACACTTGTATAAATACCCCATATCTTCATGTAACCTCCTTCCCTTAGTCTCTCTTTTAGGCTCTCTTCTCTTAGTCTCTTCTCTTAGGAAAATAAAAAAGAAAGCTCTCTTTCTCTTTTCATGGCTACTTAGCCATTTTTATTTTATGTAATCTTCTTTTCTTTTTATGCAATGTTAATTATTGTTTCCTTTTACTTACATGTTCATTTCCTTTCATGCTAGTAGTGTAGATTTTCTTTTATGCAAGTAGATTAGTTTTTTCTTTCATTTAGCTCTCTTTTTCCTCTTGTTAATTTCATGTTGCTTTCTACATTTTTTCATATGATAACAAATATGAGAGGCTAATCCCTACAATTTAGGGGTATTGAAGCTCTCTACTATGTAGATGCAACATTTTGATGTTTATGCTCACCTTTTGTGCTTAATGAATCATATGAAGTGGTTTAACTTGTTGTTTTGGATGTGAATTTGATAGCCTATATTGTTGACACCAAATAGACTATGCTTAAACAATCACAAACAATGATTACCTCTTCATCTACATATGATGATGGTAATAAAGTGATTGTTGAAATTAAAATTTGATGGCCTATATTTCTAAACAATAGTTAATAGGCCATGCTTAAAATAGATTTTGCTTTCAACTTTGTTGTCATATTTCATGAAAGTTAAATGTGTATTAGTGGTTGTGTTATAGTCTGATGGTTTATATTGTGCTAATCAATAGCACAAATATACCATACTTATGATAAGCACATCAATTTATTACACTAATGACAAGAAAAGAGAAATCATAATTTTATTTTGTTGATTTATGTGATCTAGAGAGTGGAAATTGCCTCTAAATTGCCTTCACACTCTCATATTTTTATCAATTTTCTTTTGCTAGTTTTCTACATTTTTAGCTAATCACATTTTCAACTTTGGTTAATTTGATAGAATAGAGATTTAAAATTATCCATTCCCTACGGATCGACCCGTACTCGCCACGTACTTCAATAGTACGCCGTGCGTTTGCGGTTAAATTTTATTTCAAAATTCGTTCGACGGTTTTCTAAACCGATAGAAATTCCGTCGTCGAACAAGTTTTTGGCGCCGTTGCCGGGGAGTTTGTTTTGATTTTGATTTTCTATTCTTCGGATTAGTTTAATTTTGTTTTGTTTTGTGTGTTTATTTTGTGTGTGTTTGCATTTATAAAAAAAAGTGTTGAGTTGTGTGTTTGAGTGATTTTTGTTTCCATTTTGTTTGTGTGTCCTTTTGCATTTGCATTTCATATTTAAAAAAAACACATTTCTAAAAAAAATCATTTCATTCACTGTTCACCGTTTTCATTTGATTACATTCTATTACATTTCTCAATCTGAACTCAATTCATTTACTGTTGTCTACCATTTCACTGTGCACTGTGCACACAACCTGCACACACCCTTCTGAGCAATTCAATTCACAACCAAACATTGCACTGCCTTCTCTTCTAGACCCACCCTCTGTCTGATCCGCAACACTACAAGCAACCACCAATTCCAACTCCTCAACTTCACTACCACTTGCCATCTACTTCCACAATCTCATCAACAGTGTTCGACCTGACACACATCTAACATCTCTCCACTTGCCACTGTAACCAGCTCCTCCTACCCAACAAAACCACCATACAAAACTTCCACACCATCCTTCTTACTGCCTGTGTATCTTAACATCACTGTCCCCATATCACTGCACACCACAGCAGCTCTACAAACAACAGCAGGCACTACCACTTCCCCTCTTCCCTGTCAACCTTAACAACAGCCATACCATATATCAAAACCACCAATTCATGTACCACAAGCATCAACAACTTCAATTTTCCACTAAACTTCCAACACCAAACTGTCACATACCAATACAACCTCTGCCATCAATACAACATCCCACCAAACTTCAATACAACAGCAGTTCAACAAACATACTGCTACCACATCGAAACATAGACAAAAACCACATTTCATCTACACCACACAATCCACACTGCTTGCCTAACAAACATCACTGTCAACAACATTGTCCAAACCAATCTTCCTCACTTTTCAACACTGTCAACAGCCAAATTCCTACCATTACACACCACCAAATCCTAAACATCTTCAAATTTCTGATACAACAGTCACCCCTAACCATAACACTCCCCCCCCCCCCCGTGCAGCCCATACATTTCTCCTGCCGCTTCATAACCAACTCCAGCCACACCCGATCACTGAACTCCTATTGCCTCTGTCTGAACCGCAGAATAGCCATCCACCACTCCTGCACACTACAAACAACAACTGCACTGCCGAGACGACCGAGCACTCATCCACCAGTCCCCTAAATCACATCATTTCAACTCAACTGCCTACACTTGCTCCACCGAAACCACCCATTTCACACTTGCACTGCACATTTACAATCGAAATACTCCACCAACCCAAACTACAACCTTGCCTACCTCATATACAAGCTTCAACTGTTACATAACTACTCCTCAAAACTTCATCACACTGCCCACCACTGTCTTCACAACTGCAATCACATCCCATTGCACATATCCACATCACCACAACATTCTCATCACCAACATCTGTTGCCTGAAACAAACACTGATACAACTACCTTCCTCATCATTCAACTGTCTTGCCTGCCTGCACAATACTTCTGCTACAACACGAAACTGCACATACCCCTCATAACATCAACACTGCTGTACAACTACACCATCAACATCCGTCCTTCCACTACAGTGCAACCATCCTCCTGCTTGCTCTGCCTCCACCCACATATCATTTTACATCAACCTCCACTGTTCTCACTCCACCATATACTAACAAACTCCACCAGTATCCCCAAACTCCAATCCCCTCCTCGACCACCCAATTCTCCCAATCAAGCCAAATCGAACGGCCGAATCAACTCCGCAAACTTTCCCCATCCAGAACCACACTGCACGAAACCACTTCGCCTCCATCTTCAAAACCCAATCGCGACAAATCCGACATTCCAAATCGCCAGCAGCGACCAATTCCAATAACCACATATCTTAATTCAGTTTTGAGAATCGTACACTCGAGAAATTGAACAATTCAACGTGACTTTGATTCGATTTTGATTTCTGTTTTAAGAAATTTCGATTTAAATTTTTTTTTTGGTAACAAGCGAACGGGTTGGTGTTTGAAGTCGATTGTTTTCTCTTCTATGTGATTGCAGCGGTTTGGGTTAGTAAGGATTTGGGCCGGGTTGGTTGTAACTTGTTTTTATAATTTTTTTAAGTAAAACTTCACTTTTAAGTTTCCTTTTCAAAAAAAAAATTTACAATTTCAAAAAAAATGGGTTGTTTTGAATTTTTTTTCATTTAGTTTGTTCTAGTTTTTCATTTTTCTTTGATATATATATATAATAAATTAGTATATATCGTGTTTTTATTTTCAGGTTGCAGAAGCAGATAAGGAAGAATAAGGGGATTGCGCTGCTAAGCTTGGCAAAAAGAAAAAAAACTACTTGCTTGCTTATAACAAATTTTTTTGCACCCTTATCTATTATTTTATTGCTTTGCATTATTTATTGCTTGCATTTAAAAAAAATTCAAAAAATTTCAAAAACAAAAATTCATTCGTAGTTGCATTGTTAATACACGTTTAATTTCAGTTTTGAATCTCATTTTTGATTAATAATAAAGTTTAGTCATCGATAACACTAAATTGTGTATTTATAGGTTGTCTTCTTTAAACAATTTAATTTCTTGGTGTCTAAGCTATGGCAGAGTAATAACCATTTATAAATATTACGGTGATTCGTAAAGATTATAGTGGTTGTTCCTCTGAAGGTACTTAAACCTTCGGCTGCATTGCTACGGTGATTCGTGGTGCATCGATAAATCCTATCCGTTACCTGGCTGAGAACTATCTTGTTGAACTAAGACAATGTGTAATTATACAATTTTGGGTTAACTTAGGATAAATCATTTGTAATTAATCGTTGCATTCATTTAGTTACATTAGTTCACGCATATTAAAAAAAAATTAAAATCCAAAACTAAAAAAATTGTATATATTCCTTTTCCTTTGAAATATTTATATACTTTTTCTTTGAAATCTTAAAAATCAAAAAAAAAACCTTCTCAAAAACAAAGAAAAAAAAGCAAAAATCAATTCCCCTTTTGAAAAATAAATTTTACTAGTAAATATTTTTCCTTTAAAAAAACAAAAACATTCTTGAAAATGTCCGAGTTTCCCTACTTACGTGAATTTTACAATAGTTGTGAAAATCAATATAATCCATATGATTTCACTCCAAATTCGTATGGATATTTTAAAAACAACTATTGCTTAAATGATTCAAATTTTGAACAACAAAGTTTTCAAAACGATGACCAACCCTCGAATCTCGAAAATAACATTTCGACTTTACTGGAAATCTCTACACAACAAAATCAAATGATAAATGATTTGTGTAATTCATATTTATGTAATAACTCGAGTCAAGGATTTCAAAATTTGAATTCAATTCAAAATTCAAACGATTTCGATTACAACCCATGCCAATTCAATTTCGAACTCCAAAATGAATTTCAATCTCAAAATGAAAATGGAAACAACTTTTCAAACGAATTTGGCAATGGGAATAATCTTAACCACATTACGATTGAAAATCTTTGTTCTCAACAATTTCAAAGTGAAAATCCTCATGTTAATAATTATAAATTGGATTTTGTTGAGCAAATGAACGAAATTTATGATGATCACACAGATTCGTTGTTTGAAACATATATGAAGCAACATGAGAAACAAAATCAAATCCCAACGTGTGATGAGTCAAGTGACAATCCATCTTTTACCCAAATCGACGATTTTCAAATAACAACTTTTGAAATTGAAAATAACAATCTTAATGAAGTTGTTGAAAACACGGTAATTGAGTTGGATTTCAATTCTTTCGAGGGTATGGAACCAAATTTAAGATTCGACTTTCCTTTTCTCGATTTCAAAATTTTAAATACAACAACTTTGGATTTTGAACTTAATATATACGATGAAGTTGTTGATAATCCAAATAAGGAAGACGAATTCAATGAACACAATTTCTTTGGACTTTTCGAAAACGAGTTGTCGAATTCTGAAGGGGAAGATTTACATCACCATTTTGATTTTGAAATCGATAATTTTGAAGAAGTTTTCAATGATAAGTTTGAACTTCAACTTGGTGATAATAAATTTAAATTTCAATCAATTATTCTATCAACCCCTAAAATCATCGAAAATAAAACAACTCGTAAGACTTTTAATAATACGACATTCGTTTTCCCAAATCAACATTCAACTTTGAAATCATTTATGGTTTGGTTTTCCGAGCTTAAGTTGTGTCTCGTATACTTGACAAGATAAATGAATCGGTCTTTGGAAGAACATTTCATTTACTTTTTGACGATATACTTTCTGATCTCGTGTAAATACCGTTAATTTTCATTTAAATTAAGGTCATGTTTTTATTTTTATTTTTCTCCTTCCACCTGGGTTGACTGTGGGGACACAGTCAAAATCAAGTGTGGGGGGAGACTCATCTTCATTTTTTATTTTTCATGATTTATTTTTGCGTTTTCTTTTAAAAACTTTAAAAAAATCCCAAAAACAATTTTTTTTTAAACATTTTGATTTATTTTTAAAGAAACACTATAGGATAAATATATGGCTTTGGTTTATTAAATTGAAATTTTTGAAAATTTATTTGTCTTAACAAAAATAAAAATGAAGTTTGATTACAAATAACAATATTTTAACTAGTATATAGGAAGATTCATATGTGTTAATTATGAAATACATCTTAGTTGAAAATCTTTGTTTTAAAAAGTGGTTGATTTAAAGTAAAGATATAACATTTTTTTGTCTTCTAAGTTAAATAGCGCTAACAAAAAAAACACAAAAACAAAAAATATTTCTTGTATATATGTATATATTTTTTAATAAACACCTAGAGTCATGTGTTCACACTCGTGTGTTCACTCGCCACGCTCTGTACCCTTCTCACGTAAGCCCGAAAGGCAGTGCACGATTGGTATATCTGGCCTTAGTTTATCTGAGTTAGGTGTGTATATATAAAAACAAATTCTTTTTAATAACACCTACAGTCAATAGGTGTTCACTCGCCACGCTCTGTATTCCCCTCACATCAGTCTGCAAGGCAGTGCATAGGTAATATATCTGGCCTCAGTTTATCTGAGTTAGGCATATGTAAATATTGTTAATATCAACAAAATTCTCAAAAGAAAAAATGGAGAGACTAAGCAAATGAAATCCGAGCACTATTTAAACTTATTTGATTTGATTTGTTATTGAAATGAAATGAAATACCACTTTGATAAACTTTGATAATCAACTAAGGATCCATTTCATAGTTACACTGTGTTATCAACCGAAACAACAAGTTAAACTATAGTATATTTGCTTTGATAACTTCATTTTTGTTGGAAATTTTGACAAGTAAATGACTTAAATTTTCAAGATAATAACCAAACCTATATTTAACTTATTTGTGTTAATTTAAAAGTAAATCCTTCATTCGTAAATATTTCCAAAAACTCGCATTCATCTCTTTGTAAATAAATCTTGCATTTTGTAAATATTTTCATCCTGCATTTGGATTTTGTGGGTAGTATCCGCTGGAAACCCTCACGAGACAACACTCGTCCTACTTGGGACACCCAGAGGTTTAACGGCTTGTTGCATACGCTCAATGCAATCGTGCTCCCTACGAAAATGGATTTATCTTAGTTTTTCATTATTCGAGGACGAATAAAAAGATAAGTGTGGGGATATTTGATGTGCACGTAAATGTGCATATTTTTACCACCATATTTAATCGATTTAAATTAAATAAATGATCATATTGGGTATTTTAACTTGTTTAAACCAAAATTCAAATTATTTCAAATTGTTACATATTCATCTTCATCCAAGGGCAAAATGGTCATTTTTGTGCATATATTAATTTTCTAAAATTTAATTGAAAATTTCTATATTGTTTTGTAGGAATTTGAATTCATATACAAGTGGTTTCATGATGATATATGCATGCACAAGAGTGAAGAGAACAAATGAAGATGGAAATAATTCAAAGTGAAGATAATGGAGGACCCCACCTACCCACCTTTCTTCATGTACAAATTAGAGGCTAATGCACATTCTTATGGAATTAATGGCTTCATGTACACTTAAATGATGATTAGTGGATGTTAATGATTACTTGGACACCACACTTCCTATAAGGGCAATTTGGGCATTCCCCAAAAATATGAATTAGGGTTTAACACTTGTATAAATACCTCATATCTTCATGTAACCTCCTTCCTTAGTCTCTCTTTTAGGCTCTCTTTTCTTAGTCTCTTCTCTTAGGAAAATAAAAAAGAAAGCTCTCTTTCTCTTTTCATGGCTACTTAGCCATTTTTATTTTATGTAACCTTCTTTTCTTTTTATGCAATGTTAATTATTGTTTCCTTTTACTTACATGTTCATTTCCTTTCATGCTAGTAGTGTAGATTTTCTTTTATGCAAGTAGATTAGTTTTTTCTTTCATTTAGCTCTCTTTTTCCTCTTGTTAGTTTCATATTTCTTTCTACATTTTTTCATATGATAACAAATATGAGCGGCTAATCCCTATAATTTAGGGGTATTGAAGCTCTCTATTATGTAGATGCAACATTTTGATGTTTATGCTCACCTTTTGTGCTTAATGAATCATATGAAGTGGTTTAACTTGTTGTTTTGGATGTGAATTTGATAGCCTATATTGTTGACACCAAATAGTCTATGCTTAAACAATCACAAACAATGATTACCTCTTCATCTACATATGATGATGGTAATAAAGTGATTGTTGAAATTAAAATTTGATGGCCTATATTTCTAAACAATAGTTAATAGGTCATGCTTAAAATAGATTTTGCTTTCAACTTTGTTGTCATATTTCGTGAAAGTTAAATGTGTATTAGTGGTTGTGTTATAGTCTGATGGTTTATATTGTGCTAATCAATAGCACAAATATACCATACTTATGATAAGAACATCAATTTATTACACTAATGACAAGAAAAGAGAAATCATAACTTCATTTTGTTGATTTATGTGATTTAGAGAGTGGAAATTGCCTCTAAATTGCCTTCACACTCTCATATTTTTATCAATTTTCTTTTGCTAGTTTTCTACATTTTTAGCTAATCACATTTTCAACTTTGGTTAATTTGATTGAATAGAGATTTTAAATCATCAATTCCCTACGGATCGACCCGTACTCGCCACGTACTTCAATAGTATGTCGTGCGCTTGCGGTTAAATTTTATTTCAAAATTCGTTCGACGGTTTTCTAAACCGATAGAAATTCCATCGTCGAACATGCATGAAGCCACACCCGAGAATGAGTCATGAATGACCCCATTCAGAAACTATCTTGAGTATGGAGCTTTGCCCGAACGCAGAAGTGAAAAAAGAAAAATTCTTCGGAAAGCTTTATGATTCATTATCCAGAACGGAGTCATGTATAGAAGAGGATACTCTATTCCTCTACTCCGGTGTATTACCCACAACAAAATCAAATGAGTATTACATGATGTGCACGAAGGAGAATGTGTCGATCACACTGGGGGCAAGCCCTTGCTAAGAAGATACTCCGATATGGGTATTATTGGGCGACTGTGAATCGGAACGCATCAGACTATGCCAAGAAGTGTGACAGATGTCAGAAACATGCTCGGATACCAAGAGCCCCGCCTACTGAAATTACTCAAATGTCAGCCCATGGCCGTTCGCCACGTGGGGCATCGATATAATTGGATATTTACCTCTAGCTAAAGGTGGTGCGAAGTACGCCATTGTTGTAGTTGATTACTTTACCAAATGGGTGGAAGCTGAGCCCATTGCTACTATCACGATAAAGAAAGTAATCGACTTTGTTGTCCTCAACATCATTTGTCGTTTTGGCCTCCCACATACCATTATCACTAACAACGGAGCCCAATTCAATAGTGCCGAGTTCAAGAATTTTTGTCAACATTTTCATATTCAGAAAAAATTCTCGGCAGTTACTCACCCTCAGGCGAATGGACAAGTCGAAGCTGTTAACAAAGTTATCAAATCCATTCTGAAAAAGCGACTGGAAAAGGCTGGAGGCAAATGGGTCGATGAGCTTCCCATGGCCCTATGGGCATATCGAACTACCCATAAATCCGTGACCGACCACACTCCATTTTTACTTTCTTACGGCTCGGAAGCCATCATTCCGATCGAACTGGAAGTACCTTCTCATCATGTGACTTACTATGATCCGAAGGAAAATGCTATATTGCTTGCCGAATCTCTGGACTTATTAGATGAGAAGTGTGAAGAGGCTGATTTGAGGGCAACCGCGCACCGAAGTCGAGTCGCCCGATTGTACAATGCTAAGGTCCGACCTCGAACCTTTGAACTTGGCGATCTCGTGCTCAAGAGAATTTATCCGGTCCCTTCACATATGAAGCAAACGTGGGAAGGACCATATGTTATTGAACGAAGACTCGTAGACGAGACATTCAAATTATCAACCGTCGATGGTCTATTTTTGCCGAGGGCTTGGAACAGCGAAAGTCTTCGTCGCTAATACACATGACAGGATTTTTTATTCATCTAGTCTGCTTCTCATTTGCAATTTGATTATGCATTTCGAAATTTGAACTTAAAATAAGGCAGCTGACTTTGCCGTACTTTCTTATTTCAGCAATAAAATGCAATCTCTTCGAGCCAAAGTAGTGATTCTTGAAATGCGTCATGCGACCAACACAATGCACAGAGAGCTAGGTTCCATCCTACGGTAGGACTTATTCAAATAGGGAGTGACTATGATACGACTGGTCACTCGCTAAGTGAAACCCGAGCTCGGGGGCAAACTATTACACTGAAGCCAAAAAGGATTGATACACGACAATCCTCTAACTAACTCCGACTCCCAAAGTGCGAGCTAGAGTATAAACTTACAAATGTAGGCTCGAGGAGGGTGAATCCGTCCACCCACAACTTTTCCTATGTACCACCAAAGCTCGAGGAGGGGGGACATGTCCATCTAACGACCTCGCTTTCCATAGTCACAAGCTCAAGGAGGGTGGATCCATCCACCTACGACTTCGCTTGTTTACCCAGGGTGGATGTGACCCGACCATCCACGATCTTGATCAATATATCGTTCCCAAAGTGTGAACGAGATACCAAAAACTTAAAACATATGTGATCGATCATCTGTTAGCTAACTCCGGATTCCCAGAGCGCGAGTTGGAGTATATACATCGATTGGGCGTGAATTGATCGCTCACCAACTAACTCTAAGTCCCCAGAGCGCGGACTGGAGTATAAACCTCAATTGGGCGTGAACTGACGGCCCATAATTTAATCTAAGTCCCCAGAGTGTGGATGCAATTCTGATTATTAAAACGGGTGTGATTGACTGCCAGAAAAACAACTTAAGTCTCTGGAGCATGGACGTAACTTTAAACATTAAGCAGGCGTGATCGACCGCCCGCATGTGAGTTCAATCCCCAGAGCGTGGATGCGATTGTTAATACGTGAGCGAGTGTGATCCGACCACTCGAACTAATCTTACAACAACTTAGTTCCGACTAAGTAAAAATAAAAGTGTCGAAGGTGAAAAACAAACATCATCCGACCACTTCACTTCGTCCCCGGGACTGGGGGCATAACTCTGGAACCAGCTACTAATTGGGACAGTACAACATCGAGAATCGACTTAACGTTTGGTCATGGCCAGAAGCCATGACTCCGGGACATAACAACCAAACACAAGTCCAACCCAAAAACTAAAGTTTCACAAATATATTAAATAAAAATTCGAGTACTGAAGCACCTAGACAAATTAACTCGGAGTTATGCTAAAAAAACAAAAGGAAACTTTATTCCATCTATTCTTTTGATGCAAAAGTGAGTACAAAAAGAAGCTTATTTCAAAAATTCCTACGAGCAGAGGCCGAACCTGCATATATACACGGCCTATAAAAACCAAAAAAGTAACTCCTACCTATCTACCAAAAAAGGGGACACCAAGATACATGCCTACTCCTTGGGCTTCTTCTTCTTCCCCTTCTACGTCGACCCACTTGAGCTGCCACTGTGGTGCCATTTTGAGCTCTTGCCTTTACCCGGCTTATCCCCGGGCGGGGGAAGAATTGTAATCTCCTCCTCCGAACTCATGGAAATTGGAACACTTTCGGAGTGCATGGTCGGAGAAAAGGGAGCGCTTTCTACATGAGGAGACACGGGAGGTACCCCGGTGACAATGATTGTACCACCCAGAGAGATCATGCGTAAAGGAGCCGGGCCAAGACCTACCATACCACCTCCCGTACTATCGCCTAGCGCGGCACTTGCCATCTCGGCATTGATCTCCACCATTATCGCCTCATAATGAGCTGCTTGAGTGTCCAGCGGAATGCTAGCAGTTGGGGTCGAGGAGCTGGTTGTGAACACGCCTTCACCCGTGACAAAAGGAAAATCTGTAAGCGGATCGCTCTGATGACTGAGGAGTTCTTCCATCATCTGTTCGTTGAAGATAAAAGCACTCACATGAACTTCCTCGATCGATGCAGTAGCTGTGGTAATCGTTGCCTCCGTCACGACAGCATCTTGCTCTTAATGCTGCACTTGGGTTGTAGGGGGCACGGCTGGTGTAGCTCCTATCGCTGAATGAAGACAGGAAAAAGTATTAGTGACTTCTTCTGATAATACTCCAGACTTAGAATGAATTCGAAAAGTGTTCAGAATACCTTCCTCGGGTTGGCTCGCAGGTGGAGTCGGGGCTCCTTCGGAGATGTGCTCGCAAGTCAGAGACAATTGTGGTTGATCAGGGTTGTAAGCAGGCACAAATAGAGGATCGACTGCAGGAGTAGATTCGGGCGGAGTTAGCATAGGAATTTCAGAACTCGTATCATGATGCTCAATACCAGAAATCTGCCCGACCTCCGAATGCTGAGTAAAGAGTTTTTCTTTTTCAAATATGATAGCGGCATCGTGGAGAACTCTTCTCTGATCTTTAGTCAACACCCGGTTCTCTAATTCGAACTCATCAGGATTCTGTATGATGCTCTGCTTTCTCGTCAGCCAAAAAATGGCGCCAGGCATTATGTAGGTGAGTCGGGTAATCATTGAGCTAGCTCAAGTCATGATATCTCAGGATGTTGGCGTTATAAGTGATTAATAGATCTTCCATATCGCCTTCAAGCCTAGCTTCCGCTGCCCCGACTTCGGTTTCAATCCTAGCCTCGGCCTCTTGAACCTTTAGCACCGCCGCATCTAGTTCACCTTTGCGCTCAACAGTTTGGTCACAGGCCTCCTGAGCGGCCTTGTTTGCCTCATCCTTTTATTTAATGACTTCGTGGTATTTCGCCTTAAGCTTCATAAGCTCTTTGAGCAAAGTATCCCTCTTGGTTGTAACGGTGGCTTTCCTATGGCCCATATTATCTACCAGCTTTAAGTGCTCCTACCTCATCCGCTCCATTTCCTTGTTGGCCTCGTCAACTTTCTTCAGAGCCTCTATTTCAGAATTCCTCATAGTGTCATTTTTAGTAGTAAGCACTGTGACTATTCGATCTTTCTTGGCGATCGTTCCTTGTAACTCCTTAATTGCCTTTGCCCGCTCAAATGCCACAGCCAAGGCCTTCTCTGCTGTTTTCTTCCACTCACGATATTGACTGAAGGCATGATAAACATGGTCATGTACAATTTTCTCTACCGTCTCTGGAAGCACCCTCAAATTTGGAGGGAAGTGGAAGCCCTCGAAACATATGTTAGGAAACTCTCTTCGCAATTGGGAAATTCGAGCGGCTCCCTCCCCTGTGATCTTTGCAGCCGTTGAAGTGGTAGCGATAGAGTGTTCGCCCCAGTTGTATGGCGATGTTTGCCAGGCCTTGGAACTTATGGAGGCACTGGCTGGCATGAGGATCCAACGATTTGTGTTCTAGAGCTGTGGGTGGCAATGAAACCTTGGGTGGAGGAGAGTGTGATCGAGAGCGGCGCCTATCTCGCCTATCTCTTTCCCTCTCTCTTTCTCTTTCTCTCTCCCTTTCCCTAGCTCTTTCTCTATCATAATAATCCCTGTCCTGGCTGGAGTGATGGCGGTCATGGTCAGAATCATGCCTGCGGGATTCCCTGTATGAACTAGACGATTGGCGTGCATCGCGGAGGCTACCAAGCTTAGATGGTTGCTTTGACATTGAATCTGTAGAGTGAAAAGAGAAACAAAGTTAGTTATCGCCGAAATTGAGCAGCTCATAGATTTCAGTTGTGCGGTGCCGTGAAGTGTATGCATGCATGTGTTAACCCCCCAACTGACCGGTTGTTGTAGTTGTGCTCGGAGAAGTTGGCTCTCCTAGATCTAAAGCACTCCGAAGCCCTTCCAACCCGGTGTCCTGTTGAAGAGACACATCGTCCAGAATTGGGAGATCTACAAGTCCTTTGAAAGGGATCTCTATGAGCGAGGTGGGAGCCTCTGAAATTACCACACCCGCTGCCGATAAAGACATGACAACAGACTTGCGTCTTGGAGCTTTATGGGCAGCGACCTTGCCTTTCCTTTTTCTCTCATAATGTCGATGGCTTTGTGAAGGCCCGGGTGCGGGTTCATCCCTGGCGGGCGTATCCTCATCGTCACCTTATTCTGTGATCACTATCCTGGGAACTCTCCTCCTAACTTGCCTCGCCGGAACTGCCCTATGAGACCCTTCAAGCCCTATGCTTTGATTTCCACCAATTATCCTGATGTCTCTCAAGTTTTCGTCTGTTAGAACTTCATCGATTCCTCTATCCACAATGGGCACTCTTTGAAGAACCCTTACAATCTCTTTAAACTGGTCACCATCGGGTCGCGGAATCAAAGTTGTGAAAGAAATAAAGTATTAGATTCGACATCAAATAGGATTATCCAGTCAATTGGCATAAAAGTTGGAATACTTACGCCTAACTAGCCACCGTCTGGCGATACCCGGTAGGCATCGGACGTAGAACCATTCAATCTTGAAATAACTTAGCTTGGTCCACACTCCGATCATGACCTGGCAGTTCCTAACTGCCTCTAAGAAGGTGAAAGATGGATTATTCATGCGGCTCTTTATATTGAACAGGTATCAGACTTCCTCTGGAGTCGGGGGTAGAAAGAGATGCTCCATGAAGACGATAGATAAGATGTTCAGCGAAGCATATCTGTTCGGGTGCATTTGTGATGGTGCAATCCTTAAGTAGGATAACACTTCCCAAATGTATTGGTTGAATAGAGAGAGTGTCCCAGCTGTGCACGAGAATCTATTAAAAGCGGTATACCTTTTCGGGGTAGAGTGGGGTCTGTCTTATGTCCCTGGTAGTAGGGCGTCATCCCTCGACAACCCATTCCTTGTTCAAATCCTACCCAGCATTTCCTTAGAGATATTAGATGGGACAGAGTCTTGTGGATTCCCGATGAAAACTGCTCCTAGTAACTCATCCGGAGCCGGACTTATAACTTCGGCTGCGATAGCCGGCATCTCTATTATGGGAAGAGGCGGACTCTGAACCTCCTGTTGTTGTGAACTGCCAGTGTTCATAGCTAATCAACTCAGCAAAAATCATCATTAGATTGCAATAAACCTATGTTTCCCCTGTGATTGTGAAGTGAGTGATCGTGTTGTGTAGTGCAGTGCTACATAGTACTTTAAATTTCTTCAAGTCCGAAAAATGTTAAAACGACAAGACTTCGAGATTCAACCGAAGTGACCATCATCGCTGACCGCCACAACCGTACCAACCTGACTTCGAAGAGCGATCCATGCCGGGGTTCGTAAAGTTTGTCGAATTATAGTGCCATCGACGAGCTTCGAAGGGCAATCAAATATGCAGTTTAGCAGTTAATTCCAGATATGCAAGAATGAAGCTCGTCGGAGTCAAGTGTTCGAGTGTGCAAAGATTTCATATCCATCAAAGTTCAAACTTGGATCGTTCCACAAAAATCCGGTTTTGTATCAATCGGGAAGAATTAGGTTTCGTATCGATCCAAGATCTTTAATTTCGTATCAATCACCAGATCCTCGACTTCGTATCGATCACGCGATAAAGGCTTCGTATCGATCGCTCCAGATCGATACAAACTTCTACCATTCCAGACCGATACAAAGCTCCTCCCTCCATCCACCGGTTCCAGATTGATACAAGTTCCCCATTCCGGATCGATATAAAAGGTGCTTCTTCCATCCTTCATCGATACGAGATCGAAGCCAAGGATTCTTCCCATGGCTACTTTGTATCCATTAGTAGGTCGTCTTCCCCAAGCTGCTTAAGCGCAATTGCTCCTTCCTCGACCTCGCTCCTACCCAACTCCGGCATCAACAACGCCGAAATCGGTAATGACCATGGATGGAACGACATTAAAACTCGAATCTCATCGTTTTAAGGTCGATTTAATTAGTCGATTACCTAATTTAAAGATTTGGGTTGAGGGATTAGTGATTTAAGTGGTTTGGAGACAAAGGCAATTCTTCTTTCTCGCGTTCTATGTCATACGAAGGCAGGTAGGAGAATAAAGGCAAGTGAGAAAATTTGGCTAAGTCCATAAAGTATCTATATGGGTGGATAGCTAGGAAGAATTGATTCGTCTCCCAGTCATTGTGATCGGTTGGAACAGTCAACAACACAATCGATACGAAAGACAGTTCGTATCCAACATTCAATCAAGGCAGTTTCTCCTACATCGGTACGAGAAAGGCTCTTTCATATCCATTCTGCATCGACTCGAGGCAACCACTGTTCGTATCCATCAGATAATCAGGACGAAGCATAAGGCAAATGTCAATTGAGTTGTTCGTACACATCGAACACCATGGATACGAGGCCAATTTCATATCCATCCGTGACCAATCTAAGATTAAGCCTTTCATATCCATTAGTTTATCGATACGAAATGCAAGGCAAAAGATTATTTGAGCCGTTCGAGTACAACAAGAACACATCGATACGAATTGCTCTGTTCGTGTCCATCAACATAAAGCTTACGAGAACTCGTATCCATCGATACGGGATGCTTTGAACAACCAATTAATTCATGTCGATCGCCATCGATACGAAGACAATCTTTCAACTTTTCGCATCGATCCAGGAGAGGATCGATATGAGGAGATACACTAAAACAACCATCAAGCATTGTTACAACACTTTAATTTCACATCGATTAAGGAGAGGATCGATACGGAGTTCGATACAAGAGAAAACCGACAACGATTTGTGAACGTGCAAACATTAACGGGAGTCAGGTTAACATACATTTTATGTGTGATGAATTAACATTCAATTTTCGAAATTCACAGGAAATGAATGCTCACCTGATGACAATTACAACCACGAACAGCAGTTTGCTATCGCTCGACAGTCGGTTACAACAGTGCACAGTACAATTGTTAGCAGTCAACAATTCAGTATTTATATTACCGAGAATCAATCAAAGGTTACATCTCTTAGAGAAAAGACAATGACTACTCATCGAATCAGATAGAACTTTTCAGAAAAAAGGTCGCAACTTTTCAAAGTACGTCACGTTCACACAGGACGTACTTTGGGGGGCAAATGTTATCCCGCCTTTTGGCAAGGCCGTGACACCAAGGACTTGACTAGAAACCAAGGATAGTCTATCCCGAAGATCGGTTATGCACAGGTTCACGATGGATGCTGGTAAATTTTGTCCAAGTCTGGATCAAGCTACAATCGATATAGTATGACAAGCAAAGCTATGAAAGCCAACGTCCCAAATTTCAAGTCAATCAGAGTTTGTATGCTCAAAATTGCGATCGATCAAGATTGAGGAAAACGACTACTATTCGTAAGCATCAAGTCTCAAGCAAAATGCGGATAGATCGTATCCATGGAGAGAAGCATCACATTCATATCCACCTAATCATAACCATAGCTACGCAACAATCTCATTCGTGTCCACCAAGTTTCAAGTAAAATGCGTTCAGTTCGTATCCATGAAAGAAACACCCCATTCGTATGCATCGAACACTCCTTTGCTTCGTATCCATCGAGTTAATACATTTCAGGTCCATTCAGTGTCTCACATCGGTCCCGAGAATATACTTCTCGTATCGATCTTCACCTATGTGATTCGTATTGATCGCTACTGATCGATACGAGAGAGGCCACACACTATTGATACGAGACCGAACACCAAACAATCGATACGAAATGATGTATGCTAGATGGATATGAACGAAGTCACATCACTGGATACAAACAAGGCACGTTCAAGAGGAAGATTCGGTCATTCGGCATGAAAAGTGGATCGATCCAAGAATATAGTGCCACGTCATCTAGCAATCACGTGCACATCATCGATACGAAAGAGAACGATACGAACGTATCGATATGAGAATAGCTGCACGTTGCAAATCCAAACTTGCATCGATCATAACTCAAAACCTACAAGTCCAAATGCCACCAAATTTTCACAGGAGCTTACGTACAACCTCAGGAATGTCCACGATCGATCTCAACCCAAAAGGAACAATTTTGGATCGATATGAATTTGGTGCATATCGATTATGGATCGAGTCCAAATGTCCGGGGATCGATCGCGTGGGCCCACCCACATGAGAGAAGGAGTCTTCCAAGATTGGAGCGAGATATTTGCAGCCTACACCTATAAATAGCAGTCCAAGGGGTTCAGAAAAGGGACTTTTTAACGTGGGAACGCTAATAATCTGCCAAAATCATTGTTGTATCTCAATTGTACTGTTGTAAACATCTGTGACCAGTGAGTAATATTAATAAAACAACAACTTTCCATAATGGACATATGCTACAATGTCGAACCACTCTAAATCCTTGTGTTTCTATACTCCTTTCTGTCTATTTTTGGTGTGTTTGTTAGGTTAGCCTCATTTTTCATTTATATTCTTCAATTCAATCTCTTCAAACATGCCCGAAGAGTGTTGTGCCCAATTTTGACACAAACATGCATAGCCTTCCATACAAAGCTTCAAATGGTGCCATCCCTATACTAGTCTGATGATTGTTGTTATACGAAAACTTGACTAGCACACAAGCTCTTAACAAATCCTCTAAGATTTTGTTAACTCTTTCTGTTTATCCATCTGTCTGAGGATGGTAAGCGGTACTCATCTTTAGCTTGGTACCCAAAGTCTCCTGTAGACTTTTCCGGAACTCACTAGTGAATAAGGAATCTCTGTCACTTACTATACTACTAGGAATTCCATGCAATCTAACTACATTCTTCATGAATAATTTAGTCAAAACAGGTGTCGTCCTAGTTGACTTAACTGGAATGAAACGGGCACTCTTGGTCAACCTGTCCATCATAACCCATATACTTTCAATTCTTTGATTTGACCTAGGCAATCCGTATATAAAATCCATGGATATCAAATCTCATTTTCAAACTAGAGCATTTAAAGGCTAAAGTAACTCACTTGGTTTCTAATGTTCGGCTTTTACCTGTTGATAGTTCAAACACTGCTTCACCCGTAAGCCTACATCTCTCTTCATACCTTCCCATAAGAAACTTCTTTTCATGTCCTGATATATCTTAGTTCCTCCCAGATGAATGGTGAACTTTGAACGATGACATTCTCCAAGAACTTCATTTTTAATGTTTTCTACATTCGGAACACACAGTCTTCCTTTCTTCCTTAACCACCCATTCTGGTCAAGACCGAAATCTTTCAAGTTATCGCACTCAGTTCCATTCCTTAATTTTCTGATCCTTTCAGCCAATAATAGGTCCTCCCCTTGCTTAGAAGCAATCCTTTCGATCATCACTAGTCGAACTTGTAAACATGACAACATAATAGTTTCCTTACTAGAACTAGCATCAGATCTCCACTGTATTATGCATGTAGTCAATGCTTCTTTCCACTCAGCTATTATTGCCAATACTGCATTCTGATGTTTCCTGCTAAGTGCATCTACAACCTTATTCCCTTTTCCCAGTGTGTACTCGATACCAAAGTCATAAGCGGCTAAAAATTCTAACCACCTCTGTTGTCTCATATTCAACTCCTTCTGAGAGAATAAATACCTCGGAGACTTATGATCTGTATACAATTCGAATCTTTCTCCCAAAAGGTAATGTCTCCACACCTTTAGTGCGAAAATCATTGCAGCTGATTCCAAATCATGGGTTGGATATCTAACTTCATGTGGTCTAAGCTGTCGTGAAGCGTAGCAATCACTTTACCTCTGTTACTCTGCCTTTTGGTCAAGGCCGAGTTATCAACAAATTGGCTGGAGAGGATGGATATCAGGATTGGAGATCGATTGGAAACAAGGCTATGATCGATATCGTCATAATTTGACTGAGCTCTAATCAAGACGGGATCGATTGGGAATGATGAACAAGGCTAGGAAAGGCTACGTTTCAAATTTCAGGTCAATCGAAGTTCGTATGCTTGAGATATGGATGGATCAAAATTCAAGGAAAGTAGGTTTGTATCGATGTTTCAGATCGATCGGGATGGAAATGGCAATATGCTTCGTATCGATGGTTTCGAATCGATGGTTTCGTATCGATGCAATGCACATCAATTTGGTTGGACTCGGCATCGGTATGGCAGGGTATTTCATATCGATCAAGGCTAGGATCGATATGAAGAACGAGCAGGAGTTTGGAAGAGAACCTTGTATCGATCAGGTATTGGATCGAAACGAAGGACATATGCAGAGGATCGATACGAATAGGGGAGCGACTGATGGATAGGAAGGAATGAAGCTCGATCGATACGAAGAGTATGGGTACGAACATGACTTGGACCGATACGAAAGGATGGACTCGAGGCAACAGAATGTGATGGATACAAAGCATTGATGGATACGAAGGCTCTGGATACTAAGGAAGCGGTCGAGGTGGAGCAAAGGATATGGATCAGAGTGCGTGAAGTTTGGATCGATGTGAAGGCTACGGCTATGGATATGGGGGTAGAATCGATACGAAGTGGATTGAGGCGAGAAGATCGATGCAAACGATTCAGCCTTCGTGCAAACTACAACTTGGATCGATCATAACTCTCATTCAACAAGTCCAAATGCGATGAAATTTTCGCAGAGGCTTCCTTATGCACTCAAGAAGGTTTTTGATCGATCTTGGCTTGATTAAAGCCAATTTGGATCGATATGAATTGTACATGGATCGATCCCAAACGACTCCAGATCGATCATGCGGGCCCATCCGTGTGTGAGAAGAGGTCTTCCAAGATTTGATGCAGATATTTTTGGATCTACACCTATAAATAGCAGTCCTATGGCAACTAGAAAGGGATCTTCTTCTTTCCTAGGCTAAACTCTGCCATTTTGTTTACTGATTTCAAAGGCTTGTAACTGTAATTACAGTATAAAGGGAATAAAAGGATTGATTCAAAGTGGACGTAGGCGGGAGATAGTCGAACCACTATAAATCTTGTGTTCTTTCTTGCTTTCTCACATTTTAATTTTGCTATTTTTTCCTTTTTATTCTCTACTTCATCTGGATTTGAGATCTGTGTTGGAATACTGTGGATCTGTGTATATACACTGGTGCTTTCACTACATCTGGTGTTTGTGACCAATTTTGGTGCAAACACTTTGGTGCTTTCACCGAGAGCGACTAGCGCCCGCTACATCAGATTTGGAGTTCAGATTTGGAAAGCTAAAGGATCATATCTAAAAGGAACCATAGTTAGGCAATCAGCTAGAAAGATATTACCAGAAAGGAGCCATCAAGAGGGGAGTCAAGAGGCTTCCTCAGGAGCGAATCAGGCCTCAGTTTTCATCACTAGAGATGAGATGGAGATGATGATGGGAGCTATGCAGCAAGAATTGTTGAAAAGGCAGGAGGAAATGATGCAGAACCTTCTCAGACAGTTTGGACAGGCAGGAACAGCTGGAGCTTCAGGAGTTCAGATCCACGGAGCAGGAACAGAAGGACCCAACGGGCAATCAGACGGAGTAGCTTAATAGGGTGCAGCCCCCAACCAACACACAATTACCAATTTGGATGGATCCAGACTCGGGGGCACACCACCATGCAATGATAGACCAATTCATGGAGGGATTCCAGGTGACACTGCACAACATGGAGCTGATAGGAATGCAGGAGTGCGTGATGAAGAGTACGTACCAGAATTCCTATGAGGAATTGGAGGGCAACCTTGGTGGACAACATTGGATTAGCTGAGATTATTAGGCAAACTATGCGTGGAGGTTTAGCAAACAAAGATCTAGAAGGAGTATACAGGAGTCCATTTACCCGTGACATCAGAATGGCTAGGAATCCGCCAAAGTTCAAGCTACCTACTCTGGAAGTATACAACGACAGGGCTAATCCTACCGATCACTTGATGAGATACACGAGACACATGGAAGTGCTGGGGGCATCAGAGGAAGTTATGTCTCGATGTTTCCCTCTGTACTTGACGGATATAGCTGCTATGTGGTTCCGACGGTTGGAAGATGGATCTATCAAGGCATGGACGGAATTGGTGGACAGGCTTTTGAAGCAGTTTCGGGTTCATAATAAGAGGTCGAAAAATGTAATGTCACTAACGTCGGTAAATCAAAGGATAGGAGTGTCGCTCAAGGCTTTCTTAATTCGGTTCAATGCAGCAGTTGCTTCGATGGATCAGCCGGATCCGTCAATTCTTTGATGGCGGAGGTGTCAGGAATAAGGGATAACTCGGATTTCAAGATATCATTGATACGAGATCCACCAATGGATCTCGGGGAGTTCTTTCATGAGGCCGAAAGATTTCTTCGACAGGAAGATGCATGTTTAGATATGAAAATAAAGGAAGCAAACGTGGTCAAGGATGGAGAACCATCCGGCGAAAGCTCGGGTAAGGATAAAGATAAAGGAAAGAGGAAGTTGGATGACAACTCTGGCAGGGCAAGGAAACGTCGGGGAGAGCCAAAATTCTCCACTTACATAGGATTGAACGAAACATTGGAGCGGATATATACATGGAAACCCAGGATCACCTTCCCTATCAAAGGCCGGCAAGGAGAGAACCCTCGGAATGTGAGAGAGCATCAGGAAGGCACTGTCTCTTTCATGATCCGAACGAGCATGATACCAACAGCTACAGGCATCTAAAGGATATAATCGAGGAGCATGTAAGGAGTGGTCAGTTGCGGCAATATGTCGGAACTCGGAATGCGGCGATGGAACAGCAGCAGCCACCGTCTACCTCAAACGACGATGGCACGAGGCCCAGGAATGATGGTCGATTGGTTATCGACTGACAGGGATGATATGGAATAAGTAGCAAACTTTGGGAAAACGGCTAAGTCACTTACTCATGTACGGGGACAGAGATAGCCCCTAGGCACGCTTTGAGATGATGATAAACCGCGACACTCTAGTTTGTGAAATCTTCTTTTTCTTTTCTAGTTTGGACATTTGCTTTTTTCCGATTTGGTTTCAGAGTTTGGTTTGAAATCCTAGTTTTGTTTGTTTTCTGGTTTGGACTTTGGTTTGGATGCTTGTTTTCTGGTTTGGATATTGATTTGGATTTCTGGTATGGATTTTTGGTTTTTTGATTTAACCTGGATTTTGGATTGGACTTTGATTGGATTTTTATCTAGTTTTTGGTAAATGACCGTCGGGTATGAATTATACTTGGCAAGGGGTAAGTCGCTTCGTTCGAACATGGCATATCGGCTTATTCAGTCGTCGAGTATGGACTATGCTCGACAAGGGTCCGGAGAGACCAGGATTCGGCCTAGGACTTAGGCCCCATATTATCTATCGGTTACTATTTCAAGTCATCGAGTATAGACTATGCTCGGCAAGGGTCCGGAGCGACCAGTATTCGGCTTAGGACTTAAGCCACGGCATTACTCAAAGTTCAGGGACATTGAACCAGGAACACCAATGTTAGTCCATAGGACAGTGGTTTTGATGACAACAACTATAGAAGTGTTATAAAATATATATGTGCAGGAAATCTATATGCAGGTATCAACAAAAGAAGACTGTACAGTAAAGAAAACAAAACTGATGAAGACAAAGATCAAGAGTTCAAGATTGAAGACTCATGAGATTCAAGATATTCAAGAGTTCAAGACAAATAATATAGTTAGGTTAGATATTTGTTAAAACTCCTTGAAAGCACTATCATTCTTTTTTATCCAATTTACTCGTGGAATGGAATCCACTTCGTTCTTGTTAAAGGGATGGAACCCTAGTGAGATGGAACTCACGAAATATCTAGTGGAACGGATAGTAGCCCTATTTTGTTATCCACTAATTTTGATTCAAAATGATTTTCAAAATTATCTCTTGTTTTATAAAATGATTTTCAAATATTCCTTTTCAAAAGAAAAACCTTCGTTCACATTTCCAAAAATGTTTTAGCCTCAAAATCATATTTATCATTTTGTTATATTTTGATTTCAAAATTGTCCTTGATATTTTAGCCTCAAAATCTATTTTAATATTATATTTACTTTAGTTTATTTACTTTGATTTTAAATATATTTTAGTATATATACATATATACATTCATAAGTATTTCTACTTCTAAATATCTTCTACAAATACATAGAGTCCATTTGAATAAAGTTGCATATGTTTTAAATCATCATTTTCAAAGAAAAGAAAATCATCACTTTTTACTAGACCATGTCGACATCCTATTTACCTGTCATGTCGACATGCTTCCCGTTACAGCAAAGGTTGTTTTCAAAAGAAGTGTCTATTCGTTTAAACCTCTTCGAATGGACACATCCATTCATTCTCTATAAATAGAGACTGTTATGGACGTTTCCCAGTAACTACTTTCTTTATTTTTCTCTCCTCTTTACTCTCTTATCTTATTTTCTAATCATCCTATCCATATTCTGCCGAAATCTTAAGTGAATCAAAACCAGAATATCTCTAGTTTGATTCTCTGCCACTCTCTTCAAAGAATCTCAGTGCTTATCAGAGTTATAGATATATTTGTACTCAAAGAAACTTGTGTGGGGTTATAAAGGTGTGATCGTGTCCTTGGAAATCGATCGGGTGAACTTGTGTCCTGTGAATCAAGTGGTTCTACCCGGAGACCTGAGAATCTGGAGGGTGTACCTCGTTGCCTTGGAATCGAGGGATTGTAATCTAGATTATTATTGAATAGAAAGCCGTACGGGTTGTGCGGGACTGGATGTAGGGTAACACCGAACCAGTATAAAATTCCTGGTGTGTTCTTTCCTTTACTTGCTTTTTATTTATATTTGCATTTGTTTGTGATTCTGTGATTTGATCTGTGATTGTGTATTTGCATTAAGTTAGTTAATTCAATTTAAATCAAAGAAGTTTTAAAGAAATTCTTAAAACACTATTCACCCACCCTCTAGTGTTAAATAGCCTTAAGATCATCTTCCGCGTCCCTTTCATTTGGTATCAGAGCAAGTTTTTCAAAGTATTCATAATCTGATTTTTAAAAAGTTCATGGCTAAGTTTGAAATGTTTCCTAAAAATATTTCTTTAATGATCAAATCATTGTGGTCTCATAAATTGATGCATGATAGTTATATAGAATCAGGTAGTCTACAAAAGTTACTCACTGTGCAGGAATCTTGCTTCATGACGACAAATGAATCTATTCACAATGGACAAGCTGTGCAAATAAGGAAAAACAAGTGGATACTTGATAGTGGATGTTCAAGACATATGACAGGAAATCCAGAGATACTCAATGACATTATTTACAAGGATGGAGGATTGGTTAATTTTGGGGATAATTCAAAAGGTTATGTGGTTGGCATCGGCAATGTAGGTAATTCTGAAACTCCTATTATTTCAAATGTTTTGTTAGTTAAAAATCTACAACATAATCTACTTAGTATTAGTCAGTTATGTGATAAAGGATATAGGATTAAATTTGAAAAAGACAAGTGTCACATCGAAGATAATAAATCTAATATTATCTTTGAGGGAGTTAGGAAAAAGAATATCTATATTCTTAGTATGAAAATTTCAAATGATAATCTATGTCTGTTGGCCAATACAAGTGACCCTTGGACTTGGCATAAGAGATTTGGACATCTGAATTTTAAACTCTTATCTAGACTATCCAAACTTGATCTAGTAAGAGGCCTCCCTAAGATGCAATTTAAAGTAGATAGTATATGTGATGCATGTCAATTAGGAAAACTTAGAAAAAGTTCCTTTAAACTTAAAGATATGATCTCTACTTCAAAACCTCTTGAGTTACTTCACCTAGATTTATTTGGTCCATCTCAGATTCAATCAATCAACCATAGTAAATATGTCTTTGTAATTGTGGATGATTATTCCAGATATACATGGACAATCTTTCTGAAACATAAAAGTGATACTTTTGATTATTTTAAAAGTTTTTCAAAAAGAGTTCAAAACCAACTTTCTTCCAAGATCATCACTATTCGTAGTGATCACGGTGGTGAACTTGAAAATGAGAAGTTTGAGGAATTCTGTAATCAGAAGGGAATTACTCACAATTTTTCGTTTCCAAGAACTCCACAACAAAACGGAGTAGTTGAGCGTAAGAATAGGACGATTCAAGAGTGTGCTAGAACTCTACTTTCTGATAGTAAATTACCAAAACATTTTTGGGCTGAAGCAGTTGCAATAGCCTGTTATATTTTGAATAGGATTTTAATTAGACCTCTAACCAATAAAACACCTTATGAACTTCTTTTCAATAAGAAACCTAAGGTATCTTATTTCAGAATTTTTGGAAGTAAATGTTTTATCTTAAATACAAAAGATAATTTAGATAAGTTTGATCCTAAATCCGACAAAGGAATCTTTATCGGATATTCTAACAGGAGTAAAGCTTATAGAGTTTTTAATCTAAGAACAAACACTATTGAAGAAACTTTACATGTTTCCTTTGATGAAAATTTCAAAGAAGTTGATCAGACTAATGATGAGGATGACTTAGTTATTTCTAATCATGAATCTGTAGATGCTACAAATGAAACTTTTCATCCAAATAAAAAGATTAGGCTTTTAAAAGATCACCCTGTAGAAAATATTCTAGGAGATATGCAATCTGTTGTTAAAACTAGGAATCAATTAAACAGTATGAGTCATGTTGCTTTTATATCCTCAATAGAACCTAAAAATCCAAAGGAAGCATCAACTGATGATTCATGGATTCTTGCTATGCAAGAAGAATTGAATCAATTCACCAGAAATGATGTTTGGGAACTTGTTCCTAGACCTGAGGATAAATCCGTTATAGGCACTAAATGGGTATATAAAAATAAATTAAATGAATTAGGTGAGGTCGTTAGAAATAAGGCTCGACTCGTTGCACAAGGTTATTGTCAAGAAGAAGGTATAGATTATGACGAAACCTTTGCACCCGTAGCAAGATTAGAAGCTATTAGAATTTTGCTTGCCTTCGCTAATTTCAATAATTTCAAACTTTTTCAAATGGATGTCAAGAGTGCCTTTCTAAATGGTTTTGTAAAAGAGGAAGTTTATGTTGAACAACCTCCACTCTTTGAAGATACAAAATTTCCAAATCATGTTTTTAAATTAAAGAAAGCCCTGTATGGTCTAAAACAAGCTCCTAGAGCTTGGTATGATAGACTTAGGTCTTATCTTTTGCAATCTAATTTTGAAATAGGTAAAGTAGTTAACACACTTTTTATTAAAAGAAACAAAAATGATATTCAACTTGTACAAGTGTACGTAGATGATATTATTTTTGGATCAACCAATTCTGACATGGACAAAGAATTTTCTGACATTATGACAAAAGAGTTTGAGATGAGTCATATGGGTGAACTTAAATTTTTCCTAGGATTACAAATCAAACAATTAGATAATGGTATCTTTATCAGTCAAGAGAAGTATGCGAGAGAGTTAGTTAGTAAGTTTGGCTTGACCAATGTGAGTGGAAAACCAACTCCCATGGCAACCAATATAGCGTTAAGTAAGGATGATCTATCCAAAGACGTAGATCAAACCTTGTATAGAGGAATGATTGGATCACTTCTCTATATAACTGCTAGTAGACCAGATATCATGAACAGTGTCTGTCTCTGTGCAAGATATCAATCTCAACCCAAGGAAACTCATCTAAAAGCTGTGAAACGTATCATTCGATATGTTAAACACACCTTTGATTATGGATTGTTCTACCCTAAGAATGATTCATTTGAATTAGTTTCCTACTGTGATGCTGACTATGCTGGGTGTAAGTCAGACCGAAAGAGTACAAGTGGAACTTGTCACTTTCTAGGTCATTCCTTAATTTCCTGGTTCAGTAAAAAGCAGAATACTGTTTCCCTATCAACAACTGAAGCAGAGTATGTTTCTGCTGCTTTAGCTTGTTCTCAAGTTTTGTATATGCAACAAACCTTGAATGATTTTGGTATATCTATCACGAAATCTCCAATTTTCTGTGATAACACTAGTGCCATTAGTTTGTCCAAAAACCCAACTCTCAATGCCCGAACTAAACATATTGACATTAGACACCATTTTCTAAGAGATAACGTAAATAAAGAGAAAATTTCTCTTGATTTCGTTAATTCTGAAAATCAAATAGCTGATATTTTAACCAAACCTTTAGGAGAACCTGTCTTCACCAAGTTAAGAAGAGAATTAGGTATATGTTCTCTTTCTGAAATATAGTATAAAGTAGAGTAGTATACATAGGGTATATATGAATGTTTTCTTAACCATAGCATTTTGCAACACCATGTCGACATGGTATTCATGCGTCATGTCGACATGCAAACGGTAAAAATGACAGTTCGTTTTTTTCCCTCTAATTTTTGAATGGGTGGTTATTTAACTCACCCATTCCGAGTTTCTCTTCCCTCCAAACATTATTTCTTCATTCTACTTTTTAGAAACATCAAATCCATGGCTTCCACATCCAATCCTAATCAAATATCACCGGTTTCTTTCCCTTCTCCTTCACATGGCCCTTTCCAAAACTCCATACTCGCTCGTGTCATCAAAATAGAGGAGAAAGTTAATGATTCGCTGCAGATGTTAACTGAAATGCAAGTTCAACAATTGAGAATGGCAAGAGAGCAAGAGAAACAAGGGAAAATTCTGAGGAATCTTCAAAAATTCCTCATGGATAATCATGCCAATCCAATTGTAATTGAAGATTCTTCTAACATAGAAGCAAATGAAGAAGGAGAAGAAGACGAAGACGAAGAAGAAGAGGAAGAACCAATGGAGGAAGAAACTGATGATGAAGCAGTATGTGTATGGGAAGTTTGTTTTGATGCTTATGGGAACATTGTGGAACAACATGGAAATTTCTGCTTCCATTACCCAAATTGTCCTGTCCACAAGTCTCCCATCATCAAAAACAACCGTTGAGTTGTTTATTTTCTTGTTTTAGTTATTTATGTGTTTATAAGTTTAAATAGTCATGTATATAGTAATACTGAAATGAATAAAATAATCTGTGGTTACACTTATTATTCTTATTCTTATATTGCTCATATATAACATTCTAAGAATACGATGTTTAGTGCATTGTTATATCTAGTTTCAGTATTATTAATGATAACACTATCATTAATATCATAGATTTAGGGGAGTTAGTGTCATTTTTTTGTTGATGACAAAGGGGGAGAAGTATAAAATAGGTTAGTTAGACATAGATTAAGGGGGAGTTATTAGATTTAGGGGGAGTTATAAGGAGAATATAAATATTTTATAAACAAAGCTTGTCATCATCAAAAAGGGGGAGAATGTTAGTCCATAGGATAGTGGTTTTGATGACAACAACTATAGAAGTGTTCTAAAATATATATGTGCAGGAAATCTATATGCAGGTATCAACAAAAGAAGACTGTACAGTAAAGAAAACAAAACTGATGAAGACAAAGATCAAGAGTTCAAGATTGAAGACTCATGAGATTCAAGATATTCAAGAGTTCAAGACAAATAATATAGTTAGGTTAGATATTTGTTAAAACTCCTTGAAAGCACTATCATTCTTTTTTATCCAATTTACTCGTGGAATGGAATCCACTTCGTTCTTGTTAAAGGGATGGAACCCTAGTGAGATGGAACTCACGAAATATCTAGTGGAACGGATATTAGCCCTATTTTGTTATCCACTAATTTTGATTCAAAAAGATTTTCAAAATTATCTCTTGTTTTATAAAATGATTTTCAAATATTCCTTTTCAAAAGAAAAACCTTCGTTCACATTTCCAAAAATGTTTTAGCCTCAAAATCATATATATCATTTTGTTATATTTTGATTTCAAAATTGTCCTTGATATTTTAGCCTCAAAATCTATTTTAATATTATATTTACTTTAGTTTATTTACTTTGATTTTAAATATATTTTAGTATATATACATATATACATTCATAAGTATTTCTACTTCTAAATATCTTCTACAAATACATAGAGTCCATTTGAATAAAGTTGCATATGTTTTAAATCATCATTTTCAAAGAAAAGCAAATCATCACTTTTTACTAGACCATGTCGACATCCTATTTACCTATCATGTCGACATGCTTCCCGTTACAGCAAAGGTTGTTTTCAAAAGAAGTGTCTATTCGTTTAAACCTCTTTGAATGGACACATCCATTCATTCTCTATAAATAGAGACTGTTATGGACGTTTCCCAGTAACTACTTTCTTTATTTTTCTCTCCTCTTTACTCTCTTATCTTATTTTCTAATCATCCTATCCATATTCTGCCGAAATCTTAAGTGAATCAAAACCAGAATATCTCTAGTTTGATTCTCTGCCACTCTCTTCAAAGAATCTCAGTGCTTATCAGAGTTATAGATATATTTGTACTCAAAGAAACTTGTGTGGGGTTATAAAGGTGTGATCGTGTCCTTGGAAATCGATCGGGTGAACTTGTGTCCTGTGAATCAAGTGGTTCTACCCAGAGACCTGAGAATCTGGAGGGTGTACCTCGTTGCCTTGGAATCGAGGGATTGTAATCTAGATTATTATTGAATAGAAAGCCGTACGGGTTGTGCGGGACTGGATGTAGGGTAACACCGAACCAGTATAAAATTCCTGGTGTGTTCTTTCCTTTACTTGCTTTTTATTTATATTTGCATTTGTTTGCGATTCTGTGATTTGATCTGTGATTGTGTATTTGCATTAAGTTAGTTAATTCAATTTAAATCAAAGAAGTTTTAAAGAAATTCTTAAAACACTATTCAACCCCCCTCTAGTGTTAAATAGCCTTAAGATCATCTTCCACGTCCCTTTCAACCAAGGCATTACTTAACACGGGTCGTCGAGTGCGGGTTGCGCTTGACAAGAACCCGGAGTGGTTACGAATTCAGATATTGGCTACGAACATCTAAGGATTTGTCAATGGACCCGGAGTGGTCCCAGATTTGGATATCGACCCGAGGAGGTCCCGGATTCGATTATTGGTTATTGGACATGGATGGATTAGAACTCGGTTGTCGGATTCAGATGAATATGAAATTGGCTAAGGACTTGGCTACTGGATTCAGAATCAGGTATCGGCTCAGAGTGGTCGTGGATTCGGATGAGGATACGGCTACGACACTTGATAGGATGGCTTGGTGATGGATTGGATTATGGATCAGATGGAATGGCTATGGATGGAATATGGACTTCGGATGTCGGATTCGAAGCTATTCAAAACAAGCCTTCTTACCACAAGGCATGTTTTGGGGGGCAAATGTTACTCCACCTTTTGGTCAAGGCCGAGGTATCAATAAATTGGCTAGAGAGGTTGGATATCAGGATTAGAGATCGATTGGAAACAAGGCTATGATCGATACCATCAAAATTTGAGCTCCAATCAAGACGGGATCGATTGGGAATGATGAACAAGGCTAGGAAAGGCTACGTTTCAAATTTCAGGTCAATCGGAGTTCATATGCTCGAGATATGGATGGATCAAAATTCAAGGAAAGTAGGTTCGTATCGATGTTTCAGATCGATTAGGATGGAAATGGCAATATGCTTCGTATCGATGATTTCGAATCGATGGTTTCGTATCGATGCAATGCGCATCAATTTGGTTGGACTCGGCATCGGTATGGTAGGGTATTTCGTATCGGTCAAGGCTGGGATTGATACGAAAAACGAGCAGGAGTTTGGAAGAGCACCTTGTATCGATAAGGTATTGGATCGATACGAAGGACATATGCAGAGAATCGATATGAATAGGGGAGCGACCGATGGATACGAAGGAACGAAGCTCGATCGATACGAAGAGTATGGGTACGAACATGACTTGGACCGATACGAAAGGATGGACTCGAGGCAACATAATGTGATGGATACGAAGCATTGATGGATACGAAGGCTCTGTACTTCGTATCGATGGATACTAAGGAAGCAGTCGAGGTGGAGCAAAGGATATGGATCAGAGCGCATGAAGTTTGGATCGATGCGAAGGCTACGGCTATGGATATGGGGGTAGAATCGATACGAAGTAGATTGAGGCGAGCAGATCGGTGCGAACGATTCAGCCTTCATGCAAACTACAACTTGGATCGATCATAACTCTCATTCAACAAGTTCAAATGCGATGAAATTTTCGCAGAGGCTTACTTATGCACTCAAGAAGGTTCTTGATCGATCTTGGCTTGATTGAAGCCAATTTGGATCGATACGAATTGTACATGGATCGATCCCAAACGACTCCAGATCGGTCATGCGGGCCCATCCGTGTGTGAGAAGAGGTCTTCCAAGATTTGAGGCGGATATTTTTGGATCTACACCTATAAATAGCAGTCCTATGGCAACTAGAAAGGGATCTTCTTCTTCTTTCCTAGGCTAAACTCTGCCATTTTGTTTACTGATTTCAAAGGCTTGTAACTGTAATTACAGTATAAAAGGAATAAAAGGATTGATTCAAAGTGGACGTAGGCCGGAGATAGCCGAACCACTATAAATCTTGTGTTCTTTCTTGCTTTCTCACATTTTAATTTTGCTATTTCTTCATTTTTATCCTCTACTTCATCTGGATTTTAGACCTGTATTGGAATATTGTGGATCTGTGTAAATACACTGCTGTTTTCACTACATCTGGGGTTTGTGACCAATTTTGGCGCAAACAACCTCTTTGCATTAACACAGCTTCTAACCCTGTTCTACATGCATCCGTGTACAACATTAAATCTTGATTCCCCTTTGGAACAACCAACGTAGGTGCATTAGTCAATAAGTGTTTCAATTTCTGGAATGCCTTCTCACACCTATCAGTCCAGACAAACTTCACATCCTTCCGAGTTAGCTTAGTCATCGGTGCTGTTATTCGCGAAAAATCTTTAATGAATCTCCGATAATAACCAGCTAATCCAAGAAAACTCTTTATCTCAGTCGCTGTCTCGTGTCTCTTCCAATTATTCACCGCTTCAATCTTAGCTAGATCTATAGACGACCCTTTTTCTAAGACTACATGACCAAGAAACTTCACTTCCTTCTTCCAGAAATGACACTTCGAAAATTTCGCTTTCAATTTATGCTGCCTCAACGTCTCAAGCACTACTCTAAGATAAACTTCATGCTCTCTTTCATCTTTAGAGTATATCAAAATGTCATCTATGAACACTAACACAAATCTGTCTAAATGCTCCTGAAAGATTATGTTCATCAAGTCCACGAAAAATGCTAGCGTGTTGGTTAGTCCGAACGGCATTACTAACCATTCGTACAATCCATATCTTGTTCTAAATGCCGTCAAAGGAATACTACCCTCTGCTACTCTAAGATGATGGAACCCTATTGCCAAATCCAACCGAGAAAATACTCTGGCTTTGCTCAACTGGTCAAACAAATCATCAATTCTAGGTAATAGATATCGATTATTTATCATCTTCACATTCAACTTACGATAATCCATACACAACGTTAACAATCCATCCGGTTTCTTTGCAAACACTACGGCTGCTCCCCAAGGCGAACTACTTGGTCTAGTAAAGTTCTTACTTTCCAAATCCACCAACTATACCTTTAGCTCCTTCATCTCGGTAGGTGTCATTCTACTTGGTGGTCTACTCATCGGTTCTGCTCCTGGTACTAAATCTATCTGAAACTCAATGGCTCGTTTCGACGGTAGTCCTACTATGGGTTCAATGACGTCTGCGAACTCTCTAACAATGAAAACTCGGTTCAACTCGTTTTCTTCCTCCATAACACCCAACAAAGTATTTACCCCAAAACTAGGGCTTTCTACGGAGTATATAATCCGATCATTGCAACTAGGGTGTCTAAGTGATATTTTCCTATCATGGCAAAATACCCTAGCATCATACTTACTTAACCAATCCATACCCAAAATAATTCCAAACCCTACGAAATCAAATACATGTAAATTGCAAGCAAATATATGACCTAACAATTCAAACTCTAAGTGGTCATGTATCATCCCAAGGGTCGCATACCCTCCTATCGGATTTTCAACCCTTAAGGAAGTGACTAGATATAAGGGTTCTAGGTTAAGCTTATCTACCAAACAATGAGATATAAAAGAATGCGATGCACCAGTATCAAATAGATCTCTTACTAATATACCATGAATCAAAAGCGTACCTCCCAATGCAGCTTGTCCTTTCTCCTCAGCTGTTGGTCTTGAGGTAGCTGGTTCTAATGCAAACATCTTGCCTTTTCCATCTTTAGCTGGTTCTTTGCACTGGTTCTTATAATGTCCAATCTGATCACAGTTAAAGCACCTTACTTCTTTCTTATCAGCAGCTTTCTTCCCTTTGCCAGTCTGACACTTGTGAGCATAGTGTCCCTTCTTGTCGCACTTATAGCAAATTACATCAGCCTTCTTTTTCTTGGCCGCTCCTCCTTTCTAAGCGCCTTTCTTATGGAAAAACTTTATATTCTAGTGCCGCCCACTTTGAGCTTCCCCTGCTTTGCTACCATCATGAAAAGTAAGCATCTCCTCCTGCCTTAAAGCCATCTTAACAACTACATCACATGGATCCCTGATATGTGGCAGAGTCGCTTTAGCTAGTTCAGGTTTCAGTCCACGAATTAACTTCTCATTCCTTTTGATAACAGTGTCAACCGTAGCATATCTATATCTCGATAGCTCCTCAAATCTGTTTGCATACTCGAGCACTGTCATATCTCCCTGCTCCAACTCCATAAACTTCCTGAGTAGAGTTGACTTAGCAATCTCTGACATGAATCTTTCCTCAAACCTCCTTATAAATTCATCCCAAGTCACACTCTCCTCATTAACTCCCACAGTAACACAGTTCCACCAGTACAAGTTGCTCCTTGCAACTGTCTAGAAGCAAGCCTCCTCTTCTGCTCATCATTAAGCCCTAAGTCAGCAAAGATCCTTTCGTAATGAAGTAACCAATTCTCCACTTCAATTGCATCTTTAGTCCCGATAAACGGCTTTCCTCCAAGCCTGGCATAGTCCCTGCTCAATATTGCATAGTTATTGGCCACTGGAGCTCCTTGATTTTCTCCTTCAACATTTCCTCCAACAAATCCCGCAGCAGCTCCAGCTTGCATCATGCTGATGAAGAATTGATACATAGCTCTTATATCTATTGGCGGGATTCCAGCACCTACGTTGGCATTTGCATTTGGATTAGCATTTGATTGTCGACCCGGGTTTCTCCTGTTGGGTCGAGCGTTTCCGTTGGTTGTGGTGCTTCCTCCACCAAAGTTAACTCTTCCACTCCAAATGTTCATACCTTACATCCTTAAAATCTGCATTCGAGTCTTTGTAAGATATAAAAGAATAGCCTAAGAAAGATTGAAGAATAAAGGTAAGATGTATACTTATATATAACATATACAAGTATGTTACTATAGCGTTACCCCATACCCCGGTCTTTTCTCTAATCCCTTAGGATTATGTTTTCAAAATCATTCTAAGTTTAAAATTTCTTTTAATTTTTCATAAACCTATGCTCTGATACCAAGTTGTAGCACCTTCTATATTGAGGCCCGAAGCTAAGCGCTACAGATGCTACAGTCATCCATAGTATTAACTTCAGGTGACAAAATACGGTATTGTTAATGGTATCCATAATATCAGAAGCACATGAATATGAAATAAAACCAACACATATTTCAAAACAACTTTACAGATTACATTTCAAATCAATATTTCATATTCAGATACATAATCTCAAAAAGATCCCCAGGTTTTGATCAAATATAATTATTACAAATTATGCCAAGAGCGACATATGAAGATGTCTCCTTGAATGATCTGAGTACTAGATAGACATGTCTGTCATAAATACATTACAGTGGAAATAAAACTAAATAGTTCCTACATAGCTAACTTTGCCTCCTTCATGTCTTCGAAAGCTTATTTATCCAACCTACTAACCCTGAAAAACCTTAACTCTCAACCTACTCAAATTAATTTTGAGCACCCGAGAGTTTAAGAGGAAAACATAAACTTCAAGTCAGACATAAGCCTGGTGTGAATAATATTATTACATCTCGGCTTACTGATATTAAGTGAGATCATGCCACTTAGCGGAATGGGTTTCCCGTCACTATTATCCCTTTTAAAAAGCATATCTTTTGCAAATCAAATCCTGCAATCAAACTGATTATAACAATTAAAGCAAATAAATATATGCATAAAAATTTGGAAACCAATGGACTATCTGTCCACACTATAGTTTTATCTGGCTAACTATTAACCATTGGCTGACTCAAGCCTACCAGACATAATCAATTATCTAACTTATGTTAGACACACTACTGGGCCGACAGCCCTTAACTTTCTTTTTCTAGGGTCAACTAAACCTAAGGGTTTTGCGGGCACACCAATAACCTATCTTTACTCTTTATATTCAATTCTATGTGTAACCTCATTTTAGTCCCACCTATGACAAGCGCTACACACTGGAATTTTAGACTTATTTTAGCTAAGGGCTAATAGCTAAAGTATAGGGCGTGACCTTACACTAGTCCCATCTGGTCTTTTAATATCCGAGTCATAAACTTAGGGTTAACTACCCTATTCAAATTTCATTTCCTTGTAAATAATCTTGTAAATGATTCACCCCTGAAATCATATCTTAATAAAATAAGGAAATCATATATTTTCTTTACTCAAAATGCTTATGCCATGATATATATATATATATATATATACAATTTTCACAAAACAATGTTTATGAAATCTAATCAATGGGATTATCTATCCATTCATAATAAGTTAAAACCACCTTTTTAACTTAGAAAGTTTTAGGCTACAAGACCAAAACAATATCTACGGAACCTTTGTTTAATACCTTAAACAATCCCTTTTGAATTCATTGAAAGTACCCGTTTCAAAATAAGTTAACTACTTTAACCTTGAAACACTAGGCCGAAAGGCCAAAACATACCTTTCGAAACCTTTGAATATAGACCTTTCAAAATCATTATTTAAACCTTAGACATCCTCTTCGAAACCATTAAACTTTCTTTCGAAAAGCATTGGAAACCCTCCATTTAAATACTCAAAATAAACCTTTTGAAAACATTGGGGATCTCCCTTTCGAAACTCCTATTATATACCTTTCGAAAGCATTGAAATTCTTCACTTAAAATGTATTTTTTGAAAGTATTGGGCTAAAGTAAAAGTTTGTGGGAACATTGCTTCGAAACCATTTAAAATCATTCCTTTCGAAACCTTTGGGTTTAACTTTTAATATAACTAAGGGTCATAAAGAATTGGGGCGAAACATTGCTCTCAAAAGCATTGGTCCTAAGTAAAAGAAAGAGGATGGTTTCGAGGCCAACCCTTTTGAAAGCATTGAGAAGGCAGTTTCAAAGTAAGAAGGTGAAAGTACCCTTGCAAAACCATTGTTTTAAGGCTGTATGGAAGCGGCCTTAACTAGTTCGAAAGGTAGAATGCGGCAGCATGGTTTTATCCTTTCGAAAGCTTCTTTTATAACATAAAGGCGGCAATTCATTTAAAAGCTCTTTTATATAAACAAAGGCAAGTTGATTAAGTCAAAAGTTAATATAACCCCCTTCGAAAGCATCCTTTGTAAACAGAAGTAATTCAAAGTTGAGATAGTAAGATGAAATTATTGTTATAAAGAACTTCGGCTCTAAGAAAATATGACAATGAACCAATATCTTTTAAAGAGAAACTTTTAGGTAAAACAATAATAAACTATTCACTATTGAAGTGATAGCACATGTTAATCAAGTCATTAATGTATACAAGTAAACATATAGATGTCCATTCATGTTAAGCGCAAATAATAAAATGTCGGTGTGAGAGTTTTTAAAATGAGAATAAAATAGAAAACTAAAAAGTTCTTGATACCAAGGTCGAGGAGCTTATTTATACCATATATGGCTTTTGTGAGTTTGCAAACACATGATGGGTTATCTTTATCAATTAATCTCTATGGTTAGGCCAGGTAAATGGACTTAGAGAAATGACCTTATAGAAATGCATAATTAAAATCAAGTTGACTAAGTGCCCATCCTTGACTCATCGCAATGCTTAGAATAAGAAGAATTATAGTAGATTTCATTATGCTATTGAAAGTATGATAATAATCGGTTGCTTATATTTGATGAAAGCCATTTGCTACCAAACAAGTCTTGAACCTTTTGATCGAACCATTAATTTTACATTCGATGCGAAAAATCTACATGAAACAAACAACATTCTAATTCGGATATGGACGTACTAGCTTCCAAGTCCATTAAAAACAAGAGCATTAAATTCCTATGACACGGCCCACCTCTATTTTGGATCCTTAAGTGCTCCAGTTACTATAGTTGGTTTATGATCATTGGATTTTTTGAGTTGGGTTGTCAGGTTCAATTTTTGACTTAGCTTATGAATGTTGTTTTAGATTCAATGATCATGCTGTGAGTAGGATGTGGCATGTTCAATGTCAAGTGGATGATTAGTAATGGTTTACAAGAATTAAGATAACAGGTAATCGATGAAGATCCAGTTGTTTTTGTGGTTAAATTTTGGTTTGAATCTGATGGTAACTATCCGATTGACCTTCACTTGAGGATGTATCATCTAAAGGATCAAAATCAACTTAGTCTATTGAAACTTCACTACGAAATTGCTGAAGGGATTCACCTATAGTTTGGATAATGAGTGGAGACGATAAAGAATTAATAGGGACTTTGAGTGGTGGTGGAATCTAATTGGTAATTGTGACGACCGCCCTACACCACCAACACCCAATGAACCTGTATAGTGCGCTGTAGCGGTGCTCGACCGATGCAGGTCGATCATCAATGGTTGTAAAGTAAATAAGCAACACAGAACCTATCGTATACCTCATAGTGCATTGAATAAAATATAATAGTAAACATCTCAGATATAAAACAGGCGAGACGGTAAATAACTGGATGAATCACATCATCAGAGTATATAGATCCATATAGTGAATAGCATAAGTGATTGAATTATATATCAAATAATAACTCACAAATAAATGTCTCTAAATAGTAAGGCACTAGCAAGCTCCATAGTGTTGTGCAGGGGAATAGCAAATAAGTACATATAATAATATGACAGAATAGCCTCCTGATTGCGACCTATCCAGCTCCATGTGCTCACAAGTCCTGATATCCCGAATTACTCATTTAAGAGTGCCTAGAGTAAAAGGAAGCAAAGCATAAAACACTAGATCAAACAAAAGTCTGGTGTTAGTGGTAGAAATCTCAAATACTAGAAAGTCAATATACTTAGACAAATGGTATAGAGAATCATACGTGACATGTCCGTACATCCACCGAGTTAGCACATATAAAAGATGCTACTCTATGATAGTAATCATGGGTGTACTATATGTCAAGGTACTAAGGGTGTACAGATATCGCATCGCTACTACATCGTGTGACATCCCTAAGGTGCTAAAACAATCAAACAAACATAGCATATCATACATCCTTACATTCAGTCACTCAGTGCATTGGATATATGATACTCGTATGACCCTATCGCAATAATTAAGGACTACTCAACATCCCTGGTTTCTCGGTACCCGAATCCATGCTAAAAGTGACTATAGATCGTGTAATATGGAATAGTATAAAAGCAGTGCGGAATAATAGAACAATTAGCAGATAATAGTAAATAATAAACGAGCACACCAGGAATTTTTATACTGGTTTGAACTTCCCGTTTTACATCCAGTCCCAGACATCTTCTGCAATTTCAACTAACAACAACCCTCATTTAACCCGGAGGAACAGGTCTATACAACCCTGAGCAGCCGAACAGGGACCTGAGCAACAGAACAGGATTTCGCCTCAACACCCGAAGAGGACTTCACTTTTGCCCGAGCAGCAGAACGGGACTTATACAGAACAATATTTCTTGACACTATGTGTTCTTGAGTAACACGAATTTGTCAATTATAGTACAACCTTCCTATAATCTTCTCCTTTATGATATATATGTGAATGCGTGAAGAATAAGGAAGTAATAAAGAGAATTTGAATGATGAATGAAAGCACAAGTGTATTAGAATCAAGAATTCAGAGAGTAGAATAATAATCAAATTCAATTGTTATAGAAAACTTGATTCTAATGTGTTTATATAGATAATAAATAGTTGCAATTGTTCGTAAAGAGTTATCATCAAGAGTTATGATCATATCTGTTGGATTAAAGATTGCAACTCTTCACGAATGAAAGTACCTTTTCAAAAAACTAGCCATTGTAAATATTCAGACTTCTGAATTTAAAATTTCAGACTTCTGAAATGCAACGAATTTAGACCAGAAAGAAAATAGGCAAAAAATTGCCAGATTCAGACGTCTGAACTATCCAATTCAGACGTCTGAATATTGTATTTTACAACATTCAAATTTCCAGATTCAGACGTTTGGATTAGATCATTCAGACGTCTGAATGTAACATGAAAATGAGATTTTGCCTTAAAACAAAATGTATGCCAATGCAATGATAATGAGATGTGGCATATATCATATAGGAGAGATTTTAACAAATTTTAACTTCTAAACAAGGACACAAAGCAATCTTATATAAATTTATACCTAGTCGAATCTCGTCATAGATTAATCCCTGCAAAAACAAGTTAGTATATAAATGATTGTATAGTTGTCATAGTCAAAATATCGTATTTACGAAATACCGTAAACACGAAGTTTCAACATTCTCCCCCTTTTTGACGATGACAACTATATAAAATTATAGTATACAACATGATCATACAGACGCAGGAAATACAAATACTCCCCCTTAATATAAACTCCCCCTGTCGATAGGAAATATTTCTCCCCCTTTGACATCGACAAAAATAAAGTTAAAAAAAATTATGTATATCATAGATGTTACATAACACAAACTAGAGTAGGAGAGCAAATAACCAACAGAATCATCATAAAGTACATAGAACCAACACAGTTCTGTTTCTTACTAAACCAAGATACTACCGATTTTCCAATAAAATGGCACGTCCCGCTAGTACTTTTTCTATCTGTTCGAGATCCACCAAAATAAGCATCACTAAATGATACTAATTCGAATGGACACTCTTTTGGATAGAATAAACCAAAGTCTTTGGTATTACTAAGATAACGTAATATACGTTTGACTGCTCTTAAGTGAGATTCTTTTGGATTAGCTTGAAATCGAGCACATAAACAGACGCTCATCATAATATCTGGACGACTAGCTGTTAAATATAATAATGATCCAATCATACTTCGGTATAATTTTTGGCCAATACTCTTGCAATTTTCATCTCTATCAAGATGGGTAGTTGTACTCATAGGAGTTGGTTTGGCAGAAGTATTTTCCATTCCGAAGCATTTGATTAAATTATTACAATATTTTTCTTGATTAATAAATATACCATTTGATAATTGTTTAATTTGTAAACCAAGAAAGTATGATAGTTCGCCCATATGTGACATTTCAAATTCTTTTGTCATAATATCTGAAAATTCTTTACATAAATTTTCAGTTGTAGATCCAAAAATAATATCATCAACGTATATTTGAATAACTAAAATATCTTGTTTAGTTCTTTTAATAAAAAGAGTTTGATCAACCTTTCCAATGTCAAAACCAGAATCTATAAGGTATCTTTTAAGACGATCATACCAAGCACGGGGTGCTTGTTTCAAACCGTATAAAGCTTTCTTGAGTTTGTAGACATGGTCTGGAAATTTTTCATGAGCAAATAGAGGAGGTTGTTCAACAAAAACATTTTCTTTTATATAACCATTTAGAAAAGCACTTTTAACATCCATTTGATAAAGTTTGATGTTATGAAAACATGCAAAGGCTAGTAAGATTCGTATTGCTTCTAGTCTAGCGACTGGTGCAAACATTTCTTCATAGTCAATTCCCTCTTCTTGATTATATCCTTGTGCTACTAGTCTAGCTTTATTTCTAGTAATATTTCCTTGTTCATCAGCTTTATTTTTGAAAACCCATTTAGTACCAATGACCGATTGGTCACTAGGCCTTGAAACTAAATCCCAAACATCATTTCGTTCGAATTGATTTAATTCTTCTTGCATAGCAATGATCCAATAATCATCAGTTGATGCTTCCTTAATATTTTTAGGTTCTATTGAAGAGATAAAAGCTACATGACCCATTTGATTAATTTGACCTCTTGTTCTAACATTTGAATTAACTTCTCCAATAATGTTTTGAACAGGATGATCCCTCAAAACTCTTGGTGGAGATCTTATTTCATTATGAACAATGTTATCATGTTGGATCAAATTATCAACTTGATTTATGTCATGAACAATGTTTTCATCATCATCAGAAAGAGATTTGATGCTTGTTTTTGTGATTATCTCATCATCATCAAAAGAATATTTAGATATAAGATTTTCATCAAAAGATACATGAAGAGTTTCTTCAATAATTTTTGATCTTTTATTGAAAATTCGATAAGCTTTGCTTCGTTCCGAGTATCCTAAGAATATTCCTTCGTCGGATTTGGAATCAAATTTGCCAAGCTGATCTTTAGTATTTAAAATAAAACATTTTGAACCAAATGTTCTAAAATAAGAAATATTTGGTTTTTTACCATTTAGAAGTTCATATGAGGTGTGCTTTGTTAGTGGTCGGATGGAAACACGATTCAAAACATAACAAGCAGTTGCTACAGCTTCTGCCCAAAACTGTTTTGGTAGTGTGCTACCATTTAATAAAGTTCTTGCACATTCTTGTAATGTTCTATTCTTTCTTTCTACAACACCATTTTGTTGTGGTGTTCTAGGGAAAGAAAAATTATGATAAATACCCTTTTTATCGCAATAATGTTCAAAATCTTTATTTTCGAACTCACCTCCGTGATCACTTCTAATAGCTTTAATTTTTAAATCCTTAAGATTTTGAATTCTTTTTGCAAAAATTTTGAAATTTTCAAAAGTATCATTTTTATTTTTCAAAAATATAGTCCAGGTATATCTTGAAAAATCATCTACAATTACAAACACATATCTACTGTGATTAATAGATTGAACCTGAGTTGGACCAAATAGATCTAAGTGTAATAACTCCAATGGTTGCATTGTAGAAATAATTTTCTTAGATTTAAAAGATGATTTTGATAATTTCCCAAGTTGACAAGCATCACAAAGATTATCTACTTTGAAATTCATTTTTGGTAAACCCCTTACTAGATCATTTTTAGATAATTTAGATATGGCTCTAAAATTTATATGACAAAATCTTTTGTGCCATAACCAAGGATCATTTTCTTTGGCTAGTAAGCACATATTTGAATTATAATTTATATTCATGTTTAAAACATAAATATTTTTATCTCTAAAACCTTCAAAAATAAGATTGTTATTGTGATCAGAAATGCTACATTTATCTTCAGAAAAATTGATTTTAAATTCCTTGTCACACAATTGGCTAATACTTAATAGATTATGTTTTAAATTCTTAACTAATAAAACATTAGAGATAAGAGGTAAATTAGATGTACCGACATTGCTCACATCACCTTTGCCGATGATGTATCCATTTGAATTATCTCCAAAGGTGACAGAACCTCCATTTGAGTAGATGATATTTGTTAGCATTTCCTTGTTTCCTGTCATATGTTTTGAGCATCCACTGTCTAGTATCCATTTTCCTCTTTTGTTTGGTGGTACCTGCAAAAAATATAAGTGAAGACATTGGTACCCACCTTTTCATTAGGGTCCTAAGAGTTAGGTCTTAGGAAACCAAACCTAAGAGGATTCAGTATTCCCTTTATAAATATAGTTTTTATTTTTACGCACAGATTCAATGAAGTAATTTATATGTCTCTTTCTAATCAAAATATTGTTTGTTTTAGGAATCCATATTTTTATGTTTTTATGTTGGTTTTCCTCTTTGAATGTTCCATATAAGGTATAGTTTTAGAAACATTTCTCCTTTTATTTTCTTTTGTAGATGGAGCTTGTGATTTCTTAACATAACCTAATCCATTTTTATTAGATGTCGGTTGAGAACTTTCAATAATTCTAGATAAGTTTTCTCTACCTTTATTGAAATTTGAAACAGTCTTGGTGATATTGTCTAGCTTAGTTCTAATACCGGTGTTTTCTAACTCTATCATTTTGATTTTTGTTTTAAGCTCGTGATTTTCAGAGGCTAGAGTATCATTCTTAACTTTCTGAGTTTCTATTTCTTGACTTAATAGAGCTAAATGAGAATTATCAGAAGATGATTCTTGAATTTTCTCAAGTTCTTCTTCTAATGTTTTCTTTTCATCTTTTAACATATCTCTTTCAAATTCTGCTCTATTTTGATTTTCTAAAGCTTCTTTATATTTTCTTTTGAGATTTTTTAAAGTGTCAAGAAGTTCAGAATTAATTTCAATCATATCATCAAAAGTTAGATCACTAACCTCATTCTCCTTTGCCATAAAGCAAACATTTGCTTGCTCATTTTCGCTGTCACTACTATTATCAGAGGATGAAGAATCTGAATCATCCCATGTAACTGAGAATGCCCTTTTCTTGAATTTGTCCTTCTTATTTTTGTTATTGAATGATTTTTTCTGATCTGGACAATCTTTCTGAAAATGACCTTTCTTATGGCAGTTATAGCATTCTAATACAGAAGTTGACGGTTTGTTAAAAAAACCGTTTGTTATTATTTTTGTTCCCTTTTCTGTATTTCAAAAACTTATTAAAGTTTTTGGCTATAAAAGCTAAGTCTTCTTCATCTGAGTCTGATTCTTCTTCCTTTTCAGCATGGAAAGCCACATTCTTTTTGTCTTGAGCCTGTACTCTTTTAGCCTGCATATTAACTTCATAGGACATTAAATTTCCTATTAACTCTTCTGGTTTCATGGTGGAAAGATCACTTCAATAGCTAAGACCTTTCTTTCCCAATCATCAGTTAAAGAGTTTAATAGTTTTGAGATAATATCAAAATCCGTAAATGTTTGTCCTAGTCCTAGTAATGAATGATAGATATCTTGAAATCTAGAGTACATATCATTTATGGACTCATCCTACTTCATTCTGAAATTTTGAAACTGACTTTTGAGCATGGATATTTTACTTTGCTTGACTTTGTTAGTACCTTCATGTGTGACTTTAAGAGTTCTCCAGATTTCATAAGCAGTTTTGCACATACTAATTCTATTAAATTCATTTCTATCTAAGGCACAAAATAGCATGTTCACGGCTTTAGCATTAGCAGTGGCTTCTGTCTTTTGAGCAGTAGTCCATTCTGCATAAGTAGTAGTGGGTGTAGTGTATTCTGTTTGTGTAACATTCCACGAATCAAAACTATTTGCTTGCATATAAATACGCATTCGTGTAGCCCAATAGTTGTAATTCATGCCATTGAATAGTGGAGGTCGTCCAGTAGATTGATCTTCTACAAAACTAGTGTTAGTGACAGTGCTAGTACTGGTGTTATTTTCCATATTAGCAAAGTATCAGATAACTTTGTAACGGTTATAAGATGCCTTGCTCTGATACCAAATGAAAGTGACTATAGATCGTGTAATATGGAATAGTATAAAAGCAGTGCAGAATAATAGAACAATTAGCAGATAATAGTAAATAATAAATGAGCACACCAGGAATTTTTATACTGGTTCGAACTTCCCGTTCTACAATCAGTCCCAGACACCTTCTGGAATTTCAACTAACAACAACCCTCACTTAACCCGGAGGAACAGGTCTATACAACCCTGAGCAGCCGAATAGGGACCTGAGCAACAGAACAGGATTTCGCCTCAACACCCGAAGAGGACTTCACTTTTGCCTGAGCAGCAGAACGGGACTTATACAGAACAATATTTCTTGACACTATGTGTTCTTGAGTAACACGAATTTGTCAATTATAGTACACCCTTCCTATAATCTTCTCCTTTATGATATATATGTGAATGCGTGAAGAATAAGGAAGTAATAAAGAGAATTTGAATGATGAATGAAAGCACAAGCGTATTAGAATCAAGAATTCAGAGAGTAGAATAATAATCAAATTCAATTGTTATAGAAAACTTGATTCTAATGTGTTTATATAGATAATAAATAGTTGCAATTGTTCGTGAAGAGTTATGATCATATCTGTTGGATTAAAGATTGCAACTCTTCACGAATGAAAGTGCCTTTTCAAAAAACTAGCCGTTGTAAATATTCAGACTTCTGAATTTAAAATTTCAGACTTCTGAAATGCAACGAATTTAGACCAGAAAGAAAATAGGCAAAAAAAATTGCCAGATTCAGACGTCTGAACTATCCAATTTAGACGTCTGAATATTGTATTTTACAACATTCAAATTTCCAGATTCAGACGTCTGGATTGGATCATTCAGACGTCTGAATGTAACATGAAAATGAGATTTTGCCTTAAAACAAAATGTATGCCAATGCAATGATAATGAGATGTGGCATATATCATATAGGAGAGATTTTAACAAATTTTAACTTCTAGACAAGGACACGAAGCAATCTTATATAAATTTATACCTAGTCGAATCTCTTCATAGATTAATCCCTGCAAAAACAAGTTAGTATATAAATGATTGTATAGTTGTCATAGTCAAAATAACGTATTTACGAAATACCGTAAACATGAAGTTTCAACACATTCCACTAGAAGTCCAGTAACTAGACTATCATTGCATCAATCTAAGTTAAATGGTTCGAAACATCGTGTGATCCAGGGCAATCATGGAAAACCCAAGTAAGCATCCTCACATACCTCTGCTTTACGGGTACACATCGAAACACTACGAATATCAATGATCCCATTGCACACATCATCCATAGCAGAGCTCATCCTTAAATTGTCCTCACGACTCCCGTATAAAGTCGTCATGGTTGGGAACTATTCTAGATAGCCACCGTCAGTCATAGAATTTCATCGTGCGTCCGATAACATTCCTCCACTAATTCCTTCAATCCGGCTACTCTGCATCTGGAACTATAGCTATCCATCATCGAAGCCGTCACTCCCTATCAGATAATCATCATCTATCCAAGCTACCCACGAACAATGATCACCGCCAATCCAAGCTACCCCTAATCCATGATCTGTAACTATCCAAACTACCCCCGAACTAGGAACAACACTTTCCTAAGCTACCCTCAAGTGATGGCCACTTTCATCAATTTGTATGGATCGGTACTAAACCAAGATTATGGATTGGTACCGACCCCACATTTGTTTGTCTTGCTAAGCCACCATTGAACTAGGAACTTAACGATCCAAGCTACCATCATACTAGGAATTTACCAATCCAAGCTACCATTGTACTAGGAACTTAACCGATCCAAGCTACCACCAAACTACGAACTTCACCGATCCAAGCTACCACCAAACTACGAACATCACTAATCCAAGCTACCACCATGGATCGCATGTTGACTAGGTCAAACCCCATGATCGGTACTAATCCAAGGGGACCGATCCCATACTTAGCCAAATTCATACTATTTTCGCTCTACTTCGTTCCTACTACTCTCTTTGCTCTAATCCATAGCTCATGTCTCAATCCAATACTCCAATCTTCCATGCTTTGGTTTCCCCAACGATCCAAATTCTGGATCCATAGCGATCCAAGTTTGGATCCATATCGATCCAAGAGCCAACTTATACTTTAATGCCCATATCTTGACCATGCGAACTCTAAATGATTGAAACTTGGTATGAAACCTTAAGAGGACTTCCTTGTTGCCTCATATCGATCACAATCCAATCTAACAACTTTGAATTCGTGGATCGTCGATGATCCAAGAACTAATTCTAAGTTTAAATCGCTAACCGATCAACGTTTTCAACCATTCAAACATAGAGCAATCATACATTCATCAAATATAAGCATTAACAATAGCCAAATATCCAAATATATCATTTTAAAGAGATCTATATCTAAGCTGAAGGTTTAGGATCCATAAGAACATGGTTAGGAATCCATAAGAATACATTTTTACAAATCAAGTCAAATAATCTAAAATTCATATATATGGTGTAATATGGTCTAAAAACATTTCCCAAAGTATTAGAACCATATAACCTTGTATGAAAATAATATAAATATTTTATGATCCTCCAATACATAGAATATGGATTTCTACATTCCCCTCTTTAGGAATTTCACCCTCAAAATTCCATAATCAAGTCAATAGGGTCATTACACATGCCTAACAATCAACTACAAGCATATGTAACCATCACACATAAAACATGCATACATAGCAACAAGTGAAAAATAAAATATCTAATCCTATCCTAACACGCAGGATACTATGTCATAATACATTTCATGATATTATAAGTGAAAGTAAAAGCGATAAATAAGAAATCTCACAAAGTAAAAAGCTCTTTAATATGTTGTCATCATGCTCTCCTTGGTCTCCCAAGTGCAATCGCCATCACTATCACTCCACTAAACCTCTACCAATCTCACCGCCTTCCTTCTAAGCTGCTTGGTATCACGTCCAACGATACGAATTGGCCTACGCGGTCTCGAAGCCATAGGTTCTATCTCAATATCATCAAGCTGGTCTGGTGTAATAGATGCGCTTGATCGTGCATAAATTTCCATAAGTGAGAAACATGGAAGACGTTGTGTGTTGACCCGAAAAATGGACCAACACCCTGGTTTGAGTTTGAAAGCACCAGCCTTGTTCTGACAGAGCAATATCACAGATAACAGATATAGAAAAAGAACTGTAAAAGAAATAAGATAGAGAATTATTACAGTGGTTCGGTTGTTAATAAAGCCTACGTCCACTTTATAATTTTACTATAGACCGATTGCTGTTACAAGAGATGTTTGATAGATCTTTGATTATAAGGCATTAATTATCTTTAGCTAGATTGAATCTCCAAAGTTGGAATCCATTGGAGAATCACAGTGAATTCCTATGGAAATTGTTGAGATGGAGGTAGAGAGTGAAGAATAATTCCAACAAAGCTTCAACAACCAGTCCCGGGAAGATCCCTTCTTTGTGTTGCAGGTAGGGTGGTATTTATATAGATCGAAGAGCTTCTGGGCTAGGCCACTTCATTGTCTGCTCGCAGGTAGGTAGGGAACGAACTAGGGGGATTTGGCTTGCAAACCGAGGCAAAAGCATGGGTCGTTGGTGACCCATGGTCCATGAGTCGTTAGCGACCCATAGACTTGACTCGTTTGCGAGCCAATGCCTTGGCCTTTTCTTCATTGCATCCTTAGGTAGTTTGTTGTTGAATCAGAAAGATGTTTGGGTTGTTGATGATCTGAGCACTTAGGATTTTTTTGGATTTTAGAATTTGAGATGTTTCCATAGTCGTCGTGGTTCCATTTTAATGACAATTTACTAGCTGCTTGTGCTCAGTTGATGGTTGGGCTAAAAGAATGCTGATCTCTCGATTTCGTTGATCCCAGTCATTGCCTTAGTGATATAGCTTGGCTCTTGTTAACTTCTTGCCTTAGCCTTTCTGGTTAAGTTTTAAACCATTCCAATAACACCATACTACTCTGTCTCCTGTTAGATCCTGTTGGGTTAAAAACCCGGATAACATTTGCCCCCCAGAGTGTGTCTTCGTTATCAACAAGGCGTGTTCTAGAAGTTTTTGCTCTCAATATATTTCTATCGATTTCCAAGTGATTGCATTAGAGTTTACAAATGCATGGTGAGTCATGCTGTCGGTCATTTAGCTTTGTTTCTGACTACTATTGATTGTCACAATGGATCAAATTTCTTCCCGTAGTTCCTCGAGATGCCTCGGAATGATGAATAGGCCTAGGAGATTGAGTTCAAGGAAAATGTGTGTAGCCCCCTCTTTTTTTCTGTGGGTCTCTAGCGATCCATGTGGGATGGGTCGCTAGCGACCTGACTTTGTGAAGGTGGGTTGCCAACGATCCATGGTGGATCGCGCGCGACCCAACTACTTAGCAAAAATTTTTGCTTTCTTTTGCTCGCTTATTTATATTCGAACCAACCTAGTTCCTTTATTCTCATGCGAGCCAAACCATTCTCGTGCGACCTGAAGCCTTGCGACTTGAAACTTTAAAACGATTTGACCCTAGTTTGCTCGACTCGATCAATCCTCTTCCTTGTTTCCATCCAGTCTGAGTTTATGGTCTTAATCTCCATTCACAGCGCCGTGATTCTTCATCTTACTTTGGAGCAAAACCCTAGCTCGCCACCGATCTTACTTTATTATCGACCTGCCATCAGCTCGCCACCGATCCATTCCGTAGTTCGCTGAGTTTGATCTTTTATTCTTCCTGTGCCATTGAATTCAGTTAGAGGTGGGTTCACTTAATTGGTTTGCTAATTATTGCATTGGTATAATGATTTGATGACGAGATCCCAATCATAATGTTGATCATGAGAAGTTCGAGTTGATTGCGGTTTAATGGAGGAAGATAGTAAATTGAGTCTCGAGTTCTTTCCCGGAACAACATTCGGGCTTCGGCCCAGTGCTTGACACGTTTTGCTATCTTCATCCATTAGACCAGAATTGACTTGTGTCCAGTTTCGCAGCTATTACTGTATGTCACATCACCAGTCGATCACAATTTTTTCGCAGAATTTGGACTTATCCTGCTTGCTTGTTGCATGCTCGGCGTTCCTGTAGTGAGAAGAGTTTTCCACGTTGCTTCGAACAACGAAACCGTTATCGATCATAGATCGATAACGGGTAAGTGTACAGAAAGTAGAAACAAAAGTAGAAAATGAAGTGACATGGGAAGTTCTTTTCTTCTTCCGCTGCGAGCGAACTATCTACACAGGATAGGGCGTTTGTAGTGTATCGAGCACCGAGTTTATCCCTTATAAATAGCACACTTCACTTGCCCCAGTCCGCACTTGAAATCCGACATGGCGATTACAAGTTAATGTTTCTTCGGAATTCAAGTGTGGTAGGGGAAGCTATTATTTTAGGATAGATTTACCTACCATTTTCGGACACGAGTTCTGTTATTTAGAATGAAACAGCCATCCACACGTTGCAAGTCAATCGGGGGAAGCTCGACGCTCTCAGAAGCCGAGTCATCATCCACTTTGCAAGCTCAATATGGCCAGTTAGTCCCATTTGGGCCAATTGTGGATTGTACGCCTCCCAACTTCAGAGTTCCGCTTAATCCACTTGAGAGAGCTTCATCGGTTGTTTCCGCCAAGGTTCTTCTTAACATCTATGCGCAACACGGAATTCCTGAAGAGGATGTTCGTCTACCAAAGAAGGACGAATTCGCCCTTATGCCTCCCCTGGGGTACACCGCTTGCCATCGATACATGTGCTTGAATGGAGCTGTGCCTCCTTTTAACGACTTTCTGTGTGAGACCCTCTCAGACTTGGGTATTGCCCCATTTTAACTTCATCCGAATGGTTACGCCATCCTGACTTGCTTGCATGTTCTTTCCATGCGAGCGTTCAACCATGCTCTAAGCTTAGACGAGTTGCGGTACTTTCTCACGTTCAAGTGGAGAGATGATTGTCCCTCCTTGATTATAATTGAATTCCAGAGAAATTGGAAAATCATCCAGCGCTTGCAAAGCAACTTATCGCAATTCAAGACGCAATATTTTTTTGTCAGATGGCCTGAGGGGTTCAATCGTCGGTGGACGATAGGGGGTAAGCTTCTTATTATTCATCGAGCTTTTGATGCATTGACATGGGATTCCTAACCAACGATATGTCTCTTGAGGTTATTCTAAATTCGAACAAAGATGCGACACTCAATGAAGTTTGTGAGACTTTAAAGGTAATCAATGGCGAGGAGCGAAGCGTAAAATTAGTACTAACTGATGAAAACTTGTATCGCTATGGGCTACTCGCTCCAGGTAGATCTGCCATTCAAGTTGAAATTCCCTCTCCTGCTCGATCCAGGGTTCATATGAGATATATTTCCTCCTCCCAAGATTCCGAAGAAGGCGCCTCTCAAAAGAGAGAAAACCCGTCCATAGGATCCACCGACGATGCCCGTGAGGGGGAAGAGGCAATTACGACTAGATTAAGCGGCCTAGGTAGAATGCCTCCTATCCTGGAGGAAGTAGAAGAGGAGTTCAAACAAAGAGAAGGCAAGGCCGTGGTGGATTCGGAAAAGGAAGAGGGAGAGTTTGAAAGTAGTAGTGATGAGTCTACTGATAGTGATTACTTCTTGTCTGAATCCGACGGTGGGGACTCAAAGTCCTGTGATGAAACTTTGGGTATGTGTCCCGTTCTTCCAAGCTCGCCTCTCCCTGATATAAGTGTTAAAGGCGAAGCTCTAGAGTTTAGAAGGCATCGAGACTCTCTAAGTAAAGACATCGGAGTGGAGTTTGTGGATTTGAGCGATGTTTATGTTGACTTTGATGAGCTCATGAAAGATGATTTTAAATTTGTTACGGCGCCTCCCAGCTCGGGTGATATCGCGCCAGAAGTTAGCCCGGTTCCGCCCACAACAGCCAAAGTTAGTCTGATTCCGCCTACAACGACCGTCTGTCCCGGTTCGTATTGACATTTTAGGCTCGCCTTAGAAACACAATATACGTAACGCTAGGATTACACTCACTTCCATTCATATCTTCATATTTGTTATGCTACACTCACTTTCGTTCTTCTGAGGCCTTTTACGTATGCCTTATTTCAGGTATGACGAGGGGACGAGGCTTTTATAATGACTTCGAAGACTTCACCGATTCACAGCGGTATCCCAAGCGCTCCTCCAGCCACCATCAAGTCCGAGAGACGGAGGAGGAATACAGGCGGAGAATAGAGCTCGAAGCTGAAATTAGCCGCCAAGAAGAAAGAGTCCAAGCTCGATCATATAAAGGCGGGTATAAGAAGAGAAGATCTCTTGAGGAAAGAGATGAGCCGTCCAAAAATTCAAAGTTTGAACATTGCCCTCATTCTTCGGAGCTCGCTTCAAAACACTCTTCCGTGGACCGAGAAATTCCCATCACTTCTACCCCAATTCTGCCTCCAACTCATATTTCATCACCTTCCATCGTTACTGCAGCCCCTGTTGCTTCTGGCCCCCACCGGAGGCCTGCCTACGTCCTTCATTCATGCCCCCCTAAACTTGAGGCAGCGCTTCCTGGTTGGTTCTTAAAGGGGGTTAAGTTTGACCTGGATATCTACCATGTTTGCAAGAATTCCTACATGCCACATCTCCAAGCTATTTAGAGCGACCTAGAATAGGCCGAAAGATGGGAGAAGCTCTATAAACAGCTAGCGGATACGAATAGAAATAATTATTAGGACGAATCAGAGAAGAATGATTTGGAGAGGGCGTTGGCTGATCGCAACACTAAGATTAAAAAGCTGGAGGAAGAAAAGGAGTCGGCCCTTCGTGAAAGTAGAAGGAACGCCGATCTGATGAAGGAGTTGAAGGACGCACATGCAAAAGTTGAGATTGTCTAGAGGGATGAAATTAAGAAGACTCATGCGGAGGAGGCCAAGCTGAAAGAAGAAGTGGTCACTTGTAACGCTATCTTTGAGGCTCAGAGGAAAACTACCGCCGACCACGATCTGATTGTTGAGGGGCACAACAAAACTATTACCGACCAAGCTGAGACCATCACCAAGCTACAGGCTCAAAGCGCAGCTCAGTGCCGAAAAAACTACCGCTGAAGTTGAGAAGGTGGCAGTGAAAGCGGATTACTTGGACCTTCAAAATGCCTTCGACAGGAAAATGGAGAAGCTGGATGCAACTATTCTGAACTTCTACATCAACTCTCTATTGCATCAAGGAAGTCTCAGCTATCTCGGCCCGAAATTTCTGTTCACTCTCACCTTAGTTTGGGAAGAGATCTTATCTCGTTTTTCCGACAGCGGCGACATTTATTCCGATCGAGAGTTGCGGGATGCCTATCTTAATGACGAGTCCAAGAAACCATTACTTGAGGGCTAGGAAATTCTCCGATTTGAAATAGAGGAGGCTGTCGATGCTGCCTTGGCCACCGCCACCGACGTGCTTACCAAGCCTTCTATTACGAGAGTGGGCGAATTATCAGAGCATCTCCATGACTAGCCAACGAGTTCAGGACTTGAAATCATTCCTCATATGGTGGAGCCATCAAAAGAAGGCGAATGCGGTGAGTTTGAGGTCGCTATTCTCAATCGTTCCTCCGGTGCAGGTAACGTCCCTACTCCCTTCGAATTCGGGAGCTTCCAACTTACACCGCAAGAGCAAGAAGAATTTAATGCTTTCATTTTTGATCTTATAGGTCCTTCCACTTTTCCTGTGACGCCCCACCTCTATGCTCATAATAACAAAGAGTATTAAAGGAAATACTGTCTATTATTACGAAGAACAAGGCTGGATAGGAGCGACCATCCGTAGTTGGCCTTACACTAATATTGGTTATCTCGATAGGAACGGTACATACTTTTTGTTTTTCATCTATTATTTATTTACTCCCATCGACACACCCAATACTAGTATAAAACGAACTACGACGGTTCATAATAGTTTAGGACATTAGATATAACAATAACACAGATAATATAAATGCGGAACACAGATAAAAACAAAAGTCTCATATATATATAACTGATGTCAGTTAATACATAGTTGACACAATACATATGATACAACTACAACTGTCGACTCTAGAAGTTATATATACAAGTACATTATCGACTAATATACATGAATACATATCGTTCTATATAATGACACGACTACTACAAAATGACATTGACAACTTCAGAAGATGTGAAAAGTCTTCATATCCTGAACAGCAACTCAAAAAAGAAAATCTACAACCTGAAATAACTCGGGTCTGACCCGAGTATTACATTCAAAAGAAAATAATACCCAGGTCAGTCTAATTCAAACCAGTTTATTAGTGCATATAGGCAGTAATAATTTAAATAGACGACAGTCACAATAATTCCCGTCTATCCGATTCTTTAAACAAAGAAACCGGATAACGGTCAATATAACACTTGAAAGTGTTTAACAAAAATCAGCAGATTTAAATCATCAACAGAGATAAATAAACAATTTATCAAATCAACTAAATCAATTTAAAGCCATTGAAATTGTCACTTTAAAAACCATCAAAGTTCGATTGGCTGCCGTACACGCACGCGTGTACGGCCTCGCCAATACAGCATAAAAGATCAATGCATCATGACACAAAAGAAATATCAATTCAAAACTGTCGATTTTGGGTGGCTGCAGTACCGAAGCAAAAGACAGGGATGTATCGCTTTTCCGAAAACAATTACTATATAGTGCAAACCATCAATGCAAAGTCAAAGACAACAACACTACAGGCACCAGGTCAGAGAGACTATAGTGACAAACTCAAATGTATAGAGACATCAACAATTACAGGTGCAATATAATGCAACAGTGGACAAGGACTAGGCCACAGCAACACGATGAACCAGACAGTGATTTAAGAAATATCACAGTCAAGTATGCTACAGAAACACTAACTGATGAACAAAGATAGATGCAACAGACTTTAAAATGAAGACCACTTCATATTAAAGAAGACTCAAGTATATGCAAAGCTTCAACATGGATGCAGACATATCAAACTCCCAACTCAACAAATTTAAGTGGCCAGACACACGTGTAAAGTGAAGACTACAAGGCAAAGTCTCAGTATCAAAACAGAAGTGAGGCCATGTACAAGTCGATGGCAGCCTCAACCAGATAATCAAGTGAATATATATACAAGTTCAGTGTAAATCAAAGAAGACAACTCGAGTGAACCAGACTCAAAATCACAAGTACAAAGCATACTTGGTGACCCAAATCAATACAGACCTGGATCGAAAAGAGCAGACTTCCTAATGCAAGTCCAAGGGAAGTGTACACCCAATGTAGACAATGTAAGTGCAGTTTCTACATGAGAGAAATCAACGAATACGATCAAGTGAAATCTGACCATCAAGTTCAAATTATCCAAGTTCAAAGTGCAGACATGCTAATTTAAATGCAACAGTGGAACAACCCAAAATGCAGACCAGAATCAGGGCAAGAGTCTCAGACCACAAAGAGGGCAGAGCAATGAAGACTACAAGGAATTACAACACTGCTTCATATATTGATCATACCTGACAACACATATAAATGGAAGCAAAGCCCAATTACATTAATGAACTGATATGCATTGCACCATGTATAACTAAATTCTAAATTGAAGTGCACTACACAGGCAAGCATTTGAACGAAGTCAAGTTTAAATTGGCCATATTCAAAACAAATTCGACCAACAAAGCAGAGGTACAATTGCTACAGAATGTAACAGGTTCAACTCAAGGCCAATGAACATCAATGCAACAAGCCAGAGGCAAAACAAATCTCAATAGAGCAAACAGAGACCAAAGACCACAGTAGACACAATGCTGCAGATGCAAACAGAATGTAATACAACATTGCAGTATCACTATATCATAGATATATACACGAATGGTGACAAAACAGTGCAACCCGATGAACAGCGATCAACCAAACAGGTGAAACAGAGTGTCAATAACATCAATGCCAACAGAAAACCAAAGCCATAATTCACAGTGAAGTCAACAAGGAGAAAACTGCAGAGAAGTCACAAAATTCACAATGAAGTCAACAAGGCCAGAATTCATCGCAAACATCCAACAATAATCGAACTGTCTAACTAAAGAAAAACGAACAAGTCAAGCAAACCACGGCATTCGATCAAACTCAAACGACCGAGAAATTAAACGACAAATTCAGTGACAACAAAACAAAACTCATAATGCCGAGCCCAGATGAATTAGATGTGAGTACTTATTACTCACCTTATACAGACGAGCACGCAATTGACGAATCGAGTGAAGCCCAAAAACGAACCCAATCCAATGGCTGCAGTCACCTTTGATCAGTCGAGAGTCGACGCCGTGGCCAACCAGAGGATCGAGCAAAGTTGAAATCGACGCCCTAATTTGTCGAAGAGGGACGAACGAGATAAATGCGGCTGCCACCATTTTTTTTTCTTTTCGTATGCTAGGGTTTTCGAATGAGTGAATGGAGGGGTCTGGGTTGCGAACGAATAAGAAAGGGGAAAGAATAAAACCCTTATCTCAATCAAAAGGAAGCCGGTTGAATTAATAAAGAAAAGCCCATATAATTCTTTTAACAAATTTTCAAATGAATTTAAACTTGATTCAAATCTGCATTAGCAGTTAAAAATGATTTAATCGTCATTTATAAACTGACGCGAAAAACCAGGTTGTTACAGCGTTGACGTGTCAGCTACCTCGGCGTCTGTGCCTGCTGCCATTTCCACATCTTTTGTGGTCGTTTCTATCCCTGTTCCGGTTTCTACATCCGTGTGCGGTTTGCAACTGGGGCCAAAGGCTGAAAAGATAGCTGCACTTCATGGCCTGGACGACTGTTCTGTGTCGTTGGAAGGTGACGTAATAGCAGCAGAGGCTAAGGAGCAGGAGACTCAGACGAAGCCACTACAGAAGATTCAACACGAGCTGGTTACCGTCAAGAGGGAAAAGGTCGAAGCGGTCAAAGCCTCCAAAAGCTCCCGCAAATCACGAAGGTGAAAGACGAAGGGAGAGGCTTCTAAGAAGGCTTCGGAACAAGATGAGGACATTGCCACCGAGATATTTGTTGACATTACCGGCAGTGACACCACTCCTGAGAAGAAGCAGAAGCTGCCGATCAAGGGTGGAAAGGGGAGCGGTGGAAAGAAATGTCAAGCGGCTTGTGTGAAGGCTGACTTGATTTTGGCCAATGGCTTGCCAGAAGATTGACTTGTTTCTGTTTCTTTTTTGAGTCATTCTATTCAAGTGTAGAGTCTTCACTTTGCGTCTTTACTGTGGAGTCTGTATTTTCTTTTTGATGGCCAGTGTTGTGTGGGTACGACCCCCACATTTTGACCCTGTGAACAGAAAGTTATAAGCAATATATTGATATTTTGACCATACTCTTACCTGTCAGTTCATCTGTGTTCTGTGTACTTATGCTTGTTTTATTTCATAATTTTATAGTTCTGTGATTATAGCCAAACCCCTTCGTTTGAAGCAACAGAACTTAGAGATTAACAACATTTTGGAAGTTGATAGAACCTTTAGAAATTACTAGAACTTAGAAAAAATTTGTTTAGAAATTCATAGAACTTCTGAAAGTAACAGAACTTGGAAAATTTTTGTTTAGAAATTCTTAGAACTTTAGAAATTAACAGAACTTAGAAAATTTTTGTTTAGAAATTCTTTGTTAACTTCTTTGTTTAAAAATTCTTTGGAAACTCTTTGTTTGGAGTAACAGAACTTGTGAACTTACTATTTTCACACGTTTATCCAAGTACCGGTGTATGCCCCCCAGTTCACATGGTTGTTTACTTCAATTAATTTTCAGATAATCGATAACTCAGGGTTGACATAATCTTTATTGAAAATTTAGCTAAGTTATGACTCGATTCTCCTTTTTTGGAAGTTTTACAACTTTAGCATGCGATCCAAGCTTCTTGTGATATTTCAACAAGTATGCAACACACGTGTATTTTAGAGGTGCATAGTGCATAGGTTAATTGAGGGTAGTTTTATCCCTTAAGTGTCTATAGTTGAGGCTTTTCATTTGGTTTGTGGCATTCCAATCTTGTTGGAGTTGTGCTCATTATTGCTGAGAATGGAAGCAGCTGGCGCTGGTTATGAGATGTGCGGTTTTTGGTATTCCTTGGTGTTGCCTATCTTCGGGCCACGCAAGGAGCATGTGTTTTAGTTCTCCCCGATGCTGCCTATCTTCGGGCAGGATGAAGAGTTTAAGTTTTAAGAATCAGTGCACGATTTTTCATGCTCCTCGGAGTTGCCTATCTTCGGGCAACGTGAGGAACTAGCGTTTTGGAATTTAGTGCGCGGCTTTTAGTCCTCCTCGGTGTTGCCTACCTTCGGGTAACGTGAGGAGAGTAAGTTTCAGAGGTTAGTGCGCAGCTTTTCGTTTTTCCTCGGTGTTGCCTATCTTCAGGCATGAGGAGTTACCATTTAGTGCGCGGCTTATGGGATGCGCGGTTTTTTGTTTTTCCTCGGTGTTGCCTTTCTTCGGGCAATGAGAGGAGTTATTATTTTTGTGCACGGCTTATGGGATGCGTGGCTTTTTTTTTCCTCGGTGTTGCCTATCTTCGAGCAACATGAGGAGTTATTATTTTAGTGCGCGGCTTATGGGATGCGCGGCTTTTGGCACTCCTTGGTGTTGCCTATCTTCGAGCAACGTGAGGAGTGTTGATTTTAGCCTTCTCGTTGTTGCCGGAGCAACACCGGTTTTTGGAAGGCCAAGATTGGGTTCCGTCGATCTAACGGTTTGGGTCAACTTGCTTCCGTCAACCTGACGGGTTATTATTATGAACACGGTTTTGTTGGTTCAAGAAGCAAACTTTATTAAGGAAAGCAGGGTAGCTTTTGCCTATATACAATGCCCCTGGTGTCTCGGGATGGCTTATTTGCTGGAAAATAAAAAATACATAAGATAGCTTTCAGACAAAGTAACAGCGAAGCGATTCGCTATTCCATTTCCTGGGAAGTTGAGCTCTATCGACGGTTGCTAGCTTGAAAGTCCCGTCTCTTAGCTTTTTATTAATGACATATAGTCCCTCCCAGTTTAGTCTGAAGGCCCCCGGAACGGGGTAAACTCGCTTGAGCACAAGATATTCACTTTGAAGGTTTGATTGTGAACTTTGGATTTGAAGTACAGTGCGACCCTTTTTGGGTGGGCGGCGGTTCTCAGCTCTGCTTCTTCTCATTTTTCATCAACCATTTCTAGCGATTCAAGTAGAAGCTGCTCGTTTTGTTTTTGGTTGAAATTCTGCCTTCGGTGCGAGGGGACTTCTAATTTAACAGGAATCATTGCTTCTGAACCATATGCTAGGGCGAAAGAAGTGTGCCCAGTTGTCGCTTTGTGAGTAGTTCTGTAAGCCCATAGTGTGAGTGGAAGTTCATCAACCCAGTTTCCTTTGGCTTTTGTTAGTCACTTTTTGATAGTGGACTTGATGATCTTGTTGATTGCCTTCACTTGCCTGTTTTCTTGCGGATGAGCCACTACGGAGAAGCTTTTTTCGATTCGGAAGAGCCTGCAGAAGTCTTTGAACTCGGCACTTTCGAATTGAGTTCCATTATCAGTGATGATTTTTTATGGCACACCAAACCTGCAAATGATGTTTTTAGAAACAAAGTTAATAACTTTCTTTGTGGTTATAGTGGCCAACGGTTCCGCTTCGGCCCACTTTGTGAAGTACTCTACGGAAACTATTGCATATTTGGCCCCTCCTTTTGCTATTGGCAAGACACCAATCAAGTCGATTCCCCATATTCCGAACGACCATGGACTGACCATCTGCGTTAGCTCCGTTGAGGGAGCTCTCTTACTTTTGCCGAACCTTTGGCAACGATCTCATCCCCTGGCATGATCTGTTGCGTTGTGATTTATCGTTGGCCAGAAATACCCATACCGAAGGACTTTCTTCGCAAGAGTCTGCCCCCTATGTGGTCTCCACATTCGCCTTCATGTACCTCCTTTAGGATTCTTCATGCTTCATCATCGGTCACACACCTAAGGAGAGAGGTCGTGAATCCCCTTCGATAGAGTATCCTATCCTGTATTACGAACCGCGATGCCTTCAGGAGGAGCTTCTTCCGTTGATTTCGGTCAGTTGGAAGGGTTCCTGCAAGTAGATGGTCCTTTATCGGCATCATCCATGTATCTGGTTCGGTGGTGGTCTCGAGAATCCAGTCTATGTCTATTTCGTCTATGCTTGGGTTGGTTAGAGTTTCAACCGGGACCAACCTTAACGACCGAGCCTCTTCGGAACTTGCTAGCTTAGCTAAATAATCTGCATTGGTATTTTTCTCCCATGGGATGTGAGTTATAGTGCAGTGCTCGATGTCGCTTAGCAGTTCTTGTACTTTGGACAGGTATGGGGTAAGATTTTCTCCATGCGCATGGTACTCCCCTTTCACTTGATAGACAACCAACCGAGAGTTGTTGTATATGTGAATTAATTTTACCTTGAGTTCCTTCAAAACCTTCAGTCCAGTGATCAGTACTTTGTATTTTGCTTCGTTATTTATTGCTGGGAATTCCAAGCGCAAAGCATAGCTAATGGCTCGCCCCTCGGGGGTTTCAAGCACTACCCCTACTCCCGAACAGAAATTGTTGGATGCGCCGTCAACGAAGAGTTTCCATTAGGTACTTACTTCTAACTAGACTTCTTCCTCATCATCCCTTATAGTAAATTCGGCGATGAAGTCGGCAAAGCCTGCCCATTGATGGCTTTCCTGGGGTGATATGCAATGTCATATTGGCTTAGCTCTATATTTCATTTGAGTAGTCGTCCAGAAGTTTCTGGCCGATATAAAACTTGCTTCAGGGGTTGGTCGGTCAATACTTTAATTGGATGAGCCTGGAAGTATGATCATAATTTACGGGACATGGTCAAAAGGTAGTACGCTAGCTTCTCCAGTTTTGGGTGATTCTTCTTAACCCCGGTGAATCATTTTCTAATGTAGTACATGGGCAGCTGAATTCTCGCTTCTTCCTGCACGAGAGTGGCACTCAACGCATGCGGGGAAACTGCTAAGTAAACGAATAGGTCTTCTCCATCCACCAGCTTTCATAAGATTGGGGGAGCTTGCATGTGTCGTAGCAATTCCTTGAAAGCTGTCTGACAAGATTTACCCCATTCAAAGTTTTTCTTTCCCTTCTTCAGTGCGTCAAAGAATGGTATGCACTTGTCCGTATTGAGATGAATCGACTCAGTGCTGTGACTTTTCCGTTCAAGCTTTGAAGTTCCTTCTTATTTTTAGGGGCTTGGACTTCCCGTAACGCCGTTATTTGCTCTGGATTCACTTCGATGCCCCAGGCACTTACTTTGAATACCAAGAATTTCCCAGAGGCCACTCCGAAGTGACATTTGAGCAGGTTGAGCTTCATCCCATATTTTCGGAGTATCTCAAACATTTCAGCGAGGTTGTCTATATGGTTAGCAGCTACTCGAGATTTGACCAACATATCGTCCACGTAAACTTCCATAGTCTTTCCAATCTGGCATTTGAACATAGTATTCACTAGCCTTTGGTATGTAGCCCCAGCGTTCTTTAACCCGTATGACATTACTATGTAGCAGTACAGTCCCAAATCAGTGATGGAGCTGGTGTTTTCTTGATCTGGCTCATGCATCAGGATCTAGTTGTAGCCCGAGTATGCATCCATGAATGACAGCAATTCATGCCCCGCCGTTACATCCACAAGCTGATCTATTCTGGAGAGCGGGAAGCTATCTTTCGGACAAGCCTTATTTAGATCCGAGAAGTTAATACAAGTTCATCGTTCTCCATTAGATTTCTTGACTAAAACTGGGTTCAATACCCATTTAGGGTAGGTTGCATCCCGGATGAAGTCGTTAGCCATCAGTTTACCTACTTCCTCTCTTTGTGCCCTAGACTGTTCAGGGCCCAAGCTGCGCCTTTTTTGCTTCACTGGCGTAAATTTGGGGTCAATGTTGAGTGTGTGGTAGGCAATTTCGGGTGATACCCCACACATATCGGAGTGTGTCCAAGCAAATACGTCCAAATTGGCGTGGAGGAATTTGGTTAGTTCCGACCGCATCTTGTTTCCAAGGTGTGACCCAATCTTCCGGACCCACGTTGGGTCATCCATACAAACTGGGACAGACACCGTCAATTCTGCCGGTGCTGCCCAATCCTACCCTGAGCTCTTCTTTCTAGGGTCCAAAGCCTTGTCGAATCGGCTATGGTCCCTAAGCCAGGGGCGGCCCTGTAGTTGCTATTCGGAGTGTTCATGGATGTGGAGGGTTTTCCCCACATCCTTTCCTTTTTCCTTTCTTCTTGACTCACGCAATTCTGCAAATGTAGCATTCCCGGGCGGCGCTTTGGTCTCCTTTCACGATTCCGACTGCATGTTCTATGGGGAACTTCATTGTAAGGCACCATTGGGCCAGTGCTATTCTGAAGTCGGCTAATGCGGGCTGTCCCAAGAAGGCATTGTATGCTGACATTTCATCCGCGATCACAAAATTCTGAATGAGGGTGACCCTTCGCTCACCCTCTCCAAGCTCCACTGGTAGGTCAATTGTTCCCACCGGGTGTTTGGTATCACCAATAAACCCTTGAATCTTTGTTTGGCACGCAGACACACTTTTCATGCTAATTTTCATATGATCGAAAGTGCGTTTGAAGAGAGTGTTAACGGAGCTGCAACTGTCAACCAACACCCACCGAACTACAGCAGGTCCAATCCTATCGTCACCACCATCGAATCAATAGTTGGAGCATCGATCCCTTCGGTGTCCCAATTTCGGAACACAATATCATCATTCAAGATCCTTTCCATCTTAACTGGAGTTTCGACTTCCATAGCCAAACACGGTTCCTTTGGAGCATGCTTCAACGAACTTGCATACCGCTCCATTTCTCCCCAACTTCTTTGTGCGGGATGAGGTCCCCCGGATATTGTTCCGATGATGAGTCTCTGGTCAGTTCGTTTCGACCCTTCTTCACTGGTTCCGGCTTGATTCCTTCATTCTCTTGGGTGTTGAGGAGTTGCAGATTGATCGATTTTGCGGTTGTCTTACGTACTACTGGAGTTTGTTGTTCTGGATCAGTTCCTCAATGAGATTCTTTAGGTGGCAGCAGTCATTCGTATTGTGGTCGTGTGTCTCGTGGAAGCGGCAGAACTTCCCTAAGTGCTTCTTCTGCTCGGTCGCCTCCTTTCTGGGTGGCTTTTGCATTCCTCGGTTCCTTGAATTGCAAGAAAAATGTTTTCCGGTGTGTCGCTCAGGGGAGTGTAGCCTTCGAGCCTAAACCCTTTGAGCTTTTTATTGTTGCCATTTCCATTCTTCTTATTTAGGTTTTGACCTTTTCTCTTTGAATTCCAGTCTTTCCCTGTGGTTCCTTCAGCAGCCCGAGAAGTGTGCGCATTTTGATTCATTGCTACATCCCTTTACCCGACGTTTGCCGGTTGCACACTAGTAGACTTCCCTTCCAATTCATGCGCTTCCTCCAACCTTAGGTACTGACTTTCTTTGCGATTGAAATCTTTCCTGGTGGTAGGTTGCTTCATTTTAATCCACTTTCTGAATTCAATTTCCAGGCGAATGGCACAAACTAATGCCATAAAAACCATGTCTTTGTTGGGTTTGCTTACTTCCGTCACCGCGGGTTTAAACCTGTTCATGAAAGACTTTAGTAATTCGTTACGCCCTTGGAACAACCCGAATAGGGACATGACGTCTTTTGGCTGCACAAAATGGAGTCTAAACTGATCAAGGAACCTTGTCGCTAGTTGGTCAAAAGTAGAGATAGATCTTGGTGCAATCCTAGTGAACCACATTGATGCAACCCCTTCAAGAAAGATAGGGAAGCGTCTACATCGAACAGCTTCAAAGGCATTTGCTCTGTCCATATACCAACTGTATTTGTACAAGTAAGGCTTCAGGTCCTTCGTTCCATCATAGGATGAAATAGTTGGCATTGTGAAATTTTCTGGATATCTCTCGTTCAAGATTTCATCGGTGAAGGGAGTCCGACTTGGCATAGATCCCCATTCATCATCTCTTCTATCTTTACTCTCCTATAATAATCATTTAACCATGTCCGCTATGTATGCCTCTGATGTCCGTTAGTCCTGGGGACGGCGATCAGCCACTGCACCAAGTGTTTGACTTTGCAAACGGTCTTGGTGAGTGGGCTGAGGCCTAAGCTCTCCTATCTTCGGGAGAGCCACTCTCGCAGGGTCCCGTTGGCTTGCGGCCGGTCTAACTAGAGCAGTTTGGGTATTCCTTGCATTATCAAATGCATTGGAATTTTCTTCCAATTTTCCATCTTGCTCTCCGTCCTCCAAGTCGGAAAGATCCATAGATATGTCCTCTACAAGGGTCTTTGCCTCTTGCCTTAAATTCAGAACAGGTTGCCTTATGGCGAATGGAGTACTTGCATTTTCGTCCATGTTAAGTCCCATTGTCACCCTCTTTTGTGGTTGTTTTCCGTTTCTTCTGTGTGGACCAGAGAGGAGGAATTCTCTTGTTCTATGGCAGCTGCGGGTTCAGGCATAGTCCTTGGAGCAGGATTTGACTATAGGGTTAGGAGAGCGTTAAGCTTGTCCATTAGAGCCTTTTTGCTACTTTCTATTTTTTGATTGATTTCATGAACCATTTTGTTTAACTCATCCCTGGTAACAACTTCATGCTGACTAGAGGAGGCTGGCGCCTGATTCCCTAAGTTAGCGCCATTTACTCCAGTCTGTTGGGGATTAACATCCTCACCAGTTACCACTGCCCCTATGGACCTTCCAGAGGCAGTTCTTCTTCTTCTAGGGTCCATTGGTTCCAAACAATGGATTCTGCAAGCGAAGAGTAAGGATCTAACTTCTGGACCTATGGGATCCAAAATAGATAGCTAGATCTGGATCTGGAGTTGGGTTCTCAATGAAAGCACCAAAATGTTGATCTAAAAAATAGACCAACACCTTTATTTGAATTTGAAAGCACTATCCATGTTCTGATAGCGCAATATCACAGATAACAGATATAGAAAAAGAACAGTAAAAGAAATAAGACAGAATTTTTATAGTGGTTCGGCTGTTAATGAAGCTTGCGTCCACTTTATAATTTTACTATAGACTGATTGCTATTACAAGAGATGTTTGATAGATAATTGATTACAAGGCATTGATTATCTTTAGCTAGATTAAATCCCCAAAGTTGGAATCCACTGGAGAATCACAGTGAATTCCTTTGGAAATTGTTGTGAGGGAGGTAGAGAGTGAAGAATAATTCCAGTAGAGCTTCAACAACCAGTCCAGAGAAGATCCCCTCTTTATGTTGCAGGTAGGATGATATTTATATGGATCGGAGACCTTCTGGGCCAGGCCACTTCATCATCTGCCGCAAGTAGGTAGGGAACGACCCGGGGGGGTTGGCTTGCAAACCGAGGCAAAAGCATGGGTCGTTGGCGACCCATAGTCCATGGGTCACTGGCGACCCATAGACTTGACTCGTTTGCGAGCCAATGCCTTGGCCTTTTCTTCATTGCATCCTTAGGTAGTTTGTTGTTGAATCAGAAAGATGTTTGGGTTGCTGATGATTTGAGCACTTAGGATTTTTTTTGGAGTTTGGAATTGGAGATGTTTCCATAGTCGTCGTGGTTCCGTTTTAATGACAATTTACTAGCTGTTTTCGCTCAGCTGCTAGTTGGGCTAAAAGAATGTTGATCTCTCGGTTTCGTTGATCCTAGTCATTGTCTTAGTGATATAGCTTGGCTCTCATTAACTTCTTGCCTTAGCCTTTCTGGTTAAGTTTTAAACCATTCCGATAACACCAGACTACTTTGTCTCCTGTTAGATCCTGCTGGGTTAAAAACCCGGATAACATTGTGCATTCCTGCCATTCTTTGAGGTAAGTCGACTCTGTAAACAAGGCTCTCAATCCTTTCTAATATCGAAAAAGGACCAACAAATACCGATGCCAACTTTCCTCTACTACCAAATGAATGGCATTCTTCAATGGAGAGATCTTGACAATTACCATGTCGCTGACAAAGAACTCTAAATCTCAGCATCTCTTATCAGCGTAGCTTTTCTATCTATCTTGGACAAATTTGATTCATTCCTGAATTATCTCTATCTTCTCCGATGCTTCTCTAATCATATCTGGCCCCAGTATCATTTTATCGCCCGCTTTGCACCAACATGAAGGATCGTTGCACGGTCGGTCATATAATGCCTCGAATGGTGCCATATTGATGCTAGACTGATATCTGTTATTGTATGTGAATTCAACATGGTGTAAGTGATCATATCATGAACCTCCAAAGTCTAGTATGCAAGCGCACAAGAGATCCTCTAGGATACGATTCACTCTCAGTTTGGCCGTCGGTTTAAGGGTGAAAAGCGGTGCTGAGGTGCAGCTCTATACCCAACGCCTCCAGCAAGCTCTTCCAAAACCAACTAGTGAACAATGGGTCTCAGTCGCTCACAGTGCCTTTCGGCACACGTGGAATCATACTATCCACTTCACATACAAGTCGGCCAGTTTAGCTGCCATTCTACTTAACTTGACGAGTATAAATCTGGTGCTCTAGGTCAATCGACTCGAGTCCTTGGCAGTCCATCAATGAAATCCATTGATACTTGTTTCCACTTCCACTCGGGAACTTCTAGTGGTTTCATCAGACCTTTAGGCTTCTTCTGCTCTGCCTTAACCAACTATTAGTTCATGCATTTCGAGATGAATGTCCCAACATCCTTCTTCATCCCGTCCCAATAGTAGGTCTGCCCCATATCATGGTTCGTCTTATTACCGCTAAGTTGAATAATCAATCTCGAATGATAGCACTCACGGAGCACCTTATCCCTCAACCCATCGACATCAGGAACAATCAATCTCCCATCTCTATGGAGCCAATTGTCTCGTTCAAGTCTGTATTGTCTCATATCCTCAGACCCCACTCCCGCTTTAATCTTAGAGATGATCTCAGCTAATCTGGCATTGTGCCTCTGACTAGTACCAATCTACTCAATAAGAGTAGGTCTGATAGTCAAGCTCGCCAACATCTTTGGCTCTAGCTCGCATCTAAATCGAAAATCATAACCAGCAATATACTCTAACCGTGTCCACTCTAGGAACAAACCCCTAAGCTGGCATGTCTCCTACTCCGGGCATCTGCAACTGCATTACCTTTACGTGATGTATATGCAATATTAAAGTCATAGGAGGTCAGGAACTTTAGCCATCGCTACTAGAAAAGGTTTAGATCCTCCTATGAAAGAGGTACTTCAATGATTTATGGTCGGTGAATAGCTTGAACTTGTCTCCTAAAAGATAGTGCCTACAAATCTTCAGCGCAAACACAATCGTTGCTAACTCTAAATCATGGGTCGGGTATTTCTTCTCACGTGGCTTCAGTTGTCGACTAGCATATGCAACAACTTTGCCTCTCTACATCAATACCATGCCAAATCCGGTACACATGCATCAGTGTATACCGTTATCTCCTCATTCCCGCTAGGAATAGTCAATACCAGTACACTCGTCAACTTTTCCTTTAGACTCACAAATGCATATTCACATCTTACATCCTAAGTAAAAGTCTGATTATTTTTCACCAAGTGAGTCAACGGTGCTGTTACCTTGGAGAAGTCCTTGATGGATTGTCTATAATATCCAGCTAACCCCAAGAAAATTCTTATGTCGGTAGCATTTTTGGGTTTAATCCAATCTTGGACTGCTGAAACTTTTATAGGATCAACAACAATGCCCTGCTCAGAAACAACATGACCTACAAATCGCACTTCCCTCATCCAGAAGTAACATTTACAAAACTTCGCCTTTAGTTGGTGTTTTCTCAACACTTATAGTACAATCCTCAAATATGTCTTGTGTTCTTCTCTACCCATGAATAAACAAGATTATCGTCGATGAACACAAGCATGAATTTATTTTTGCTGACTCTGAAGACATGGTTTATAAGATCAACAAAGTATACCGGTGCATTGGTTAGCCCGAACGACATAACTAACCACTCATAAAACCCAGATGGCGTTCAAAAAGCGGTAATCGGCACGCTCCCCTTCGCTACGCTTAGTTGCTGAAATCTCGTCGCAAGATCCAACTGAGAAAATACTCTAGCACCATAAAGCTGATTGAACAAGTCATTAATACATGGGAGTGGATACTTGTTCTTCTTCATCACTTTATTCAGCTCACGGTAATTAACACACAATCCAAGGGAACCGTCAGCCTTTGTGGTGAATACTACTGGCGCTCCCTACTCTGATATACTCCTACGAATAAACCCCTTTCACAAAGATCATTCACTTGCACCTCAAGCTCTCTTTGCTCTCTAAATGCCATCATCCTCAATGGCATTACTATCGGTCTAGCACCTTTAACTAAATCTATATGGAACTCGATCTCTCTATATGGTGGAAAACCAGTCACTTCTTCAAATATGTCCGGATACTCCCTAGCAATCGGTACCGTCGACAACTCATCATGCAGGATATCAAGCGAACATAAAAAGCTGACCATCACTTCATTATTCAGTAGGCAGCCTAACACTACCTTCCGCCTATCGTCAATCCCTATTATCACCAATAACCTCTCGCATCCACCATCACTTCGTATCTATTAAGCCTATCCATCCCCAGAATGATACCAAATCCGACGAAACCCAAAACAAAACAATCGCAATCAAAGGAGCATCTATGACTCGATATGACCAAACCACGATAAACCATATTCAAGCTAGTCACTACAACAAAAAGTGTCTTTTATAGCGGCATATAGCCGCTATTAATCACAACCATAGCGGTTTGATAAGCGCTGTATATCGACATGTTATAAAAAACTGTTGAATATTTATAACACAAAATATGCTACTATGGTTGAGCTTAGTTTTATAACGCAAATTCGCCGCTATGGTACGTTAATTCAATAGCTCATTATAGCCGCTATAATACAGCTAAATCTCAACGGAACTGGAAATCTTTATAACACCATTTTGCCGCTATAAAATATTTATTCAATAGCTCACTATAGCTGCTATAATACAGCTAAATCTCAACGGAACTGGAAATCTTTATAACACCATTTTGCCGCTATAAAATATTTATTCAATAGCTCATTATAGCCGCTATAATAGCTCGGAAAGAAATGTGATATATTTTTCATTACAGTGTACAAACATTAAAGCAAGTGCATAACCATTGAATAAAACATAAGCCTGCAGCCAAGTTAACACAGAGAAACAGAAAATAATGTCAATTTAATAAGTGTACAAACATTACAGAGTACAAACATTAAAGCAATCCTTCCAAATATTACAGAGTACAAACATTACATAGTTCCAACATGCAAGATCTGATCTAGTTGCGTACTAAGGACCTTGCTTCCTTCCAAATAAGCCTGCGAAGTTAACACTAAGAACTTGAACTGCTCAAAGCCTTTCTTCATGCATGTCTTAAGTCATTGGTAGTACTTCCTAAAAATTCAGAACAGTGTGAAAATAATTATGTAAAACTGTGATAACATGCATTTTGACGACTTAACAGCTATCACAGATTTGTCATAAATTTGCCTTGCTGCTATAGGTTTGTGACATGGGATATAAAGGTGAGGTGTGATAAATATAGAGCATCGGGTGGGGTGGTGATGTATATCAAGTTGATATAAGAATATGGCAATATTATTATATTAATCTTAGATTGACAAAAGGCGAAACCCAACATATAAAGCTCTCTACTATGTGAAAAATCAAGAATGGCTTCCCTTTCTAAAAGAAATTGATTATATTTAAGCAGTCACCATGATTAGTAATAGGAGGAGACTCAGCTTATATATGTAATTCATAAAGTTTTCTTTCTAAAAGAAATAGATCTCCAGAATAATTTTTAAAATTGTTCAGTAAAATGTAAAGATGAATGATAGTGCCTACTTGCACATGAAAAACACAGGTTTGTAGTATTAAGGTAAGAAAGGAAGACACTTTTATTTATAAAAAAAGCTAAGAAAATGTCATGAAGTGGTTTAGAGAAGAAGCATGGGATATTTAGCTGTTGAGTAATTAACTTATTGCTAATTATATTTTCACCACCACGGATTCGTCATTTCCTTCATGATATGATAATAAAGAAAATGGAATTCCAATCTCAGCATAGACATTTAGCTCATAACTATTCAATTTCAAACTTAACATAGACGCCATGATATTCAAATTATATATGAAAATAAAGTCAGCAACCACACAACATTGATTGTGAATACTGATATAAACGTTGTAACTAAAAACAACAAAAATCTTGAATGACTTGTAACCAAATCACATACAGAACACATACGAAACATATAAAACTCACCAGCAATTGCAGCAAGAGTCATATCATCCGAATACCCACCATTTCGAAGTCCACTGACCACGCCATACGAATCTTTCCTGAAATCATCAGCATGCATCTGGAGAACATAATTAATGATCAAGACACATACAAATGAAGTGGTTATCAGCCTTTAAAAGTATAGCATAATAAAATGCAATTTCACCATCATGCAGCCTCCCCATAGAAAGAAAGTTCTTCCACCAATTGCAAACCCCATAGAACAAGGCTGAGAACAAACTGCTATATCAGAGTTCGAACAGATATTTCATGAACATATAGTAAAATCCATTATGTTATATTACTACCCAAATATAAATTTTATGACTTAAGAATGCAATACATTACTCCTCACTATGAGATTGATTGGCCAAACGCTGATCATAAGCAAAGAACTAGCTTCCAAAAGTCAGTTTTATCAAATTTAATTGGAGCACAAAAACTTCAGGTAAACGTTGCAGAAATCACACGGTTCAAACCAAGCACAACATCATGTACGGATATGTGAAGAATTTATAGTATGTTACCTAAGGGCACATTTACATACGGTAATGTTTAAAGTTACCTAGCACACCTCTTCAGGTTTTTTTCATTAAACATCTATTTAATTGTAAATTTAAGTATGTTATGGTAATGTATCAAACCTTAAACTGTGCCCTTAGGGCAGCCTGTTAACAAAATTCGTAAATAAATATGCAGGTAACACTTATCGCCCAGATGTATGCTAGAATAGGTATAGTTGCTGTATATTATTTAGGTATGCAGGTGACTAGTGAACATTATTGTATTAGGTATTGACACTTGTACCCAAAAAAGCAGACATTCTAAACTATTGCTTTTGTTGCATCAGGCAAAATAGTTCGCCCTCCAAAATTATTTTAAATAAAATACCTAATTTAATAAGGGAGTTGTTAAAAACACACCACACATCGGGGAAGAAACGCTGGTTTTGGGGTCCCTTCAAAAATGCCCGTTAATAATGTGCATCAAAAACAGGCTTCTAACTTTAAACACGTTTGAGTTATAACTAGATAAAAAATTACCAGTGCACTTTATTAAGTTATAACAGACAGGTCTACACTCCATGAAGATAAACACATCCAACCAGTTACAGTTTAGCATGTATTTTTTAATTATTTATTGGTAAAGCTCTACATGTATGTTGCAGTAAGTAAAGCAGATATTTTTGCAAACTAATGCCGCTAATTGGTATTACCTACCATTCATTATTTTATTTTTTATTTTTGATGTAGAGTTTTATAACTAAGGAGCAGAGTAACATAAAATATAGGTTCACAACATCAACGGGATACAAGCAACAGGAAAAGAAGATGAAAAGGGTAGGGTGAAGCAAACATAATCTAATGCTTTAGTAATATAATTAGCAGACAAAAATTGTTTAAACACATCGCATAAAAAAAATTCACCATGAACATAAAATTGAACGGTTTTCAGATAATATCTTTGATGGTATCAAAAATTGAGTATATTATTGAAATTGAAATCTTCTAAATAATTTGTATATATTTATGGATAGAATCATAAAAAAACAGAAAGTACTAATTTGACAAACTACAAATTAAAACACAGTTAAAATACACATGCAATATATGTTGACAACAGAGCAATTGACATGTCAATTTCCCAGAAGATTGCAACATATTTTGTGGCCTTCAAAAGAAATAAGTGATATATCAGTACAGTGATAACATGGAATTAGCCAATAGGAACATAGCTAGATACAGAGTGTTTAGTTAATCATTTTTCAAGGACTCTATTATTACACAGAAGAGGCAAAACAGGTCTGAGCTCTATATTGAGTACAGTAGGCATTTTAAAAAAAAAAGCACAAATCTGGAAATTGACTTGCAGGTTTTTTTCCATTGCGCAATTTAATTTATATTGTTTAAATTGAGGTTATCTTAATTTTAAATAATCCAAAAGCTTCGATCTGTTTTACTCGAGTCAAGAAGAAGCAACAATCGAAGACTGTACATTAACAAATATAAAATGTGTGATTATATTGATTAGTACTATAAGTCTACTACTAACTTGTTATAATACTTGTGTATGTATAAATGATATTAGGCATCAGTAAAAAATTTACAAAAGGGGACAAGCAGTTACATAAAGAGTTTACAAATGGAAGTAGATGATTTAAGTGATAAAACTATCAGAGTCGACGAACACTATGGACATCAATAGTGTAAATAACTCAGAACAAATTGGATAGTGAAGGATATATGTTTAATCAATACATTGAAAATAGTAAAAAATTACCAAATGTGTGATTACTAACTCAAAGTCTATGGAAGCCTCCTTGAATTGGAATAGTGGAGATAAGGGGAATAGTTTTAAAATCCAGGTAAACATCTTTTCTGCAATCTAATATTAAGCATGTAAATTTTTACATGTGTACAGACCACTATGCTTTTTTTTCCTTTAATAAAAGAAGAGACTATATATAACTATATGTAAATCTTGTTCATTGTTTATCATTCGTCCCCAAACATATGTTAGTAAAATAAATAAAATTTGATATCTAACGAACACCCGGCTTAGTAACTTAACATTATTATCTATCTTAACCTTTTATCATTGCGTGTATTATGCTTCAACTAATATTTTAGAAAAGATAATGTGCTAAAGGAATAATACTAACGAAATACTATCAAATTGATGTTATGTGCCTTGTCAAGTCACTGCTTTTTATTGTCTTACCGCCTCTGCATTTCACCTCTAGTATGTGCATCACACTACTACATTCCTGCCGTGCTCTGCTCTGCAAACCCATGCAGCTTTTTCAACCTGGGATGTTAGATGCAGCTGCTTGATGTTCATATACATAACTCAAAAATGTTCAGCTCAATGTCAATCATGCAGGCTGCAGAACACTTTATAAACTTGCGGCTTTACATAATCATGCTAGGCTGCCCATATGTTGTTCGTTTATCTTGCAAGTTGTCCACTATGTTGCTGCTGTAGCAGTCTGTCCATATGCGAGCCTATTCCTCTTTGCAACAGGCCTTGTTCTTCAGCATATCGTGGTTGCCTGATTCCCTGATCAAACCACCTGCATACAATGCTTCCTCTTGCACTTGTACTCGCTAGTACTCACCCTGTGAAAGCCTTTCATTTCGCTCTATATGCAGCCTATCATTTCTACCTTTCATTTCAGTCGCTGCTCCTGTTCAAGCCTTTTAGCGTGTGGCTTGTCATTTCTGTCTACATTGGTTTCTAGCTACTTCATGTTATATGCTTCCACTCGCTGCTCTATGCCATGCTTCAGTTTGTTGCTCTTCACGCTACTTTAGTTTAGACTTTACATTTATATTCTTTTCAGCTTGTGCAAGCCTTTCATCCCACTCACATGCTTCAGTCTGCTCCATACCATGGAAGTTGGAATAATTCAATTAATACCAATTTTTTCTTGGCTCATTGCAAAACACGTATTTATAGCAAAACTCATTTCGCAAATGAATGAAACTAATGATTCGTTAATTTGATGCCACAAAAATATCGGCTATGCTCACATAGAAAGAGATTAATATAACAAAACAAAAGAAAAACAAACACATTTATTTACATTATATTCACCGTGCTTACTTCAGAAATTTACTTTTGCTCGGATCACACATAGAATTGATATGATATTCTACTTAAAAAGACCATAATTAAGTAATAGTTAATATAATAAACATTCGAAGTTTGGCCTAAACATGTAGGGACCTTAGTATATAATACTTTGTTCAACTAGAGAAAAAATATGTTATGCATAGTTGAAATGAATTATTAAAATATAAAGAAGCCAAAGGCGATGTAAGAATATATAAATGAACTTCTTAGTAGATACAAATTTAGAGGAATCGTTAAAAGCCCGACTCATTTGCCTTAAATAAAGAGTGAAGATTAGATGCATCTTTCTTTCAGAACCGATGAATAAGAAAAGCTATCAGTAGTATACAACGTAGAATCCCAATATGAAATATCACAAATTAAGTAGCCGTGCCTTTCTTATTCATTCATATTAGGTGACCAGCATAGAAACACATTAATATATTCACACTTAGTGTATTACCTAAAATACTCTATATGAATATAGCAAAGAGGGATGCATAAATACATGCAATAACTGAAAGAAATTACCTAATATAGCAATTGTAGAAATGATTGTGATTAATCCTCAAGAAAGTGTTCGACTGTAAAAATCTTCATTGACTTTGGGACAAGCATCTAGATGGCTCAACTTATCAAAAGTCTCCATTCACTGAATCTCTATGTACAATAAAATCAGAGCTTTAGGTTATAAAATCCGAATAAATAATAAATAAATAAGAGATGCAATTCAATATTTGATTATACATTATTGAGTTATATCGAGGAAGTAAAAATATTGACTGTAGTGTTTGGCAAATCATTCTAATCAAAATCACAAAAAATGACAAATAAACATAGAAAAAAGCTCAAGTAGCTACTCGAAGATGACATATTTTGAATAAAAAACGAATGCATGTACAGATAACCCATCTCTTTTAACGATTAATACATACCTAGTATTTTCGCTTCATTAAGTCCAAGCAAAATCCTCCCAAATAATCTAACGGATTCACGCATCTCTTTCAATCATTGCTGCCAAATTGCATCGGGTCTTTCATATTTGGGTTTGGAGGCGAGGAACTCTGCGAAGAATAGTAGGGCATTGACAAGCTTGAGGCAAGCTGGGATCAGTAGCAAGCGATGAATATGAGGAGTTAAGGGCAGAGGCGGTGAAAAGGGAGGAGATTTTTTGTGAGGATTTGGGGAAACAAATTCACGAAGAGGAAAGAGAAAAACTATTAGAAGAAGCAGCGGCCACGAAAATAATTTGGAGATGGAAATAGAGTAGAACGTGGATTAGGGCTTTCTTCGTTTTGGGAGGGAGACGAAAAGTGTTAAGCAAGGGAGACGAAATGGTTAAGTGTTTTTGGAGGCAGTCGAAAATTTTGGGACCAGCGTTACATGGCTACAGTACAAATTAAACAAGTATAAAACAAATCAAAAGGCTAAATAATAACGCTTAGAATAAATGCGCTATTAAATTGCGTTATCAATAACATATTTTCTTGTAGTGAGTGGAGCATCCAATAAGGTTTTCATCACAATCAAAGGTCGTCAACAATTTCAGGTTCTAATCCTAACTTATCTACCAAGTCACTAGATATAAAGGAATGTGAAGCCCCGATATCAAATAAAACTCATATAGGAACATAACAAATGGAAATCATACCTTGAATAACGATGCCTTTCCCCTTCAGTTTCGCTGATGGAGCACTCAACGAAGTCGAAATGGCATTGATAGCATATGCTTTCACCACCTGCTTCTGTTTGGGCAACTTGGGACAGTGTTTCCTGAGACGCCCAAACTTGTTGCAAATGTAACACTTCTTTCCCTCAGCTTTGCAATCTCTACCATAATGACCTTTCTCTAAGAAGTTATAGCAAGTCGACCCTGGCTTGACCTTCTTCTTTTGGCTATCTTTGTTTTCTCTTGTTGTTCCCTATCTTCTTACCTCCCTCGTTCGATTGTGGCTTTGATTCTTCTTTAGTAACAACGGCTTTTGGTTTTGGATACAAACTTTCATGCCTCATGGCCTTCTCGACTATCATCTCAAAAGTCTTGTCAATGTGTCCTACGAGTCGCTCCCCAAAGTAGTCGTCTAAACCAATGATAAACTTCTCGTTCTTCTTTAATGGAGTATCGATGAAGGACATCCAATATTTTGATAGTGCATCGAACTCAATAACATATTCGGAGACAGTCATATCCCCTTACTTCAGATACATGAATTTATGGAATAGAACTGACCTCTAAGCTGGAGGAATAAATTTCTCCTCAAATCTAGCTTTGAACTGGTCCCAAGTGAACTGATCCTTAGGAGTCTTACCCTTTACTGCATTCCACTAGTTAATGGCTCGCCTTTGAAGCTGTCGAGAAACCAATCGTCTTGTCATATCATCATCCAGCTCTAAGTCATTGAAAATCCTTTCGCAGGTTTCAAGCCAATCCTACAATTCTATTACCGACACCATTCCTTGGAACAGTTTGCCACCAAGACTAGAAAAGTCCTTGTTCAGCTTAGTGAAATCGGCTCTGGGCACCTGCACTAGAGCACCACCATTAACAATAGCATTCGGAGCAGCCACTTGAGCATTTTGCAGTATATTCCTCATCATAGTATTGAACATGGTCTGCAAATCAGGATTAGTAGCTCTCGAACTAGCTCCTTCCTCAACTCCAGAGATGGAATTCCTAGCAACGTTCCTTGTTTGGCGACTCAATGTTAAATCTGTAATAAGGACAATTAGCCTCTCTATAAGGAATTCTGCTTAAGTAGTGCTCGTGTGTGAAGTACGACTTACATACTATAGTTTTGAAAACCAAAATATACAATAAGTACATGCTCTCATATATACTCTTTCGATCCAGCCTAAGGTGAGAACTCCTACCGTATCTTTACCAGATCCCGGTATCCCTTAGGTTAAATAATGCAACCTATGCTTCGATACCAAATGTAACGACCGACCAACACCACCGACACCCAATGAACCAGTATAGTGCACTATAGTGGTGCTCGACCGTTGTGGGGCGATCATCAATGGTTGTAAAGTAAATAAGCAACATAGAACCTATTGTATAATTCACAGTGCATCAAATAAAATATAATAGAAAATATCTCAAATATAAAACAGGCGAGACAGTAAATAATTGGACTAGTCACAGTATCAAAGTATACAGATCCATACAGTAGTTAGCATAAGCGATAAAGTTATACATCAAATAATAACTCATAAATAACTGTCTCCAAATAATAAGGCACTAGCAAGCTCCATAGTGCTGTGCAGTGGAATAGAAAATGAGTATTATATAATAATACGAGAGAATAGTCACCTGCTCGCCACCTATCCAGCTCCACATGCTCACCAGACCTGATATTCCTGATCTACTCATTTAAGAGTACCCAAAGAAATAGGAAGCAAAGCATAAAACACCAGGTCAGACAACAGTCTAGTGTGAGTGGTAGAAATCTCAAATACAATAAAGTCAATATACTAGGACAAATGGTATGAAGAATCATACCTGACATGTCCCTACATCCAGAGAGTTAGCATATATAAAAGATATAAGCTACTCTAGGACTGTTAACCGGGTTTTTAACCCAGCAGGATTCAATGGGAGTTGGAACATTCAGATTAAACCAGAACAACTCGAAACTTGATCGAAAGGCCCAAAAGTACAAGACAAAAGACCCCAAGAAGTTTGGGCCATTTTTAGGCAAACATTTCGGATCGGTGCCGATCTGATCCAATTAGATCGGTACCGGTCCAAAAATATTTCTTTATAGATCTCTATTCCACTTGTCTTATATTCCTATGTCTCCGCTAAGCTTATCTACCGAGTTTGATAACATTCCAAGTATCTGAGTTGAAGAAGTGAAGACTCGTAATCAAGCAAGAAAGACAACAAGTGCTCAAAGCATCAAAAATGCTTAACTATTTGGACCGGTGTCGATCCAATTGGATCAGATCGGTACCGATCCAAATACTTTTCTCCGATGACCTTCAATCTTTCAGGACTTCCTCTGTGTGATGAATTTAGGCCTCTGACAAAGCAATTTCGATCCAGGTGCTCTCCAACTCCTATAAATACCATCAGATCTACAACAGAAAGAGGATTGGCTCTGATCTCTGCTAAAACTCTGCCTTTGTTTCTTCACTCTTCTTCTCCCTCAAAACACAATAGCCTTTAAAGGGGCAACTTAGATCCTTCTAGTTGTCTCTAATGATGGTGGTTTGATCTAACTTAGGAAAGAAGAATCATATTGTAAACCAAACTCCTTTGTAACAGCAGTTGATCTGTAAAAGCTATAAAGTCGACGTAGGCTTCGTTAACAACCGAACCACTATAAAAATTTCTTGTCTCTTTACTTTTTTTATGATTTACTATTGCCTTTTCTATTTTATTTGCCTTGATAAACAGGGCTGGTGCTTTCACACTCAATCCAGGGTATTGATCCATTTTTTGGGTCAACATTTTGGTGCTTTCACTAAGAAGACTTCAACTCAGGCTTAGATCTAGCTATCTACTTTGGATCAGATAGGTTCAGAAGTTAGATCCTTAATTTCTACTTAGAAGATCTGCCACAAAATATCAATGGCACCAGGAAGAAAGAGAACTGCTTTCGGAAGATCCATAGGAGCTGTAATAGCTGGAGAAGAAACCAATCCTCAGTAAGTTGAGGTTAACGGGGCCAATATTCTATTAATTAGAGCAAATTCTGGAGCCAACACAGGAGATCAGGTGCTGGGATCTTCTATCCAGCACGAAATTGTCACTAGAGGCAAACTGAATAAGATGGTTAATGAAATCAACCAAAAGATGGAGAACGCCAAAAAGCTCTTATTGACAAATTAAATGCCCCCATGGACTTACAATCACTACCTGCTCCAAGAACCATGCCAGAACCTGCACCTGCCATGGAGTAGGAAAATTCTTCCATTTCTGGCCTAAACAGAAGAAACGGAAGGCATAAGCAAAAAGGAGCTGTGGGTGAAGCTGCAGGAATCATTATAGAAGGAAATGCAAGCACTGCACCAACTACAAAGCAGCCGGCCATGAACTTGGATCTAGGAACGAAAACCCCACGGGAAGATATAACAGTGAATCTCTCCGACTCCGAAGATGGTGAGCAGCTTGACGACGATGAGTTGAAAGAGAACAGTGATGCACTCAATACCGACAGGGAGGTCCTAACTACCCCTACCCGACCAATCGCAAACCAACGGAACTCCGAAAAAGTGGCTCTCCCGAAGACAAGAGAGCCTAGGCTTCAGCCCATTTACCAAGATCGTTGCAAGATCCAACACTTGGTGTAGTCACTAATAGCCAACCCGCGGACTACCGAACATCAGAGGCATATATCGCCGATATGATCAAGCACTTGATGGATGAAAGTAAGGATAGGAGAGATGACGAATTGGGATTTGCTCCAAGCCGGACTCTCTTCACTATTGATATTCTGAACGAATGATACCCTAAAAAGTTTACTATGCCGACTATTCCACCCTATGGTGGAACTAGAGACTCGAAACCTCACTTGTATTAGTATAGTTGGTACATGGATGGAGTGAATGCTACAAATGCTATTCAATGTAGATGTTTTCCCATCTTTCTAGAGGGAATTGCTTCAATGCAGTTCACTAGACTCCCACCTAAATCCATCTCCACTCTCGGTGAATTAGCAACAAAATTCCTTGATCAGTTTAGGCTTCACACAGCACAACCAAAAGACGTGATGTCCTTATCTAGCCTATTCCAGGGATGAAATAAATCTTTGAAATCCTTCATGAGTCGGTTCAACACTACAGTCACTTAAGTAAGTAACCAAAATAAAGATATGGTCTTCATGGCCCTGGTCCGCACCATCCATCTCGACACCGAATTCGAAAAATGGATCAAAATGAAACAACCTACCACTAGGATGGATTTTAACCGAAAGGCGAGCCAGTACTTGAGATTGGAAGAGATAGAGGAGCTAAAAGGAAAACTTGCTAACCTACAACTAACCAGCATTAGCTAAAATGGAATGGCAGACAACCTGGACGCAAATACCTCGGGGACCGCTGCTATAAACGCGAGGAAGGATGGGAACAAGAAAAGGAAGAATTAGAATTCCCACAAGCGAAATGGAGGAAACAAGTGACTTAAAGGCTTGAGGCTCGAAGACTATACCCTGCTCAATGATACTCCAGAAAATATCTACCTTGTGACACAAGTGATAGAGGAGGACAAGAAGCCGCCTAAAAAGGAAGCACCTAAACGGTAGAAGCATTTCGAAAAATACTGCCGCTTCCATGAAACACATGGTCACAACACGAATGAGTGTCGTCACCTGAAGAACTAGATTGAAGAGCTAATTCGGGAAAACAAGCTTCAGCAATATGTAAGGAAACCATAAAATCCTGACCAGCCTGTAGCACTCCAAGCTCCTAAAGACCGGGGAAACCAAGCTGGAAGTAGTGAAGAGGGATTCAGACGGACTGGTCAGAGACTCATCATCGGAACAATATCTGGAAGACCTGATCCCGCGTAGAAGAGTTGGGGAGAAATGGAGCGATACATAAGCTCACTAAGACATGCTCTGAAAGATTTGTGCTTCGCGATCGAAGACGGAACTCCTGCCAAGCAGCAGAGGACCCTGAACGATGACATAGTGTTCCGAAATCGAGACACTGAAGGAATAGAAGCTCCAACCATTGACCCCATGGTTGTGATGGTAGGTATAGGACCAGTCATGGTCCGACGAGTATTGGTAGACAGTGGCAGCTCCGTGACTATCCTGTTCAAACACACGTTCGATCAGATGAAGATCAGTATGAAAGACGTATATGCTTGTCGAACAAAGATCCAGGGATTCATTAGTGAACCTAAGCAACTTGTTGGAATAATTGATTTACCCGTAGAACTTGGGGACGACGACCAAAGGGTCGTTCTCATCCAGACCTTTGTGATTGTATATGAAATATCTTCCTACAATGCTTTCTTAGGTCGGCCTGCTTTAGCAGATTTCAGGATTGCTTTAGCTCAATGGTGTCTAACCATGAAATTTCCGATAGAGAATGGACTTAGGGTGATCAAAGGAGATCAAAGTGCCACTAGAGAATGTTACATTGTAGAACTGCATGAGTCTAGAAGAAAAGAAAAAAGGAAGAATGTGGGGTAGAACTCTCCATATTCACGAACCTACCAAATAGCAGCTACTGAGTCGCCCTTGGCTTGAGAACCATAGCTGATTCGATAAGGCTTTGGACCCTAGAAAGAAGATTTCAGGGGAGGATCGGGCAGCATTGGCGGAATTGACAATGCATGTCCCAGTCGATATGGATGACCCTACTCGAGTCTTAAAATTAGATCACATCTTGGAAACAAGATGCAACAAGAACTAATCAAATTTCTTTGTGCCAACCTGGACGTATTTTCTTGGACACATTCTGATATGTGTGGGGTGTCACTGGAGATTGCATGCTATGCACTTAATATTGATCCGAAGTATACACCAGTGAAGCAAAAAAGACGCAGCCTAGGACCCGAACGGTCCAAAGCACTAAGAGAAGAAGTAAATAAGCTGATGGCGAATGGTTTTATCTACGATTCGACCTACCCCGAATTGGTATCCAACCTGGTCTTGGTCAAGAAGTCCGATGGAAAATGGCAAACTTGTATCGACTACTCGGACCTAAACAAAGCTTGCACAAAAGACAGCTTTCCTTTGCCTAGAATCGATCAACTTGTGGACGGGACAGCTGGACATGAACTACTATCATTTATGGATGCTTAGTTGGGGTACAACCAGATCATAATGCATGAACCTGACCAGGAAAACACCAGTTTCATTATTGATTTGGGATTATACTACTACAATGTGATGCATTCGGCTTAAAGAATGCTGGGACAACCTACCAACGACTACTGAATGCCATGTTCAAACATCAGATCGGGAAGACTATGGAAGTCCATGTAGATGATATGTTGGTTAAATCGCGCATAGATGCAAATCACTTAGACAACCTCGTTGAAATGTTTGAAATACTCCGCAAATATAGATGGAAACTCAATCCACTTAAATGTAACTTAGAAGTAGCCTCTGGAAAGTTCTTAGAATTCATTGTAAGCACCAGAGGCATCGAGCAAATCCTGAACAAATTACTGCTTTACGAGAAGTTGAGGCTCCAAGGAACAAGAAAGAGTTACAAAGTTTAAATGGAAACATTGCAGCACTAAGCTGGTTCATCTCAAAGGCAACCGACAAATGTATACTATTCTTTGACATGCTAAAGAAGGGAAAGAAGAACTTCGAATGGAATCAGGCTTGTCAGACCGCATTCGCAAAGCTACTGCGACATATGGAAACCCCGCCAATCCTATCCAAGCCGGTAGATGGAGAAGACTTGTTTATCTATTTAGCAGTCTCACCCCATGCACTAAGTGTTGCGCTCGTACGAGAAGAAGCTAAGATCCAGCGACCTGTATATTACATCAGTAAAGATTCACTGGAGCCGAGAAGAACTATCTGAAATTGGAAAAACTAGCATATTGCCTCTTGATCGCTTCGAGAAAAATACGACCATACTTCCAAGCACACCCGATCAAAGTACTAATAGATCAACCCTTAAAGCAAGTGTTATACCACACCGAGACCTCTGGATGGCTTATCAAATGGAACATCGAATTAAGTCAATATGAAATCACATACCATCCTTGAAGGGCAATCAATGGGTAGGCATTGGCAGACTTCATTGCCGAGTTTACAATACGAGATAGTGAGGAAGAAATTACTAAAGAAGTGGAGACACGTTGGAAGTTGTTCGTCGATGGTGCATCTAACAACTTCTGCTCGAGGGCAGGAGTCATTCTCGAAACTCCTGAAGGATGATCTATTTGCTATGCCTTACGCTTGGAATTCCCTACACCAAACAATGAAGTGGAATATGGAACATTGATAGCTGGGCTGAAGATTGTGAAGGAACTCGGGATAAAATCCATATTCATCTATAGCGACTCTCAGCTTGTCGTCTATCACGTGAGAGGCAAATATCAAGCCCGTGGAGAGAACCTCGCCCCATATCTATCTAAAGTGCAGGAATTGCTGAACAACATCGAACATTACACCATAACTCATATCCCGAGGGAACAAAACACAAAAGCAGACTATCTAGCTAAATTGGCCAGTTCCAAAGAAGCTTAGTCATTGGGATTGGTCCTAGTTGAAACGCTAACTGCTCCAAGCGTAAGCAAGATGGATATCAACTGTATTTTTGAAACGATCGAACAACCAGAAACATGGATTACACCGATCAAGGACTACCTCTCAAAAGATCACTCCCCGCAGGCAAGAACCAATGGAAAAACTTCGAAAGGCACCACGGTTCATAGTAAAGGATGGGATACTCCACCGAAGGGGATTATATACCCCCTTGCTGAAGTGTGTGACCAACGACGAAGCTCAAAGAATTCTTAAGGAAGTTTATGAAGGCGACTGCGGAGATCACATCGGGAGGCAAACCCTTACAAAGGAAGTCCTTCGGTATGGGTATTTTTGGCCGACAGTAAACCATGATGCAGCAGATTATGTCAGACGGTGCGACCAATGCCAAAATTTCGGCAAGATCAAAAGAACTCCTTCAACAGAGCTAACGTAGATGGTAAGCCTGTGGCCATTCGCAATCTCAGGAACCGGTTTGATTGGTAAATTGCCAATAGCCAAATATGCTATCGTTGTCATTGACTATTTCACTAAGTGGGCCGAAGCAGAACCACTGGCAACTATTACCACAAAGAAAGTTATTAACTTTGTCACTAAAAACATTATTTGTAGGTTTGGAGTGCCACAGAAGATCATTACAGATAACAGGACTCAATTTGAGAGTGATGAGTTCAAAGACTATTACAAACGCTTCCGAATCGAGAAAATCTTTTCCGCTGCTACACATCCGCAGGCAAACGGGCAAGTGGAAGCAGCAAATAAGATCATCAAGTCCACCATCAAAAAGCGGCTAACTAAAGCTAAAGGAAATTGGGTTGATGAACTTCCACTCGCACTATGGGCTTACAGGACAACACACGAATCTGCAAGTAGGCACTCTCTGTTCGCCCTGGCATATGGTTCAGAAGCAATGATCCCAGCCGAGCTGGAAGTCCCTCTCATTGAAGGAAAAATTTCAATCAAAGGTAGAACGATTAACTCCTGCTTGAGTCGCTCGATATAGTCTATAAGAAGAGGAAAGAAGCCGAACTAAGGACTGCTGCTCACCAGAAAAGGGTCGTTTCAATTCCAAAGTCCATAATCGTACTTTATAAGTAGAAGACCTTGTCCTCAAACGGGTCTACCCTGTACCAGGAGCATTCGAACCAAACTGGGAAGGGCACATGTGATCGGCCAGAAGCTAGGGGATGGCACATTCAAACTAACAACCATTAATGGAACCCAAATTCCTCAAGCTTGGACAGTGAATCGCTGCGTCATTACTTTATCTAAGATTATCTTATGTATTTACTATTTCCACAAATAAGCCATCTCGGAACACCAGAGGCATTGTAAATAAGCAGAATTTGCCCAATTTTCATTAATAAAATTCCTTTGCTTTCTGAACCAATGAAACTATGTTCACAAAAGTAACCTGCTGAGTCGTCGAGGTCAAATCGACTCAAAACCATCTAATCACTACTTGAGATAGTGGAACCACGCTTGAGTATGCCCCATCTACCCGTCGAGTCGACGGAAACAAATTGACTCAAACCATTGGATTGATGGAACTCGATCCCCGCCTTCTAAGAACTAGTGTTGCTCCGACGACACCGGGAAGGCCCAAAATCTAAGTCGCGCACCACCTATTGGATTGTGGAATCACATCCAAGCAAACATAATTACCTAAGTTGCACATTTCGTAAGCCGTGTATTTCTTCTAGGTTCGCAAAACTACGACCAGGCAAGCCTCGATCCCACTGCGCGCATTTCGTAAACCGCACACTACTACCTAGATCAGCAAAATTGCATCCAAAGATGAGGAACTCTCATATTGCAAAAATTCACATACCACCCTAGGGGCTAAGAAAATAGCACTCCAAGGAGCGATACGTGTGTCGCGATAGCCTGAATGTTAGCACCGCGATGAAATCACTTAACAAAATCCTAAGTAATTGGTGTTTCTCCGGCATTGCCAATCACTTAAATATGTAATCACTTGAGTGCGTAAGTTACTCATCGTGAGGCCTCTAAAGAGCTTCGCATGTATCTCAAGCTAGAAACTCCCAAAGGTAGGAGTTGTAGTATAGGCCTGACTGGGGACACCCAATCTTGTATCAAGTGTTCGGAATAAATAGCCCCATGAACTAAGAGGGGGCACACACCAAGACTTAACCAAAGTAGCAAATACTTCACAGTTCTGTTATTCCAAACAAAGAATTTTGGCAGTAATTACGGGACTAAATAAAACAATGATGAATAAAAAAGAGTGACATAAGTGCATTAATCATGAAACATAGATAAGTAGACAAGTGAAGTTGCAATCAAAATTTCAACAGTTTTATTGCTTATAATGTTTTTCATGTACAACAACAAATAGCAGGAGCCATGCCTACACAATATCGGCCAAGAAGAGGGAAAAAGGAAAACACAAACACCATTGTTACAACAAAAAAAAGTGTTAAGTGCAGACTCTGCACTTGTACAAAAGGCAACTAAAAAGTAAAAAGAAAATCATAACTTCTTGTCACTGCTTCCCCTCTCGCCTTTTCCACACCGATCAATAATTTCTCAGGCTTCTTTCCACCAGAGGCGATCTCGCTCTTCGAAACAGGGCCACTAGCGGACCCTCCTTTGCCTTTGTGCTTGTGGGATCTATAAGAACCCTTTGACGACTTTTTCTGCTCTTCAACCTTCTCCTTCTTTACCGCTATCATCTGCTGCTCGGCCTCTACTTTGTTTGATTGGCTTGCTTGATCCGCCAACACCCATATATCAGTAGCTACCAAGCCTTCCTCTTGAGATATGGAGGGGTCATCCAAACCATGTAGCATTGCAATTTGCTCAGAGTGCAAACTGGGTTGCAAGCTAGATGCGGAGACGATGGTTGATGCAGTCAGAATGGCAGCAGATCCAGTGTCGTAATGAGGAGGTAACTTGGAAGGAAGAGAGGGTTGATCTACAATATCATAATAAAGGGTGGTTATCTTGGCAATTTCATCAGAAGTAAATTGGAAGTCTTCAAGCATGGGAGAGATAAGGAAATTACCTGCTACAGGGGTCTGCTCATGACTTCGAAGACTTCACCATTGCCCTCCTTTGACGGATGCACAATTATGGGAGAATTGGGAACAGTTCCCTCATCAGCACAAAAATGCGAAGACAACTTACTGGGACCTGAAGGAAAATAACCATTTACAGTCTTAGCGGCAGCCGCAACATCGATGGCTTCCTGTTCCCTCTCCAGTCTTAAGATTTCCTTGCCCTCTTCTAGAACTTGGTGTGATTCTTCTTTTAGGTATGCCTGAACCAACTCTTCTTCGGTGTAACCGCCACCCATGTCTTTGAATCGGGTCGAAATCTCCTTCCAGATTACAGCAAGCGTACGGGGAACAACGGACCCAAGTAATTGAGACTCCCTTGATGCAGCAGGGAGTTAACATAAAAGAACAAAATGGTAGCATCCAAGTCTTCCATCTTCTTTGTGAAGGTATCTTAAAGCTCTAAAAAGCTAGCTTCTCTGCTGGCCTACTCCATTGCCAGCTGATTTTTCTTAACATCTGAAATCGAAATTTGTTCGCGAAGAGAGGCAATTTCTTAAGCTTGTTCGGCGATGGTTTTCTTCTACGTTTCAACCATCGTCTTGCTTATCTTCAACTTTTCTTTTAAGGCCACCTCATCAGTGTAGCATTTCTTTATTTCATCTCTGAATATGAGTGCGGCCCGGTCGGTGAATTCTTTCAGCTCCTTAAACAAAGATGCACTTTTGCTCAGTCTCTTGAGGGCATCATCCCCCTCTCTCAGCCTCTCAATCTCCGCATCACGATCCGCGAGCTGCTTCTCGTACTCATCCTTTTCAGACTCAAATGAGAGAGTTTCTTGGTAGTTGTTTTGATTGACAATGGATAGCTACATGTATAGTTTTTCCCACCCTTCGGCTTGCTCCAAACCGCTCTAAATTGCTTCCAATGGGGTGAGTAGGATTCATCGCGAACCGACTTCAAATTTGGCTTGTCAAAAACAACCCTCCATAAGAACAAGTTAGGGAAGGAAGCTTGCAGATGCGGGGGACCAGCGAGGAGAATGTAAGGCACACGCTTGGAAATTGAGAAAGAGGCAATCATAACAGCATGAGTGGAGGAGGTTACGACACTGGAAGCAGGAACGCTTATCCCAGTGGAAGAAGGAACGCTTACCCTAGTCGGGTTTTTCCTTTTCTCATAGCCACTTCCTTGATCACGACCTTGATCTTTCTTGGCTAGACGGCGCTCTTTCGCCTCCCTATCCTTTCTCCTCATCCTCTCCTCATCGATCTCCCGGGAAGCGTGCTACCTGGAAGAGTATCTCTGCGAACGCTGAGACTCTAATACTCGATCAAGATCATTGTAGAAGCCACGAGACATGATTCTTGCAGCAAATGATAAAACAGCTTTAGGAAAGAGGCATTTGATGAGCTGAAACATCCTAGAAATAATAATAATATAAAGTGTGTGATCCTAGTGAAGTGTGTGCTACTGTTTAACGACCCCAGCAGAATACACAAACCAGATCGATCATCGACTAATGTCAGGACATTGATTCCTGTAGGGATGATCTGAGTAAGCTGGGAAGGCAACCTCTTCGAAATGAAGTCATCCATCAAGTCACCCATATTCACAAAAATGTCGCTTGTATCTCCCAAGTCAATATTGACACCTTCCAGCATAGAGCTTGATTTAGGTTCGTCCTTAGGATAAGCTCTTTTAATGAGCACTTTCGAAGGAGGTGAGGAAGCATGTCCAGGGCTCAACTCCAAGGCCTTGTCTCCTAAATTGACGTCACCCTCATCAGAATCCCGATATATTTCTCCCTCGTTCAGAGTGCTCCTCACTGATCTCTCCTTCCTCCTTCCCTTCAATCAACAGAGCCTTGCCCTTTTGTTGAATAAACTCTTCTTCTTTCTCCTCGTGGATCGATGGTATTTTAAGCAGACTGTCGACCCCGACTTGAATTTGGATCTTCTCAAGGATCTTCTCCAACCCATCGGATGCATCACTTTCTTCTTTCTCGTCATAATCATCATCTTCACCGGAGTCATGGGAAGAGGAGACAAAACGAGTCTGGGTTCTGGAGCGTTAAGGAGCGCTGACGAATCTAATAGACCTCCTAGGGTGTAAAAGCCCACATCAGCGGAGATCTTTGTCTGTGAACAAGAACCTGATTGTGCACTCTTGAGTATTGACCGCTTTCAAGGCGCTAAGAACAGTGCCAAGTGCCGAATCCTTGTTAATCTTCGAAAGAACTGTAAGGAATATGGGATCATTCAGAAGACTTGTAGCAATTAAAGGAATTTCCAAGCATGGTGAAAGAAACTCACCCCCCGTAGTCCATAAACTGGTGAATCCCTCTAGACATTTAGCGAAAAAGAACTAGTTTTTAAATGAAGGAACTTTACTAGGAAGATCCGTTATAAATTTCCGGCTACGTTGCACCTTGATGTAAACGAGTGAAGGGTTAGCCTCTCTCTTTTTGAATAATAGAAGATATTTCAACTAAGAAAAATTCAGGGCACGATTGTGCATCCGCATGAACAGAACATATAAGCAAGTTAGCATGGCATATCCTTTTGAAAAAATTTAGAATAGAGCCAACCCTATGTTCTGAAGCATTGTCATTAAGAAGTGGTTGAACGAGGGCACTGCACCATACATACACATATACCGGTGGCAAACCATGTATCCATAAGGTGGCCTATGAGCAAATTCTCCACTTGATGTAGAAGTACAACATCCTTTAGGATACCATATTGGGAGCAAATGCTTCACAACATTCGGTGTGTAAGAATTGAAGGAGCTTTCTTCGGAGGATCGAGCAAGACTCTAAAGTTAGGAGGAGTACAACCGACGACAGGACCGACTGGAATCAGGCGACCATATTGACCTGAAGTTACGAAAGTAGCGGATCCCACTGGGATCGACGATGATTCCGCTTTAGAAAGAGGTGAGTTTCCCTAATTGATTTGCACCGAGAATATTTGCGCATCATTCTATATAAGAAAGCTTGTATTCAAAATGATCAGGTATGCCTAATTTATAAACTATTGGCTCTAGCGTAGTTGATACTTCACTACAATAAATTGTGATTTTAGTTGCAATATAAAGCAGCATTTGAAGGTTAAATGCTACTATTTATTTGACCTTCTATAATTGCAGCGTCTTACTTGAAGATAAGTTCAGGCACGAGCTTTTTTTCATTCCTGCTTACCATGCCACCATCTAATTTTCATTGTCTTTTGGTGCCAGCGCCAAAACAAAATCAAAACCTAAAATTTATGCAAGTCCAACTCCTCTTCTCAAACCTCTTAAACATCCACTGTCCAGAGATCGTCCCACGTCCAAAGAAAACAGGATTTTCTGGAGTCTGATATTATCTCAAAGAAAATTGATATTATCACGAAGCTTTCCACGATCAGATCTAAGGTTTGACTTTGTATGATGATCGACACCACTTGGAATAGATCTGCCGCCTGGAAGCTTGAACGTCGCCTAGAAATTTGTGCAACTGTCGCCAATAGTTGGAGGTAATGAAGTTTCCAAAGTTGATAAAGCCGAGATCTAATGATGGACGGAAGCTTGCGATTCATGAAACTGATGATTATAATGATGAAATACTGGCAGCGAACTGCTTATCTGAGTTGGTGGTTGAGACTAGCGAATCTGAAGGTACTTCCTTGGTTATGGTTGTTGATAACCTTTTAGATTCCTAAGAAATCATGATTGATTTTCATATTAATTTTTTTTGAATTTTGAATTTTATCTTGATGCCTGCTTTTTTTCGGTAATGATATTTCTAGATTGTTGTTGTGCTGAAGCTTTGCCATAAATATAGATAGTTCAATATTGTTGATCGAAAGTAGATAAAACCAAGGTCATGATTGCAACTGAAGTGCTTGTTGTTTAGCGTTTCAAAAGATGGTGAACTAAGATGCTAATTTTGAACTAATGGATATGATGTCGATAGTGGTTTACAACTTTTACATCTTCATATTATCTCAAAGAAAATTACTTCATAAAATAATTCCTTGTGTTTATATACATATGAAATTGGTGGAAATAAGAATCAGAAATGAAGACAATGTAATTTTGGGTCAGTTAAGATATTGACTATGGAGATGGAACCGAGTGACAGAGAAATATGTAGTGTTTAGTTATGAATTCAAGGGTATTCCAAATTCTAAGCATACAAGTTCAGTGTTCATGTTGTACGCAAGTATACTACCAACATGCAAGATGGAACAACTATGTATTGTCAAAAGTTTCATTGTCTAGTATTTAGCAACAAATAAAGTATTCATCAAATATTCATATAGATAAAAGTAAAAGAAAATTCCAAAAGTTCACAATACAAAAAGTAATGCCACCTATTACTTTAACAATTAGATTACAACCAATCAAATCAGATAGTGCAATGCGTGCAATTTAGAGAGACTTCTTTAGGATTTTAATTCAAGATTGATATAATAACAGAGAAGGATTCTTGAATCTTGCATATTATTCAGATGACTAAGATTTAATCTGAAGCTTATCTTAGCATGTTATATTATACAATCTGAGACAATGAAATCCAGTCAAAAGATTACCGAAAATATATATACATGTACTTTGAGACTACAACCCAAATAAAATGGAAAAACAAACACCCAAATAGATCAACACCTTTTTGTATGATCTGTCAAACTGAAAAAAGAAGAAGAAGATTCAACAACAACAGAACAACATATAATCCAGACCCTCTTGAAATTCCACTTAGATTTGAGACAACCAGATCGTCCCCACCACCGAAAGATGTAAATGTTGTCAACCAAACAAAATAAAAACCAAACGTAAAAGAAACCATAAGAAAAACACATAATATAATGATGAATTAGTAATGTTAACATATGTGATGACAAAAAGTAAATTTCAAGTATTTTCATGAATAAACATACGCGAAGTAAAATAAGATGATTTATTTCTGTTTTGTATATTATTGTGATCGCCTCATTTTCAGTGACAATGAAAAGTTGAAAAAAGAACCAGAAAAGTATCAAAAACATATAGAACAATCTGGTTAGGTATATGCACTTCATAGTGCTATCAAAAAAATATACCTATGGCTTGTGGATAAAGGTTTGGGATTTATTTGTTTTTACATCAGTGTCAGTTGCTCAAGAGTTCAGAAATTTACATAGTTACTAAGTAGGTAAATTTACAGGAGTTCAAAATTTTACATAGTTAACGAGTAGTTAAAATAAATGCACTACTAAATACATCTAAAAATATACATAGTTAAATCAAAATATCTAGCTATATGCAGTCAAATAGTTAAATAGAGTTGTGACTTTTTGCTGATAATCGGATAGCAAATGGGTCGTTGGATAATTATCTCTTTGCTGATGATGGTAACAATTATAGTAGCCAAAGCATGACTAATAGATTGCTGTCATGGAAAGCTAGATACAGAATAGCTGTTGGAGTTGCAAAGGCATTGACATACCTTCATCATGAGTGCCTTGAGTGGATTATGCATTGTGATGTGAAGCCTGAAAACATACTTTTGGATACTGAGTTTGAGCCAAAAATAGCAGATTTTGGGTTGGTGAAGTTGTGGAAGGGAGGTGGGGTTGGCTTAGATGTGTCATAGATAAGAGGAACTAGAGGTTACATGGCACCTGAATGGACTTTGAATCTTCCAATAACTGCAAAAGCTGATGTTTACAGCTTTGGGTTGGTGTTACTAGAAATACTAATGGGCACCAAAGCATCAAGTGGTGATCTGATGAGTTTGATTTAGATTCTGAAAACTAAATTGCAGAAAAAAGGAAACCGTGTTGGAAATTATGTTGATGGAAAACTGAACAGAGAATTTAACTGCAAGCAAGCAATGCTTATGATGAAAGTGGCGGTTTCTTGTGTGGAAGAGGAAAGGACTAAGAGGCCCAACATGGATAGCGTTACTCAAATGCTTGTGTCTGAATACTGATTTAAACAATATACGTAGTATTGTCATAGATAATGTTAAGAGAATAAATTTTGTTTCAGAGATAAAAATGATTGTCATACTTACATACTCCACGATTTCTACTTTTGACAAAGTACTTTGTTTTTCTTTGCAAAGATTTGTTCTTGTTGCTATAAATTGATACTCAATGCAGAAAAGCATTAATCAAGTTATGAGCTAAAATAAGGTTGAAAGAACTATAAAGAATAAAAACATATTGAGAAGAGATCAATAACAAATTAGAGTGGCATACATCCTTCATTCCTTGTTATGATCATCAATTATTGCTATAATTTTGTTATATCTAATAATGAATCAATTGTGCATGAGAGAATGGCACAGCTAAGAAGAAAAAAACTGGAAAATATTTTGATGTTTCCAATAGTTCTTTGGGAGTAAGTTTTCCAGCAACATCAGTTGTTGTGAGAAAATTATTCACATTTTCTTCAGTACTTATTTCTCTAGCAACATCAACTGTCAAGAGAAAGTCATTGTTGTTATTTCAAGTTTATAAAGTTAATCTTTACAACAATAATAAGGTGCTGAGAATCATTGTTGTTTAAGTTTAAGTTAATCTTAACAAGATAATGCACACTTTATACAATAATGATATCTTAAGAAACAAATGCTCACAACTTTACTTGACTTATGTGTTAGAGGTGGTTAGTTGTACATATGTATTATTTCTATGCAAGTCGTTGCATAAATTCTTTCTGAACTATTAACCTTGTTTGCGTTAAGTTAATAGTAGAGAATACATATTGATTTTATGGTTTGATATCTTCTAAATTACACCAGTTTGAAGAAAACACTAAATATCTCAATTCTAGGCCACCTTTCAAATTCTTCTTCATCCTGCTTTGGGTCCACTTTCGGAGGGTGCTAGACAAAAGGTATTCCTATTGTTTCTTTAGCTCTTCAGTGTTATTTTCTAATTTTGTCAATTGTTTGTAATAACTTTATATGGTATTGCTCTCACACTTCACCTCTCAATACCTGATACTAACATTTTTTCCTTATACACCCAACTTCTCATGCATGCGATTATTCAATGGCTACTTCTTAGCAATACAACCTTTTGTGTTTCTAATTCAATTGCCAGAATAAATCCAAATCAATCAAAAGTTGCACACTGAGTCACTGACATTACTAGGATGGAATCTGTTATCCAAATCATCTAACAAAGGAGTGCTAAATTACATGTAGTAAACATTTCTTCTGCATGAAATGCCATTACGCTCTTTTTAAGCTTCCTTTAAGGTAACTTCCTTTTACCTCCACTCAAGCCATTTTTTGGAATAAGCACAAAGGTTCCTGATCCTAAGATTTGCAAGGCCGCCAAGGTGGAATGTGAGCAGCTGCTGCAACTCCACATTTGGCACTGAGAATAAACTATTAACGAAGAAAATTGTTAAAAAGCTTCAATCTTTTCTGTAGCACTCCATTTTAAATTTGAAAACAGTACAGATGATGGAGTTGTAAAGAGTAAATTTAACGTGCAATTAACAATTTCCAAAACTAAACTAGAATGAGGAACAATTATCTCTTACTTCTTGTTTAAGATAATGTGGATCATAGTAATTCTTCTTCAATTCTTAGTACTAGTAACACGGATGGTCTTTACATTCTATCAACCAAGTGTACAACAATTCAGTTGCATGCATATCTAAACATATATGATGTACCTGCGTTAAATATGTAATGTAATATCGAGGATTCATGCTTTAAATGTTTCAAGTAAACATAGATGTTTCTTTTGGTAGATTGTGTAACATTTTTTTGATTCTTTCCGCAGTTTTGCGGTGGCTCTATTTCAGCAGGTTCTGTACTACAGATAGAAGTAGCAGAGTTTTTATGGAGGGATGTCGAGGTTTGTGTGTGTATATACACACACACACACCCCCCTTTTAGCTCTCATGCTTTGTGTTTATGTACATTTTTATGCATGTATGAAATATTATTATTTTATCTCAAATCTCAGCTTGATGGAATCCTTGTTATTCTTGCTGAAAATGTAATGGGCTCGTTAAAGGAAAATGCAGATGGCGAACCAATAATTCAATATGGACACAGGTAATATTCAGGGTAAAAATTCCAAATGATTTTATGCTAGGTTGATTTATTTTGTCCATGCGTGATGGTAGATGTGGGAGATGCAAATTGCAAAATGTCAAGGTGTTGAACAAAGGAATAAATTGGATGTCTAGTGATAATGTTTACTGGAAACATGACGTTCAAATATTTGAAAGTTTAAAGATTATTTTACGAGGAAATGCAGAATTTGAAGCCACAAACGTAGTTTTGCAGGTGAATATATTATTTCTTTTGCAGTATAACGGAACTTCAATCAAAGGACTGTGTCCGGGCAGGTTCGAATCCCAGCGCCAAACCATCAGTGGGAGTTTCAACGTTAAGCATCCGTGTGCGACGACTAAATAAAAGCGGGGTAGACACACGGCGTGGGGTTTACTTAAGTGAGTATCAATGAATACCATGATCTTAAGGTTCCCCATGATCTCAAAAAAAAAAAAAGGAAATGTCTATTTGAAAACGAAAAGTAATCCGTTTAGCAAGATATTTCGTACTATTAGGCATCTTATATACTTCTTCCCTTACGTCCACGTGTTTATTCTACAGGGAGATCATGTATTTGAAGTCCCAGACGGCTACAGAAGGTATATTGTATCAAATGAATCAAGTTCTGCACCTTAGTACTCTTGTTACTCTCTGTATTCTATGTTTAGAACATAATATAAATGGGAATTGTTTTGCAACAACCATATTTGATCATTATCTTTATGGTTAAGAAAAGATATAAACAGGAAACTCGTAGACCAAGAAAACAAACCACTTAGGTTTAATGTGCGATAGATACACAATGCTTACGATGGAGTCAAATATGGATGTATTTTGTAGCAATACTATGATAAATGATACACCTTAACTTTATCAACTAGTGACTAGGGGTAGGAAACAAATCTTTTCAACACATTCGAGCAATGAAATTTAAGAACTATAGCATTAGAATTTGTAAAGCTCGAATACCAATGTCTGCACAAGGAGTAGTCACCATATGTAAGCTCAAGCTATTTGCTTACTATGCTAGCTGATTGTGTTATTAATTTTGTTGTTGCTAACAAAGAAGAGATCAGGAAGATGAACGATTCTGGAGCTGTTAGGAGCACGGTGAGAGTTTTTAAAGTTGTTTTCTGTTTTTTCTTCTTAAGATTGAGTTGAAAAGGTAGTTTTTAGTATTTTTTCCCAAAAATTATTATTTACAAAATTGACGATACATTTGGTCGTTTAAATCAAGAGCTATGTCCATACAGACAAAAATCACTATGCTATCATCAGTTGATGTTTGCAACTTTTTTAATTTCTTTCTTTTATGGATTTCACTATATCCCGTCTTAAACTATTTAAATGTCTATAAAATGATTCAGCCTTTTGAAATAATAGACTGTTGCAGAAGGGAAGGAAAAAGAAGAAGAAGAAACCCTGATACGTACTTTGTATATTAAAATGTTGATACAAAAGCATGTGTACTACATGCCGAAAATTAGTATATTTGCATTTTTTGGTGAATGTGCTAGTTTGGCATGCACACATACCAAATAAAGGAGGAGGTTGTATCCAAACTTGATTCAACCCTCTAGAATCCAAGTATTGCTTGAAATGAAATACACTACTCAAAAAAGCTTCAATCAATTCTATAGCACTCCATTTTAATTTTGAAATAGTATAGAGGATGGAGTGCTAAAGGGTAGATTTAGCCTACGATTAACAGTTTCCTAAACTAAACTAGAACGAGGAACAGTTATATGTTACCTTTTGTTTAAGATAATGTGGATCATAGTAATGCTTCTTCAATTGTCAGTATTAGTAACGCAGATGGTCTTTACACTTAATCAACCAAGAGTTCCACAGTTCAGTTGCATGCCTATTTGAAAAATATGATGTACCTTCCTTAAATATGTAATGAAATATTGATGATTCCTGCTTTAATGTTTCAAGAAAACATAGATGTTTCTTTCGGTAGATTGTGCAACATTTTCTCGATTCATTCTGCAGTTTTCTAGTGGCTCTATTTCAGCAGGTTCTGAACTACACATAGAAGTAGCAGAGTTTATATGGAGGGGTGTCGAGGTATACATATTCCTTTTATCTCTCATGCTTTGTGTTTCTGTATATTTTTAATGCATGCTATGAAATAGTATTATTTTATCTCAAATCTCAGCTTGATGGAAACCTTGTTATTCTTGTTGAAAACGTAATGGGCTTGTCAAAGGAAAATTCAGATTGTGAACCAATAATTCAATACAGATGCAGGTAATATTCAGATAAAAATTCCAAATGATTTTATACTAAGTTGATTTATTTTGTTGCTGGTCATTGCACACTGTCTCCCTCCTTATGTTTAAGTTTAAGTTAATTAAAATATAAGTTATGACATTTTAAGTTTTAGCAATTAAGATAATTTATAAGTTTAATAATAATAACGACGACGACGACGATAATAGTAGTAGTAGTAAACAATAGTTTGAATAAATTAACTAAGTTTTATAAAAATTAAATACGTTTATAAAAGTTAACTAAGTATTGTGTAAAACATAACAAGTTTATAATAATATAATAATAAACTAAGTTTGATAAAAAATTAACTGAGTTTATAATAATAATAGTAGTAAGAATAAACTATAATTTGATAAAAATTAACTAAGTTCATAATAATAATAACAAATTAACTAAGTCAATTATGTTTTATAATTATAATTATTAATAATAACAACAATAATAATAAAAACTAAGTTTACAAAATTAACCAAGTTAACTAAGTTTTATAAAAATTAAATAAGTTTATGAAAATTAACTAAATTTATATTAATAATAATAATAAATTTACTAAGTTTATGAAAAATTTATAAGTTTGAAATAATTTAGAAAAATTAACTAAGTTAATAAAGTTTAAGTTTGAGATAATTTATAAGTTTAAGTAAAGTAAATACAAGTTATGATATTTTATGTTTTAGCAATTGAGATAGTTTATAAATTAATAATAATAATGCTAATAATAATAATAATCAATAGTTTGAGTAATTTGACTAAGTTTTATAAAAATTAAATACGTTTATAAAAATTAACAAGTTTATTATAATAATAAAAAAAAAATTTGATAAAAAGTTAACTAAGTTTGTAATAATAGTAATAATAATGCTAATAATAAACTATAATTTGATAAAAATTAATTAAGTTTATAATAATAATAAATTAACTAATTTAACTATGTTTTATAATTAATAATAATAACAACAAAATTAACAAAAACTAAGTTTATAAAAATTAACTAAGTTAACTAAGTTTTACAAAAATTAAATAAGTTTATAAAAATTAACTAAGTTTACATTAATAATAATAAATTAACTAAGTTTACAACAACAATAATAAATTAATTGAGTTTTTGAAAAATTTATAAGTTTGAAATAATTTATATAAATTCACTAAGTTGATAAAGTTTAAGTTTAAGATAATTTATAAGTTTAAGTTAATTAAAATATAAGTTAAGACATTTTAAGTTTTAGCAATTGTTATAATTTATAAGTTTAATAATAATAATAATAAACAATAGTTTAAATAAATTAATTAAGTTTTTATAAAAAAATAAATACGTTTATAATAATTAACTAAGTATTATAAAATTAACAAGTTTATAATAATGATAATAAACTAAGTTTGATAAAATTAATTAAGTTTGATAATAAGTTAACCGATTTTCATAAAAATTAATCTAATTTTTATAAAAATTAACCGAATTTTTAAAAATTAACAAAGTTTTATATAATTTAACTAAGTTTTATAAAAATTAAATAAATTTATACAAGTTAATTAGGTTTAATTGGAATTTAACTAAGTTAATAAGTTTTATAAAAATCAAATTAGTTTATTATTAAAGTTAACCAAGTTTTATAAAAATTTACCCGAATTAACTAAGTTTTATAAAAATTATTTAAATTTAGTAAAAGTTTGACTAAGGATGTTAGATTTACTTTAAATATGCAAAACAGTTTCATAATCATTTGTTGATTGTTAAATTTGTGTATAGGTAATTAACTTTTTAGGAGTAAAGACCAGCCACATTAAAGAATTATAGGCAATCAAGTAATGAACATGGCTTTAATTGTTATATATATTATATCATTTTATTAGTACTTGTTGTGTAAACTTCTTTATGAATGGTTATGGATTTTATGTGAATTTGCATATTTAGTCGAAAAACTATTATCGAAATAGTTGTAGATATCATATTTAATTATGTGATTAACGTGTTTTTTCAATTGTTTGAATACGATGATTATGTGATTGATTGTTGGTTAAAATACGATGATTATGTGATTGATTGCTGGTTTTAATAAGAATTGTTTGAGTGGTGGTTGGAAATGGTACAAGCCATTAACAGGAAACGGTAGCATATACAGTATGCTGCAAAGCAGTTAATAACTTTTAGTAGCGTTTTAAAACCGCTAGAAATAAATATAAACAGCTGCGATACGACTTTTGTAGCATTGTAAAAACGCTATCAAAACTTTTAGCAGCATTTCAGTGAATGCTGCGATACGATGACACTTTTTGTAGGGTTTCTAAAACGCTACAAAATGTCAAGTTTTGGTAGCGTTTTCTACAACGCAACAAAAAGTTTCAGACTTTTAGTTGCATGTCGTATCACAGCGTTCACTGAAACGCTTCTAAAAGTTTTGGTAGCGTTTTTTCAACGCTATGAAATGCCTTTTGTGGTGTAGTGCTTGAAATATGGAAGATAATTGACGTGTACCAACCACCGATCGGATTCCAAGTATTAACCAGGGGTGCGTGTGATGTGATCTAAGTGAGAATTGGTTCGGTGTCCTGAACGCTGTAAACAAACCATTTTGTGTAGATGGCTCACTCATACCAGAAAGAGCGATCCATATCACTTGTTAATTTCTTTTCTTCTATACTTACCCTTATCGATCAACGATCGATAATGTATTCGCTATCCAAAGCGACACGAAAAACCCTTCCTATTCCAGGTACACCGACTGTGCAATGACGGGACCAATCCAAAACAAGCAACTATAAACCGATGGGTCTGAATCGAGTAGAGAATTCTCAGCGTAAGATGATTTTAGTTCTCTGAAAAGTGATAACTGCATAAAATGCATACAAGACGCTACGCTAAGCTATTATCACCTCTCAGAAAAAAAAAACTCACTTTGCAAGACGCTATGCCTGGATCAACTATGTAGCTTGGTGCAAGTTAACTCTGACTCTGTGGATGAAGATAGCAAAACATGTCAAGCACCAAGGCAAAACCTTAGCTTCGTTTCATGAAGATTTCAAGACTTGATTTAATATCTTCTTCCACAAAGTCATAATCGTCTCAAGTCTTCCACTGTATCCGTTGCCAGCACAACTTCATCACCGATCGATAGTGTAATAATGCGTCAAAATTCACTTCACCGACCTTCGAAATTGAGAAAACTGATTTGATCTCCAATTCAAGATAGCCCAAACTAGGATATTGAATGATTTGGATTGGCAGTACCTCAAAATAGGAATAATCTCGACGACGGCGGCTCCAAGAGGCGGTAGTAGGTGGCACTGGTGGTAAGATCGACATTGATGGCTCCTAAGAGGAGGGTGAGCTTAGACCGGCAAGCAAAGGGCTCGAAGGGATTAGATCGGCTAGAGGATGAAAGCTCGTGTCAAATGGAAATAAAGTGAAGTGGAGGGGTTGGCTCATATAAAAAGAAAGAGAAAGGTGAACAAATTATAAAGTACTTGGATCAGTACCGATCCAATCCAATTGGGTTAGTACCGATCCAAATTTTCTCCCTTAAATGGTCTCAAATTTTCCCTATTCGATCTACTCAATGTTCATATTCATTCTGGAAATTATCAAGTCGAGATCACTCTGTAATTATGAACAATGGAGATTCAGAACTAAGGACTGGACAGTTAGCTGGTATGTCATAGATAGGTTTGCAAGATGGTCAGACACGACCAATGAGACTCCTTAAAATAGAAACCCAAAGATAAACAATTCCAGAGCACGCCTTGTTTTTAACGAAAGCGAACTCTGAGGGCAAATGTTAATCGGGTTTTTAACCCAGTAGAATTCAATGGGAGTTGGAACATTCAGATTAAACCAGAACGACTCAAAACTTGATCGGAAGGCCCAAAAGTACAAGATAAAAGAGCCTAAGAAGTTTGGACCATTTTAGGCAAACGTTTCGGATCGGTACCGATCCAATCCAATTAGATCGATACCGATCCAAAAATATATCTTTATAGATCTCTATTCCACTTGTCTTACACTCCTATGTCTCCGCTAAGCTTATCTACCAAGTTTGATAACATTCCAAGCATCCGAGTTGAAGAAGTGATGACTTATCCGATTCAAATCATAGTTCAATCTAACCTACATGTGAATCATCGTCAAAGCAAGTCAACAAGCTACGAAACTGCATTGAGAGCATTGTAATCATGCAAGAAAGACAACCAAATGCTCAAAGAATCAAAAATGCTTAATTATTTGGATCGGTTTCGATCCAATTGGATCGGATCGGTACCAATCCAAATACTTTTCTCCGATGACCTTTAATCTTTCTGGACTTCCTCTGTGTGACGAATGCAGGCCTCTGACAAAGTGGTTTTGGTCCAAGTGCTCTCCAACTCCTGTAAATAAATCCCATTTGCAATAGGAAGAAGATTGGCTCTAATCTCTGCTGAAACTTTGCCATTGTTTCTTCACTCTTTTTCTCCCTCACAACAGACTTTAAAGAGGAACCTGAGATCCTTTCAATTGTCACTAATGATGGTGGCTAGATCTAACTTAGAAAAGAAGAATCATATTGTAAACCAAACTCCTTTGTAACAGCAGTTGATCGGTAAAAGCTATAAAGTATATGTAGGCTTCGTTAACAGCCTAACCACTATAAAAATCTCTTGTCTCTTTACTTTTTTGCGATTTACTATTGCTTTTTCTATTTTATTTGCCTTGATAAACAGGGCTAGTGTTTTCACACTCAATCACAGTGTTGATCCATTTTTTGGGTTAACAATGACAGTCATTATAAGCATACAGTATGTCAAGGTACAAGAGGTGTCCACATATCTGCATTGGTACTACATCGTTTGACATCCCTAAGGTGATAAAACAATTGAATAACATAGCATACATCATCCATCCTCACATCCACACACTTAGTGCGTTGGATATATGGTACTCGTATGACCCCATTTCAATAGTAAGGGACTACTCAACATCCCCAGTTTCTTGGTACTTGAATTTATGCTACTCAAAGAGCCAGGACCTAGACTATCATCACATTAGTCCAGGGTAAACAAACCAAAACATCGTGTGATCATGGGAAATCATCACAACCCTAAGTGAGTGTCCTCACATACCCATGCTTTACGAGTACACATCAAAACACTATGAATATCAACAATCCCTTTACATATTCATCCATAACAAAGCTCATCCTAGAACTATCCTCACAACTCCCATTTCAAGCCATCACGGTTGAGAACTATTCTAGACAGCCATCGTTAGTCATAGAATGCCATCGTGCGTCCCATTACCTTCCTCCAATAGTTCCTTCAATCCGGCTAGTCTGCATCCTAAAGTATATTTATCCATCATCGAAGCCATTATTCCCCATCAAGTAATCATCGTCTATCCAAACTACCCTCGAGCCATAATCACCACCAATCCAAGCTACCTCTGAGCCATGATCAGCTACTCTCCAAGCTAGGAACAATACCTTCCCAAGCTACCCTCAAATGATGGTCATTTGCATTTGTCTTCCCAAGCCACCACCGAACTAGGAACTCCACCAATCTAAGCTACCATCGTAGTAGGAACTAACCGATCTAAGCTACCACCAAACTAGGAACTACACCGATCCAAGCTACCATCGTACTAGGAACTTCAATGATCCAAGCTACCACCAAACTAGGAACTTCACTGATCCAAGCTACCACCAAACTAGGAACTTCATCGGTCTAGGCTACCACTAAACTAGGAACTTCACTGATCCAAGGTACCATCGTGGATAGCACGTTGACTGGATCAAACCCCATGGATTGGTACCGATCCAAGGGGACCGATCCCATATTTAGCCAAATTCATACGATTTTGGCTCCATTTCATTCCTACTACTCCCTTTTCTCCAATCCATAGCTCACGTCCTGATCCCATACTCCAAACTTGCATGCTTTTGTTTCCCCCATCGATCCAAATTCTGGATCCATACCGATCCAAGAGCCAACTTGTGCTTTAATGCCCATATTTTGACCATGCGAACTCCAAATGATCTGAAACTTGGTGCGCAACCTTATAAGGCCTTCTTTCTTACCCCATATCAATCGCACCAAGATCTGATAACTTTGAGTTCCTAAATCGTCGACGATCCAAGAACTAATCCTAAGCTTAAATCGCCATCTGATCGGCGTTTTCAACCATTCAAACATAGAGCAATCGTACATTTATCATATATAAGCATTAACAATAGCCAAACATCCAAATCTATCATTTTAAAGAGATCTAAATCAAATGTGAAGGTTAGTGATCCATAAGAACATGGTTAGGGATCCATAAGAATATGTTTTTACAAATCAAGTCCAAATAATCTAAAATTCATATATGGTCTAAAAACATTTTTAGTATTTTTAAATAATTTTTAAAACATCATTTAGGGTGTTTAATGAACTAATTAGTAAGTGAGAGATCTAATCGCTCACCTTAATCTAAATAAAAACCCAAATCCCCAAACGAATGGTAGAAGGCACAAAATCCAAGGCTCCTCTAATAGAAAATCTCTAATCCGAAGTGTTAATCATGCTAATCTCCTCTTAACTATGTAATTTGGCTCATTAAAGTAGGTTTAAGGGTTGCTTCTTAGTCAATGGAGGTCTCTAACTATTTTTGGTAGTTGTGAAATGATGGGGATGAGGTCCCATCAGCCTTCACTTACCTCTAAAACCAAAATGGGTTATGGGTCATAGCACTAATGACCTTAATTACCCACCTAAGTTGCTCAAAATCAAAGAAAACTTCAAACAGCCATAGCGCTCAAATGGATAATCCATTTTCTTAATATCACCATTCTACGGGAATAGAAACCATCATCCGGATCTAATGGAAATGGTTTTAGACCCTAACTTAGCTCCTATCAAAAGTTATAGTCCATATAAGATTTATAGGGTCAAAATAGTCGCATAGAAATTCGCCAAAAATCATGGATGTGGAAAATGTCCCCAAGAGTCATTTCCCAAAGTATTAAAAACATACAACCTCATATGAAAATAATATAAATATTTTATGATCCTTTGATACATAGAATATGGGTCGCCACAGTAACAGTGTTAGGTTGTGGATAAGAGGACTTGCTAGAAAGAGTTGTAAAAAAATATATTAATTCAACAAATTTGACATACCTAGAAACATTGATTTTTAATGTAGATGGATCATGACAATGATATGCACCAATTCTTTATAGTCATCACCAAAATTTTCAATAATTTTATCGGTGAGATCGTCTTTATCCATCGACGCTCAAACTCATTGGCACGTGCTTTGACTTCTTGTAGAAACTTGGAGATGCTTTGGGATCCCCTAGTAATACTTTTAAGCTGATTTTTCACAAGCTTAATACAAGCATGAGAAGGTTTTGCATAGGCATTGGCTATAATTTTACATTCTTCTCGCGAGGTCTTAGCGGAAGCAATAAACGGAATAATGGTAGGTGTGAGAAGTCGGTAAGTGGATTGAAAATTAGTTGATCTTGCCGAACCCATATGATGTGGTGTGGATTGGGTGTCGTGGCCTCGTTATTAGCGAAGGTGGCTAGTGGACATGGATTTGATCCATCATACTACTAAGTTAATTGTAACTAATGAGCAATGTTTGAAATTGGAGCTTCCATGACGCATAATTTTTATAGGTGGGTTTGAGTGGAGCTTGAGCAATGATGCTGACAGTGTTGAATGTTTGATGTAGACCATTTTTATTATGAACTATAATGGTTGGTTGACAATTTAAAAATGAAATCGTGATAGAAATAGTTAGGAAAAAAGTAAGAAAGATAAGATTGGTTGAAGCCTGAAAGTGCTCTAATATCATGATAATGAAAAGAATTCTATATGAATTCTACTACTATATTTCATTGACAAAGTACAAGATACATAGTACAAAGCTAATAGGTAGATCCTACATTTTAGGCATGAAATACTTTATAGGAATGAGTACAAAGTCAATAATATTTATTCATAAAACTAAGCCATTATTAATTTGAATAAATCTTCTTTGTTCTGTCAGTGAGTGTATTTTCCTTTTCATTTGTATGCTCAATTTTGTATTATATATTTATTATATTCAAAGCGCAGGTCACACGAATGAAAATGTGTTAACAAATCCAATATTTATAATTTGAAACTTCTATAACCATCACAACCATGTTTGGTTTATATTAGTATGTATAATCCTCAATACATGTCTATGTAGTATGTGGGTATACATTGATGAGAAAAATAGCTACAACTCGACCATGTATACTGATAAAGTAACCAAGATCCCCCCACACACATGCATGCATATATATATATATATATATATATATATATATATATCAAAGGGTTAACTACAATCCAAGTACGTAGCACTGGTTCACCATGATCAAGTGTTATGTGTTGTTTGACCTTATTAAATGTGAGAAATAACGATGATATGTCATTCTTCTATCAAACATTGTAGTTTATTAATTTTTTGGCTTTTAGTCTTTGTATTTTCCTATGTAAAACAATTTTCTTGTATATTATGACCTTTAATTTTATAATCTTATCACACTTCAGTTTCCTTCTTATTACAACTAATTAGTTCTCCTCACAATTGCAAAAGCTTTTGTAGCACCCCATATTTTAGAGTCCATAATATGGAAATAAATTAATAGTAAGAAATATTAGATGGTACTAGTAGGAATTTATTTAAGGAATCACTTAAGTGGAAGTTTAATTAATCAAACGTGGGACACTTAAAAAAAAGATTAGGTGAACCAAAAGTAATTATCACAATTAAATTTGGCCATAAAGGATTAAAGGAAAAAAGGGAACGCTTTAATAAAAGAAGTTAAGGAATTAATAAGGTTGTGTAAGGAGGAATTTCAAACCAAGCCCAAATTATTAATCGTTATATCTCTAAACACATATCATTCTCTTCATTCACTTTCATTTTACATAAAAAAAATTAAAACAAAAGGCTAGGCTATCATTATCAAAGGCATAAGAAAAGGGAAAACTAAACAAAGAGAAGATTCAAGCTTTCATCATGTAGTTGTTTTTCTTTGTAGTTTCCTTATATGGGAATTTTTTTCTATCTTCAATTTCGAGCATTCTTACCCTTCCATTCTCTTCACCACATTTAAAACCAATATCGAAACACCCCGTAAAATCAATAAGAATTAAATAGGTAAATTAACTTGAAAAATCCCACAGCCCTTAAGATACCCAAAAGGATACATTAAAAGGCGTGGTGCGTTGTAGGTATAACTGAAACTAACAGAGACTACGATTCACAAGACAAAATAGGTAAGAACAGCGAAAACTAAAATAATAACTTATTTAAAATAAAATTTTCATAATTGCTTCATAAATAAGTCAAATACAACATCCATATCTCAAAAACCCATCATGTCTTATGAAATAAAATTTCATAGTCTCAAAATCAGAGTACATAATATCCCTCATAATAAGCCAGTACATAGAAAGAATAAAAGCTGAAAATAAAAGAAATACATGGTAGCAAACTCCTCCGAGAATTCTCCAAGCAACTGCAATCTACTGACCTCTCCCTTGATTGCCTAAGGGGGGAAAAAGGGAAAATAGAGGAATGGATCGGACTAAAAGTCTGGTGAATGATAGTAATTACTAGAGACTTTAAGCAAAGTAAAAGTAATAAACTCTGCAACAGTTCTAGTATATAAAGAGGAAACAAAGGAAATAGGAAAGAGATAAACTGGAAATAAATACAATTTAACTATAAGATAGGTTAGCTTTGATTGTTTGCACTTTTCCTTGATTTCTGCTTTGATTAGGCTAAATTCCTAACCCTGTAATCAGGATGTAACCCTAATTCTACCCTTTTTGATCAGCCTGCTACTCCATAGACCTTTCTACAGACCAGCCGTTATATAACTCCCTACACAGCAGCCAATGGTATCTACGAAAGATGCACAGAGCAACTACTGTGGATCCGGACGACATATATAGCTCCTTACACAGAAGGCAATGGTGTCTACGAAAGACACCCATACTAAGCGCTTGGAACTCATAGCTATTACTGAGCACCCGAATGGAAGTCGCACGCGTAACTTCCACCATGCCCATGCTACCTTTTGCTCCACCTATTGGGTCTTCTTATTACCTCAACATCCAGCATAAGCGTGCCCCTCATCCTACTTCAGGCTAACGTGAGATCACCATGTGTCCATAGAAAATAGGGGTAATGTTGTTGGTACTGGCCCTTTATCCAAACAATGTGTAGTCGCGCCCCTTATCCAAATCCCCCATGATTTGGACTTCTATTTGACCAATTATTACCATTCTTAGCATAAGCGTGCCCTCGTCTCGCTTCAGGCTAATGTGAGACCACCGTTTCGTCTAATAGGGAATGTTATTTGGTATAGGTCCTACTTTCATCTTTGCTTACTAACTTAGGTAAATTATCTAAATAAGCCTTTACATTTTTCTCTACTATTTGTGCTTATTAATTTCTCCTAAGTCTTAAAATAAGCCTTATTCTGTCCTTTTTCTTATTATAACCTACGTTATAATCATGCTTATTACTTAATCCAAGGTCTAAGTGTGAAAATAAGCTTCTTTCATCTTTTACTCTTTTTTAGTTATAATTCTAAGTTATAACTAGGCCAACCTTTTTAATTCAGTCAAATTAACGTCATATTCAGGCGTAATTTCAGTCCAATTCCATTTATATTACAGTCTTTGAAATTTACATCTTATGTTCCATTATTTCAGTTTCCTTACAATTTAATATGTATTCGCGTTAATCCTATTCTAATCCATATGTTTAGAAGAAGGAGAAATAAAAGAAAACTAAAAATAGAAGAAAATTCAAGGCGTAGGAAGAAGTTGTAAATAACGCATAAATACTAGATTAAAATACTGTAAATAAACTGTAAATAAATGGAAAAACTATAATTAACAGAAATAACTAAAATTACTGAAAAGAATAGCTAAAAGGAAATAGACTGAAAATAATTCTAAAAACTGTAAATAAATTACTGAAAATGGCTATTCCAAAAATCGTAGTAAAACTACTACTATTGGAAACCCTATTATTTTAAATTACTTAAAGAAATCTTAAAATAGTTACAATCACTCACCTCTGGTCCTTAGCTCTTCCATTTAGGCCTTCACGGATTCACTTGGGGTTGTTAAAATATTTTTATTAAAAAGATTCTCTCCTTGGAAAATTATTCCTTTTAGGGTCCTTCCTAAAAAGGTGAACCCAAGCGGAGAAAATCTAGAATGAGAAAAAGTGTTAGGCCTAGGGTTCTATTTATAGGGGTAGAAGTGGATCTTAGACTGTTGGATTTGGGGATTGAATAGGATGCAACCATGTCACAGGCTAAATAGGAGCCATTAGATGGAAGCTCGGAAGGACCAGATGGAACAGAAGAATGCAAAATGATGTGTTCGCTAGCTACTGGAATGAAGGAATGAATCCTTCATTCATTAACTTGAGGCGGGTCGACCATAGAGTCGACCGCCCACTATGCCAGGTCGACCGGCCGGTCGACCTAGGCAGTGGGATGGCCGACCTCTTGTGTCAACCTCCCCATATATATATATATATATATATATATATATATATATATATTCGATTCTTGTTTATTTAATAATTTGTTCATATTAGCTCGGATTCTGACGTTTTATATATGAAAATTGACCAGAAAATTACCGCAGACACAATGGTGCAACTCCCGTAGCTCAATTTTGATAATTTCACAAAGTTATTTTATTATTTAGTTAATTGGCGAATTAATTATTATAGGTTAAATTTTCGGTTGTTACATTCTCCCCTCATTAAGAGATTTGGTCCCCGAAATCTCTAAGGATAAAAGAATGTACTAAATGTTTTCATCCAATTCTACAATCAACTACTCAATCATCAATCATTCATTCATTGTCCTTAAGTTTTTCTAATGCAATTTATGATACTTATGCAATTAGTATAGTGTAAATGTTTCTAACTAATGCAAAAGATTAGGCGGTCCACTGATTCAGTTGACCTCCTTTTATGCAATCATGTCTGTGCCATGTATCCAAATGAATGCAAAAATTTCCTAATGACACTAATAATTCTATACGTGTGCTACAAACATCATCCAAATGCAACAATCATGTGATAAACATCCATTTATAGAAATCATGGAAACAAAATAAAAATGCACGCACATCCATATGCATATGCTCTAATGTCCTAGTTAGGCTGATCCCCAAAGAATGATAGTGCCTAGTGTACCTATATGCGTCCATTAGCATCCACTAGCAAACACTTGTAATCACTAGCATACATCATTCATAACATGTTCTATTAACATGTTTACATCAAATCCTATGATCCATAGGTTAAATCCTAGGTTCTACCCTCCCAAAGGATAATAAAGGAAAGAACCTATTCAAATCTAAAGATGGAAAAAGGAAATTCTAAAACCTATTAACAAAGAGACATGGATATGAGATACGAATTTCCTCCTAATCAAATTAGTCTTTTCTAAAATCTCTCTAACCATGTCGGAACCAAGAAGCAGCCTTTCCGTAGACTCCAACCAACATGAAGACGTCTTACACGGCCTTCCCAAAAAGAGCTTCAAAAGATGCCATTCCAATGCTAGCTTGAAAACTACTACCATATAAATTCCACTAAAGAAAGATGCTTTTCTCAAGTTCTTCTAAAATCAAGAATACCCATTCTCAACCATGATTGTCTTACTATCCTATTAATTCCATTTTACTGTTCTTCATGAATCAACAATCCTAGGTTCTTACTAGTATCCTATACACTTTACGAAAACTTCCACTATTGCATCTAAAATTAATTACTGCTATCTCCTTGCACCTTTTCCGTTACTCCTAGGAAATGATTCTTATCTACTCCACATTTAAGAGTTTGGTTTGGTATTTATCACCTTGTTTTAAAAACTAAGGTTTCTAAAAAATTTAAAACATCTAATCCTAAATCTTTGTCTTTAAAAGTGTTATCTTTTTTGTTTCTATTAATTTCAAAAATACTTGGTCACTTAATATTATTTCTCAAACCCAAAGGGAAAAACTTTCAAATTTTTAAGTCTAAAACTTATATCTCTCTTTCCTTTAAAGACTTTTACACTTTACTATAAAAATTTGAATTTTCAAATTTTACTTTTACTAAGTTTTTCATTTCAAAAACTTATTTACTTTTTCACCAAACCATTTCCTTTTAAAATATCCTTTATGTGTTTTCAAAACAGCTTTTTATTACACCTAACAGTCTCATACCTTAATGTATTGGAACTACTTTTTCTTATGAGAAGTTATTAATGCTAAAATCTTCTATGAACCTTTTTAAAAGATAATTTCATGTTTATGTGAAATTACAAGGAACTTATTTTATATTTTTCGAAATAGGCTATACAAAATATGGTGCTTTTCATACCTTGTATATCTCTTTCATGTATTCCTTGTAACTTGCATAAAACATTTTTATCGGTTTCATAGAAAATCATACCATTATTCTTTTCATTCCAATAGATTAAAATATGTTTAAATTATATCCTTCCATGATAAATATTTTCTAATATCTAACTTACACATTTTCCTTTCAGAAAAACTCATCTTCAAAACTGTTTTAATATGTCTATAACTGCAAAAACACTTCCTTATACTTATTAATAATAAGTGTACTTTACAAACCATTTTGTTTCTATACTTAGAAATTACCTTTTTAAAATACATTTTTATTTGGGTTAAAACGAATGTTGCGTAAAACACCGTTATTACAACCCAAATTTTTTTTTACTAGTGTATGGATTCAATTAAATAAATACCAATAAATCTCATATACCCATATAAAAATATTTCTCTTGAGAGTCACTTACTATAGCAATAGTGTTATAGCCTATGCTCATCTTATTTTCCACGAAAACATTTATTACAACAATAAAAGTTGTAATCTACGTTTTCGATACTTGATACACTCTAGGTTTTTATGTTTAAAATATTTGTTTACTTACAATGAAACTAGTGAGTTATACACACACACACACACTCCATAATTCTTCAAAAAGAATTCCAATTTTTCATTATATCAAAACCAACTTAAATTTCATACTATTCTTCAAAAACCCCACGTTTATTTTCTGAAAGAAAATGTTACAATGAAAATTTTCAATTCCAACAATTTCAATTTTTTCCTTCAACTTTTTAAATTTCAAAATTTTCATTTTATTGGGATTAGCATAAAGTGGGTCTTCCTACTTACTACCCTTGGTGTACTTTTCCTAAATTAAAGGCTTTTACTCCTACTCTCCTTGTATACTCATATTTATTCTAAGGATTCACCGACAATCCACTTGTCTGAGACAATTATAATTTCTGCAATCACCTACACATGGACCTTCTTCTCTGCTTATCTACTGAATTTTATTGTACATCTCTAACCTTTGCCCACCTCTCTTTGGATTTCCATAATCCCAATCCTAAATGTACAAAACCGTTTCTTAAATCCCTATCATGTGTAGACATTCTCTATGCCCAATAAAAGCACTTCAAAAGTGATACTTCAAGAACTCTGCTCTCAACTGACGAACACGTAGCATACAAAGAACCTCCTTTAGATGAATAACATGCTCTTCCATACTTCTTGGAAAACACCAAAATGTCGACCATATACAACCACGAACTTTATTTTAGGACATCTCTAAAAACATGGTTCATCAAATCTATAGAATGGGCTGGGACATTGGTTAGCCCAAAAGTCATGACTAACCACTCAAAGAATCCGTTTTGTGTCCTAAATGCGGTCTTATCAATGTTAACATTAGCGACCTTAAGCTGATAAAATCCAGTGGCTAAATCAAGCTAGGAGGATACTAAAGAGCCAACTAACTGGTTGAAAAGATCATTTATCCTAAAGAATGGATAATGGTTCTTCTTTGTGAGCTTATTCAATTCTCTATAGTCAATGCAAAGTTGAAGAGAACCATCCGCCTTAGTGGCGAAGATGACTAGTGCTCCCCACTTCGATATGCTCCTTCTTATGAATCCCTTCTCCAAAAGCTCATGAATCTGCTTGCTCAGTCCCTTCCTTTCCCTAGGCGCCACATGCCCTACGGGTAATGCTACTGGCTAGCCAAATAAATCCTGAAGTCAATCTCTCTCTTAGGGGGGTAGTCCCCTAACCTCCTCAAAGATGTCTGGAAAAATCTCTGGCGACAGGAACCAAATCTAACTCTGATGATGATGAATCGAGGGAATAAAAGTAGCTCAACATAACTGACACTTGCGGGTCGTAAGAAATCTCAAGAGTCCTACTGATGCATGTCTCTAGTCTAGCGACTCCCCTCTTATAATCTAATATAGCTCCATATGTGGATAGCCAATCTATTCCCAAAATCAACCCATACTCCGAAAATCCCAAAATATAGGCGTCATAGTCAAATTCTACGCCTAGGATATAAATTTTCAAACCACTACAAACCATAGACAAGAGTGTCGATCCTCCTATGGGTTTTGAAACAACAATGAGGTCTACTACTAAAGAGATGTCTAAGTGCAAACAATCTACCAAAGAACTAGAGATGAAAGAGTGTGATGCTCTAGGATCGAAAAGAGTCTGAATGGGAAAATCAGAAATAGAAACCAAATTTTCCTACCTTGATCTGGTCCGCTACTGGAAGGTGTTGCATCCAAAACTTGAACCTGCGTTGCAGGTGCACTCGCTCCCTGCCCCATCTTCTGAGGACAAAACTTACTAAGATGACCGGGTTGTTCACAGCTGTAACACTTCTTCACCTTATCTCTCTTGCAGTCTCTTGCGTAATGACCAGTCATTCTCAGCGGTTACATCTCCCACTTTTCTTGATTCGCTTCTGAGGGCCTTCCCTTTTCCTCTTATCCTTCTTTCCCTTCCACCATGGCTTCTTAGAGCTTGTAGGAAACGCCTTAAGCTCTTCTTCCACCTGCCAAGATATAGGTTGACCACTCTGTCGGTCCTCCAAACCTAACCGCCTAAACTTTCGCTCCATATCTTCCAACCTAGCTTGTGTCTCCTTGAAATCCTTCGTGCTAGAAACCATTCCGACCCTATGCTAGTAAAGTCCTTGCATAGCTTAGAAAAATCGGATGGTGTAGGTGGATTAAAGGGATTCCCACCTACCAGTGTTGTATTGGGCGCTTGCCCTTGCACCTCTGGTACCGTAGCTCTACGGAACCAGTCAGCCATACTATGCAAAGAAAAGGAAACTTAGGCTCGAAAGAATCGAAAGAAAGTTGAACTGGACTTTGAGGGGATTTTTATAAAAACTCTTTTTATAAAAAAACTATTTCTAAGAGTTCTTTTCTGAAAAATACTTTTAAAACAAGTTATTTTGGAAAATACTTTACTTTTAAAATAAATTTTTAGGAATCTTGTAACCTTTGGCTCTGATACTAAGTGAAACACCCCACACCCCTTAAGATACCTAAAAGGACACATTAAAAGGTGTGGTGCCTTGTAGGTATAACTGAAACTAACAGAGACTACGATTCACAAGACAAAATAGGTGAGAACAGCGGAATAAAATAATAACTTATTTAAAATAAAACTTTCATAATTGCTTCATAAATAAGTCAAATACCAAATACAACATCCATATCTCAAAAACCCATCATGTCTTATGAAATAAAAATTCATAGTCTCCAAATCAAAGTACATAATATCCCTCAAAATAAGCCAGTACACAGAAAGAACAAAAGCTGAAAATAAAAGAAATACATGGTAGCAAACTCCTACGAGAATTCTCCAAGCAACTGCAATCTACTGACCTCTCCCTTGATTGCCTATGGGAGAAAAAGGGGAAAATAGAGGAGTGGGTCAGACTAAAAGTGTGGTGAATGATAGTAATTACTAGAGTCTTTAAGCAAAGTAAAAGTAATAGACTCTGTAACAGTTCTAGTATATAAAGAGGAAACAAAGGAAATATGAAAGAGATAAACTGAAAATAAATACGATTTAACTATAAGATAGGTTAGCTTTGATTGTTTGCACTTTTCCTTGATTTTTGCTTTGATTAGGCTAAATTCATAATCCTATAATTAGGATGTAACCCTAATTCTATCCTTTTTGATCAGCCTGCTACTCCACAGACATTTCTGCGGACCAGCCGCTATATAACTCCCTACACAGCAGCCAATGGTATCTACGAAAGATGCACAAAGCAACTACTGTGGATCTTGACGACATATATAGCTCCTTACACAGAAGGCAATAGTGTGTACGAAAGACACCCATACTAAGCGCTTGGAACTCATAGCTATTACCGATCACCCGAATGGAAGTCGCACGCGTAACTACCACCATGCCCATGCTACCTTTTGCTCCATCTATTGGGTCTTCTTATTACCTCAACATCTAGCATAAGCGTGCCCCTCATCGCACTTCAGGCTAACGTAAGATCACCGTGTGTCCATAGAAAATAGGGGTAATGTTGTTGATACTGGCCCTTTATCCAAACAATGTCTAGTCGCGCCCCTTATCCAAATCCCCCGTGATTTGGACTTCTAGTTAACCAATTATTACCATTCTTAGCATAAGCATGCCCTCGTCTCGCTTCAGGCTAGTGTGTGACCACCGTTTCATCTAATAGGGAATGCTATTTGGTACAGGTCCTACTTTCATCTTTGCTTATTAACTTAAGCAAATTATTTAAATAAGCCTTTGCATTTTTCTCTACTATCTGTGCTTATTAATTTCTCCTAAGTCTTAAAATAAGCCTTATTCTGTCCTTTTTCTTATTATAACCTACGTTATAATCATGCTTATTACTTAACCCAAAGTCTAAGTGTGAAAATAAGCTTTTTTCATCTTTTACTCTTTCTTAGTTATAATTCTAAGTTATAACTAGGCCAACCTTTTTAATTTAGTCAAATTAACGTCATAATTAGGCGTAATTTCAGTCCAATTCCATTTATATTACAGTCTTTGAAATTTACATCTTATGTTCCATCACTTCAGTTTTCTTACAATTTAATCTGTATTCGCGTTAATCCTATTCTAATCCATATGCGAAGAAGAAGGAGAAATAAAAGAAAACTGAAAATAGAAGAAAATCCAAGGCATAGGAAGAAGATGTAAATAACGCATAAATAACAGTAAATAGATTAAAATACTGTAAATAAATGGAAAAACTATAATTAATAGAAATAACTAAAATTACTGAAAAGAATAGCTAAAAGGAAATAGACTAAAAATAATTTTAAAAACTGTAAATAAATTACTGAAAAAGGCTATTCCAAAAATCGTAGTAAAACTACAACTATTGGAAACCCTATTATTTTGAATTACTTAAAGAAGTCTTAAAATAATCACAATCATTCACCTCTGGTCCTTAGCTCTTCCCTTTAGGCCTTCACGGATCCACTTGGGGTTTTTAAAATATTTTTATTAAAAAGATTCTCTCCTTGGATATTATTCCTTTTAGGGTCATTCTTGAAAAGGTGAACCCAAGCGGAGAAAATCTAGAATGAGAAAAAGTGTTAGGCCTACGGTTCTATTTATAGGGGTAGAAGTGGATCTCAGACCGTTGGATTTGGGGATTGAATAGGATGCAACCACGTCACCGGCTGAATAGGAGCCATCGAATGAAAGCACGGAAGGACTAGATGGAACAGAAGAATGCAAAATGATGTGTTCGCTATCTACTAGAACGAACGAATGAATCCTTCGTTCATTCACTTGAGGCGGGTCGACCATAGGGTCAACCGCCCACTATGCCAGGTCGACCTAGGCAGTGGGATGGTCGACCTCTTGGTCGACCTCCCCATATATTATGATATTATTTTTTTCGATTCTTGTTTATTTAATAACTTGTTCATATTAGTTCGGATTCTGACGTTCTATATATGGAAATTGACCAGAAAATTACCACGGACACAATGGTGCAACTCCCATGGCTTAATTCTGATAATTTCACAAAGTTATTTTATTATTTAGTTAATTAGCGAATTAATTATTACGGGTTAAATTTTGGGTTGTTACATAACTTAAATTAAGTAGGGGTAAAAATAGAAATTTTTAAAAATTAGAATTTGGCCATGAAATTTATATGGCTACATTCATGGAGAAATTCTGATCTATTTGACCACCAACCCCAACCGGTCTACTGCTAGTGATCGACCATTGTGTATAGAGCGATCGACTGCTCCTGTTGGTGGTGGCTGGGGTTTTCCTATCAACGAAAATTCCAGATTTATTCGTTGTTATCCTATTTTCATCTTATGGTTCTGGTATGTTTTAACCCTTATAAATAGGACCCTACCATCTCCACTTTTATTCATAGTAATATTTGGGAATTCAGCGAATCTCTATCATTTTCTCTATTCGGTTAGATTCATAAATTCAATTAGGAATTCAGGTAAGGATTCTATTTTAGTTCTAATTATCCTTTTAAATTATTCTCTTATCTTCCAACGTCTCTAAATATGACAAAATTATATATACCAATCCCTTGTTTTGTGTGTGTGTGTATCAAAAGAAAAGATCTAGAAAAGAGTGCTTTTGCGTTACAAATCCATACTAGAAAGCCTAAGGATAAACTGTGAGTGGAAACCTTAGTATTTTTATTCCAATAATTGTTTAGTAAATTATGGATTTGAATATGCCTTAGGGGTTTTGAGTTTACAAAAATAAAACCCTCTAAAACTCCTATAATTCAAAATATCAATTCTAGTTCGAGTTTTCAGTTGTTTACATTAAACTGTTGGAATATGTAGTTTTACAGTTTTTGGTGATTTCAATCTCTATTCCACTCCTCTTTATTTCCAATTTGATTATGAAGTTTTTATTAAGGAAGAGGGTGTAAAGTATGAATTTATTCGTAGTTTACACCGTTTATTCCATATGAAAATAAAAGAGAAATTCCATCATTTAATTTAATATAAAAGAGGGGTTGAATAGAAGCTGAAACTGGAATTGCAATTTCTGTTTTTGAGATTATTTCATTGATTTGATGTGATAAATGGAGTTGAAAATTTTATTATGTACAAGTTTATTTATTCCAATTTTTGAATATGAATAATAAATCCTTTGTTAAGAATATTGAAAGCGAAATCCCTTGTTATGGATATTGGAAATATGGCACCATTGATAATATGGAAAAAGGACTTGTATTATTGTTGTTAAAAAGGAATTGACATTTAACATTAGTTAGGGCATAATCTCCACACACATAGAAAATAGTAAGTGCATATTTATTTATATATTAATTACTATAAATAGCATACAATTATAATGTATAATCGTGTAGTTAATTAGGTAATAATTGTCATTAAATCCCTCTTAGAAAAGTAATTGATTTATTAAGGAAAAATAAGAAGGAATTCTTATACAGCCTAATTAATGGACACGATGAGGTGTGTGATAATATATTAAGAGTGTTATAAATATGACTAAGTCATAGAGATGAAAGGTTAGTCAAGAGATACACGGAAGTCCGTCCAGCTAATCTGGCTATCAACAGTGTGATTTTGGAACTGATGTGAGACATCACCTATGAAAAGTAACAACGATGATGCGAGTTTAGTCCCAATTATGTATGGCAAATCTTCCAAGCTTGTTGCACTAATGTGAGACGTCACTGTGAGGTATGGGTCATAAGGCACAGGACCTTCTTTGGGAATGGAAGGTATTAAGTGGTTGTTTGAGGGCCCGCCTTTCTCCCCAAATGAAGTCTTAAATGGTCGGGAATGGGTTTAGGAACGAGTAAGGATATCTCAGAAAGGTCCGCTTTAATAGGAGGTATTAAGTGTCCGAAGAGATTTCCATGCAATGTCAGCTAGATAGATGCCGATGTGGAGTCCGCTTTGGGAATAGGTATTAAATGATGGGGACTTACCTCAATTGAGGTCTTAAATGGTCAAAGTCTGCTTATTTTCCATTAAAACGTATTAAGTGGCTTGGGTTCTATCTCTCGCATCGTTAGACAATTATGACATTGGTTATGAGTTATGGGATTGGGAAACCTGCTTCGAGAATAGAAGGTATTAAGTGGTTGATTGAGGTCCTGCCTCCTTTCCTTATATGAAGTATTAAATGATTTTAAAACATGTAAGACATATTCCTATTTTGACATATACTGCACAAGTACTGAAATAATAAGGCTCGAGGTTTTTATTCACCAGACACTTGTTGTTCTCCTTCCTCATTACAAACACAGGTTAAGGAAGGAGTGATGAAGATGATGATGCTTGAAGACAGCATGAGCAAAGCTTGTGGCAGTTATTGTTATTTATTTATGATGTTTTATTGTACCCATGACAGGAAACTTTTGAACAAATGATGTAACAGTTATTGTTTGAGACTATGTTTTGTTCTGTATTATGACATTTGAATTTATCTTGAAATAAATGGGTACAATTTACTATTATACTTTGTTCCTTTCGTTGCGAGTTCTGAAAGAACAGCTATAGCTCAGTATTGCTATTACTTTTACCGACCAATAGCCATCTTTGGAATGAGTTTAAGTTTCGATGAGCCTTTTCTGTGTCGGAATATAGGCCTATTTTAGGGTGGGTTGTTATTGTTAGTCCATGTGTTGATGGTTTTGATGACAACAACCTTAGAATAAGATTATAAAATATAAATACTAACATTATAGTTTAGAAATATATGTATATGCAGGATTTAACCATGCAGGTACCAAGAATGAAGACTGTACAGTATAGAGATTCAAGATATCAAGATTGAAGACTCATGAGTATCAAGAATATCAAGATTATCAAGAGTTCAAGATTTCAAGATAAGTGTTGAGTCTAGAATTATGTTAAAACTTCACAATAGCACTGAAATCTTCACTCCATTTTTCTTTTGGGATGGAACCCATTTCTACCTTTTAGTGGCTTACAAACCCACGACAAGTAGCTTACAAACCTACGACAAGTGGCTTACAAACCCACGAACATCCTGGTTCTGTACAAGTTCTCGAGTCCTGATATGATGAGATATTCTACAGGATGAAGCTTGCAAAACTACTTCAAAATGATTTTCAAAACTACTTCAGAATGATTTTCAAAATTGCTTTTCAAAATGTTTTAGCCTTAAAAATTATCTTTTCAAATGATTTTCAAAAGGATGTTTTAGCCTTAAAATATTCTTTTTTTTGTTTTTAATAAACTCGTGTTTTTAAACTTCGTTTGTTTTAAACTATCTTTATACTTAGATTTAAATATAAAATTATAGTAAAATTTTATATATATTATTCTCTATATTTATCTATGTATTTTATCTATAGTCAAGTATGTTTATAAAGTTTAAAATAGTTTTAATATAAGATAAAGGTTATTTCAAAGAAAAACAAAACATCAAAATTTCCTTTGGGATGTCGACATGCCCTAGTACCCCATGTCGACATAGTGTCAGTTAGATTCAAAAATTTGAATTTCAAAAGAAGTGTCTATTCGCTATAACCTTTCACGAATGGACATGGCATTGTTCCTCTATAAATAGGGGTTGGTTTCAACGAATTTTATATCATATTTTCTGGTTTTTCACTTCTCTTCTTCTTCCACATTTTCTTATTCAAAATTCTATCATCACTCTTCCGAAATCAACATTGAATCTAACTAGATAATCTCTGGTTTGATTCTCTATCACTATCTCAACAAGATCCAAGTGCTATTCAGAGTTATAGGCTTCTTTGTAATCTATCTAGCGAGAAAAGGTGTGATTGTAGCCTTGGAAATCAATCAAGCGAGAAAATGTGTGATTGTAGCCTTGAGAAATCAATTGGGTGAACTTGTTGCCCCGGAAACCAAGTATCTCTACCCAGAGGATTGTTATTCTGGAGGGTGTACCTCATAGCCTTGAAACCGATGGTTATAATTGTTGAATTGCTTTTGAAAGGAAATCCGTACTTAGTTGTGCGGGACTGGATGTAGGGTAACTCCGAACCAGTATAAAATCCGGTGTGTTCTTTCCTTTACTGCATTTACTTTATTTCTGCATCTATGTTTGTTTCTGTGATTATATCTGTGTTTGAATATTACATACATTTGTGTTCAAATTAACATAAACTCAAAAAGATTTAGTAATTTCTTATAAACACTATTTATCCCCTCCCCCCCTCTAGTGTTATTCCTAGCCTTAAGATCCGTAATCCGCATTCCTCGCATTTGGTATCAGAGCGAGGTTTTCAAAAGTTTCATAATCTGATTTTTGAAAAAGTTTTTTTTAAAATGGCTATGTTTAAGAAATTTGTTAATGCATGTTTAGAAATATTCAGATCATTATTGTCTCTTGAGTCTGCATATAATCAATATTCAAATACAAGTTGTCTAATAAGATTGTTTGATGTACAGGAATCGTGCTTTATGGGAATTGAGGAATCAATCCAGAACAAACAAACTGTGCAGATCAAAAAGAACAAATGGATACTCGATAGTGGATGTTCTAGACACATGACTGGGAATCCAGATATGCTGAATGATATAATATACAAAGACGGATGACTGGTTAACTTTGGAGACAATTCAAAAGGTTATGTGATCGGCATCGATAAAGTCGGTAACTCTGAAACTCCTATTTTTACTAATGTTTTGCTAGTTAAGAATCTGAAACATAATCTGCTAAATATAAGTCAACTATGCGATAAAGGATATACAATTAAATTTGAAAAAGATAAGTGTCACATTGAAGATAATAATTCAACCATAATATTTGAGGGAATTAGGAAAAATAATATTTATATTCTTAGTATGAAATTTTCAAATGATAACTTGTGTCTTTTGGCAAATGCAAGTGACCCTTGGATTTGGCATAAGAGATTTGGGCATTTGAATTTCAAACTCTTATCTAGACTGTCAAAACATGATCTAGTAAGAGGTCTCCCTAAAATGAATTTTAAAGTAGATAGTCTATGTGATGCATGTCAACTAGGAAAACTTAGAAAAAGCTCTTTTAAATTAAAAGATGTGATTTCAACTTCAAAACCTCTTGAATTAATTCATCTTGATTTATTTGGTCCATCTCAAATTCAGTCAATAAATCACAGTAAATATGTTTTTGTAATTGTAGATGATTATTCTAGATTTACATGGACACTATTTTTAAAACATAAAAGTGATACTTTTGAATATTTTAAGAATTTTTCAAAAAGGGTTCAAAATCAACTTTCTCAAAAAATTATAACCATCCGTAGTGATCACGGTGGTGAATTGAAAATGAAAAGTTTGAAGAATTCTGCAATAAAAAGGGAATAATTCACAAATTTTCATTTCACAAACTCCACAACAAAACAGAGTAGTAGAACGTAAAAATAGGACGATTCAAGAGTGTGCGAGAACTATGCTTTCTGATAGTAATTTACCAAAGTACTTTTGGGCAGAAGCAGTTGCTACCGCCTGTTATATTTTAAATAGAATTTTAATTAGACCTTTAACTGATAAGACATCTTATGAACTTATTTACTCAAAGAAACCTAAGGTATCTTATTTTAGAATTTTTGGAAGTAAATGTTTTATTTTAAATATAAAAGATAACTTAGATAAATTTGATCCTAAATCCGACAAAGGTATCTTTATTGGATACTCTAATAGAAGTAAAGCATACAGAGTATTTAATTTAAGAACTAATACCATCAAAGAAACAATGCATGTTTCATTTGATGAAAATTTTAAAAATTCTGAAGAAATAAATGATGAAGAGGAATTAATCACTCAAAACCAAGAGTCAACTGAAACTAATAATGAATTAAATCATCCTAATAAAAGGATTAAACTTTTAAAAGATCACCCTATAGAAAATATACTTGGAGATATGCAATCTGTTGTTAGAAACCAACTAAGTCAAATGAGTAATGTAGCTTTTATATCAACTATTGAACCCAAAAATCCAGAAGAAGCATCAACTGATGATTCATGGATTTTGAATATGCAAGAAGAATTAAATCAATTTACTAGAAATGATGTTTGGGAACTTGTTCCTAGACCTGAAAATAAAACAATAATTGGAACTAAATGGGTTTATAAAAATAAAATGAATGAACAAGGAGAGGTTGTTAGAAATAAAGCCCGGTTAGTCGCTCAAGGTTATTGTCAAGAAGAAGGAATAGACTTTGATGAAACCTTTGCCCCCGTAGCAAGATTAGAAGCTATTAGGATTCTACTTGCTTTCGCAAATCATAATAATTTCAAATTATTTCAAATGGATGTTAAAAGTGCATTTTTAAATGGTTTTGTAAAAGAAGAAGTATTTGTTAAACAACCACCACTTTTTGAAAATGATAAATTTCCAAATCATGTTTACAAACTAAAGAAAGCTCTATATGGTCTAAAGCAAGCTCATAGAGCCTGGTATGATAGACTAAGATCTTACTTGTTACAATCAAATTTTGAAATAGGTAAAGTAGATAATACTTATTTTATTAGAAGAAATAAAAATGATATTCAACTAGTACAAGTCTACGTAGATGATATCATTTTTGGATCAACTAATTTTGAAATGAATAAAGAATTTTCTGAAATAATGACAAAAGAGTTTGAGATGAGTCATATGGGTGAATTAAACTTCTTTTTAGGATTACAAATAAAAAAATTAGATAATGGTATCTTTATTAGTCAAGAAAAATATGCTAAAGACCTAGTTAGTAAATTTGGTTTGACTACTGCGAGTTGAAACCCACTCCCATGGCAACCAATGAGTGCCTTAGTAAAGAATATCTCTCGAAAGATGTAGATCAAAAATTATATAGAGGAATGATTGGATCACTACTCTATATCACTGCGAGTAGACCCGATATCATGCATAGTGTCTGTCTTTGTGCAAGGTATCAATCCCAACCTAAAGAAACTCACTTAAAAGCTGTAAAACGTATTATAAGATATGTTAAACACACCTTTGATTTTGGCTTATTTTATCCTAAAAATGATTCGTTTGACTTAATATCTTACTGTGATGCTGATTATGCTGGTTGTAAATCAGACCGAAAAAGTACAAGTGGAACTTGTCACTTTTTAGGGCATTCTCTGATTTCCTGGTTTAGTAAAAAGCAAAACACAGTTTCTCTATCAACAACTGAAGCAGAGTATATTTCTGCTGCTTTGGCTTGTTCTCAAGTAATATATATGCAACAAACTTTAAAAGATTTTGGTTTAAATATCTCAAAATCACCAAATTATTGTGATAATACTAGTGCAATAAATTTATCCAAAAATACTACTCAACATACTCGAACTAATCATATTGATATCAGACATCATTTTCTCAGAGATAATATAAGTAGAGAAGTAATTACTCTCGACTATATCAATTCTGAAAATCAAATTGCTGATATCTTAACAAAACCTTTAAATGAATCTACATTTACTAAATTAAGAAGAGAATTAGGTATTTGTTCATTAACTGAAATATAAAATATAAATAACAAGTATAATTAAAAATTAATTCAAAATAAATTAAATAGTAAAATATTCAAGAACCATGTCGACATCTCCCTTAGACCCATGTCGACATATAACGTTTTTAAAATTTTAAAATTTTTCCCACCAAATTCAAATAAGTGGTTATAAATTTCTCATATTTCGAAATTTTCTTCATTCTCTCTGTTCTCTTTCTGTTCTATCTTCTGAAATCAATTTATCAATGGCCTCCTCTTCCAAATCGAACATAAAATCAACTTTTTCGTTCCCATCGCCTACTTCTGGTCCGTTTCAACAATCAACGCTCGCTCGTGTGACAAAAATGGAGGATTCTCTGAAAGATACCCTTCAGTTAATGACTGAAATCCAAGTGATGCAACTTCGAATGGCCAAAGAACAAGAGAGGCAAGGCAAAATTCTTAGGAATTTGCAAAAAATTCTTATGGATAATCATGCTAACCCAATCTTGATTGACAAGGACTCTTCAAGAGATCATGAACAAGAGGAAAGTGAAGAAGAAGAAGAACCAATGGAAGAAGAGCATGCAGAAGACAACAACAAAGTCATTTGCGTTGGCGAAGTATGTTTTGACAAGGACGGAAACTTGGTTGGACAACATGGAAATTTCTGTTTCCATTATCCAAATTGTTCAATCCATAGATCTCCAATTGTCAAAGATACTCAGTAGTTTCTTCTCTTTCGTTTTTTTATCGTTTTGTGTATACTTGTTACGTTTTACGAAAATGTAAATTTAAACATACATATATAAAAATAAATATTGTGTGTTCTTATATATGATTCCTATATATGTTATATATAAGTATTATATAGGTATTTGGTTAGGTATGTTAGTAGTTTAGGACTAAGTTTTAGGTTTACAAGTAAGCATTGATGATAACACTATCATCATATAGGATATTAGACTATGAGTTATATAGTTTGGAGTTAGTTTGTTTTTGTTGATGACAAAAGGGGAGAAATATAAAATAGAAGAGTTAGGCATAGATTAAGGGGGAGTTATTAGATTTAGGGGCAGTTATTAGGATAGAAGTAATATTTTATAAACAAAGGTTGTCATCATCAAAAAGGGGGAGATTGTTAGTCCATGAGTTGATGGTTTTGATGACAACAACCTTAGAATAAGATTATAAAATATAAATACTAACATTATAGTTTAGAAATATATGTATATGTAGGATTTAACCATGCAGGTACCAAGAATGAAGACTGTACAGTATAGAGATTCAAGTTATCAAGATTGAAGACTCATGAGTATCAAGAATATCAAGATTATCAAGAGTTCAAGATTTCAAGATAACTATTGAGTCTAGAATTATGTTAAAACTTCACAATAGCACTGAAATCTTCACTCCATTTTTCTTTTGGGATGGAACCCATTTCTACCTTTTAGTGGCTTACAAACCCACGACAAGTAGCTTACAAACCTACGGCAAGTGGCTTACAAACCCACGAACATTCTGGTTTTGTACAAGTTCTCGAGTCCTGATATGATGAGATATTCTACAGGATGAAGCTTGCAAAACTACTTCAAAATGATTTTCAAAACTACTTCAGAATGATTTTCAAAATTGCTTTTCAAAATGTTTTAGCCTTAAAAATTATCTTTTCAAATGATTTTCAAAAAGATGTTTTAGCCTTAAAATATTCTTTGTTTTTTTGTTTTTAATAAACTCGTGTTTTTAAACTTCGTTTATTTTAAACTATCTTTATACTTAGATTTAAATATAAAATTATAGTAAAATTTTATATATATTATTCTCTATATTTATCTATGTATTTTATCTATAGTCAAGTATGTTTATAAAGTTTAAAATAGTTTTAATATAAGATAAAGGTTATTTTCAAAGAAAAACAAAACATCAAAATTTCCTTTGGGATGTCGACATGCCCTAGTACCCCATGTCGACATAGTTTCAGTTAGATTCAAAAATTTGAATTTCAAAAGAAGTGTCTATTCGCTATAACCTTTCACGAATGGACATGGTTGTTGTTCCTCTATAAATAGGGGTTGGTTTCAACGAATTTTATATCAGATTTTATGGTTTTTCACTTCTCTTCTTCTTCCACATTTTCTTATTCAAAATTCTATCATCACTCTTCCGAAATCAACATTAAATCTAACTAGATAATCTCTAGTTTGATTCTCTATCACTATCTCAACAAGATCCAAGTGCTATTCAGAGTTATAGGCTTCTTTGTAATCTATCTAGCGAGAAAAGGTGTGATTGTAGCCTTGGAAATCAATCAAGCGAGAAAAGGTGTGATTGTAGCCTTGAGAAATCAATTGGGTGAACTTGTTGCCCCGGAAATCAAGTATCTCTACCCAGAGGATTGTTATTCTGGAGGGTGTACCTCGTAGCCTTGAAACCGAGGGTTGTAATTGTTGAATTGCTTTTGAAAGGAAATATGTACTTAGTTGTGTGGGACTGGATGTAGGGTAACTCCGAACCAGTATAAAATCCGATGTGTTCTTTCCTTTACTGCATTTACTTTATTTCTGCATCTGTGTTTGTTTCTGTGATTATATTTGTGTCTGAATATTACATAGATTTGTGTTCAAATTAACATAAACTCAAAAAGATTTAGTAATTTCTTATAAACACTATTCACCCCCCCTCTAGTGTTATTCCTAACCTTAAGATCCGTAATCCGCATTCCCCACAGTTACATTTGGTAATAGAGCTTAGGTTACCTATTATAACGGGGAAATTATAAGTATGAGAGACGTACTTGTTATTTTTGAAATAGATTTTCAAAAGGTTTTCTTTAAAAGTCTTAATATATATTTATATATATACCCTTATTTCTTTGAACATACATGCACACACTAGGCAACCCTTTTCTTTCAGCATATAATACTATCTTAGGAAATCGTCGCTAAAGATTCAACCTAAAAGTAGTTGATATGGCTGATAATCAATCTTCTTTCGGAACTGGGATCCCTTCCCAAGGAAAACCCACCATCGGTAGGATGTCTGAATGGTTTAAATAGTACCTCAAGCAAGCTGCGCAAGTCCTTGTTCCTCCAACTACATCGGTGGCACCCGCTGCCTCGCTTGCCAATGTGGCACCCCATCCTGTTGACTTCCTTAAGATATGTAACGACTTTGCTAATATGGGAGGAAAAACATACTCTGGAACTAAGGGATATGTGGAAGCTAAAGCATGGATTAATGAATAAGAGAGAATATTCTAAGGACTTAGCTGGGAAGATAAGCTAAAGAGGAGGATAGCAGCTTGGCACCTTAAAGGGGAAGCTTTAGATTGGTGGAACTTAGTAACTGAAGAAAATTCTGATAGAGTTTCCAATTGGGATGAATTTAAAAAACAGATTTGAGTTGAGGTTTATGTCAAGAGCAGAAATGAGTCTACAACTGGAGAAATTCATACAGCTTAGTCAAGAAGACTCCACCTTAAAGGAGTACATTGGTAAGTTTATGGAGTTGGCTAAGTTCTGGATGAGCTTGATAAATACACCAATGAAAAAGGCCATGAAGTTCGTGAGGGGCCTACACTCCTCACTGAGAGAAATGTCATCGACCCAAGTTCCTGCAGGTGCTACATATGAAACAGTAGTTGAGGTGGCTTTGTTGCAGTCAGCAAATGCAGAAGAAAAGGAGGCGTAGAAGAAGACTGGGCTTACCCAAAAGCAAGAAGGGTCCAAAAGGGAAGCTTTTGGGCAAACAAGAAGTCAAAAGGGAAATTCAAGAAGGACGGTAAAATATGCAAAGGATGCCAGAAAAAGGGTCACGAAGCTAAAGAATGTAGAGTGAGTCCGATGAAAGAAGATTTTAAAGTGAAGTGCTATAATTGTCATGAAGAATGGCACCTCAAGGACCAATGCCCCATGTTGGCAAAGCAAAGGTCAAGTGGATAAGTCTATGCTATGAGTTTGTCCCTACTTCGAGTAGACCGCCTAGAGATCAAGGGCATGCAGTATTAGAAGGTATAACTCTTATTTTTGGGGTTACTATTTGTATCCTATTTGATTCTAAAGCATCACATTCTATTATAGCTAGGAATGTAGTTAACTTCTTAAACCTTCAAACCCAAATTTTCACCAGCCCAATAGTGGTCTCCAATCCTGTTGGAGAGTCGATGCATCTCTCTTTAATTTGCAAAGACCTAGTTGTGGACATATGCGATGTTGATTTCATATATAATGCATACGTTCTAAATTTTGAGAGGTATGGACTTATTTTGGGTATGGATTGTTTAGCATACTATAGAGCGATTCTTGACTACGATTAAAGGGTTGTACGATTAAAAAGTTATAGAGGCCATGACCTAGAAGTTCTTTGTACACCTTTTAGTAAGCTATCATCCATACCTGTAGTCTGTGAATTTCCTGATGTCTTTAAGGAAGTCTCGGGTCTTCCACTTCATAGGGAGATTGAGTTTAGAATCGATTTAGAGAAGGACACAAGGCCAATCGTTCTACACTCAAGAAACATGGCCTCCAAAGAAAGAAGGGAGTTAGACAAGCAGATCACTAAGCTATTGCGGAAAGGATTCATCCATTGGAGTACCTCAGAGCGAGGAGCCCCTGTTGTCCTCGCTACCAAGAAGGATGGCTTGTTTAGACTTTGTGTCGGTTATAGGGAGCTTAACAAGTTAATAATAAATAATAGGTATCGTCTACCTAGGATAGATGACTAATTCGACCAACTTGTGGGAGTCAAAGTCTTGTCTCAACTAGACTTGGTAACCAGATTCCATCAGTTAAGGATTACAAAAGAAAGCAAGTCAAAGACCGCATTCCACACACCAGATGGACACTATGGGTGGAAAGTAATGCCTTTTGGGTTGACGAATTCCCCCGCATACTTTGTAGATTTGATGAGTAGAGAGTTTAGGGGGCAACTCAATAAATTCATCGTTGTATTTGTGGATGATATCTTGGTATTCTCACGAGGACCACCTAAGAGAGATACTATGAACATTAAGAAGGCACCAGCTTAAGCCTAAATTTGCTAAGTGCCACTTTTGGAAGAAGGAAGTAAGATTCCTTGGTCATATAGTTTCTTAGAAAGGACTAGCGGTGGACCCCGCCAAGTGGAGGCTGTCCAAGGATGGAGAATTTCTAGGGATGCATCAGAAGTTAGAAGTTTTCTATGGTTGACAGGCTTCTATAGAAGTTCATAAAGAACTTTGCATGAATAGCAGCCCCCTTAATCTACTTGACTAAGAAGATCCTAGACTTTTCTTGGGATAATAGAGGCACTGAGCCATTCGAGAAGCTTAAGGAGTTGATGACTAGTGCACCTATGCTCACCGTTCCCAACTGGACTAAACTATTCATGGTTTTCACAGATGCTTGTGGCATAGGATTAGGAGCAGTTCTAATGCAAGAAGGGAAGGTAGTTGCTTATGCTGGTAGAAAACTAAACGATTAGGGGAAAAGATATCCAGTTCAACTTAGAGTTTGCAGCTATTGTCTTTGCTTTGAAGATGTGGAGGCATTATCTTTTGGGAGAAAGATTTGAGTTATTCACTAACATATATCACTTAGATGGTTATTTTCCTAAAGTATTTAAATCTTAGGCAGCAGAGATGGATGGAACATATAGCGTCATTTGATTTTGGTATACAATATACCTTTGGAAAAGGGAACGTAGTCCCTGACGCCCTTAGTTGGAGGCACGCTACCCTAAGCGCTATATATGAATGGAGGTAGTTAGAGTATCTCTCAACTTTTAACTTCCAACCTCTAACAGAACCCGTCCCAGGATTTTTAGCCATAATTGAGGTTAGATAAGCTTTAATGGATCGCATTGGACTTGAGTAGAGGAAGGATGAGAAGACAGTGGAGATTCTGGAGAAGTTGAGGAGAGGAGAGTATTTTCCACATGCCAGTAGATATTCAGTTGATGGGAAGGGATGGTTGAGAAGGGATGGACGCCTTTGTATTCCAATGATTGATGGCATATTAGAAGTACTTATAGAATGTCACTACTCTAAGATGACTATTCACCCTGGAGGAGGTAAAATGTATAAGGATATGAAGAGTATTTTTTTGCCTAGAATAAAGAGAAGAGTAGTTGAGTTTGTTGCTAAATGCTTAACATGCCAGAAGATAAAGGCCGAGCAAGGGAAGCTCGGACGATTACTCTTACCTTTAGAGATTCCAACATGGAAATGGGAACACATTTCGATGGACTTTGTGGAAGGATTTCCTAAGAGTCGAAAGGGTAATGAAGCCATTGGGGTTGTTGTAGATAGACTCGCTAAGAATGCCCACTTTATTCATGTTAGGAACAATAGGACTACTGCATCTCTCCTGCATATTTACATCAAAGAGTAGTCTGATTACATTATATTCCAGCAAGCATTGTTAGTTATAGGGACCCCTTATTCACAAGTGAGTTTTGGAGGAGTTTGCAAGACGGTTTTGGGAACTTTGTTAAACCTTAGCACGGCTTATCACCCACAGAATGTTGGCCAGACGGAAAGGGTAAATTAGATTTTAGAGGACTTGTTGAGAGCTTGCATCTTGGTCTTCGAAGGGCATTGGGAACAGCGCCTACCATTGGGCAAGTTCGCATATAATAATAGTTATCAAGCGACGATTGGTATTGTCCTTTTGAAGCACTTTATGGAAAGCCATGCAAATCACCTAGTTGTTGGTGGGAAACCACTGAAAAACGTTTGTTCGAACAATATTTGATCTGTGATACCATGGAAAAAAGTAGAACTGATCAGGCAACAAAAGGAGGCAACGTAAGATCGCCAAAAGTCTTATGCAAATAAGAGAAGGAAAGAGCTAGAATTTGAGGTATGAGATATGGTATTTGTCAAGGTCTCCCCTCTTAGAAAGGTTGTTAGATTTGGCAAGTCGGGAAAGTTGGTGCCTAGATTTGTTGGGCTATTTCGAGTTTTGGAAAGGATAGGAAGACTTGCTTACCATATGGAGCTTCCAGACCAATTGGTAGGAGTCCATGATGTTTTTCATGTTTCTCGCCTTAGCAAATGCCTTCATGACACCGCCAATGTAGCAGAGCCAAATCAGTTGAGGGATGTAGAGATGGAGCCAATAGTATCTCGTGCCACCACACACATTCTGGAGTATGGAACTAGGAGGCTCTGCAACAAAGAAATTAGATTGGTTTGAGTGCAATGGGGAGATAACCCGGTAGAAAGCACATGGAAAACTGAAGAGAAGACGAAGATCTACCAATAGAGCTTTTTGCTGGTAAATGTTTCTCTTCAAAATTAGAATTTTTGTTGCATCGGGGTTGCTAGATTGGATGGTAGGAGATGGTTGCCACACTTTTCCACTATCACTTTACACTTATGTAGAAAATTTTATAGGGCATTTGCATACATACTCGCATGACACGACTACACACTCGCGCTAGGTTTGAGCACACTTTAGTATGTCTGTTGTACGTAATCACATTGTACTTTGTGAGAGTAAATGGATATGTGAATAGCTTAATTGTATAACATGAACGTTATTACGTGTTACGTTGTTCGCCCCTTGGAGAGATTTCGGGGACGAAATCCTTTTTAAGGTGGGAGAATGCAACACCCCATAAAATCAATAAGAATTAAATATGTAAATTAAATTAAGTAGGGGTAAAATGGAAATTTTGTAAAGTTAGAATTTAACCATTGCATTTATGGCGAAATTCTGATCTATTTCCATATATAATATGCTGAAAATGGAGCTCAAACGAAGAAGTTATGGGCATTTGAAGTTTTCAGATTTAAAATAATATAATTCAAATTTAAATATATAATTAAATTTAAAATTTGAAATTTAAAAGTTAACTAATATTAGACTTATAGGTTAAGAAATCGTTAACGTTAAAAATTATTGTTAAAAGTATAATAAAGGAATTAAATAAAACGAATGGTACAAAAATAATTACGTTCTCAAAATACGCGGAGGGGTCGACCGCCACCTCAATTGGTCGACAGCTAGTGATCGATCTGTGCGTATTGGGTTGTCGACTGCTCCTATTGGTGGCGGCGAGGGTTTCCCTATCAACAAACATTCCAGATTTATCCGTTTTTAACCTATTTTCGTCCTGCTATTCTGGTACGTTTCAACCCTTATAAATAGGACCCTACCCTCTCCACTTTTATTTACAAAAATATTTGAAAATTCAGCGAACTAATATCATTTTCTCTCTTCAGTTAGATTTAGAAATTCAATTAGGAATTCAGGTAAGGATTCTATTTCAGTTCTAATTATTCTTTTAACTTATTCTCATATCTTCCAACCTCTCTTAATATAACAAAATTATATATACCAATCCCTTGCTTTTTGTATATACATACATATATATATATATATATATATCAAAAGAAGAGATCTGAAAAAGAGTGCTTTGGCTTTGAAAATCCATACAAGAAAGGCAAAGGATAATATGTGAGTAGAAACCTTAGTATTTTGTTCCAGTAATTGTTTAGTATATTATGGATTTGATGTTGTGCTGATTGATGAAAGTAGGATAGGGGTTGATAGACAACTAGAGTTGTGGAGGCGGACTTTAGAATCAAAGATTTTAGGCTTAGCAAAACTAAACAGAGTATATAAAATGCGAGTTCAGCGGTGTCAGGTCAGAGAATGGAGATGTCATTCTAGAAGGAAGTAGTGCCCAAGAAGTGCCCAAGAAGTAATCCTTTCGATATTTAGGGTCAATGTTGCAGTATAATGGTGAGAGTGATGAAGATGTTAATCTTAGAATTCGAGTGAGATGGGTGAAATGCCGACTAGCGTCTAGTATTCTCTGTGACAGGAAAGTCACACAAAAGCTTAAAGAAAAGTTCTAAAGAACGACAATTGGGCCTGCGATGTTGTATGGTGTAGAATGTTGGCCTACTAAAAGACAACACGTCCAGAAGATAAGTGTAGCAGAGATGCGTATGCTGCGGTGGAGCTATGGTCATACAAGACGAGACCGAATTAGGAATGATGATATACGTGACAAATTTGGAGCAACAGCAATTGAGAAGCTAGTCCAATACCGCTTAAGATGGTTTAGACATCTCCAACGGAGGCCTCCTGGGGCACCTGTGCGTGTTGGAATTATAGGCCGCATCGAATGCTCAAAAAGTGGTACAGGTCAACCAAGGTTGACATGGGTGGAAGTAGTAAAAAGGGACTTGAGGGATTGGAATATATCCGAAGAGGGGGTGTCGGACAAGAGCGCATGGAAGTTAGTGATCCACGTACCAGAACCATGAGCTAGGAGTTTTTTTTACTCAGGGTTGGTTTAAGGGTAGTATTATAAGTTTTAGATTATTGGACTGGTGAATAGGAGCCAAAGACGTAGTGTTTGGTCTTCGGTCCCTATTACTATTAGTACCATTGTTACTATTAGTATTATTATTATTATCATGGTTTTTTTAATTTCTTTATCTATTTTTATTTTTTAATTTATTTTTATTGTATTTATTATTATTATTATTTGTTTAATTATTTTACTTTATTTTATTTTTATCTTTATTACTATTTTCACCTTTTATATATATATTTAAATCTAATATTATTATTACTTTTAAATTGACTTTGTCATTTAGTTTTGGGTTTTATCTCTAGCCGACCCCAACTTATTTGGGAATAATGGCTTAGTAGTTGTTGTAGTAGTATTATGGATTTGAATATACTTAGGGATTTTGGGTTTACGAAAATAAAACAAAATAAAACCCCCAAAACTAGTATAATTTGAATTGTAAATTCTTATTGGAATTCTTAATTGTTTACATTAAACTGTTGGAATATGTAGTTTTTGGTGATTTCCATCTTTATTCCACTCCTCTTTAATTCCAGTTTGATTATGAAGTTTTAATTAAGGAATAGGGTGTAAAGTATGAATCTATTTGTAGTTTACACGGTTTATTCCATATTAAAATAAAAGAGAAATTCCATCGTTTAATTTATTGTAAAAGAGGGGTTGAATAAAAGCTGAAACTGAAATTGCAATTTCTATTTTTGAGATTATTCCATTGATTTGATGTGATAGATTGAGTTGAAATTTTTATTATGTACAAGTCTATTTATTGCAATTTTTGGATACGAAAATAAAATCCTTTGTTAAGGATATTGAAATCCCTTATTATGAATATTGGAAATAGGGCGCCATTGATAATATTGAAAAAGGACTTGTATTATTGTTGTTAAAAAGGAATTGACATTTAACGTTAGTTAGGACGTAATCTCTGCACGCATAGAAAATAGTAAGTGCATATTTATTTATATATTACTTACTATAAATAGTATACAATTATAACATATATTTGTGTAATTAATTAGGTAACAATTGTCATTAAATCCCCCTTAGGAAAGTAATTGATTTATTAAGGAAAAATAAGAAGAAATTATTATATAGCCTAACTAATGGACACGGTGAGTTGTGTAATAATATATTAAGAGTGTTATAAATATGACTAAGTCATAGTGATGTGTGGTCAGTCAGGAGACACACGGAAGTCTGCCCAGCTAATCTGGCTACCAGCAGTGCGACTTTAGAGCTGATATGGGACATCACCTATGATAAGTAACTATGATGAAACGAGATTAGTCTTAAATCTATAGGGTAAATCTGCCTAGCTAATCTGGCCATCAGTACCTACGAATAGTCGAACTAATGTGAGACGTCAATGTGGGCATAAGGGTCATAAGGCGTAGGACCTGCTTCGAGAATGGAAGGTATTAAGTGGTTATTTGTGGGCCCACCTTTCTCCCCAAATGAAGTATTAAATGATCGGGATTGAGTTTAGGCATGGATAAGGATACTCAGAAAGGTCTGCTTCAATAGGAAGTATTAAGTGTCCGAAGAGATTTCCTTGCAATGTCAGCTAGATAAATACATGTGTGGAGTTCGCCTTGGGAATAGGTATAAAATGATGGGGGCCTACTTCAATTAAGGTCTTAAATGGTCAGAGTCTACCTATTTCCATTATAAGGTATTAAGTGGCTTGGGTTCTATCTCTCGCATTGTTAGACACTTATGAAGTTGGTTATGATTTATGAGATTGTAAAACCTGCTTCGGGAGTGAAAGGTATTGAGTGGTTGGTTGAGGGCTGCCTTCTCCTCCTTTCCTTATATGAAGTATTAAATGGTTTTAAAACACGTAAGACATATTCCTATTTTGACATATACAACCCAGGTACTGAAATAATATGGCTCGAGGTTTTTATTCACCAGACAGTTGTTGTTCTAACTCTCTTGTCACTATAACATAGGTTAAGGAATGAGCGATGACGATGATGATGCTCGAAGACGTCATGTGCAAAGCTTGTGGTAGTTATTGATATTTATTTGATGCTTTTATTGTACTCATGAAAGACTTTTGAACAAATGATGTAACAATTATCGTTTGAGATTCTGTATTGTTCTGGATTATGACATTTGAATTTATCTTGAAATAAATAGGTACAATTTGTTATTACACTTTGTTCCTTTCACTATGAGTTCTGAAAGAAAAGTTATAGCTTTGTATTGTTATTACTTTTACTAACTAATAGCCAGCTTTGTAATGGGTCTAAGTTTTGATGGGCCTTTTCTAGGTTGAAATTTAAGCCTATTTTGGAGCAGGTTGTTACAAGTACTACTTTCTATTGTCCACCCCTTAAAAGAAATATAAAATAAAGCTTCAAATTTGCAAAATCAAGTAAAAATCGCTGAGCTATTCATATGCTCTATTTTCTATTTATTTCAAAGGAAATTTTTTTTTATGAAAACCTTTTTTAACTGAAATTTTTTGTCTGAATAGTTTCAATTTTAACTAGAAATTCTATTTTAAATAAAAGTTGCAGAAAATTTAACATTTTCTTACTTTTTCAAAAATAGAGTTTTCTACTTTTAAATAAATCCTTTAGGGTCATTTCAAATATTTTTAAAACCTTTTATTAAATTTCTTTAATATGGGGTCGGACTCAGAGTGGGCTTTATTTGTCCTTCTTTTGGACTTTTCTTTTCTATTTACCTTCTAACTTATCTTCATTTTAAAATATATTAAGAATCTGGTTATCATCTTGGAGCGGTTATTACATACTTTCCTTCGGGAACTTGCTCGATTCTTATTTTCGAATATCTACAACATATAGATTCTTTGCTTTCTATTTATTTGGATCTAACGTACATCATCAATCGTCAATCCTGTAAGGATCTACAACCATGGAGCAATCCAGGCCCAATCAAGGGAGTCTAATTCCATCCAGCTTTAGGGACCTTCCATATGCTACACTCATGCTCTTTTTAAGTCAACGTCCTTTTGTACTACCTATCTCCTATGGGGTGCCGGAATAGGAGTATATTTTTAACTCCACCTTTTGTCCCAACTCATAGTCACCTTACCCATGTTTTCATTGAAACTACTTCTATAGTCGAAATTTGTAGAGTTTGGTGTATTATATATATAGTAAAAATACAAATATGTTCACTCAGCGTATCCTAATTCATATGATCAAATAACCTAAGCTCTGATACCAATGTAACAACCCACACCTTAGTGGGCCCAAATTTTTTACTAAACCGGAAACCCAAGTTTACTATAGTATGGATCGTTGGCATTGGTATCCTGTAATGAACAAAAGTATTTCAAAGGGCCATCAATAAGAACTCATAGTAGAATAATAAAATATAGAACACACACAGATATACACACACACATACACTTACCAAGGCTAATGCATCCGGTATCTAGTGCCCTTGTCAGTGCAAAGCATGCATTAGAAAATTCATCCTTCCATCGTTCCATCCTTGTACCAGTACTTGTCCCTTTAAATTTATCATGTGGGTTGTAATGAGGAGGGGGTCAGAACAACGATTTTATGATTAGTAAATTACATACTATATCCATAACACTATCTTATGCCGATTGTTTTCCATTATGTGTTATGTATATTATTTAAAGTTTAGTCATTTAACTTCATATATGCGTACAATAAGCTCAACCTTCTCGAGGTATACAATAACCATATATGTATGTGTGTGTGTATATAAGTATCATGGTCCCCATGGACCAGGATACATTCCTCGCTAGTAATTGTAACCCTACACCTCTTTGGGCATTTATCAACGGTGTCTAGGCCAAATTTCCTGCGTACACTAAGGAATCTCCTATTGGTGCCTAATAATGGCATTACAACTATTTAGCCACATTCTAATATGCCTTGAAGGCTTATCTGGGGGTATCTAGCCTTGCCTCCTAATGAAAAAATAACTAAAAACAACTTTAAGGCGGTGCATGTCCTATACGGAACCTACACTAGTAGGAGGTGTAGTCAGTCTAGGCGTAACCAAAGTCTTCCTAATGACTATTCCAAGACTGATGATGCTCTCGACCTATGTGTACAGCCCTACTCCTCGCAATATGGTACCAACCTTGCTAACATAGCGTCGAGCCTTCACTCACCGCCCCATTTAGATTGCCTAATGAAAATCAAGGAATTGCCCACCTAGTTATTTAATATCCCATATTGAGGTTGAAGCAGACACTAATTGGTCATTTAAGACTTCAAACTCAAGGCAAACCCCCTTTGGTGTATTCCTTTTAGTTATAGCCAAATATATATTCCCACAGGTCCTATAGTTGGAGATGCCCCGCATCTGTATGATGTACACGCAACTACTGGTAGCCCCTTGCGGAGGGCAGAATTCTGATGTGTAACATTACTGACCTCGCATTCCAGCCCTTACTAATGATTGCGTCATTTATAGTTAATTTAATGGCTAGATACAATAATTCACATCCTTCATAAACGTATTCTTAAGGCTATATAATTTTAGCTGGAGAATTATTATGCCTCATAGGTTAGATTATTAGTGTTTACTTACATGAACTTACTTCTTATTTCTATTTCACAATTGTTATTTACTACTTATTTCCAATTAATACAATTAAGTGTTATTTATTTCTTCTTTTTAAATTATACAATTAAGTATCATTTATTGCTTATATTCAAATTAAATCATTAAGTATCATTTACTTCATTTATTACTAAACCATTAATTGATGACGAGATTTATTATTATTATTTCCACTTATAACACCATTAGCTTTGCTTTTTTAGGGATTTCTACATTTTAATGTGTTGGAATTACCTCTTTTCCCAAAAGGAAATGTTATCAATGTAATTTCCCAAAAATTGTTTTGAAAGAGGAATTTTGCTCTATGGGAATTACAAGGAATTATCTTTTATGTGTTTATTGAACCAGATAGTAAAAAATATGGTAAACATCCTTATTTGGCACATATCTTTCGTTTAGGTATGTTCCTTGTGATTTTAAAAAACACATATTTATACATATAATTATAAAGTTGGATAATTTATAGAAATTACATAGAAACGTTCTTCATTCCAATGAATTAAAATATAAACTTAAATCCCAATCAAAATAGAAATAATATTTAATTCAAGTTATACAACTTATAACATTCAACTAACTAAATCTAGAAATAACATACAATCTTATTAATGACTTATTTTCATAACTTTTAGAGATAACTTTCACCTTAAATTCTGATTTACAAATATGCACATTGAATAAAAGTTAACAATTCATAGAATATGTAGGCAAGGATCTTAGGTTATTGTGTATGTGTGTGTATAAGCCTAAAAATCCAAAATTTACAATTAGGCATAAAAGAAACAAATTCACAATGATATAAATCTAATATTGTATAAAAATATATAATTTCTCAGTCACCTCTTAGCCACCAAATATTTAGATCTAAATTCATTCTTCTTATTTGTCTCCCTTTCCTTCTACCAAAATATGTATTAAAGCATATACATATTTAATAGAATTGTAGATCTGAGGAGAGATTTAAAGTGGACATAGTTATAAACTTTAGATTTAGATTTTATCTTTTCTTTGCAGAACCGATTCGTCCTATTCTTTTTCTCTTTTATATTTCGCTACTCTCCACTTACTATATAATTTACATACTTCATAGAATTTGTGATGAAAATAAAATGGCATAGCTTCGTTGGTTGATTCTGAAAATATAAGAAAAAGATTGAGGAGTTAAGCTATAGACTTATGCTAGTTTATAATTTACATACTTCTCAGGTGTCACCGCCTATTTCTCCTATCACTAGCCTGAAATTGAATTTTGTAGCCGCTCTCCTATCCGACCCCTAGTGCTAATGCATAGTTAAGAAAATTACTAATAAGCTAGTTGAAGGCACACTGCTGGTCTGTTGTAATAAAGCTGGAACCTGATCTCATAGGGAAAGTGGTTTGTGCTACCATTCGAGATGGCAAATATTCTCAAAATGGATCCCAGATGATGATAAAGATGAGCGTGAGCTTTGCTATAGACTTATCGATAACAAGCTAATCCTCCGCAAAGATGGTGAATTTGATGCTAACATTGAGGAGATTTTGACAGCTATGGATTGGGATTGAAAATTCATTTTCTCCCCTCGCACTCTGGGATATAGCCCTGAGCTGATTGGTCAGTTCCGTAGATATGCTGGGATCTAGTTGGACTTCTCCCTAGTTATTTCCTACATTTCTGTTACTTATTCTGATGTATATTGTTATGTTACTTGTGTTGAGCCTGGCCGGTTCATCTGTGCATATTTTTCGTTATCCTCGGGCATGTTGGCAGTATCATTTTGTGTTATGGGTGTGCTGCCCGGGACTCCTGTATCTCTATTGTTTGTGTGTGTGTGTGTGTGTGTTATGGTTATGTGATCTTCGGATCATACATCCTTTATATCAAAAAAAGAGTTAGGCGCTAAGCCTGTATTTATACATTAGATTTAATTATTTTAAATCCGAGTCGTTCAGTCTAAGTTCAATTCCCAACCACCAGTCAATAAACGGTTGATCGCCCAACTTTCACCGATCGACTGCTAGAGGCCGACTGGGCCCAATAAGGGTATTGATCAGTCGTTGTTTTATGTTAATTGCTGATTTTGTTTCTTGCATTTCCTTTAGCATTGGATTAAATTTGATTTAACCTTAACTGTTACATTAGCGTTAAGGCTCCTATTTAACGTTTGTTTTAATGTTAAGTAATTATCATTTATTTCCTTTGTTATTTTATTTCCTTATATATATAATTATTTTTGATTCAAAACCTTGAAACATTAATAACTTTTTTGTTTGAACTCTAATCGTAAAACTTTATATATGAATGTTAATTGGAAAATCACCATGAACGCAATGGTGCAAGTTTCATAGCCAAATTCTGATGTTTACAAAAATTCTATTTTTGGTTTTTAATAATTACTTATTAATTCTTTATAATTATTCTGATATTTTATAGGTGTTACAGGCTAGTTGGTGAAGATAGAGCAGAAAAAGCCAAGTAAGTTGATGCAACCACTTGAAGTTCCCGAATGGAAGTGGGAACTAGCATCGATAAATTTTATCGATGGATTGCCGAGGACCATAAGAGGGTGCTATAGCATTTGAGTCATAGTCGATAGATTGACGAAGGGTGCCTGACTTAGACTTGTTAAGTCTAGTAGAACACATCCAAATTGGTCGAGTTATATATGAAATGGATGGTTCGATTCCATGGTGTCCCGAAGAGCATTGCTAGTAGCCAAGACCTTTTATTCAGTAGTGGGTTTTGGAAGAGCTTACAAGAGGCATTATGGACCGAGCTGCGTCTCAGTATAACTTATCACCCATAAACCGATAAACAGACTGAAAGAGTGAATCATATCGGTATGGCACCATTCGAAACATTGTATGACCGACCATGTAACGCTCCTTCATGTTGGTGGGAAGCGGGCTAGAAGTTGATACATAGGCAGATATGACCAAAGAGACCTCAAAGAAGATTGAGATCATTCGGCAACGAATGAAAGCTGCTCGGGATAGGCAAAAGAGCTACGTTGATAAAAGACATAGAGATTCGGAGTTCTTTGTCAGTGATATGGTGTTTGTGAAAATTTCTCCATTGAAGAATGTTTTTCGATTCGATAGTAAAGGGAAGTAGCACCGAGATTTGTATGTCATTTTCCATAGTAGAAAGGATTGGGAACCTAGCACATAGGGTAGACTTATCTCAGAAGATGGCGGGCGTGCACAACGTATTCCACGTCTCTCACTTGCGGAAGTTTTTGCATGACTCAAATGTAATGATTGCAATAGATCAACTTGATGATATAGAGATTGAACTAGAAGTTTTAATACCTCACAGGTCGGTTCATATTATCGGATATGATATAAAATAACTTTGGAAGAAGACGACGTGTTTAGTGAAGGTTCAGTGGGGTGAAAGTGATGGAGATTGCACATGGGAAATCGAGGAGCGCATGAGGGCTGCATATCCGGAGCTCTATGCATGTTAAGGCCTACTATTTATTGTATTTAGTTTCACTTTTGATATCGTATATGATAATTTAGTATCTTGCATGCTATAATAGTTTTATCTATACTATTGATTGCATGGCTGCTTGTTCGATATGTTTGATCATTGCATACGATTGTTGGGTATGTAGGGTAACTATGGTTGACTACTCTTTGATTGTTTAGGGATTTCGAGGATGAAATTCCTAAAAGGGAGAAGAGTGTAAGGACCCGCATTTTACGTATTGAATGATCGTAAAATAATATTATTTAAATCATATGAGGTCTTATGACCCCAAAACTTTTGGAAATGACTACTATGGGCATTTCGCATATGTAGAATTTTTATCGGACGGTTTGGAACCAGAAATTATTATAAGGTCTGTAACTTTTGATAGAGGTTGCAGTTTAAAACCACTTCCACTAGGACAGGATGATGGTTTCTCTTTACATAGAGTGATCATAATAGGAAAGAAGACTTACGATTTAGGATATATGGACATTTTAAGTTCTGTTTGCTGCTGGACAGATCAATGAGCAATTAACTAAACCCATATTTAGGCCCACTAACCAATTTCGAGAACTGTGCCTAATTGGGGGTTATGGAATAGATCTAGATTGTATCCCACTTCCCATATACAATTCCAAACCTCCATTAACCCTAATTTCATCAAAATGCCCCACTTTTTTTATTAATTATATCCTAATCCATCATTAAAAGGGTAATTAGCAAGAAGGGGATTTATTACTGTCTGCTTTAGATCTAGGAATCAAAGTTGGTATAGGTGAGTGATTATTGATCTTTCACTATCATATGTTTGTCCATATAGTTAAAAATGATGTTTTTGATATGATTTCCAAGTTAAAATGATTTTAAACTTTAATTTAACCTTTAAACATGTATATGAACGAATTTAAAATGATAGAAATAGATTTTATATGGTTTTGTAACTTTTTGGATCATATTGTCACTTTAATGTAAAGTTAGATCTAAGTGGATTCGGGTATGTTTATCATGTTTGGATTGATTGCTTATGTTTAATGAATGTATATGGATGATGGATGTTATTGCAAGTATTGCTTTGATATGGTTTGCAAGTACTTTTAGGATAGTTAGGGATCGATCATTGATTTGGGCAAAACAAAGTTAAAATTGCTCAAAATGTGATGAAAATTGGAGGATGTGCTCTAATGGAGGAGAGGAGCTTGTGCTTCGGGTCTCCAAGTCGTCTAGAGTTGATTTGGATGCATAACTAGAAGTCGGTACCGAACTAAAACATGGTTGTGGGAAGTTGCAATTTTGATCGGTATGGGAGTTGCTACGGGACTTAGGCTTAGAAACTTCAAGGGATACTTCGAGTCAAGGCTAGGAAGAGATCCGAGAGCTTAACTTCAGAAAATTAGCTAAGTACACAACTCGATGCTGACCTCTGGTTGGCACTATCCACTTTTCTAGATAGAAGAAAAGGGTCTGGGTGCTAGGGAGTTGAGGCATGATGAAGTGGAGCTCTAGGCATGCAAAGAGGAAAGGGTCGGGGAGATAAGTACTTAGGAAAATTTTGGCTAAGTAGTGGCTAAGAAATTCATAACGGTACCGGTCTCTTTTTGTCAGTACCGACACGAATTGGTGAGCCATACTTAAGTCAAACTTCTAGGAGGGAGAGAGTATGTCCTATAGGTCATGCTAAAGGTGTTTATTTGTTCGCTTAATGTTCAATTGCAATGCGACAGTGCAATGAAGGATGAAGACTTTAGAACTTTGATGATTATAACTCAATGTTGATGGAGTTATGTTCTGATAATGATAGCTCGATGGTGAATGGAGTTATGAGGATGATTATCCACAAGGGCGGGTTCTAGGAAGAATGGCCCATAGATAGAATGTTGAATGGTTCTATTGTGGAAAGAAAGGAATATGGAATGGTTCCTTAAGGATGAATGGAAACTAGATGAAGCAAGGATCGGTGGAATGGATCCATATACCCTAAATCGGTGGAGTGGATCCATATACCCTAAATAGGTGGAGTGGATCTAGTGTCAGCAATGGACTGGTGGACGAGTACACTAAAAACTGGGATTTTTCCATTAATCCTAGCAAAGGAATGGTCATACAAGTTAACATATATCCAGGCACATTGAGTGAAAATAAGGATTGTTTGATGAAAGTTATATTTTTTATGGTTGCTTTTCTAGTAGTCTATCACTCTAAAGGATGTCGCATGATGTAGGTATTGTGGATGTGAATACCTAGACATTCGATATTGTTCTTAGGATGTTGTACACCTTTATGATGTTTGTAGAGTAGCATACTATTGATGTTATGTGCTAACTCTTTGGTTACAGGGACAAGTCGAGTATGATTCATATACCTTTATTCCTTACTATATCGACCTGTATCGTATTTTAAGATTTCTTATCGCTCACACCAGACTGTTGTTTGACACAAGGTTTTATGCTTTGCTTCTTAGTATCTTAGGTACTTATAAATGAGTAGAATAGATAGCAGGTCTAGATGGTACATGGTGGATGTGTTGAGGATGGGTAGGGTTAGGATTTCTCGTATTATATATGGACTTACTATTTCTTATTCCACTATGCAACACTGTGGAGTTAGACAGTGTTTGCTTTACTTTTAAGACAGTTTTATTTGGGTTTATCTTCGTTTGTATAAACTATATTTTTGCTATGTATAACTTTATGAACTTGTGTGCTCTGATATTGTGGTTCATTTAGTTATTACTGTCCGGCCTATTTTATATATGTGATGTTTATTATTATATTTTATTTGATGCACTATAAGATATATGATAGGTTCTGTGATTGTTTTTCTTCTTTTCACCTTTGGCAATCATCTTATATTGACTGGGTAGTGTAGCATTGCACTCTTTAGGTATATTAGGGCGATCGTCATAGTTTTTATTTGGATGAAGTCAATTTGGACTAAGGCCCATAAGCTAGCATATAAGTGGCTAACCACTTCATTCATTTTCATTACGTGATTCATTTTCCTTTTCATTCTCCTAAGTTCTTTCTTAATCATTACTTAAGCTCTAAACCTAGATCCACTAATCTATGCTTATATAAATTCCTACGTATATCGGTAAAATCACTACAATTTCTCTCATCACATTTCTCAAAAAACCCATCATTGGATTGGCTTGAAGTTGAGTTTGAAGCCTGATCATCTCAAATTTCAAGAGAGCTAGGAATGAATTTTGCTAATTGGGAGCTTGATTTGAAGAAGATGTAAGTAGGATGATTCTGTAATTACATTTACTTGTTATACTTCATGAATTTATTTAATTATGGTTATGAAGTGGTTTAAAGAATGATATGGTTTGATTTAAGCATATGTTTACGATGTAAACGTGATTATATCAACACATTATTTATTAGAGACCTTAATCGTCATTTTTGGAAAATTAAGTAAACTTCAAAATGGATTTGGGACTAATTACATAATATTATGTGATGTTATGGGTTAATTTAAGTCTAACTAGGTGATGTAATTATGAATATATTCTTAGTTATAATTGATTAAACCATTTGAATTGGTTTTAGGGAAGTTAGTAAGCTAATTAAGCGAGTGTGGAACTCTACAATTTTTATTAAAGTGGTTAGAGGCTTAATGAAGCTTAATTAGTGCTTATAAATATTATTCAAATGAAGAATGATTTTATAAGTCAATGGAATATTTTATAATATGGTTAAAAGGTTTTATAAAAATAACTAAGTGATGAATACTAAATTTTAATGAAGATACCATGTATCAAAGGGCTTAGAAAAATGATTAATCTTCAATAATAATTGTAATACCTTCGGTGTCATATTTTTTTGTGTCAGCGTGAACTACCAAAAATGTCCCTAATATCAAATCTTAATATCACTTGAAAATAGGATATGACAATTAAATTTCTTTTACAAATTTAAAACGTCCGTCTACAAATATTATTTAATCTTAATATCACATAAAAATAGGATCTAACAAATAAATCTTTTTTACAAATTTAAAACGTCCATTTACAAATACTATTAAATTTTAATATTACTTAGAAATAGGATCTAACAAATAAATTATTAATTAATAATATAAATAAAAATTCAAACTTAACAAAAAAATAAATGTGGCAACTTAGAAATATAATTTATACTAACAAAAATTATTTCGACGCAAAATATGGCTAAATATTTCTATAAATCATTTTCTCTTTAAGGTGCTAAAATATATAATTTGCAGAAAAATAATTCACGTGCGAAGCACTTGCGATCATCAGGCGCGAAGTGCGTGCCGTAACACTCGTAAGCTATAGGTGTATTTTATAGAATAGTGATATGATTTTATAAAATAGCATAAAAAGATATTGGACTTTTAACAAGAAGTTTGACAATAAAAATATGGTTTTTAGATAAATTAGATGTTAAAAACAAATATTATATTAGCTAGATTGATATATGTATGTATGTGTGTGTGTGTATAATGTTGAATTTGGTTGAACATGGTGGATTGTATGAAACAGTTTGTGAGCTGGTTCATGAGCTATTTTCAAGTCCATCGTATAAGATTTGGCAAAGCGTTCATTTTTCGAAGTTATGGTGTGGACATTTTATCAAAATCTCTTTGAATCTTTCAAAATATTTTCCGAATGGTTCTCCTCTGAATTGATGAAAATTTACGATTTCGTTTTGGATTTAAAATGTTTTTTCCAAGAGGTAGAACTTTTTTAAGAAAACTTTCACAAAGTACAACCATTCTTCAGCGTAATCCGTAAGAGCAAATGGAATTAATCGGAGTTTTATTCCATCGTCAGAATGTTGTTGGAGTTTCATGGTTGCGCAAACTTGTTCGAATTTTATCATGAAAATGTATGGGTCATGGTGCTAAAAATTGCAAATTTTGGAAGCGTGGCAATATTGTTCGAGTGAATTTCGAAATGGTTACCCATAGGGGCGGGTAACGTGATGTAAGATGGAATAGAAACTCTATCGGGAAAGATTCTATACACAAGAGTTCGAGGGCCGTTCTTGTTCGCCATTTCAGGAGGATTGTTTTTTCGAGTTAAACGATTAGTTGTTGAATTACGAGCCCAAGTGTTCGTTGTTGTGTCACGAGTCCAAGTACTCATGCACAATTAAAAGTTGAGAAGAGAAAGAAGTTAGAATCAAGTTTAGAGAATGAAACAAGATTTGGAAGATTAAGCGAAAAATTGTTTTTGTTGTTTTTTTATACTTTGTTTTTACAAGGAGGAAAAATATTTACCAATAGAAATTATTTTTTCAAAAGAGAAGTTTGATTTTTGTTTTGCTTTTTTTGGTTTTTCAATTTTTTTTATATGTTTTTGTATTTTTTTTTTGAATTTTCAAATTTTCATATATTACCAAAAGGATTTTTTTTGTTTCTTTTTTAGAAAATGCAAAATGGGAATTTGATTTTTGTTTTTGTTTTTGAATTTTCAAATTTTTTTAAAATATGTTTTTTTAAGATTATATTTTTTCCAAAAAAGAAACTTAAGATTTTTTTTTATTCTGATTGAAAATTTTCAAAGGAAAGGATTTAAAAACTAAGTTAAGGAAAATTTACAATTTTTTTTTGTTTTGGATTTTGGATTTTTTAAAAAATATGCATGAACTAATGCAACTAAATGAATGCAAAGGGCTAAATTATAAATTTTCTATCCTTAGTAGCTCCTAACCCAAAATTGTATAATCACACTTTGTCTCAAATCAACAAAATATTTCTTAGCTATGTAACAGGCAGGAGTTATCGGTGCACCACGAATCACCGTAGCAACGCAACCGAAGGTTTAAGTACCTTCAGAAAAACAACCACTATAATATTTATAAATCACCGTAATATTTATTAATGGTTATTGCTCTACCGTAGCCTAAACACCAAAAAATAAAATTGTTCAAGGAAGAAAACTATCAAAATACAATTAAGACCTAGGTGAGCTCGCGGCTCCCTTAATTCTGAAGTCTAACCGTTATTATTAGTCAAAATTCTAGAATGAAATGCAGTTTGTGGGCCAAGGAAGGGGTGATGAAATCCCCCAGCTTATGTGGATTTGGGTATTGCCATTAGAAAATAAAACAAAATGAGATGAATGCAAAACAGAAACTAAACGTGATTTAGCGATGCAATTACAAATGAATTTGTTTTTGTTTTTGAATTTTTTGAATTTTTTTAAATATATAAATGCAAATACAAGCAACCAACAATGCAATTAACATAAAACAAGAGATGAAAGCCAAATACCGAAGCGTGCAAATTTATTAGCAATTTATTTTTCTTTAGCGGAGATTTTTTTTATAAGTAAGCAAAGCAATTTTTTTCCTTGCAATTTTCTGCTTTGGCAACCTGAAATTTTAAACAAGATATATACAATATTTTTTTTACATATATAAGGATGGAACTTAAAACAAAACAAAAGAAAGTAAAAATATTTTTTTAAGGGATAAAACAAAACAAATTAAAACCAAAATAAATTCACAAGTTAAAAAAAAGCTAACTTCACCAAACACACAAACCCGGCCCAGCAAAATCACTCGACCCACAATTAGTTTAGCACACCCGAAATAATCTTCTTCCTTTTTTTTAATCTCATTTTATACAGAGAATATACGGTTCTTTCTCTTCTCAAATATTCAACTAAACATATAACACGTGATTCTTCTAAAAAAAATAATACGAACCCCAGAAATTGATTTAGCGATTTAAGGATCTGGCGATGTGGGTTCTTGCAGTTGAAATTTGGGAGAGGAGAAGTTCAGTGAATTGGGTTTGGGTGGCAACGACGTGGTGAGTGGTTGGTCATAGCAGGGTGTTTTGCTGGATGTCGTTGAGGTCGTCGCTGTCTTTGGGTGGCAGGAGGCGGTTCCAGGTCGAGGTTGGTGATGCGAATTGGGAATTTGGGTTGAAGGCTGGTCTCAATTCGATATAGGTTGGAGGTGTTGTAGGTAAAGGAGGTAGCTTTGAAGATTGTATACGTGGTATAAGGCAAGGAGGGGACGTTGCTACAGAGGTTGAAGTGAACAATTGGTTGCGGCTTGTATTGTTGAATGTGATGAGGCAGATGGCAGTATAATGGTGTTGTAGCAATGTAACTGTTTCAGGTGGTTGGAGTAAGGTGGAGCAGTTTGGTATTGTTGGTGGTGGAGCAATATAGTGGTGAATGAGTTGAACTGGCAGTGACAGTAGTGGTTAGATTTGAGGCAGAGGGGAGTTGTATGTAGGGCAGTGTTGATGGCACATTTGCAACAGGGTGATGAAGCATAAAATGTAGTGGTGAAGGTAAACAATGGGAGATGGTCAGGTTTTTGGTGATGGAAAAGTTTTGATTATAGGAGGTTGAAGGTGATGAATGAAGGATGGTTTGGACAGTACTGAACTTGATGGAGGAAGGACAGTTGACAAGAATGGTATTTGTTGATGATGTAAAATGGTATGATGTGCAGCTCTTTGATAGTGTTTGTGTTGTACTGCAGTGGATGTCAGGGGTTAAAGGTAGTGGGAGTTTACTAATATGGAGTATGTTGAAGTAGAGTTGATGAAGTTGTGAGGTTATGCTGAAGTGCAGCAGTGAGTTTGGGCAGAGGAGGTGCAAATGTAGTGGTATGGTTTTGGTCAGTTGTGATGTGTATTTGCACAGTGTATTGACAGAGAATGATGAGTGGCTTTGAGGTGGTATGAAGTTAAGATGGTGATTGTTAATAGAGATGGATGTTGCACTGGTTGATGAACTATGGTAGAGGCAAGAAGGAAGATTGTTAACAGTGGAAGGGGTTGACAGAGGTTGTACAATGGTTGTTGTGACAGTGTTGAAGAAGTTTGGGTATTTGGAAGGAAGTGGTTGTTTTGTTGAACTACAGTTGTGTTGAGCAAGTTGCTAGTATGGTATGAATAGGAGATGTAGATAGTGAGAACAGTTATGGAGATGTATGTGAAGAGAATGGAGGAGTATGTCAGTGGGAGAAGGCACAGTTGTGAATGTGTGTGTTGCCAAGGTAGTAGTTGATATGGCCAGAGGTTGTGATCAAGTGGGGAAATGTGACTGGAGAGGTAGTATGGAACAGTGATAGCAGTGGTATGTAGGAACTGTGACGTTAGAGGCAATAGCAGTGTGATCAGGATGTGCACAGTGAAGTTTGGGGTATGATGCATAGTTATGTGATGATGTTTCAGTAGTGGTTTTGTATGTCGTGTGTGAATGTAACAGTTTGACAGTAAATGTCAATACAAATGAAACTGTAAATTTATCTTTGTAAATATGTATGTAATAGTAAATGTAAACACAATTGAAAATAATAAAATATTTTTTTTTGTTTTGAAATTGTGTATGTTTGTTTGTTTTTAAATAGAAATGCAAATGCAAAAGGAAAATAGACTAGAAAACAAGCACACAACACAATGAACACAAAAATCACACAAAAAATCACACAACAATTTTTTTTTAAATGCAAATTAACACACAAAACAAACACACAATAAAATCAAACAATAAATAATTCGAAGAATAGAAATAAAATCAAATTAATTCCCCGGCGACGGTGCCAAAAACTTGTTTAACGACCAATTTTCTATCGGACTAGAAAACGGCCGATAAATTTAAATTAAAAATTATCGCAAGCGCACGGCGTACAATTCTAGTGCGTGGAGAATACAGGTCGATCCGCAGGGAATTATATAGATTTAAAATTTCTATTCAATCAAATTAAACCCAGAATTGAAGTTGTGATTGTTTTTAAGCTAAAAATTGTAAAACTAGCTAGAACAAAAGTGATTGGAAATATGAGATTAGAAAACAATTTAGAGGCAAATCCACTCTCATATTTTAGTAAATCAACACAAAAATAATCTATGATCTCTATTTTGATCTTAAATGGAATTAGTGATGTATTTATCATAAGTATGATTTATTTATGTTATTAATTAACATAACTTAAACTATTAAACTATAATACAACACATAAAACTACTTATCAATTTCAATGAAAATGAAGTCAAAGCAAAAGCTATTTTAAGTATGATCAATTTACTATTGTATTTAGTAACATAGATCATCAAATTTTGTTTCTACTTTAATTCCACAATCTAAAATCAATTAGTAAAATGATGATGTAAATTGTGTTTATGTGGAGTAAGCATAGCCCATTTGTGGTTACAACATAGGCTTTCAAATTCCATTTTATAAACTTACATCAACATTCACTTTCATGAAGCATTAAAAAGAGATCATAAATGATAAGATATGTTGAATTTACATACTTTTAGAGAGCTTCATTACCCCTAAACTCAAGGGTTTAGCTGCTCATTTGTGTTATCAAATCAACACATGTAAATTTCAACATTTAAACAAAAGCAAAGAAGGTAAGAGCTAATTAGAATAAAAAAGATCTAAACTAGTGCATAAAAGTAAAACTAAGCTACTAACATGAAATGAAAGAGCATGTAAATAAAAATGAACAAGAAAATAAAATAAGAACAAGGAAAAAGTAAAAGAACATGAGGCATAGGAAGCCATTTTTATTTCATATAACTTTGAGGCTACAACTTGCATGCTAATTTCCTAAGTAATTAAAAGAAGATCCCTTACATGAACATAAGAAGGCTATTTATATATGCATAAAACCCTAATCCATATTTTAGGGGGCTTCCCAAAGTACCCTTTAGGAAGTGTGGCCACCAAGTAATCATTAGTCTCTAAATAATCCATCATCAAGTATGCATGAAACTTTAACCTCCACTAACTTATTCATTAGCTCCTAATTGTAGATTAAGGTAAGTGGATAGGTGGGGTCCTCCATGATTCATGAGTTTGAGTTATTTCCATCATCATTCCTTTGTTTCCATCCTTGTGCATGCATATTTCCATGAGACACTTCATATTTCCATCCAAAAATTCCTATAATTAAAAAGAAAATGTGCAAATAAATATTCTCAAAATTAATTCATGCACAAAATTACTTTTTTATCCTCACATTTATTTATGAATGATGACTTGAAAACATATTTGAAATTTTGTTTTAAACATGTAAAAATACCCAATTATGACATTTATTTAAATAAAAATAGATTAAATATGGATGTAAAAATATGCACATTTACATGCACATCAAATACCCCCACACTTATCTTTTTATTCGTCCTCGAATAAAGAAAAACTAAGAAAATCTGTTTTCGTAGGAAACACGATTGCATTGAGCGTATGCAACAAGCCGTTAAACCTCTAGGTGTCCCTAGTAGGACGAGTGTTGTCTCGTGAGGGTTTTCAGCGGATACTACCCACTAAATCCAAATGCCACATGAGAAATTCCTAAATGCAAGATTTATTTACAAAGAGATGGATGCAAGTTTTTGAAAATATTTACAAATGAAGAATTTACTTTCAAATCGATACGAATAAGTTAAATATAAGTTCTGGTCATTATTAAGAAATTTAAGTCCTTTTACTCGTCAAACTTCAAACAAAAATTAAGTAACCATCACAATTAGACTACAGTTTGGCTAGTTGTTTCGGTTGATAACATAGTGCAACTATGAAATAGATCCTTAGTTCAATATCAAAGTTTTTCAAAGTGGTATTTTCATTTCTTTTTGAATAACAATGCAAATCACATAAGTCAAAATAGTGCTTGGATTTCAATTGCTTACTCTCAATTATTTGAAAATTTTATTGATATTAACAATATTTACATATGCCTAACTCACAAAATTGAGGCCAGATATATGACCAATGCACTGCCTTTCGGGCTTACGTGAGGGGAATACAGAGCATGGTGAGTGCACGCACAAGTGTGTACACCTATCGACTCTAGGCGTTATTAATGAACCTTCTATATATTAGTTAAACTATCGTTACTTGTAATCAAACTTTATTTTTATTTTTGTTAAGACAAATAAATTTTAAAAAATTTCAATTTAATAACCAAAACTTATACTTATCGTATAGTGTTTCTTCAAAAATAAATCAAAATGCTAAAAAGAAAAAAATTGAGATTGTTTTTGTGATAAATTTTTTTCTTTTTTTAAAACTTTTTATTTTGAGTTTGGGAAAGAAAATACAAAAAATAAACCATGAAAAATCAAAATGAAGACGAGACTCCACCCCACATTTGATATTGACTGTGTCCCCATAGTCAGTGCATGATATACTGATTGTAACGAGGAAAAATATGTGCATATTTACAAAAGAGGGTTAACATTTCTTACTAGACGTAGCGTGGCTCATGAAGAATCATGATCTCCTCTTCTTAATCACATAGAAATTCCAAGAAAGGTTTCAAATGGTGACTGTTGACTTTGAAAATCGATCCATCCCTGGGATTTTGTATTTCTATGGCACCATGTGGAAAAATAGTTCGTACCACAAACGGTCCGGTCCATCTCGATTTTAGTTTCCCAAGGAATAAGTGAAGTCTAGAGTCATATAAGAGAACTTTCTGGTTTGGTAGAAACGTTTTTCTTACGATTGGTTTGTCATGAAAAACTTTTGTTCTTTCTTTGTAAAATTTTTTGTTTTCATACGCATCGTTCTTAAGTTCTTCTAGTTCGTTGAGTTGTATTTTTCTGTTTTCACCGGCTTTCTCGAGATTAAAGTTTAAGTTCTTTATTTCCCACAACGCTTTATGTTCGATTTCAACTGGTAAATGGCAAGCTTTCCCGTAAACTAAACGAAATGGGGACATCCCAAGGTTAGTTTTAAAAGCAGTATGGTAAGCCCAAAGCGCGTCGGTCAATTTCTGTGACCAATCTTTTTTATTTTTGTTAACTGTTTTATCCAACATTTGTTTTATTTATCAGTTTGAAACTTCAACTTGGCCACAAGTTTGAGGATGATACGGAGTGGATAACTTGTGGGTTATCTAGTACTTCTTCATTAAAGTTTCAGAAGAACGATTGCAAAAATGGGTTTCGTTATCATTTATTATTGTGCGAGGTGTGCCGAACCTCAAAAAGATGTTTTCTTTAAGGAATTTCACAACAATTCTATGATCATTGGTTTTACATGGAATGGCCTCGACCCATTTTGAGACGTAATCAACAGCGAGAAGAATATACAAATTTCCAAAAGAATTGGGAAAAGGTCCTGTAACGATCGTGATTTTCAACGCTCGAAAGTCGACATTAATACGTCCACTGTATCAATTGCCGAGCAATCGAATGCCGGAAAACCGAATTGTTATGGTTAAAAAGAAGGGGTAGAAGAAGACAGAAAGAAAGTACAGAAAAACAGAAACAGAAACAATATCAGAATCTCACATTTGCAGCGGAACAACATATAATAGATAAATGAATAATCTTTAAATCAAAGAACTATATCAGTTTATACATTACATCATCAGAGTTTACAACAAAAATACAACACTGGACAGTTATATAAACTTGTCCTCATACAGAATACACAGCGGAATAAATAATATCATATACAAGTGATACGCCTCGCCATCCAGCTCGCCACTGAGCTCCACAGCATCTCCTGAATCCAGAATGACCTGATAACCTGACTCTAGGCTGCCCGTGTGGAAAATGATGGGCACCCAGAGTTTAGGAAGGGAACAATAAACTCCAGGTCAGTCATGGGACTGGTGTGAGAACTTAAAACAGTTTATCTTCATAAAGAAAATAAAACAATTTCACAATGCTTTTGGAAAATGAAACTACCATAAGACCTCCCGCCACACACACAATGCAAACGCAGAATTGGAGGAGATTTCTTCTTATGATAGTCAAAAATGCTTACTACACAAAATCATTCGATATTATTATCATTAGTGCATAGTGTCGAAAACCATTTCGAAAATATAATATTAATCTTAGCCAGCATACAACCATTATTGTATGCCTACTATAGCTACCATGTTCAATAGCAGGTTACCGCCACATTCCATAGCAGGTAATACAACTAAAACCGTATAAGGTTCGTATTGTTTCTTTGGATTTTCCAACAAATGGTCAGGCAAAGGAACTTCCTTACACCGAAATGGAAACGCCTCTAGAAAGACGCCCCGAGAACCTAACCGGATCTCTACAAACACAAGGCCGACGCTACCTCACGCTTTAACCAAGCTGTAACTAGGTAGCTAACACATGAGCTATGCCATCCCCCGGTCGTCACCGACCTTTACCCGAGGATCCTCAACCACAAAGCAACAACCACAAAGTATAATAAATTTGCAGCATCAACATAGGTAAAATATCTGGGCTCCATACCATGATATCACCTTTTATCCAGAAGGAAATGAAATACTCTAGGGGCGCTACCCCTAAAAACCTTTGCCGCAACATTCCTGTTTCGACCATTACCGGGTTGTGAGGCTCGACGAAGTCTCATCCACAAAGCTACGCTTTTTCACAAAGCCACGCTTTATCACAAAGCCACGCTTTGATCAACAAATAATCAACAGCACTCTGTATGCCACATTACCAAATTGGGAATGTATCACTAGTAACCATCAACTACATAACCTCTGAGCTCGTACGTCTCAGAGAAGGGTGTTAAGCTAAAAGAATAAATTCTCCGCCACTAACAGAAATGTATTTGATAGAAACCATCTTTACATCTCAAAGTGTAACGTCAGACAAACATCCATACAAGTCCGTTCCGGGATCGAACGGAACCGAAGGCACTTCCAAAGAAGCCCTTGCAATCCAGATATTCACTAATCACGTCCGGACTTCCCATCACAAGAAGAGTGATATAAATCTCTATACCGGAGCAACTCGGTGCAGAGACATTCGACAGGTTGTCCTTTCATTTTTTAAAATACCCGGTCTTCAACACCGGTCTTCAATACGATACATATCGTCGTATCACTATTCAGAATGGGTTATATGACACAAAGGTCTTTTCCCGGCTAACCCGAATAGTGAGCGTTTGTTTTAAAAACAAATCAAGTGCCATTTCAAAGGAAAATATTGATAGTCGGTTATTTAACTATCAACAACATTCACAACAATCAACCAATTTAAATAATTTTTTACAAATTATTTGTTTTCAAAATATCTTCACAAGATATATATTTTTCCACACTTTAACATTTGAAAACCAATTTCAAATCACATTTCCACACTTCATCACTTTGAAAACAAATTTCAAATCATATTTCCCTACACGGGATATATTTCCAAATATTTATTCATTTCCACAGGAAATTTACCGAGTTCAAATACTTTATTTCCTAAATATTCCTTAAAATCCAATTTCAGAATTTCTTCATTTATAATTTAAAACTACTTTGGAAATATACTCGGCTTTTCAAAGAAAATACACTTCCATCTCAAAATGGTCCAATTAAACCAATTAAATAAATCCTTATCGATTTATTTCAAATTTACGTTCCAAATCTGTAAATTTATTTTCAAAACAAATTTCCCTTTCCTTTATAAATTCCATTGTGAATTTAAATTTTCAAATATTCACTTATACACGATTTTCAAGTCGTTTTCCAAATATTCACTTTTAAACACCAAATCAATTACAAATTGATTTCTAAATTTATTTCCACCCCAAATCAATTACAAATTGATTTCTAAGTTTATTTCAAATCCCAAATCATTTTACAAATCGATTTCCACTTTATTTCAACACAAATCAATTTTTCATTCAACATCAAATAAATTTTCATATCAATTTCACAAAGATTTATCTTCAAATACTAAATCAATTATCAATTGGATTTCAAACAAATTTATCACCTTTTAAAATAAATTCCTTTATCTCTTCCAAACCATTTAAAATCCCATTTTAAATAAATTTCCCAACTTTCGAATAATACTATTCAAAATCCATTTATAAAAATCTTTTCCCATATTTTGGAAATAATTCGATAAGATTTCAAAAATCAACTTTATGCTTTAAAATTCCTTCTTTGAAATTCAACTAATTCTTTCAAAAGAAATTCACTTAAAATTTCCAGTTTTAATTTCAAAAATCCAATTTTATTTATTTCTGGTATCCAACGATACCAAAAATACATTCGGCTAAATTATAGCCTTCAACACATTCAATCACAAATATAATCATATAAAGATTATAAATAAATCATCACACAGCATATGAAACAAATTCATATAACATATGAAACAAATTCATATAATTTGAGGAATCCAGTTGGATCCCTCAAACCTGTTTCCCTGCATCCACAGATGTTAGCACAATACCAATTCCACTTCGAGGTGGAATATCGTGGTATATGGGATTTATAAAATACTATCCACTATTATGCGGCGCAATAGGGTATCATCCGCTATATAATGCGGGAAATCAACTCCAAATACATATATAATACCAATTCCACTTCAAGGTGGAATTATCGCGGTATATGTATTTAATAAATAACCTCCGCTTAATATACGACGTATAGGGTCTATTCAACACAATAAATAACAATTTATCATCCAATTCACACAATCAACACAATCAAGCAATTTTAAATCTAACTATTTAAAATTTAAATTGAAACAATTATTCGATTGAGTGAGGAGTTCTCACCTCGCTTTTAAAATGTCGAGCATTCAATTTTTTTACATTAAATCGAACATGTTTGATTTAATGAAAAATTTTCACTTGCTAAAAATGATCCCACGTCTGCACCACAACGAGCTGCTTGTCGCTGCGATTCCGGCGCCGCCAGTTTCGTCGATTTTCGACCTCGTATCAAAAAGATATACATTTTCAAAGTTTGAACGATTTTAAATACAATAAATTTACATTTTCTTTTTATTTTCAAACCCTGGGAAAATCTGGCCGTTGATTTCGTGACTTCAGATCGTGGCCGTGCAAACTTGATTCTTCTCCAACACGTGAACAACCCAGGTCGTATAGAACCCACGGCCGCCGTTGTACATCCATTTGCCGCAACCACTACGCACGATTTGACGATGATCAGATCCCATCACCTTGAAGCCCAACGTCGACTCCACCCACGGCCCAATTCCGGCGAAGCTCGGTTAGCCCCTGACCTCGAAAAGCGTACACGAACCCGCGGCCTTCGTGGCTAAATCCCTGACAAACCGCTCAATGATTTTCGATCACCACCGCACGAATCGAAGTGCTCAACGAGCTCTCCATCTTTCCGGTTGGAAGTTCCTTACGAAAGCTCGTAGATTGAGAGAAAAATGAAGGAGAACGAAAGGAAGTTCTGGCCATTGAATTTGATATAAGCGGCGGCTCCAGAATTATGCTAGGGTTAGGTTTATAAACGTGAATATATATATGTATATAAATATATTTTAATATTAAATCCATTTAAAGCAACTTTTCCAAACGATCTCCAAACAACGCATGCCGACAGGCGTTTCTAAGGTTTTACCTACGTTCCGAACACAATGGAACGTGTTTCGGAGGTTAATTTGATCATATGTGCGAGTTACGGAATTAAATGATCAAATTTAAATCAAATCGATTTAAATCGATTCCTATGCATTTTGGCTCGCCCCGGACAAACCGTAAATCTGTTTGACATGAAATTTGAAATCTTACAATAATTTCACATTACGGATCCGATGAAACCGACTTCGTTGAAATCCGAGACTGTTTGAAAAATGACTATTTTCAATCGTCAATTAAATATTAAAATATTCAATTTTCACAAATTAATTTTTAATTCGATTTTAAAAGTCCTATAACATCATTATAACTCCAATATGATTTAATATAACTTTATAAATCATTTTCATTCACATTTAATCCAATTTACAATTATTTCTGAAATTTCAAATATTAAATTATCGATTTAATTATCTAATTAAATCAAGATATTCGAAATTAAATTCATTCAGCTTACAAATCTTACTTATTAATATTTAAAATCAATTAAATATCTGAATTTCAAATGACAGAAATTCTGGGTCGTTACAAACTCCCCCCCTAAAAGAATTTCGTCCTCGAGTAAGAAAAATGCCCCAAATTCATTGACTTTTCAAACAATTCGTTCAAATTAGATTTCAAAATCACTTAAGTGTACAACTTCCCCAAAATCCAATAGTTAAACTCTTTCAAAAACTTTACTAAGTTTCTCAAATCTATACTTAGTTATACATTTCAAAACAAACTATATCGTTTAACTTTTAATTCCAAATCCGAAATTTAGTTTTCACAAATTTTCCAAAATTTTCCGAAAATTTTCGAACGCCTTAAATTTTCAGAAAAATTCGCCATAGCCTCCTTTGCGCAGTTCAATCGTAGTAGGATCACAATAGACATAAATATATATACATCGACCCACACGGTCAGAAAAGCAGAAAAACGGTTCATATTTCCTATTTCTATTGCGTAGGCGTACCTTTTTAGCATTTTTAAGCAAAGCAGTTATTTATTAGCATTTTAGCGCAACCAAATCCCGCCAAATGGTAGCCCCGGACCTGTACTTACTCAATTTAAACATGTAAGTGACATATATAGGAAATTCATTTACATTTCATTAATTTTCAATAACGAACACAAAGTTTCCATAAGCAATGCAATCAAATAATTCCCATAAGCAATTTATATGATTTCAAAACAAATTCGAATCCTTTCAACAAAATTTTCAAACCATTCGTGTATTCATTTTCAATTAGTTCACATTCACTAATTCACATTCAAGTTGGTTCGCTTTCAATTTAAATCCAATTACATAGCTTTCAATTTTTATCAATTCAATTTCATTAACACTTAATGAATTATATACAATCAACCAACAATCATCTAGCAACCAATACATAACCAACACAACCAAATTTATTCACTTTGTTTACCTTCAATTTGGTTCAACACTTTCAATTAGCTTTAATGAATTAATACTTACATCCATTATTCTATATCAATTTATTAATTCAATTGCTAATTCATTTTACAAATAAAGTTGAATTTCATTACATAACTCAAATTCGTATTCATTTAACTCACTTTATTAATTTACTTCGATACCAAAATCAAATTCATTCAACATCACTTAAGTTATATTCCAATTAAACATCATTTGTTTAACTTAACTTAAATTTCCACTTATAAATCCAATTCAAATCTGATTTATTTTATTTAACTTTACCAAAGCTAAATTTATTGTCTCATACTATAAGTTCAAAACTCATTTTACTTATATTCATCAATTTCAATTTGGATTTTTATTTAAATTTTGTTTATCACAACAAAACTTTAATTTTTCAATTTATTATGGTAGCAAATCCATCACACAGAAACTCGAAAATGATACAGATGATGCTGCAGTCATCACCCTTATTATTTCCCAGCAACACTAGTGAATTCAATGCTTAATATTCTTTCAAAATTTCCTTTTATTTATAAACCACATTTATAAATCTTTTTCTCATATAATTTCACTATTCCACTTTACTTATACAAGGTTATTTCACAATTGTAAATCATTTTAATTATATTTCTATACTTAATAATTCATTTGCTTATATACTTCATTCTTTTACAGTTGTTGTTTTTATATGATTTATTCAAACAACTTTCATTAATTTACATATATTCACATTTCAACAACCAAACAATCAACTTTACATACACTTTAATAATTTCTGAAAAATTATTTCTTTTATATGTAAAATTATTCCATTTACCCAATTTAAATGATACCATGTCGACTTTCCTCGTTTAAGTGTTTAGAAACCCCTATCGATAATATGGCGTCCCACATACCGATCAGAATTCATGAACAGCTCAACGATAAGTAAACACAATATAAAACATTTTTATATTCACTAACAAATACGCGCTCATATCTATTATTACACTCACACTCATTCTAGAGTACTGCTGACTCTATCTCTAATGAGTAATTCCCAACAGAGCCAAGGTTATCGCTTAACCATATGCTCTGATACCACTTGTAACGATCGTGATTTTCGACGCTCGAAAGTCGACATTAATACGTCCACTGTATCAACTGCCGAGCAATCGACTGCCGGAAAACCGAATTGTTATGGTTAAAAAGAAGGGGTAGAAGAAGACAGAAAGAAAGTACAGAAAAACAGAAACAGAAACAATATCAGAATCTCACATTTGCAGCGGAACAACATATAATAGATAAATGAATAATCTTTAAATCAAAGAACTATATCAGTTTATACATTACATCATCAGAGTTTACAACAACAATACAACACTGGACAGTTATATAAACTTGTAACCATAATAATTAAACGATCTCTCACAATTAAACGATCAGAGTTTCGACCATTACCGGGTTGTGAGGCTCGACGAAGTCTCGTCCACAAAGCTACGCTTTTTCACAAAGCCACGCTTTTTCACAAAGCCACGCTTTGATCAACAAATGATCAACAGCACTCCGTATGCCACATTACCAAATTGGGAATGTATCACTAGTAACCATCAACTACATAACCTCTGAGCTTGTACGTCTCAGAGAAGGGTGTTAAGCTAAGAGAATAAATTCTCCGCCACCAACAGAAATGTATTTGATAGAAACCAGCTTTACATCTCAAAGTGTAACGTTAGACACACATCCATACAAGTCCGTTCCGGGATCGAACGGAACCGAAGGCACTTCCAAAGAAGCCCTTGCAATCCGGATATTCACTAATCACGTCCGGACTTCCCATCACAAGAAGTGTGATATAAATCTCTATACCGTAGCAACTCGGTGCAGAGACATTCGACAGGTTGTCCTTTCATTTTCGAAAAAACCCGGTCTTCAACGCCGGTCTTTAATACGATCCATATTGTCGTATCACTATTCGGAATGGGTTATATGACACAAAGGTCTTTTCCCGGCTAACCCGAATAGTGAGCGTTTATTTTAAAAACAAATCAAGTGCCATTTCAAAGGCAAATATTGATAGTCGGTTATTTAACTATCAACAACATTCACAACAATCAACCAATTTAAATAATTTTTCCCAAATTATTTATTTTCAAAATATCTTCACAAGATATATATTTTTCCACACTTTAACATTTGAAAACCAATTTCAAATCACATTTCCACACTTCATCACTTTGAAAACAAATTTCAAATCATATTTCCCTACAGGGGATATATTTCCAAATATTTATTCATTTCCACTGGAAATTTACCGAGTTCAAATAATTTATTTCCTAAATATTCCTTAAAATCCAATTTCAGAATTTCTTCATTTAAAATTTAAAACTACTTTGGAAATATACTCGGCTTTTCAAAGAAAATACACTTCCATCTCAAAATGGTCCATTTAAACTAATTAAATAAATCCTTATCGATTTATTTCAAATTTACGTTCCAAATCTGTAAATTTATTTTCACACTTAAAAATAAATCAATGTTTATTTTTAAAACAAATTTCCCTTTCCTTTATAAATTCCATTATGAATTTAAATTTTCAAATATTCACTTATACATGATTTTCAAGTCGTTTTCCAAATATTCACTTTTAAACACCAAATCAATTACAAATTGATTTCTAAATTTATTTCCACCCCAAATCAATTACAAATTGATTTCTAAGTTTATTTCAAATCCCAAATCATTTTACAAATCGATTTCCACTTTATTTCAACACAAATCAATTTTTCATTCAACATCAAATAAATTTTCATATCAATTTCACAAAGATTTATCTTCAAATACTAAATCAATTATCAATTGGATTTCAAACAAATTTATCACCTTTTAAAATAAATTCCTTTATCTCTTCCAAACCATTTAAAATCCCATTTTAAATAAATTTCTCAACTTTCGAATAATACTATTCAAAATCCATTTATAAAAATATTTTCCCATATTTTGGAAATAATTCGATAAGATTTCAAAAATCAACTTTATGCTTTAAAATTCCTTCTTTGAAATTCAACTAATTCTTTCAAAAGAAATTCACTTAAAATTTCCAGTTTTAATTTCAAAAATCCAATTTTATTTATTTTTGGTATCCAACGATACCAAAAATACATTCGGCTAAATTGTAGCCTTCAACACATTCAATCACAAATATAATCATACAAAGATTATAAATAAATCATCACACAGCATATGAAACAAATTCATATAATTTGAGGAATCCAGTTTTATCCCTCCAACCTATTTCCCTGCATCCACAGATTTTAGCACAATCCAATTCCACTTCGAGGTGGAATATCGCGGTATATGGGATTTATAAAATACTATCCACTATTATGCGGCGCAATAGGGTCTCATCCGCTATATAATGCGGGAAATCAACTCCAAATACATATATAATACCAATTCCACTTCACGGTGGAATTATCGCGGTATATGTTTTTAATAAATAACCTTCGCTTAATATACGACGTATAGGGTCTATTCAACACAATAAATAACAATTTATCATCCAATTCACACAATCAAGCAATTTTAAATCTAACTATTTAAAATTTAAATTGAAACAATTATTCGATTGAGTGAGAAGTTCTCACCTCGCTTTTAAAATGTCGAGCGTTCAATCTTTTTACATTAAATCGAACACGTTCGATTTAACGCAAAATTGTCACTTGCTCGAAATGATACCACGTCTGCACCACAATGAGCTGCTCGTCGCTGCGATTCCGCCATCGACAGTTTCATCGATTTTCGACCTCGTATCAAAAAGATATACATTTTCAAAGTTTGAACGATTTTAAATACAATAAATTTACATTTACTTTTTATTTTCAAACCTTGGGAAAATCTGGCCGTTGATTTCGTGACTTCAGATCGTGGCCGTGCAAACTTGCTTCTTCTAAAACATGTGAACAACCCAGGTCGTATAGAACCCACGACCGCCGTTCTACATCCATTTGTCGCAACCACTACGCACAATTTGACGATGATCAGATCCCATCACCTTGAAGCCCAACGTCGACTCCACCCACGGCCCAATTCCGGCGAAGCTCGGTCAGCCCCTGACCTCGAAAAGCGTACACGAACCCGCGGCCTTCGTGGCTAAATCCCTGACAAACCGCTCAATGATTTTCGATCACCACCGCACGAATCGAAGTGCTCAACGAGCTCTCCATCTTTCCGGTTGGAAGTTCCTTACGAAAGCTCGTAGATTGAGAGAAAAATGAAGGAGAACGAAAGGAAGTTCTAGCCATTGAATTTGATATAAGCGGCGGCTCCAGAATTATGCTAGGGTTAGGTTTATAAACGTGAATATATATATATATATATATGTATATAAACAATATTTTAATATTAAATCCATTTAAAGCAACTTTTCCAAACGATCTCCAAACAACGCATGCCGACAGGCGTTTCTAAGGTTTTACCCACGTTCCGAATACAATGGAACGTGTTTCGGAGGCTAATTTGATCACATGTGCGAGTTACGGAATTAAACGATCAAATTTAAATCAAATCGATTTAAACTGATTCCTATGCGTTTTGGCTCGCCCAGGACAAACCGTAAATCCGATTGCCACGAAATTTATTACAATAATTTCACATTACGGATCCGATGAAACTGGTTTCGTCGAAATTTGAGACTGTTTGAAAAATGACTATTTTCAATCGTCAATTAAATATTAAAATATTCAATTTTCACAAATTAACTTTAATTCGATTTTAAAAGTCCTATAACATCATTATAACTCCAATATGATTTAATATAACTTTATAAATCATTTTCATTCACACTTAATCCAATTTACAATTATTTCTGAAATTTCAAATATTAAATTATCGATTTAATTATCTAATTAAATCAAGATATTCGAAATTAAATTCATTCAGCTTACAAATCTTACTTATTAATATTTAAAATCAATTAAATATCTGAATTTCAAATGATAGAAATTCTGGGATGTTACAAACTTCCCCCCTTAAAATAATTTCGTCCTCGAGTAAGAAAAATGCCCCAAATTCATTGACTTTTCAAACAATTCGTTCAAATTAGATTTCAAAATCACTTAAGTGTACAACTTCCCCAAAATCCAATAGTTAAACTATTTCAAAAACTTTACTAAGTTTCTCAAATCTATACTTAGTTATACATTTCAAAACAAACTATATCATTTAACTTTAATTTCCAAATCTGAAATTTAGTTTTCACAAATTTTCCAAAATTTTCCGAAAATTTTCTAACGCCTTAAATTTTCAGAAAAATTTGCCATAGCCTCCTTTGTGCGGTTCAATCGAAGTAGGATCACAATAGACATAAATATATATACATCGACCCACATGGTCGGAAAAGCAGAAAAACAGTTCATATTTCCTATTTTTATTTCGTAGGCGTACCTTTTTAGCATTTTTAAGCAAAGCAGTTATTTTATTAGCATTTTAGCGCAACCAAATCCCGCCAAGCGGTAGCCCCGGACCTGTACTTACTCAATTTAAACACGTAAGTGACATATATAGGAAATTCATTTACATTTCATTAATTTTCAATAACGAATACAAAGTTTCTATAAGCAATGCAATCAAATAATTCCCATAAGCAATTTATATGGTTTCAAAACAAATTCGAATCCTTTCAATAAAATTTTGAAACCATTCGTGTATTCATTTTCAATTAGTTCACATTCACTAATTCACATTCAAGTTGGTTCACTTTCAATTTAAATCCAATTACATAGCTTTCAATTTTTATCAATTCAATTTCATTAACACTTAATGAATTATATACAATCAACCAACAATCATCTAGCAACCAATGCATAACCAACACAACCAAATTTATTCACTTTGTTTACCTTAAATTTGGTTCAACACTTTCAATTAGCTTTAATGAATTAATACTTACATCCATTATTCTATATCAATTTATTTACATTCGATTGATTAATATTCAATCCATTTATTAATTCAATTGCTAATTCATTTTACAAATAAAGTTGAATTTCATTACATAACTCAAATTCGTATTCATTTAACTCACTTTATTAATTTACTTCGATACCAAAATCAAATTCATTCAACATCACTTAAGTTATATTCCAATTAAACATCATTTGTGTAACTTAACTTAAATTTCCACTTATAAATCCAATTCAAATCTGATTTATTTTATTTAACTTTACCAAAGCTAAATTTATTGTCTCATATTATAAGTTCAAAACTAATTTTACTTATATTCATCAATTTCAATTTGGATTTTAATTTAAATTTTGTTTATCACAACAAAACTTTAATTTTTCAATTTATTATGGTAGCAAATCCATCACACAGAAACTCGAAAATGATACTAATGATGCTGCAGTCATCACCCTTATTATTTCCCAACAACACTAGTGAATTCAGTGCTTAATATTCTTTCAAAATTTCCTTTTATTTATAAATCACATTTATAAATCTTTTTCTCATATAATTTCACTATTCCACTTTACTTATACAAGGTTATTTCACAATTGTAAATCATTTTAATTATAATTCTATACTTAATAATTCATTTGCTTATATACTTCATTCTTTTATAGTTGTTGTTTTTATATGATTTATTCAAACAACTTTCATTAATTTATATATATTCACATTTCAACAACCAAACAATCAACTTTACATACACTTTAATAATTTCTGAAAAATTATTTCTTTTATATGTAAATTAATACCAAGGTAAAATTATTTCATTTACCCAATTTAAATGATACCATGTCGACTTGCCTCGTTTAAGTGTTTAGAAACCCCTATCGATAATATGGCGTCCCACATACCGATCAGAATTCATAAACAGCTCAACGGATAAGTAAACACAATATAAAACATTTTTATATTCACTAACAAATACACGCTCATATCTATTATTACACTCACACTCATTCTAGAGTACTGCTGACTCTATCTCTAATGAGTAATTCCCAACAAAGCCAAGGTTATCGCTTAACCATATGCTCTGATACCACTTGTAACGATCGTGATTTTCGACGCTCAAAAGTCGACATTAATACGTCCACTGTATCAACTGCCGAGCAATCGAATGTCGGAAAACCGAATTGTTATGGTTAAAAAGAAGGGGTAGAAGAAGACAGAAAGAAAGTACAGAAAAACAGAAACAGAAACAATATCAGAATCTCACATTTACAGCGGAACAACATATAATAGATAAATGAATAATCTTTAAATCAAAGAACTATATCAGTTTATACATTACATTATCAGAGTTTACAACAACAATACAACACTGGACAGTTATATAAACTTGTATTTTCAGTCGTCAATTAAATATTAAAATATTCAGTTTTCACAAATTAACTTTTAATTCGATTTTAAAAGTCCTATAACATCATTATAACTCCAATATGATTTAATATAACTTTATAAATCATTTTCAATCACATTTAATCCAATTTACAATTATTTCTGAAATTTCAAATATTAAATTATCGATTTAATTATCTAATTAAATCAAGATATTCAAAATTAAATTCATTCAGCTTACAAATCTTACTTATTAATATTTAAAATCAGTTAAATATATGAATTTCAAATGACAGAAATTCTAGGTCGTTACAGGTCCCATAAAGTCGATGCCCTAAACCTCAAAGATTTCGATCGTAAGAATGGGGTTTAGAGGCATCATATTTCGTTGAGAAATTCTTCCAAGCATTTGGCATCGATCGCAAGTTTTACAAAATCCAAATGAGTCTTTGAAAAGAGTGGGCCAATAGAAACCACACTGAAGCACGTTTTCAGCAGTTTTTCAAGGACCGAATGTCCACTGCATGCTTGATCGTGACAAAACGAGAGAACACTCTTGATTTCACAATCCGGAATGCAACGTCGAATGATTTGGTCGGGACAATACTTGAACAAGTATGGATCGTCCCAATAGAAGTACTTGACTTGGGAAAGAAATTTATATTTATCTTGTTTCGACCAAAATGGGGGAGTTTCTTTAGTGACTAAGTAGTTCACTATGTCAGCATACCACGGATCGACGGAGACAGAAAGAAGTTGTTCGTCGGGAAAGTTTTCATTGATTGGTAAAGGCGATGGTGCGTTGGGAAGATGAGACAAGTGATCGGCTATGACATTGTTGGATCCTTTTTTGTCCTTAATTGTAAGATCAAATTTTTGCAATAAAAGGATCCAACGAATTAAGCAAGACTTAGCGTCCTTTTTAGCGAAAAGATATCGAAGAGCGGAATGGTCCGTGTAAATAGTGATGTGTGAGCCTATCAAATATTGTCGAAATTTTTCAAGAGCAAAAACTATCACTAGAAGCTCTTTTTCAGTAGTTGTGTAATTGAGTTGAGCATTATTCAAAGTCATACTAGCGTGGTAGATAATGTGAAGGATCTTGTTGATGCGTTATCCTAAGACAGCACCAACTGCAAAGTTTGAAGCGTCACATATTATTTCAAATGGAAGATCCCAATTCGGCGAGCAAATTATAGGAGCAGAAATGAGTTTGTTTTTTAGACATTCAAAAGCAGAGATACAATCAGAGTTAAAGTCTAATGGAACGTCTTTTCCAAGAAGAGTCGTAAGAGATCGAGCAATTTTACTGAAATCTTTTACAAAGCATCGATAAAAACCAGCGGGTCGAAGAAAAGAGCGAATGTCTTTAACAGATTTGGGAATGGGTAGATTTGCAATGACATTAATTTTCACTTTATCTACCTCAATGCCTTTATTTGAAATGATATGTCCAAGGACTATGCCTTGAGTGACCATAAAGTGGAATTTTTCCCAATTTAGCGTTAAGTGTTTATCCTTGCATTGTTTAAGAACAAGTTCAAGATGGTGTAAACACTCAGAAAAAGAGTTTTCAAAGATAGAAAAATCATCCATAAACACTTCAAGAAAATGTTCGATCATATCAGAAAAGATGCTGACCATGCATCTTTGAAACATAGCAGGAGCATTACAAAAACCAAAAGGCATGCATCGATATGCAAAAGTACTAAAGGGACACGTGAAAGTTGTCTTCTCTTGATCTTCGAGAGCGATTGGAATTTGGTTATAGCCGGAATAACCATCAAGAAAGCGATAGAATTCATGGCCGGCTAAACGTTCGAGCATTTGGTCAATAAAAGGAAGAGGGAAGTGATCCTTACGTGTTGCAGCATTTAGTTTTCGGTAATCAATGCAAACACGCCAACCCGTTTGAGTACAATTTGGAATAAGTTCATTAGAATTGTTTTTTACCACGGTAAGTCTAGACTTTTTCGGTACAACATGAATTGGGCTAACCCATGAACTATCAGAGATTGGGTAAATGATTCCATTATCAAGAAGTTTGAGAATTTCTTCACGAACCACATCCTTCATTTTTGGGTTAAGCCTTCGTTGCGAGTCATGAATAGGCTTGGTATCATCAATTAAATGGATGTGATGTTGAACAAGAACGGGACTAATTCCCTTTATATCGGTGATTGACCATCCAAGTGCTTCCTTGTTTTTCGAAAGGATTGAAAGTAAGGAAGTTTCTTGATCAAGAGAGAGTCGCAAAAATTATGATGGGAAACGTTTCGCTATCACTTAAGTATGTGTACTTAAGGTGATCGGGAAGGGGTTTAAGGTCCAACCTCGGGGGTTGCTCGATTAAAGAATTAGGTTGAGATTCAGACTTAACTGGAAGCGATTCAAAAGGGAGCATGTATTCAATCTCATTGGGAATTTCGTGAAATAGTCTTTCGTACTCGGCCTCGCGTTCATCGTTAAGGTCAATCATCTTTTTTTCAAAGTTTTCATGAATGGCACTAACTTCCAATGTTTGGTCGCGAGGTTCATTCGATTGGTTTTCAAGATTGAAAATGTTAAGATCCAAAGTCATGTTTCTAAAAGAAATTTTCATTGAACCGTTGCGACAATTGATTAAGGCATTTGAGGTGGCTAAGAATGGTCGGCTCAATATCAAAGGGATTTGACTTGCAGGGTTGGTCGCAGGTTGTGTTTCGAGAACGATAAAATCAATGGGGAATATGAATTGTCCTACTCTGGTGAGCACGTCCTAAATTTCTCCCACATGCTTCTTAATGGAACGATCAGCGAATTGAAGCGTGACCTTTGTTGGTTTGAGCTCCCATAAACCTAATTGTTCATACACAGAGTATGGAATCAAATTGAAACTTGCGCCTAAGTCTATCAAGCATTTGTTAATCGTCTTGTCTCCAATTGTACACGAGATTGTGGGGGCAGCCAGGGTCTTTGTATTTAATGGGAATGGATGGGGACAAGGCTTCACTCAAACTGGCTATTAAGAAGACTTTTTTGGGCACTTGAGTATGTCGCTTTTGGGTACACAAGTCCTTAAGAAATTTAGCGTACGTTGGGACTTGTTGAACAATGTCAAGAGGCGGGATGCTAACTTTAACTTGTTTAAAAATTTCCAACATCTTTTCCATTTGGTCCGAGTGTTTCTTGGGTCGAAGACTATGTGGAAATGGAACATGATACTCAGTAGGTGGGTCTACATGAGTAGAAGAAGAACTTTGATTGGAATTTGATTCGACGTTTGGCCCCATGTTCTGTTCAGATTCGTTTGTTGTTTTAGAAGTGTTGAGGGGGATACCCAGTAAATCGTTTGGATTAACGACTTAATTATCGATTTATTTACCGGAATGCAGAGTTGTGATACATTCAATTGGGTGGCGTTGCTACCTTGAACAACATGGGCTTGATTCAAATTAGCATTTTGATTTCTGGGATTTGGAACAGTCTGGCTTGGGAATGTGCCTCGTTCACGTTTACTTACAGACGTGGCTAGTTGACTCATTTGCATTTCAAGTTTAGCAATTGATTGGCTTGTGTTTTGCATATATGAGGTCAATAAATTTTACAAATTGTTGTTTGATTGGAGACTTTGAGTGGTTGCTTTAGCCAACGTTTCAAGACTTTTCTCAAGTGAACTTAAACGTTTATCGTTTTGGGGAGAGGTAGCAAGATTTGGTTGTAAAATGGATTGTTGCGGTTGATTTTGAGACGAACCCGCAAAATTTGGTTGAAAATGATTGGGTTGAAAAGGAGGATTCGAAGCATTATTCGGGAATGCTTGAAAATTGGGACGAACCACATCGTGTTGGGATTGTTTTGGTTCCACGCAAAATTCGGATGATTTCTCCAACCAGGATTGTACGTTGGAGCAAACGGGTCATTTTTAACCTTGTTGAAAGCGTTGAGTTGTTCGACAGAATTAGGGCACTGATCGGCTATATGATTAAGATCGTTGCATTTATAACACATGGGTTGGAAAGCTTGGTTCATTTGGTTTGATTAGAAAACGTTGTCGAATTTATTAATCATTGCGTTGATTTTAGCTTCCAAAGCCAAAGATGATCCTATCGAGTGTGCGCTCGATCGTAAGTAAATTGATTTTTCATTTGTTCCCATTGGGATGATTTTTCGGCCAAGTTTTCAAGAAAATGCCAAGCATCGTCATGATGTTGGGCGAGAAAGTTGCCTTGGCACATTGATTCGAGAATGGTTCATGAGCTGTTTTCGAGTTCATCGTATAAGATTTGGTAAAGCGTCCATTTTTCGAAGTTATGGTGTGGACATTTTATCAAAAGCTCTTTGAATCTTTCAAAATATTTTTCGAAAAGTTCTCCCTTGAATTGATGAAAATTTAAGATTTTGTTTCGGATTTTAGATGTTTTTTCCAAGCGGTAGAACTTTTTTAAGAAAACTTTCACAAATTCTTCCCAAGTTTTAATCGAGTTAGATGGTAAGCTGTACAACCATTTTTCAATGTAATCCGTAAGAGCAAATGGAATTAACCGGAGTTCTATTCGTCGTCGGAAAGTTGTTGGAGTTTCATGGTTGCGCAAACTTGTTCGAATTTTGTCAAGAAAACGTATGGGTCATCGTGCTCAAAATTGCCAAATTTTGGAAGCATGGCAATATGGTTCGAGAGAATTTCGAAATGGTTACCCGTAGGGGCGGGTAACGTGATGCAAGATGGAATAGAAACTCTATCAGGAAAGATTCTATCCATAAGAGTTCGAGGGGTGTTCTCGTTTGCCATTTCAAGAGGATCGTTTGTTCGAGTTAAACGATTAGTTGTTGAATTACGAGTCCAATTGTTCGTTGCTGTGTCACGAGTCCAAGTACTCATTGTTTGCACAAAAAATGGACAAACACCTCAAAGTCGTATGATTTAGTAGATCTTATGTTGTTCTTAGTGATTTGGGTGATTTATGCAAATATATGAAAAACAGGGGCTAAACTGTAAAAAGACACTCAGATTTATAGTGGTTCAGCCAGAATGTGCCTACGTCCACTTTATATGTTATTTCTCTTCTCTTGTTTAGATTACAAGTACAAAGCTTTGATACAAGTAAAAGAAAGTTGTTTGAAAGTTCTTTCCGTGCTTGAGCTCTCAAACTTGTCCCCCATTGTTGTACCCCTGCCCCTCTATTTATAGAGTGAGGCTGGGGGTAGGGGTCTTGGAGGTATATGGCAGCTGGCGGGCCTGGGCTGACGTAATCTGGCCTGGTGGAGCTGGTCCGGTTTACTTTGGTTCGGTGGTAGGAGATGAGTGGTCCAGTGAAGCTTGGTTCGGTGGTAGGAGTATAGTGGACCGGTGTACTTGGTTCGGCATTGAGGTGGGAAGCATGTTGGTCCGGTGGTACTTTGGAGGTGGCTGGTTCGGCATTGAGGTGGGAAGCATGTTGGTCCGGTGGTACTTTGGAGGTGGCTGGTTCGGTAGAGATGTTTGGACCAGTTGAAATAGATCCAACACTTGCCCCCCAAAGTGGGGTACGTGCTCGCATGTGGCCTACTTTGTTTCCTTCCATTCGATCGCTGAGTGCCGATCCAACTGGTCCGGCATCCTGTATTTGCCTATAAGTAGGGGCTGTATACTTTCGTTATTCCCTTCCAATCCAAGACAACCGAACCAGACATTCATACCGAATCGAATCAGGTGATATAGCTTTCTCTCGTCGAATGGCCTTTTTAGACAACCGAACGAATCCGTGTATTTCGAGTGCCGAATGAACTGTCGTTCTTGGATTACCGAGCTTCTTCATTTGGATCACCGAATGAACCCTATACGGGGAATGCCGAATGAACCTCGAGACTCCAAAATACCGAATGAAATTTTACACTCACTTTACTGAATGACAATGGGAGTTTAATGAACCCTATACGGGGAATGCCGAATGAACCTCGAGACTCCGAATACCGAATGAAATTTTACATTCACTTTACCGAATGACAATGGGAGTTTAATGAACCCTATACGGGGAATGCCGAATGAACCTCGAGACTCCGAATACCGAATGAAATTTTACATTCACTTTACCGAATGACAATGGGAGTTTGAGCATTTTGATTTTATGAGTGAAATTTCATATTACACACTTACTTGTTTACATCCTCTGTTCTAACAATGTGTTTTTCCGGTGTTGTAGATAATGTCTCGCAAAGCAGAAACTCGATCAGACAAAAAGAAATCCGAGGGCGAAGGAGGGTCCTCCGCCGTGCCCCCAGCTCAGCTAAATCCAGAACGACATGGGCCCACTCCGAGATCGTTAGTGGACGGGTGCGGTCCTCAGGAGCTTCTCAACTTGCCTCCTGATTGCTTCCCTAGCTCACTCAAGGGCGAGCAACTTGATGTTATATCTCGCTCTTTCGGGATCGATCGAGCGTGCATGTTATTGCCGGCTGCGGGAGCGATGCCGTATGATCCTCCTGAAGGATATTTTGCCTACAGTAGATACCATTGTATGTGTGGTGCCATCCCGCCTCTCAACGCCTGGGTAGTCAGCTTTCTTACATATCTAAAGGTGGCTCCATTCCAGCTTCAGCCCAACTCTTATGCCATTCTGGTGAGTCTCTTCGTCATCTTCCAGAGGAAATATGGGCGTCCTCCTTCCAACCGGGAGATCCGGTATTTGTACAACTTGAGAGGCTACAAGAAGGGGTCTCCCTACATCAGCTTGGAATCTGCCGTATCCTTTAAGCCCATCCTGGACTTATACTCGAAGTTCAGTATGTTTAAGAAAGAATGGTTCTTCATCAGGGATGACTCTGTTTCCATTCGTCGCTTCACCTCCGGCTGTAAGTGTGAAGCTTTATTTATAATTTCCGTTATAACTGCAGTGCTTTATCTTACGTGCTTTTATTTCTTGCTAGCGACAGGTGGTTTTGCGGTTGTGGAGAATGATCGTCTGGTTCAGACGGCAGTAGAGATAGAAGCTATTACTGGGAGAGATAGGTCGGCTGCCTATCTGATCAGGAATGCCACACTCTTGGAGTACAACTTGATCCTTCCATAGCAGTCCGTGGTCAAGCAGAGGGACACGGCTGAAGAGAAGGCTGCCCAAGCTAAAGAAGGGGCCGCGTCGAAGAGCAGTAAAAGGAGGCCCTTTTCAAAACATCCGGTTGCTGGGGGGAAGAAGCTCAAAAGGTCTGACGGTCCCTCTCCCAGCACACACCCGGATGTTCAGGAGGAGGAGAAAGGTGAGGACGAAGGAGGTGAGGCTGAGGGCGGAAGTGACGGTGATCGTCATGGTGATGATGGTGGCGATGGACAGGGTGGTGATGGCCCCAGGGCTTTGTCTTCCGGGCAAGTAGGCGAAATGCAAGAGTGGATGGATGACGCTTTCCGTCAAGCCTTCGAAGGTTTGGAGGGGACGGAGAAGTCTAAGAAAGCCGATAATGTTGGGACCGGCGTCGATCGATCTTCCGGAAGCGCTTCTACCGAAGCAACTTCGGCGGTTCAAGGTGAATTTCACCTTACTCTTTTAATTCTTGAATGATTTCTCAATACATGTTGTTGACACTTGGTTTTCATATCAGGAGTAGGTAAAACGGCCAAGGCCTCAGATCTTCGGCACAGGCTTGAACAATACAAGCTCTCCAAAGCTTCCGCCAAGCCGAAGCCTTCGACCCACCGTTCCGGGGATGTAGTTGGCTACCGTCCTTTTCTCGGGGTTATTGAAGAGGACGCTCAAAAGAGAAAGAGGAGTCGCTCCCTATCCGAGCCTTCACCTGGTCCCCAGCCCCCCATTCAGCCTCTTCATGATACCACGGAGGAGGATACTGAGTTCACACCTTCTCCGCACCCGTCTGGAAATCCTACCGTTACTCAGATTGATCGTCCTGGCTTGGCTCGTAATCCATTTGCAGGTCATCCTGATCTGGATCCAAGTTCTCATGATATTTCCTTTGACGAGGTTACCGGTGAGCATCTTCTTCCTCGCAACCCTATGGTAAAGGTGCTTGATGAGGCCAAGTCCCTGGACCTCGATTTGCTTACTACTCGGATTGTTACTATGGAAGACGAAGCTAAGGCAAACATCGACCGGGTTGCTGAGGAAACCAGGAAGTTGATGGGGCATCATGCCCGACTGGTCAAGGCCGGGGAGGAAATTGGGAGTGCCAACATAAGATTGCGGTTAGTGGTTTCTGACCAGGCCAAGCAACTCGCTGATCAGGCCATCCAGATCTCTCAACACGAGGCCGCCTCTAGACGTCTAAAGAAAACCGTGGAAGAGGTCAGCCGGGCCGAACTGCGAAAAATGGAGGCTATTTGCAAGGAACGGATCGATATGGCCATTGCCACGGTGGACGAGGTTCAGAAAGCGGATCTTGAGCAGATAGAGGAGTTATCTGGGAAGCTTGAGGCTGCAGAGCTTGCTCAAGCCAAGTTGAGGGAGGAGATGGAGGCGATGCGGAAATCCCTTCAGGCTGACTGCTCGAGATACCGATTGGAGAGAGATGCTGCCGTTGTAAGGTTGTCGGATTCCGAGGCCCGGGCAAGGGAGTTTGAAGAGAACGAGGGGCTGATGGAGGGGATGCTCCAGGATATGTACTTCCGTACTTGGAGGCAGGGTAACTTGTCCTGGATGGATGATTACCCTCGGGTTATGGCTAGGATCTATCTTAGGGCTCTAGAGGAGGCCCAGGCTGAGGCAGATAAGGAGGGTGGCGTGGCCTTTAGGATGGATACTATTACCGCCCAGTTTACCAAGGAGGAGAAGGTGGCGGTGAAGGAGGGCATGCGGTTGCTTGCAGCTGAGGAGACACGTGTGCCAGCGGAGGATGACGATCAAGTTGATCAAGGAGCAGATGCTGGTAAGTCTTCCTTTCTAGTCTTTCCGTTAACTTGGTTGCTTATTACTAACGAATTCTTTTTCTGACCGGACAGGTGGGCAACAGGACAAGGACAAGACTCCGACGCAGCCGACTCCTTGATTAGGAAAATTCTTTTTGTGGACTTGACATGGCTGTATATGTTAGTCTTAAAACTGTAGAGTAACTCTTAGGTTGTAATTTTTGCTACTTGTAATAAATAGCTCTATTCTTGATGTGTAATTCTTTAACTTAAGCTGGTTTTGTCGTTTTTTGAATGTTTTTTGCTATTTTGACATGTCGTATGAGAAATATAGCTATGCATATTCTTGTAATCAAATCGTGTTTGATGTAAGGTTTTTGTTTAAAACATAATTTCATGACTTGCAATGTTAGCGTGAAGTGTGAATAAATTATAGTCACGTGTTTACACATGAAAGAAGGAAATACCGCCCTTTATATCTTGCTTGTAGATGGCAGTTTTGAATATCCTGTGTGACCGAGTATGGGATGCAGTCCAGTATCTTGCTGTGAGCATCCGCTTCCATTAGTGAACGTCTCTGGTTCTGTGTCCTGTACTTCAGGGATTGTTACAAAGGATAGGAGAAAAGTTTCTTAAATAAAATTAAAATATGTGAAGTAGTAAAACTTCCAATCACGGAAGGCCTTCGATGTGCTTAAGTTCGTGGCAAACGGGCTTTGTAGTCACTTTCCCTAGCTGTGGGTCTTGGAGACATTTGTCACCCATCTTACGCCTCCGCGGGGAGTTAATTCTTTTTTTTACCACAACCGCACTTAAGACACATCGGAGCCGAGATCGCGCACAGTAACTACCCGGGCCATTATGGCCCGTAATCGTGGGTATTATTCGATTTACTGTGGCCGGCTAGCGTGGGTGCCGATCGCCAACCGTGAACTGCCCCTGGCTGGCCACATCTTATGTTGGGGCTTATAGTCGGTTCACAGTTGCCGGTGAGCCGAACGCCGTAATGAGCTGCCTCGGCTATAGATGGCCTTCTCGGTGGCTTATAATCGGCTCATTACAGTTGGCTTTAAGGGCCGTCGCGAGCAATAAGTTAACCCGCAGCAGAGGGATGCTGGAGCGAAAGTGTCTCATTGGCGAGGGCATAGATTCGCATAGTACCTGTTAGGTCTTGTCCAGGTGAAGTTGCGCTGTGGAGTGCTTTGGGTGGAAACGCTATACGCATAGGATTTTGTCCAACAGAAAAGGATAAAGTTAACAAGTAGCCAAGATATAAAGGAACAAGTTAAAAAAGAGACAAGGTTTTTTAAAGTGGTTCGGCACGAAAAGGCCTACGTCCACTGATTCTCTTTGTTAATTCACTTCATATGGGCAGTACAAGTTAAGAAAAGTATCGACAGAGGTGTTGGATGTTCCATGCCCTCTGGAACACCTCTCCGTCCACTGTTGACAAAATATAAGCTCCATTGTGGAGATCTTTATGAATTACATATGGTCCATCCCAGATTGGGTCTAGTGCTCCGGGGCGAGGGAAGATTCGCTTGAGGACAAGATCTCCTTCTTGTAAGGTACGATGCTTGAATTTGGAGTTGTATTGTGCTGCCACTTTTTGCTTGTGGGCTGCTGCTTTAAGGATTGCATCATTTCTTCTCTCCTCAACTAGATCCAAAGACATGTGAAGGAGTTCATCGTTCTCTTCTGGGTTATAGTGGACCCTACGGTGGGAAGGCACAATGGTTTCAACTGGGAGCATAGCCTCCGATCCGTATGCCAAAGAGAAAGGAGTATGCCCCGTCGATGTTCTGAAAGATGTGCGATAGGCCCACAGTGCCGTAGGGAGTTCGTCCACCCAAGCGCCCTTTGACTTTTCGAGCTTCTTTTTTATTAGAGTTTTCAGAATTTTGTTGACGGCTTCGACTTGTCCGTTTGCCTGGGGATACGCTACGGATGATAAGCTTTTGTGAATTCCGTGCTCTTGGCACCAGTTGGCGAATTCCTCGCTGTCAAACTGAAGTCCATTATCTGATATGATTTTGAGTGGGACTCCGTACCTGCACAGAACATTTTTGATCAAAAAGTTAATAACTTTTGTTGAAGATACTTTATTCAGAGGTTCTGCTTCCACCCATTTGGTGAAATAGTCGACTGCCACTATAGCATATTTGGCCCCGCCTCGGCCCATTGGCAGCTCGCCGATTAAGTCAATTACCCATATTGCGAAGGACCAAGGGTTGGTCATTTGAGTAATCTCAGTTGTTGGTAGCCGCGGAATCTTAGCAAACTTCTGGCATCTGTCACACTTTTTGACGAAATCTAAGGCGTCCTTGCTTAAGGTGGGCCAGAAATATCCATATCGGAGTATCTTTTTTGCTAATGTTTGCCCTCCAGTATGATCTCCGCAGCTTCCCTGATGAACGTTGGATAAGATTTCCCTAGCTTCCTTCCCAACGACACACCTTAATAACGGGTTAGAGAATCCGCACCGATAGAGGATGTCTTCTTGTATTGTGTAGCGGGAAGCTTTCCTCAAGATTTTCTTGACTTCGTTGCGCCCGTTGGGTAGTGTGCCGCTTTGTAGGTAGTCTCGGATGGGAGTCATCCAAGTTGCTTCTTCGGTTGCAGCTATCAGATTCACTTGCTCAAAACTTGGGGTCAGTTGCTTTGAGATGGTTACTGCTCCGAAGATGGCGTTGTCTCTCACACTTGCTTGCTTTGCCAATTCGTCGGCCTCTTGGTTCTCTTCCCGAGGGATGTGTTTGACTAAGTAGTGGTTCAATCGGCTGAGAAGTAACTTGGTCTTCTTTAAATATGCTATGAGTCGTTCTTCTCGAGCTTGGAATTCTCCTAGTATTTGATTAACAATAAGTTGAGAATCGCTATGAAGACACAAAGAATTGGCTCCGATTTCTATGGCAAGTTCTAATCCAGCTATTACTGCTTCATATTTTGCATCGTTGTTGGTGGCAGCGAACTCCAACCTTATAGCATAGTGCAGCTTATTTCCCCTGGGAGTGATTATTACCACACCTGCCCCCGAGCCTTGTTCGTTTGATGCACCATCCACAAAGAGGTTCCACTTGATATCTTCTGCTATTTCCAATTGCTCCTTATCTTCGTTGGTAGTGAATTCTGCAATGAAATCAGCCATGGCTTGTCCCTTGATGGCGGTGCGAGGGTGATAGGTGATATCATACTGACTTAGTTCAATGCACCATTTAAGTAGTCGCCCAGAAGTGTCGGGACGATGGAGTACCTGCCTCAGTGGTTGATCGGTCAGAACTTTGATGGAATGGGACTGGAAGTAGTGACGCAGTTTCCGTGATGTGATTAGTAAACAGTATGCTAGCTTCTCAAGTTTAGGATATCTGACTTCTGCCCCCGTAAACCTCTTGCTGACGAAGTAAACTGGCCGCTGCGTGCGGTTGTCTTCCCTTACCAAGGCAGCGCTTAGGGCGTGAGATGACACAGCAAGGTATAGGTATAATTCTTCGCCTTCGCTTGGAGTCGAGAGTACCGGTGGTTTCTGGAGGTGTTCGATTAAGTTAAGGAAAGCGGTCAAGCATTCGTCAGTCCATTCGAACTTTCCTTTGTCTTTCTTTAGAGCTTCGAAAAAGGGAACGCACTTGTCCGTTGCTTTGGAGATGAATCGGCTTAGGGCGGCCACTTTTCCATTCAGGCTTTGCATTTCCTTTCGAGTGGAAGGTATCTTGATATCTTTTAGCGCTCGGACTTGATCAGGGTTTGCTTCAATCCCTCTGGCATGGACGATGAACCCTAAGAACTTTCCTGATGATACTCCGAAGGAGCATTTTAGAGGATTCAACTTCATTCCATACTGGCGAAGTACTTGAAACATCTCGCCTAGGTGGCTTACGTGATCGTCGGCTTTCCTTGACTTTACCAGCATGTCATCCACGTATACTTCCATAGTTTGTCCTATTAGCCCTGCAAACATCTTGTTGACGAGGCGCTGGTAGGTGGCTCCTGCATTTTTAAGTCCGAAAGGCATTACCTTATAGCAGTATAGACCCCGGTCGGTGATGAAACTAGTGTGGTCTTGGTCGGGAGCATGCATAGGAATTTGGTTATATCCTGAGTATGCGTCCATAAAAGATAAGAGCTCGTGCCCGGCTGTGCTGTCTACAAGCTAGTCGATTCGGGGAAGTGGGAAGCAATCCTTTGGGCATGCGTCATTTAGGTTGGAAAGTCAATGCATGTTCGCCACTTCCCATTAGCCTTCTTTACCAGCACTGGGTTAGCGATCCATTCCGGGTAGATGGCTTCTCGTATGAAGTCATTGGCGAGCAGATTCTTTACTTCTTCGTCGAGGGCTGCTGACCGCTCTACCCCCATACTTCTCTTTCTTTGTTTTACGGGCGCCTTGGTAGGATCAATGTTTAATACGTGGCATTCTATGTCAGGGGAGATTCCGGTCATGTCAGCGTGTGACCATGCGAATACATCCAAGTTGTGGCGGAGAAAATCGATGAGTTGTTCCTTCAACTCTACTTTTAGTTGGGACCCAATTTTCAATAGTCTACTTGAGTCGTGCTTGTCTACAGATACAAACTCCATAGCCTCTGCAGGCTCGGCGGTGGCCTCCTCCTCTTTGTCCCTAGGGTCTAATTCATTGAAAGGGTCGCTGGTATATCGAAGAGGAGGGGCTTTCTTTAGTTGCTATGCTTCCAGACTTTTCGTGCAGAGGGCAACCTCTACACCCTTCCCTTTATCCTTCCTGTGGTTGTTGCGAAGTTCAGTCACATAGCAGTCTTGAGCAACGTCCTGGTCTCCTTCTACTTCCCCTACTCCATTGTCCGTTGGAAATTTCATCTTTAGGCACCATGGGGCTAGGACAATTTGGAAGTCAGACAAGGCTGGCCTTCCTAAGAAGGCGTTATAGGCCGAATGGTTTTCTATTAGCACAAACGTCTGTTTTCGTACAACGGAGCGGGGATGGCTTCCAATCTCAACAAAGAGGTCTAGTTGCCCGAGGGGCATCTTCGCATCTCCAGTGAAACCGTGTAGTGGTTTATCGCAGGGAGATACATCCTTCATTGATAATTTCATTTTGTCGAATGCATGTTTGAACAGGATGTTCACTGAGCTTCCAGTGTCTACTAAGATTCGGTAAACTTCGGCGGGACCGAGCCAGGCAGAGATAACCATGGGATCCATGTGAGGGTATTGCCTTCCTTCTAGGTCATGCTTACCGAATGTGATGTCATCACTTTCTTTCCGTTTCGGGTGGCATTCTTCTATAACCGAATTGACATAGCCTTTACTGTCTCTAAGCGACTTTCCATATCTTTCCATCTCTTTCTAGCTTTTGTCTGCGATGTGCGGTCCTCCTGAGATGGTATTGACCACTATCTTCTCTTGACTAGAGCCGCTAGTGTTGCGGTTTCCTCTGCCGGTCTCCGGTGAGGGTAGCCTTGGGTTTTCATTGGCAGGAGCTGGAGTCCTGTCCTAACCTTTTACATAGCGTTCCAGTTTCTTCCTTCTGATGTGTTCCTCAATCAAATCCCGGAGATGATGGCATTCATTGGTATCATGCCCGTGAGATTCGTGGAAGCGGCAGAACTTTCCATACTTCTGCGCGTTATCCGATTCCTTCTTGTATGGTGGGCGTTTGTATCTAACTTCGCCTTGGGTGGCAAGGAAGATATTTTCGACAGTCTCGTTCAAAGGAGTGTAAGTGTCGAATCTCGGTCCAGGCCGATATAGGCGCTTTTCTCCCTTCTTGCCCCCAGAATTGTCTCTGGAATTATTTCTTCGAACGTCACTTGCCACAGCAGGGGCGTTGCTGTGAGTTGCCTTATTTTGCTATCCTGACTGCCCCTCTACGGCAGCATCCTCAAGCCTCATATATTTCCCGGCTTCATGGAAGAAATCGGGTAAAGTAGCTGGTTTTTCTTTCGTCAACCTTCTAGCAAATTTAGTGTCCGGATGCACACCACTACAGAGGGCCATTAGGATAAGCTTCTCATCGGCATCTTGGACTGCGGCTGTTGCGGCATTGAATCGGGTTAGGTATTGCTGCAGTTTCTCTCCAGGTTTCTGTTTGACGCTGGATAAGGAATAAGCGTCTTTAGGTTGTTCCACATGGATGCGGAACTGACTGATAAACTTTTCTTTCAACATTTCCCACGAGCTGATGGATCCCTAGGGTAGATGACAGAACCAGGAGGTAGCGAGATCTGCTAAGAAGAGCGGAAAGCATTTGCACAGTACTCCCTCTATCACTCCACTCATGAGCATATGTTGTGTGTACCTCTGTAAGTGTACAACGGGGTCGGAGGTTCCTTTGTAAGGTTCCATTGTTGGCATCTTCCATTCTCGGGGGGTGATAGCAATTTCGATATTGCGAGCGAAAGGGCTGGTTACCCTAGCGCCTATCCCTCGATCTCTTTGCTCCCGTTGGACGCATTCTCTGAATAAGCGTGCCATCCTTTCATCAGAATTTGGAGCAGATAGAAATGGGTTTGGTTCTGTTCTGTGGGATTGATTCCGTCCAGATGACCTGTAGGGATGGTATCGTCTATCATTCCTCATATTTTCCAGCGGCTGCCTTTGATCTTTTGGGAGCATGCTAGGTTCAGCTACAGTTGGCCCTTGCCTTGATCTTCCCCTAGTGGGTTCTGATCTAAGCACTTCCTCAGGTCCAACTTCGGGCTGGGCTCTAGCTCGGCCCCGTTCACTGACGTTTCCGTGGTTAGGCAGTATGACAGGCTCAGCTGCAGTTGACCTTCGTCCGGTACCTCCCCCGTTGGGTTCGGTACCAAATGTTTCCTCAGGCCTAACTTCGGGCTGTGCTCGATCTCGGCTCCTACCATGGCGACTTCTGCCGTTAGCTCCTTCGAAGAAGGAAGACCTTTATTGTCTCTGAGATCCTCCAGACTGGGACTCACCCCATGATTCAGTGTTGCGGTTGGACTCTTCAGCATCCCTTAAGCGTGACATGAGATGGTCCACCAAGGCTTCCTGCTGGAACGTGAAGCGGTTAGTTACTTCAACCACAACCCTGTCTAAATCTGTCCTAGTTATTGCTGCAGGCTGTTCTGTGGCAGGAGTGGTCGGATTAGCCTGTCCTTCATTTGGTACTACTGCTGGGGGAGGACGATTTACTTGATTCGTGACAGCTGGATCTGGAAGACTGCTGGATGCGATGTTTTTTCCTTTGTTAACATCTTTTCTTGGTTTGGGAGGCATGTTTTCCAAGTGGCGAACGATGCTGTTAGGAAAAATGTTAAGTGGATGAAGCTGAAGCTTCGAGCTTCTACTTCTCAGTGAAAGCACCAAAAATGTTTGCACAAAAAATGGACAAACACCTCAAAGTCGTATGATTTAGTAGATCTTATGTTGTTCTTAGTGATTTGGGTGATTTATGCAAATATATGAAAAACAGGGGCTAAACTGTAAAGAGATACTCAGATTTATAGTGGTTCAGCCAGAATGTGCCTACGTCCACTTTATATGTTATTTCTCTTCTCTTGTTTAGATTACAAGTACAAAGCTTTGATACAAGTAAAAGAAAGTTGTTTGAAAGTTCTTTCCGTGCTTGAGCTCTCAAACTTGTCCCCCATTGTTGTACCCCTGCCCCTCTATTTATAGAGTGAGGCTGGGGGTAGGGGTCTTGGAGGTATATGGCAGCTGGCGGGCCTGGGCTGACGTAATCTGGCCTGGTGGAGCTGGTCCGATTTACTTTGGTTCGGTGGTAGGAGATGAGTGGTCCGGTGAAGCTTGGTTCGGTGGTAGGAGTATAGTGGACCGGTGTACTTGGTTCGGCATTGAGGTGGGAAGCATGTTGGTCCGGTGGTACTTTGGAGGTGGCTGGTTCGGCATTGAGGTGGGAAGCATGTTGGTCCGGTGGTACTTTGGAGGTGGCTGGTTCGGCATTGAGGTGGGAAGCATGTTGGTCCGGTGGTACTTTGGAGGTGGCTGGTTCGGCATTGAGGTGGGAAGCATGTTGGTCCGGTGGTATTTTGGAGGTGGCTGGTTCGGTAGAGATGTTTGGACCGGTCGAAATACATCCAACACTCATGCATAATTAAAAGTTGAGAAGAGAAAGAAGTTAGAATCGAGTTTAGAGAATGAAACAAGATTTGTAAAATGAAGCGAAAAATTATTTTTGTTGTTTTTTTTATATTTTGTTTTTAAAAGGAGGAAAAATATTTACCAAGAGAAATTTATTTTTTTAAAAGAGAAGTTTGAATTTTATTTTGTTTTTCAAATTTTTTTTATATGTTTCTGCTTTTGTATATATTTCATTTGAATTTTCAAATTTTCAAATATTTACCAAAAGGAATTTTTTTTGTTTTTTTTAGAAAATGCAAAATGGGAATTTGATTTTTGTTTTTGAATTTTCAATTTTTTTTCTTTTTTTAATTATGTTTTGTTTTTTTTGAAAAGATTATATATATATTTTCTGGATTTTTTTTTCAAAAAAGAAACTTAAGAATTTTTTTATTTTGATTGAAAAATTTCAAAGGAAAGGATTTAAAAACTAAAATAAGGAAAATTTACAATTTCTTTTTTTTGTTTTGAATTTTTTATTTTTTTTAAATATGCATGAACTAATGCAACTAAATGAATGCAAAGGACTTAATTACAAATTTTCTGTCCTTAGTAGCTTCTAACCCAAAATTGTATAATCACACTTTGTCTTAAATCAACAAAATATTTCTTAGTCAGGTAACGGGCAAGAGTTATCGGTGCACCACGAATCATCGTAGCAATGCAACCGAAGGTTTAAGTACGTTCAGAGAAACAACCACTATAATATTTATGAATCACCGTAATATTTATAAATGATTATTGCTCTATCGTAGCCTAAACACCAAGAAATAAAATTGTTCAAGGAAGACAACTGTCAAAATTTAATTAAGCCCAAGGTGAGCTCGAGACTCCCTTAAGTCTGAAGTCTAACCGTTATTATTAGTCAAAATTCTAGAATGAAATGCAATTTGTGGGCCAATGAAGGGGTGATGAAATCCTCCACCTTATGTGGATTTGGGCATTGCCCTTAGAAAATAAAACAAAATGAGATGAATGCAAAACAGAAATTAAACGTGATTTAGCGAAGCAACTACAAATGAATTTGTTTTTGTTTTCGAATTTTTGAAATTTTATTATATATATATATATGTGTGTGTGTGTGTGTGCGCAAATGCAAGCAACCAACAATGCAATTAAAATAAAACTAGAGATGAAAGCACGATACCAGAGCGTGCAGATTTATTAGCAATTTATTTTATTTTAACAACTATTTTTTTATAAGCATGCAAAGCGATTCTTTTCCTTGCGATTTTCTGCTTTGGCAACCTGAAATTTCGAACAAGATATATACAATATATATATATATATATAAGGATGGAACTTAAAACAATTTAAAACAAAACAAATTTAAAATAATTATTTTAAGGGATAAAACAAAACTAACCTCAAAGAAAGCAAACTCTTTTTTTTAAAATTAGGATTGAACTGAAAATAAATTAAACAAAACAAGTTAAACAAAAGAAAAGAAATTAAAAGAATTTTTTTAAAATATGTAACTAAAAACAAAATAAATCAAAATGAAAATGAAAACACACAAACTCAAAAGGATTTAAAACAAAACAAATTAAAACCAAAACAAATTCATAAATTAAAAAAATGCTAACTTCACCAAACACACAAACCCAGCCCAACAAAATCCACCCGACACACAATTAGTTTAGCAAACCCGAAACATTCTTCTTCCTTTTTTAATCTAATTTTATACAGAGAATACGCGGTTCTTTCTCTTCTCAAATAATCAACTAAACATATAACACACGATTCTTTTAAAAAAAATATGAATCCCAGAAATTGATTTAGCAATTTAGGGATTTGGCGATGTGGGTTCTTGCGGTTGAAATTTGGGAGAGGCGGAGTTCAGTGAATTGGGTTTGGGTGCCAACGACATGGTGAGTGGTTGGTCATAGCAGGATGTTTTGCTGGATGTTGTTGAGGTCATCGCGATCTTTGGGTGGCAGGAGGCGATTTCAGGTCAAGGTTGGTGATGTGAATTGGGAATTGGGAATTTGGGTTGAAGGCTGGTCTCGATTCGATACGGGTTGGAGGTGCTGTAGGTAGTGGAGGTAGCTTAGAAGATTGTGTACGTGGTATGTGGCAAGGAGGGAATGTTGCTATAGAGGTTGAAGTGAACAATTGGTTGCGGGTTGTTTTGTTGAATGTGATGAGGCAGATGGCAGTATAATGGTGTTGTGGCAATGTAACTATTTCAGGTGGTTTGAGTAAGGTGGAGCAGTTTGGTATTGTTGGTGGTGGAGCAATGTAGTGGTGAATGGGTTGAACTGGTAGTGACCGTAGTGGTTAAATTTGAGGCAGAGGGGAGTTGTATGTAGGGCAGTGTTGATGGCACATTTGCAACAGGGTGATGAAGCAGAAAATGTACTGGTGAAGGTAAATAATGAGAGATGGTCAGGTTTGTGGTGATGGAAAAGTTTTGATTATAGGAGGTTGAAGGTGATGAATAAAGGATGGTTTTGACAGTACTGAACTTGATGGAGGACAGTTGACAGGAATGGTATTTGTTGATGATGTAAAATGGTTTGATGTGCAGCTCTTTGATAGTGTTTGTGTTGTACTACAGTAGATGTCAGGGGTTAAAGCCAGTGGGAGTTTACTGATATGGAGTATGTTGAAGTAGAGTTGATGAAGTTGTGAGGTTATAGTGAAGTGCAGCGGTGAGTTTGGGCTGGGGAGGTGCAAATGTAGTGGTATGGTTTTGGTCAGTTGTGATGTGTATTTGCACAGTGTATTGATAGAGAATGGATGTGTGACTTTGAGGTGGTATGAAGTTAAGATGGCGATTGTTAATAGAAGTGGATGTTGCACTGGTTGATGAACTATGGTAGAGGCAAGAAGGAAGATTGTTAACAGTGGAGGGGGTTGGCAGAGGTTGTACAGTGGTTGTTGTGACAGTGTTGAAGAAGTTTGGGTATTTGGAGGGAAGTGGCTGTTTTGTTGAACTGCAGTTGTGTTGAGCAAGTTGCTAGTATGGTATGAATAGGATATGTAGACAGTGAGAACAGTTATGAAGATGTATGTGAAGAGAATGGAGGAGTATGTCAGGTGGGAGAAGGCACAGTTGTGAATGTGTGTGTTGCCAAGGCAGTAGTTGATATGGGCAGAGGTTGTGATCAAGTGAGGAAATGTGACTCGAGAGGTAGTATGGAACAATGATAGCAGTGGTATGTAGGAACTGTGACGTTAGAGGCAGTAGCAGTGTGATCAGGATGTGAACCGTGAAGTTTGGGTTATGATGCACAGTTATGTGATGATGTTTCAGCAGTGGTTATGTACGTGGTGCGTGAATGTACCAGTTTGACAGTAAATGTCAATACAAATGAAACTGTAAAAAAAATTGTAAATATATATGTAATAGTAAATGGAAACACAATTAAAAATAATAAAATATTTTTTTTGTTTTGAAATTATGTATGTTTGTTTTTTAAAATAGAAATGCAAATGCAAAATGAAAATAGACTAGAAAACAAGCACACAACACAATGAACACAAAAATCACACAAAAAAATCACACATGTAAATTTTTGTGTTATCAAAACAACATTTGTAAATTTCAACATTTAAACAAAAGCAAAGAAGGTAAGAGCTAATTAGAATACAAAAAGATCTAAACTAGTTGCATAAAAGTAAAACTAAGCTACTAACATGAAATGAAAGAGCATGTAAATAAAAATGTACAAGAAAATAAAATAAGAACAAGGAAGAAGTAAAAGAACAAGAGGTTTAGGAAGCCATTTTATTTCATATAACTTTGAGGCTACAACTTGAATGCTAATTTCCTAAGTAATTAAAAGAAGATCCCTTACATGAACATAAGAGGGCTATTTATACATGCACAAAACCCTAATCCATATTTTATGGGGCTTCCCAAAATACCCTTTAGGAAGTGTGGCCACCAAGTAATCATTATTCTCTAATTAATCCATCATCAAGTATGCATGAAACTTCAACCTCCACTAACTTGTGCATTAGCTCCTAATTGTAGATTAAGGTAAGTGGATAGGTGGGGTCCTCCATGATGCATGAGTTTGAATTATTTTCATCTGCATTCCTTTGTTTCCATTCTTGTGCATGCATATTTCCATGAGACACCTTCATATTTCCATCCAAAAATTCCTATAATTAAAAAGAAAATGTGCAAATAAATATTCTCAAAATTAATTCATGCACAAAATTACTATTTTACCCCCACATTGATGTATGAATGATGACTTGAAAACATATTTGAAATTTGGTTTTAAACATGTAAAAATACCCAATTATGACATTTATTTAAATAAAAATAGATTAAATATGGATGTAAAAATATACACATTTACGTGCACATCAATACGTCTTACTGACTTTGTACTCATGCCTACTGTTGGAACCGGGTCAGCCGTAGTGAAAGTTACGGGTGAATTTCACATGTTTTTACTCTATTGAATCATTATTGGGCCTATGAAGTCTAATTTATTTAGAACATTTCTAAATTTAATCTAAATAAAATCATATATTTTATTAAAATTCAGAAATTATTGTTTGAAATTTATTTTATTTTATTTTACTTAATATATAAGAATACATATGTATATGTGTGTGCATGTGTAATATTATATTTCATGGAAGGTTTAACATGCCGTATACAGATGCTGGGATTACATTGCAACGGACACATTAGCTCATTCTATATGTATTGAATATTGTCCAAATATGTGCATATACTTATAGTTATAAATATCTAAACAATTATATATGCATAAGAATATTCAAGTATGTTTACTATATAATATTATTATAGAAATATATTTATATATATATCACAAATAATAATTAAATACATACATACATATATATATATATATATATATTGTTGGACGAAGCCCCACCGGACCGAGACCACCGAATCAATCCCAACTCCACTCCCCTCTCATCACCGAACCACACTGCCGAATCAAAGCTAGATATACACTACCGAACCAGCTACCTCCATCCACTGCCGAACCAAGAGGCGGGGGAGGTCACCACCGAACCAACATGTCTCCAAGGCCTTGCCGAACCAATCCAACCTACATGCACTACCACTGAACCAACTCATTACCGAACCAAAGCCACTCCATCTACCACCGAACCAACTCATCTCCCAGGTACTACCGAACCAAAGTCCCACCGAGCCAAAGTGCTACCAGACCAAGGCCTCAACTCCAACCACCTACTACCGAGCCAAAGCATTGCCAAACCAACATTGCCAGGCCAGATTGCAGCAGCCCAGGCCCAACAGCAGCTATATACATCCAAGACCCCTACCCCCAGCCTCACTCTATAAATAGAGGGGCAGGGGTACAACAATGGGGACGAGTTTGAGAGCTGAAGCACGGGTCGAACTTTCAAACAACTTTCATATACTTGTATCAAAGCCTTGTACTTGTAATCTGAACAAGAAAGGAGAAATAATATATAAAGTGGATGTAGGCACATTCTGGCTGAACCACTATAAATATGTGTGTCTTTTATAGTTTAGTCCCTACTTTTTTACATATTTGCATAAATCACCCAAAGCACTAAAAACAACATAAAATCAACTAAATCATACGACTTGGAGGTATTTGCCCATTTTTTATGCAAACATTTTTGGTGCTTTCACTGAGAACGGGGGCTCGAAGCTTCAGCTCCTCCCACTTAACCTTCTTCCTAACAGCGTCGTTCATTACTTGGAAAACATGCCTCTCAGGCAGAAAAAAGACGTTAACAAAGGAAAGAAAATCGCAACTAGCAGTGTTCCAGATCCAGTGGTCACAGATCAAGTAAATCATCCCATTCCAACAGCAGTACCAAATGAAGGTCAGGCAAATCCGACAACCCCTGCCACGGGACAGTCGGTAGCAATTACTAGGGCAGATCTAGACAGGGTTGTGGCTGAAGTGACTAACCACTTCACATCCCAGCAGGAAGCCTTGGTGGACCAACTCATGTCACGCTTAAGGGATGCTGAAGAGTCCAACCGCAACACTGAATCATAGGGTGAGTCCCAGTCTGGAGGATCTCAAAGACAACAAAGATCTTCCTTCTTCGAAGGAGCTAACGACAGAAACGGCCATGGTAGGAGCCGAGACCGAGCTCAGCCCGAAGTTGGACCTGAGGAAATGCTTGGAACCGAACCCAACAGAGGAGGTACCGGGCGGAGGTCAACTGTAGCCGAGCTTGTCGTACTGCCTAACCACGGAAACACCAATGAACGGGGCCGAGCTAGAGTCCAGCCCGAAGTTGGACCCGAGGAAGTGCTTAGATCAGAACCCAGTAGGGGAAGATCAAGGCAAGGGCCAACTGTAGCTGACCCTAGCATGCTCCCAGAAGACCAAAGACAGCCACTGGAAAATATTAGGAACAATAGATGATACCATCCCTACAGGTCATCTGGACGGAATCAATCCCACAGAGAAGAGCCGAACTCATTTCTATCCGCTCCAAATTCTGATGAAAGGATAGCACGCTTGTTCAGAGAGTGCGTCCAGTGGGATCAAAGAGATCGAGGGATAGGCGCGAGGGTAACCAGCTCTTTCGCCCGCAATATCGAGATTGCCATCACCCCCCGAGAATGGAAATGCCAACAATGGAACCTTACAAAGGAACCTCTGACCTCGTTGTACACTTACAGAGATACACACAGCATATGCTCATGAGTGGAGAAACAGAAGGAGTGCTGTGCAAATGCTTTCCGCTATTCTTAGCAGATCTAGCTACCTCCTGGTTCTGCCATCTACCCCAAGGATCCATCAGCTCATGGGAGATGTTGAAAGAAAAATTCATCAGCCAATTCCGCATTCATGTGGAGCAACCCAAGGACGCTTATTCCTTATCCAGTATCAAACAGAAACCTGGAGAGAAAGTGCAGCAATATCTAACCCGATTCAATGCCGCAGCGACCGCAGTCCAAGATGCCGATGAGAAGCTTATCTTAATGGCCCTCTGTAGTGGTGTGCATTCGGATACTAAATTTGCTAGAAGATTGACCAAGGAAAAACCAGCTACTTTACCCGATTTCTTCCATGAAGCTGGAAAATATATGAGACTTGAAGACGCTGCCACTGAGAGGCAAACAGGGCAACAAAATAAGGCAGCTCACGGCAACACGCCCGCTGTAGCAAAGGACGTTCGAAGAAATGATTCTAGAGACAACACTGGGGACAAGAAGGGAGAAAAGCGTCTATATCGGCCAGGACCAAGATTTGACGCTTACACCCCGTTGAATGAAACGATCGAAAACATCTTCTTGGCCACTCAAGACGAAGTTAAATACAAACGCCCCCGCACAAGAAGGAATCAGATAACGCAATTAAGTCCAGAAAATTCTGCCGCTTCCACGAATCCCACGGGCATGATACCAACGAATTCCATCATCTCCGGGACTTGATTGAAGAACACATCAGAAGAAGAAGACTAGAACGCTATGTAAAAGGCCAGAACATGACTCCAGTTCCTGCCAATGAGAACCCAAGGCTACCCTCCCCAGAAATAGGCAGAGGAAATCGCAACACCAGCGGCTCCAGTCAAGAGAAGATAGTGGTCCATACCATCTCGGGAGGGCCACACATCGCCGACGGAAGCTGGGCAGAGATGGAAAGGTATGGAAAGTCACTTAGAAACAATGAAGAATGCGTCAATTCTATTATAGAAGAACGCCACCCGAAGCGGATAGAGAATGGTGACATCACATTCAGTAGGCGTGACCTGGAGGGAAGGCAGTACCCTCACATGGATCCCATGGTTATCTCTGCTCGGCTCGGTCCAGCCGAGGTTTTCCGAATTTTAGTAGACACTGGAAGCTCAGTGAATATCCTATTCGAGCATGCCTTCGACAAAATGAAGCTGTCATTAAAGGATGTTCTTCCTTGCAATAAACCACTACACGGTTTCACAGGAAATGCGAAGATGCCCCTCGGGCGATTGGATCTCTTTGTTGAAATTGGAAGTCATCCCCGCTCCGTTGTACGGAAACAGACATTTGTGCTGATAGAAAACCACTCGGCCTACAACGCCTTCTTAGGAAGGCCAGCCTTGTCTGACTTTCAAATTGTCCTGGCCCCATGGTGCCTGAAGATGAAATTTCCAACGGACAATGGAGTAGGGCAAGTAGAGGAGGACCAGGACATTGCTCGAGATTGCTATGTAACTGAACTTCGCAATAACCACAGGAAGGATAAAGGGAAGAGTGTAGAGATTGCCCTCTGCACAAAAAGTTTGGAAGCATAGCAACTAAAGAAAGCCCCTCCTCTTCGATATACCAGCGGCCCTTTCAATGAATTAGACCCCAGGGACAAAGAGGAGGAGGCCACCGCCGAGCCTGCAAAGGCTATGGAATTTGTATCTATAGACAGACATGACTCGAGTAGACTATTGAAAGTTGGGTCCCAACTAAAAGCAGAGTTGAAGGAACAACTCATTGATTTTCTCCGCCACAACTTGGATGTATTTGAATGGTCACACGCTGACATGACCGGAATCTCCCCTGACATAGCATGCCACGTACTAAACATTGATTCTACCAAGGCGCCAGTAAAACAGAAAAAGAGAAGTATGGGGGCAGAACGATCAGCAGCCCTCGATGAAGAAGTAAAGAACCTACTTGCCAATGACTTCATACGAGAAGCCATCTACCCAGAGTGGATCGCCAACCCGGTGCTGGTAAAGAAGGCTAATGAGAAGTGGCGAACATGCATTGACTTTTCCAACTTAAATGACGCCTGCCCGAAGGATTGCTTCCCGCTTCCCCGAATCGATCAACTTGTAGACAGCACAGCCGAGCACGAACTCTTATCTTTTATGGACACATACTCAGGATATAACCAAATTCCTATGCATGCTCCCGATCAAGACCACACTAGTTTTATCACTGACTGGAGATTGTACTGCTACAAGGTAATGCCTTTCGGACTTAAAAACGCAGGAGCCACCTATCAGCGCCTCGTCAACAAGATGTTTGCGGGGCTAATAGGACAAACTATGGAAGTTTATGTGGATGACATGCTGATAAAGTCAAGGGAAGCCGACGATCACGTAAGCCACCTGGATGAAATGTTTCAAGTACTTCGCCAATATGGAATGAAGCTGAATCCTCTAAAGTGCTCCTTCGGAGTATCATCAGGAAAGTTTCTAGGATTCATCGTCCATGCCAGAAGAATTGAAGCAAACCCTGAACAAGTCCGAGCTCTGAAAGATATCAGGATACCTTCTACCCGAAAGGAAATGCAAAGCCTAAATGGGAAGGTGGCTGCCCTGAGCAGATTCATCTCTAAAGCGACTGACAAATGCATCCCCTTCTTCAAAGCTCTAAAGAAAGAGAGAGGAAAATTCGAATGGACTGATGAATGCTTAACAGCTTTCCTTAACTTAATCAAACACCTCCAGAGACCACCAGTACTCTCAACTCCGAACAAAGGCGAAGAGCTATACCTATACCTTGATGTGTCATCTCATGCTCTAAGCGCCGCATTGGTGAGAGAAGACAAACGCACGCAGTGGCCATTATACTTTGTAAGCAAGAGGTTTACAGGGGCGGAAGCCAGATATCCTAAACTTGAGAAACTAGCATACTGTTTACTAATCACATCACGGAAACTGCGTCACTATTTCCAGTCCCATTCCATTAGAGTTCTGACCGATCAACCACTAAGGCAGGTACTCCATCGTCCCGACACTTCTGGGCGACTACTTAAATGGTGCATTGAACTAAGTCAATATGATATCACCTACCATCCTCGCACCACCATCAAGGGACAAGCCATGGCCGATTTCATTGTCGAATTCACTACCAACGAAGGTAAGGAGCAATCGGAAATAGCAGAAGACATCAAGTGGAATCTCTTTGTGGATGGTGGGTCAAACGAACAAGGCTCGGGGGCAGGTGTGGTAATAATCACTCCCAGGGGAAATAAGCTATGCTATGCTATACGGTTGGAATTCGCTGCCACCAACGATGCAGAGTACGAAGCAGTGATAGCTGGATTAGAACTTGCCTTAGAAATCGGGGCCAATTCTTTGTGTCTTCATAGCGATTCTCAACTTATTGTAAATCAAATACTAGGAGAATTCCACGCTCGAGAAGAACGACTCATAGCATATTTAAAGAAGACCAAGTTGCTTCTCAATCGATTGGATCACTATTTAATCAAACACATCCCTCGGGAAGAGAACCAAGAGGCCGACGAATTGGCGAAGCAGGCTAGGATGAGGGATGGCACTATCTCCGGAGCAATAGCCATCTCAAAGCAACTGACCCCAAGTTTTGAGAAAGTGAATCTGATAGCTGCAACCGAAGAAGCAACTTGGATGACTCCCATCCGAGACTACTTACAAAGTGGCACACTGCCCAATGGACGTAACGAAGTCAAGAAAATCTTGAGGAAAGCTTCCCGCTACACAATACAAGAGGGCACCCTCTATCGGCGCGGCTTCTCTAACCCCTTATTAAGGTGTGTCGCTGGAAGGGAAGCCAAGGAAATCTTATCCAACATCCGTCAAGGAAGCTGCGGAGATCACACTGGAGGGCAGACTTTAGCAAAAAAGATACTCCGATATGGATATTTCTGGCCCACCTTAAGCAAGGACACCTTAGATTTCGTCAGAAAATGTGACAGATGTCAGAAGTTTGCTAAGATTCCGCGGCTACCAACAACTGAGATTACTCAAATTACCAGCCCTTGGCCCTTTGCAGTATGGGGAATTGACTTGATTGGCGAACTGCCAATGGGACGAGGCGGGGCCAAATATGCTATAGTGGCAGTCGACTATTTCACCAAATGGGTGGAAGCAGAACCCCTAACTAAAGTATCTTCAGCAAAAGTTATTAACTTCTTGATCAAAAATGTTTTATGCAGGTATGGAGTCCCATTCAAAATCATATCGGATAATGGACTTTAGTTTGACAGCGAGGAGTTCGCCAACTGGTGCCAAGAGCACGGAATTCACGAAAGCTTCTCATCCGCAGCTTATCCCCAAGCAAACGGACAAGTCGAAGCCGTCAACAAAAATTCTCAAAACTCTAATAAAAAAGAAACTCGAAAAGTCAAAAGGCGCTTGGGTGGATGAACTTCCTACGGCACTGTGGGCCTATCGCACATCTTTCAGAACATCAACGGGGCATACTCCTTTCTCTTTGGCATACGGATCGGAGGCTATGCTCCCAGTTGAAACTATAGTGCCTTCCCACCGTAGGATCCACTATAATCCAGAAGAGAACGAAGAGCTCCTCCACATGTCTTTGGATCTAATTGAGGAAAGAAGAAATGATGCAGCCCTCAAAGCAGCAGCTCACAAGCAAAAAGTGGCAATGCAATACAACTCCAAAGTCAAGCATCGTAGCTTACAAAAAGGAGATCTTGTCCTCAAGCGAATCTTCCCGCGCCCCGGAGCGCTAGATCCAATCTGGGACGGACCATATGTAATTCATAAAGATCTCCACAATGGAGCTTATATTTTGTCAACAGTGGACGGGGAGGTGTTCCAGAGGGCATGGAACATCCAACACCTTCGTCGATACTTTTCTTAACTTGTACTGCCCATATGAAGTGAATTAACAAAGAGAATCAGTGGACGTAGGCATTTTCGTGCCGAAGCACTTTAAAAACCTTGTCTCTTTTTTGACTTGTTCCTTTATATCTTGGCTTCTTGTTAACTTTATCCTTTTCTGTTGAACAAAATCCTGTGCAAATAGCATTTTCATTCAAGGCGCTCCACAGCGCGACTTCTCCTGGACAAGACCTAACCGGTACTATACGAATCTATGCCCTCGCCAATGAGACACTTTTGCTCCGGCATCCCTCTGCTGCGGGTTAACTCATTGCTCGCGACGGCCCTCAAAGCCAACTGTAATGAGCCGATTATACGCCGCCGAGAAGGCCGACTATAGCCAAGGCAGCTCATTACGGCGTTCGTCTCGCCGGCAACTGTGAACCTACTTTAAGCCCCAACATAAGGTGTGGCCAGCAAGGGGTAGTTCACGGTTGACGATTGGCACCCACGCTAGCCGGCCACAGTAAATCGAATAATACCCACGATTACGGGCCATAATGGCCCGGGTAGTTACTGTGCGCGATCTCGGCTCCGATGTTTCTTAAGTACGGCTGTGGTAAAAAAGATTAACTCCCCGCGGAGGCGTAAGATGGGTGACAAATGTCTCTAAGACCCACAGCTAGGGAAAGTGACTACAAAGCCCGTTTGCCACGAACTTAAGCACATCGAAGGCCTTCCGTGATTGGAAGTTTTACTATTTCTCATATTTCAATTTTATTTAAAAAAAACTTTCCTCCTATCCTCTATAACGATCCCTAAAGTACAGGACACAGAATAGGAGACATTCGCTAATGGGAGTGGGAACTCACAACGGGACACTAGGCCGCATTCCATACTCAGTCACACAAGACATTCAAAGCTACCATCTACAAGTAAAATATGAAGGGCGGTATTTTCTCCTTTCGTGTATAAATACGTGGCTATAATTTATTCACACATCACACTAACATTGCAAGACATGAAATTATGTTTTAAGCAAGAACTTGACATCAAACACAACTGAAATAAAAGCATATGCATAACTATATTTCTCATACAACATGTCAAAATAATAAAAGCATTCAAATACGACAGAATCAGCTTAAGTTAAAAAATTACACGCCAAAAATAATGTTGTTTATTACAAGTAACATAATTACAACCTAAAAGTTACGTCACTATTTTGAGACTAACATATACAACCATGTCAAGTAAACAAAAAGATATCCAGGTCAAGTCAAGGAGGCGGCTGCATCGGAGCTTTACCCTTGTCCTACTGACCACTTGTCTGATCAAGGAAAGAATTCATTAATGATAAGCAACCAAGTTAACGGAAAGACTAAAAGGGAAGACTTACCAGCATATGCTCCTTGATCATCTTTATCATCATCCTCTACCTGCACACCTACCTCCTCAGCGGTAAGCAGCCGCATACCCTCCTTCACCGCCACTTTCTCCTCCTTGGTGAACTGGACCGTAACCACATCCATTCTAAAGACCTCGCCACCCTCCTTATCCGCATCAGCCTTGGCCTCCTCCAGAGCCCTGAGATAAATCCTGGCCATGACTCGGGGATAATCATCCATCCAGGATAAGTTACCCTATTTCCAAGTACGGAAGTACATATCCTAGAGCATCTCATCCATCATCCCCTCGTTCTCCTCGAACTCCCTCATTCGAACCTCAGAAGCCAATAGCTTTGCAACGGCAACATCCCTCTCCGATCGGTATCGTGAGCGGTCAGCCTGAAGAGATTTCCTCATCGCCTCCATCTCATCCTTTAGCTTGGTTTGAGCTAGCTCTGCAGCTTCAAGCCTCCCGAATAACTCCTCTACCCGCTCGAGATCCGCTTTCCGAACCTCATCCACCGTTGCTATAGCCGTGTCAACCCGTTCCTTACAGGCGGCTTCCATTTTCCGCAACTCTGCCCTGCTGACCTCTTCCATAGTCTTCTTTAATTGCTTAGATGCAGCCTCATGCTGAGAAATCTGGATGGCTTGATCAGTAAGTTGTTTAGCCTGGTCAGAAACCATTAACCGCAGTCGAATATTGGCGCTCCCGATTTCCTCCCCAGCCTTGACCAATCGGGCATGATGCCCCATCAGCTTCTTGGTTTCCTCGGCGACCCGGTCGATGTTCGCCTTAGCTTCATCCCCCAGAGTTACAACCCGAGTGGTAAGCAAATCAAGGTCCAGAGACTTAGCCTCATCAAGCACCCGTACCATAGGATTGCGAGGGAGAAGGTGTTCACCAGTAGCCTCGTCGAAGGAGATGTCATGAGAGGCCGGGTCCAGATCTAGATGACCCGCAAACGGATTACGAGCCAAGCCGGGATGATCTATCGGGGTAACAGTAGGATTTTCAGACGGATGCGGAGAAGGTATGAACTCAGTACCCCCTCCGTGATATCGTGAAGAGGCTGGAGTGGGGGCCGAGGACCAGGTGAAGATTCGAACAAGGAGCGGATCCTCTTCTTCTTCTGAATGCCCTCTTCAATGACCCTAAGAAGAGGACGGTAGCCGACTACATCCCCGGAGCGGTTGGTCGGAGGCTTCAGTCTAGTAGAAGCTTTGAGGAACTTATATTGTTCGAGGCGGTGCCGAACATCTGAGGTCTTGGCTGCTTTGCCCGCTCCTGGAATGAAAACCAAGAGTCACAAGCATGCATTGAACCGAAATTCAAGAAATACATCAAGTTAAGAAATTCATCTTGAATCGCAGAAGTTGCCTCAGCTGAAGCACTCCTGGAAGATAAATCGGCGCCAGTCCCGGCCTTACCAGCTTTCTTGGGCTTCTCCGCCAAAGCCGGTCCTTCCTCCAACCCTTCGAAGGCTTGGCGGAGAGCGTCATCTGTCCACTCTTGAATCACGCCTGCTTGCCAAGGAGGTAAAGCCCCGGTGCCATCACCGCTCTGTCCCTCGCCACCATCATCGCCGTGACGATCACCGTCACCTTCTTTACCACTTCCGCTCTCCGCCTCACCTCCTTCACCTCGTCTCTTTCCTCCTCCACATTTTCCTCCTCCGGAACATCTGGACATGTGCTGGGGGAGGGTCCATCGGACTTCTTGAGTTTCTTTCCCCCGGCGACTGGATGTATCGAGAAGGGTCTCCTTTTGCTGCTCTTCGCCGTAGCCCCTCCTTTAGCGTTGGCAGCCCTCTCCTCCGCTGTGTCTCTCTGCTTGACCACGGACTGATGTGGTAGAACCAAGTTGTGCCCCAGAAGTGTAGCGTTCCTAATCAAGTAAGAAGCCGACCTATCCCTTCCCGAAATGGCTTCTATTTCCGCAGCCATCTGAACGAGGCGATCGTTCTCCACGACCGCAAAGCCACCTGTTGCTAGCAAGAAATAAAAACACATAAGAAGAAGCATTGCAGTCAGAATGGAAATTATAAATAAGCTTCAACTTACAGCCGGAGGTGAAGCGACGGATAGAAACAGAGTCATCCTTGATGAAAAACCATTCCTTCTTGAACATGCTGAACTTTGAATATAAATCCAGGACTGGCTTGAAGGACACGGCTGACTCCAAGCTAATATACGGAGACCCCTTCTTGTAGCCTCTTAAGTTGTACAGATACCGGATTTCCCGGTTGGAAGGAGGACGCCCGTGTCTCCTCTGGAAGATAACAAACAGACTCACCAAGATGGCGTAGGAGTTAGGCTGAAGCTGGAATGGAGCCACCTTCAAGTAGGTGATGAAGCTGACTATCCAAGCACTGATCGAGGGAATGGCCCCACACATACAATGATACCTACTATAAGCGAAATATCCTTCGGGGGATTATAGGGCATTACTCCTTCCCCTGGCAACAGCATACGCGCCCTGTCAATCCCGAAAGAGCGAGAAATAACATCAAGCTGCTCATCTTTGAGGGAGCTAGGAAAGCAGTCGGGTGGTGAGTTCAGAAGCTCTTGAGGACCGTACCGGTCAACTAGCGATCTCGGAGTTGGTCCCTGTCGTTCTGGTGCTGCCTGAACCGGGGGCACTACGGAAGGCTCTCCTCGGTCCTTGGACTTCTTCTTATCAGAGCGAGTTTCAACTTTATGAGACATTATCTACAAACGCGGAAAACACATTGTTAGAACAAGGGATGTAGAGATATAAACAAGCAAGTGTATGCTGTCTGGAGTTTCACTTGTAATTCAAAACATAAACTCATTCGGTACTTAAAATCCCCAAGTTCATTCGGTAGTTAAAATCCCCGAGTTCATTCGGTAGTCCAAAGACATCGAACTCATTCGGTAGTCCAAAGACATCAAGCTCATTCGGTAATTCAAAGTGTAATAGTCATTCGGCGAAAGACGGCCTCACCTGATCCGGCAAACAAGTCTAATTCGGCACAATAGTTGATTCGGTATTTAAGAATTTGGTTCGGCTCTTTCAGTCGGTAAGGAATGATGGATGCATGGAGCCCCTACTTATAGAAGAAAGCAAGATAGCCGGACCAACCGGTTTGGTTCTCGAGCCAAACAAGGGTGTCCGAATAAACAAAGCGCGACATATGCAGGCATATGCCCCACTTTGGGGGGCAAATGTTAGATGAAGTCCCACCGGACCGAGACCACCGAATCAATCCCAACTCCACTCCCCTCTCATCACCGAACCACACTGCCGAATCAAAGCTAGATATACACTACCGAACCAGCTACCTCCATCCACTGCCGAACCAAGAGGCGGGGGAGGTCACCACCGAACCAACATGTCTCCAAGGCCTTGCCGAACCAATCCAACCTACATGCACTACCACCGAACCAACTCATTACCGAACCAAAGCCACTCCATCTACCACCGAACCAACTCATCTCCCAGGTACTACCGAACCAAAGTCCCACCGAGCCAAAGTGCTACCGGACAAAGGCCTCAACTCCAACCACCTACTATCGAGCCAAAGCGTTGCCGAACCAACATTGCCAGGCCAGATTGCAGCAGCCCAGGCCCAACAGCAGCTATATACATCCAAGACCCCTACCCCAGCCTCACTCTATAAATAGAGGGGCATGGGTACAGCAATGGGGACGAGTTTGAGAGCTGAAGCACGGGTCGAACTTTCAAACAACTTTCATATACTTGTATCAAAGCCTTGTACTTGTAATCTGAACAAGAAAGGAGAAATAATATATAAAGTGGACGTAGGCACATTCTGGCTGAACCACTATAAATCTATGTGTCTTACAGTTTAGTCCATGCTTTTTTACATATTTGCATAAATCACCCAGATCACTAAAAACAACATAAAATCAACTAAACCATACGACTTGGAGGTATTTGCCCATTTTTTGTGCAAACATATATATATATATCTATGTGTGCATACATAAAATTATATATTTATAAAACAAATTATTTACCCATTTGTATGTATATATACAAATTAAAATAAAGTAACTATGTAAATATATATATATATATGTATATATGTAATTATAAATATTATAATTAAATATAAGTTTATATTATAATAAATTATATATATATTGATTTTTTAATTTTCAGTTCTAAAATATTGCAGAAATATGAAGTTATTATGGTTTTAATATATTAATATATAAATATATATGAATTAATAAATTAATTTTTTGTTAATTAAATAGTATAAAAATATTTTTACATTAAAATATCAAATTTAAAATTTTCGAAAAATCTAGAATAATATTTTATAGGTTGCCAAAAAATTACAGAATTTTTTGAAAAAAATTACTATTTTTAATTAATTAATAAAACAACCAATTTTAATTTAATTGTTAAAAATATAAAAACAAAATGAAAAATTTTGAAATTTTTTTTGAAAGCTTCTGACATAATTTTATAAAATATAAATTCAAATTTTCAAGACATTATTTATTTTATATGAATTTATTAAATTTTACAATGATTAAATAATAATATACTGCAAAAATTATAATTAATATAAACATATATTAGAAAAATATTATATCAATTTTGTATAGCATATACAAAAATATATTCGCTTTGATACAAATTAATTATACGCACTGATTTATATATATATATATATTAATATAATATTAAAATAAAATATATATTTTTAAAATAGATCATCAGAATATTGATAAAAATGAATATGTATTAGAACAATATATTTATGCACATAGCCAATCGTTATTGTGACAACAATATTATCTATAGAAATCGCACCTAACTAATTAAGCAATAATGACATATATATAAATAAACAGATGTATATTATCAATAATATATAATAGCATAATCATTTATCATATATGTAAATATATTATTACCTATAATAAATGCCCTTAAGTCCACATTGAAAGGATGAGTTCTATTCCTCTGAAATTCCTTAATTCGTCAGATTACTAGTCTAGAATCACTGACCTTCTCGTTGTCAAATAGTCTTGAATTTAAATTAAATTCGATTTGACATTAAGGGTTATTTGAGGTGTTGTATTCAGCCAGCAAGAAGGTGAAAGAGGCGGCCAAAAGGTCTAGTGAATTAGGTTTTGAGATTGTTAAACCATAATTTGTACCAAGTATAAATTACGAATATTTGAAAAGAAGGTTCCTTGGCTTGTAATTCCAAGACCCATTGTTTGGTTTCAAATGAGAGCATAAGTATTGAACTCAATACCTCAGAGCATGCGATCAAATAGCATGAATCAAAGCATCAACCAAGGTCAAGATCGTTTTTCAGCTGAAACAAGAAGCTTAACCGAGAGCAGCAGTTGCCGAAGCCAAAAGCCTTTCAACAAGTATCAACAATCAACGACTCAGATTGCTTCAAACTAAGATCAACGGTTAGGATAAACTAAAAGAATCAAAGAAGTTATATATAAAAGCATCACGTCAACAATCCACGTCAAAATGCAATCAACTGGATGATAACAAGCATTCAATTCTAAGCTGCATTTAGCAAGCCAAGCCATCAATCTAAAGAAAAGCTCTCCACCAATTGCGTTACAGCATAGTGGCTATAAATAGGCAGTAATCCCAAGGCACAAGAACTAACATAAAATTATAATGTTCTTTCCTACATTATAGCTCTATTTACAAATGCAATAATGGTGGAAATGCCTAGGTTCAATGTAATAAGCCTCTCGGCTATATAAGAGTGACCGAATAAGGAAAGGACAGCGGACGTAGGGAATTTCGGCCCAAACCATATAAAAGTCTCGGTGTTATTTACTTTTCATGCTTTACCTCCTCTGCATGTGCTATAATTACCCTACGGTTCAACATCTCATGCTCAAAGCTTGATTACATCACATCTTGGTAACCTCTTAGCTGGGTCCAATATTCCAATCAGCTTTCAGAGATACACCTTCGGATCTCAAAATGTTGGTGTAGACGAAAATTTACACTAACATTTTTGGTGCTAGAAGGAGGGCCGAACCTCCGTCATTTGTTCCCTCTCAGAAAATCCAATGACATAATCCCTCCAACCATGACTAACTTTGAGAATGAGAAACTAACATTGGAGTTGCCCTTTAATCTTTTCATTTAGCCCATTGAAGAAGATAACAACGGGAGATTGGTTACCTTCATTTTGGAGAAAGAGAATGATAAAGAATATGATCATGTTTATGAGATTCAAGCTTCTCAGATCAGGCAGCTTTTAGAATATCTCTATGAATCACTCCATGAATCAGCACAGCTCCAAAAGATGGTTAAAGTCCTAAATAGTGAAGTTAGGAACCTTTCCACCAAATTGCTAAAATATGAAGATTTGGTTCCTTTCGATAAGATAGCCCTTCCGAATACTCAAGATGGTGGGTCTCAAAAGAAGTTGAAGTATGATTAGGTCCTTACCCCACTCAACCAGAGCATGTCTCAGATATTCTTGGACATTCTCGAAGACTTCTCCTAACCAGATTAACCACCATCAAAGAAAGAAGACTCAAAGAGTGAGAAGTATTATGTCTACCATTTAATGAATGGGCATGGGATGGATAAATGCTGAAAGCTTGCTTACGAGATCAAGACGTTTGAACAAAAAGGAAAGTTAACCAAATTTATTAAACATTAGGTTGAATATTTAGTTTCGAAATTATTTGATTTGTTCCGTTTTTATGACTCTAGGAGAATTACATGTAACTCTTGCCCAATGAATGGATATGGTGCTTTTCTACAAAGATGGGGTTGCAAGAGGAATCCTTTTTATCAAACTCCCACGATCAAATGGAAGATGCCAATTTTATTAACATACTCCTCTCGATTACATCCTCTTTTGCCAAAGTTTTAACTCTAAGGGGCACCCCATGGTTTCATATTTCTTGAAGCTTAATCAACAAGTCTTGGTATTTACGGTATCACATTTAGTATGTCCTCTCCCTTTAAGAACTCTTGCATATCATACTTGCATTTAGGATTCAAGGACTGAAACTCTCCATTGATCTGACGAGATCAATGAAGAGTTTCATTTTCCTAATATATATATATATAATACTGATTCCATCAATAATCTTCTTTCTCAAACTTGGATCAAACTTTCTGTTAAACAATGTGATTTCAAAAGTCTTTACAAAATGGTCTGAAAGCTTCTTTTCAAACGATTCATATTTCCCTTTTTCCAAGTTACAAGTAGCTTCCCGTATGGCCATTAACTTAAAATTGATTTTGATGGCCGATACCCACCAAAAGAGGTTGTAGATGGCTGATACCTGCCAAAAGTGGTTATAGATGGCCGATACCTGCCAAGAGTGGTTATAGATGGCCGATGCCCACTAAAAGTGGCTATAGATTTGGACCCAATGATAAGTTGCTAGACTTCGCCATAAGAGCACCCACATAGTGATGCGCTACAAAGTGTAAGGCCATATCACCTAGGTTTAAAAAAAAGTCGAAAAGTAGAATGCATGTTGATAGTGAGTCATGGTCAAATGGAATCATGCGCTAGGTAGATCCCCAGTTAGATTATAATGTTGGGTAGATTCTCAATAATAGTGAGCCATGGTCAAGTAGTACTATGCACTAGATAGACTCCCAATTATATTAGAATGTTGGGTAGATTCCCAATACTAGTGAGCCATGGTCAAGTAGTACCATGCGCTGGGTGGATTCCCAGTTAGATTAGAATATTGGGTAGATTCCTAATAATAGTGAGCCATGGTCGAGTAATACCATGCACTGGGTAGATCTCTAGTTAGATTAAAATGTTGGTTAGATTCCCAATGATAGTGAGTCATGGACAGGAAGTGCCATGTGTTGAGTAGATCCCTGGTTAGATTAGAATGCTGGTAGATTCCCAATGATAGTGAGTCATGGATGAGAAGTGTCATGCACTGGGTAGATTCCTAGTTAGATTAGAATGTTGTATAGATTTCCAATACGGATAGATTGTTCGGGAAAAGTTCCTAAGTTAAGGCATTAGTAGATTCTCGGTAACCCAAAATGGGTAAGGTAAACATAGAATCATAACAAGATGAAACTCTTGATTGCAACTAGGTTGGCTCTGGACAGGAACCCGATGACAAGATTCGATTGGGTTTGAAATCTTGTTTTGACAAAAGCATACCAGGGGAAAAAGATACCCCACAAAAGAAAGATTATAAAAGCACACTCAAGTGAAGTGACAGCATAAGAAATGAAGTTGAAGAGAATACAGTTCCTTTACATATATTTTATCCAAGAAAGTGTTACAAAGGATAAGCCGAGAAGGATGCCTAATTTAATAAAGAAATAATATTACAAAGACTGTATTACAAAATCAAAAGCATCGGAGGATAAAATATAAAAACAAAAAGAGGAGGTCCTACCCAAATGGGCAAACCGAGATGACGAGATAGGGCTCTCTAAAACAACCTCGATTTTATAATCTCAGAAGGAATTCATTAGCAACATCATCCTTAGCCTCTTTTCCTCCCTTCATTTAAAATGGATAGCAATGTCATCTCTCGAGGTTAGATATCGGTTTAGGGCATATTCCTCTCCGAAGTAAGGCGGTTGCTAATTTTTAGACCTAGCTTTGACTCAAGGAAATTACTCTAATCTCAAAGGCCTTAAGGGTTACTTTTAGCTCTTGAAGTTTGGCTACCTTGTCCTCATAAGAATGGTAAAGAGAGGCATAGTCTTGTTGAGTTTTTTAGCAGTTTAGGCAAGGTACTACCTAAGGAACATCGACTTAAGATTAGCAAAGGGAAAAGACGGGAAATAAAAAAGAACTACAAATCTGCTACTCTAGTTTGGGATATCATATGAAAGTCATCTGATATAAGGTTGGATGGAAATTTAAGTATTAAAAAGTTATTAAGAAAGTTTCGGTCAAATTTTTTATACAAGTCAAAAGTTATATTATAAGGACAAGCTACGGAATGTTTTCTTCATTAAGCGTATCATCAGAATGATCCTCTCGTACCTCCTTGTTAGAAGAAGCCACTTCCTCCTCCTCCTCTACCAAGTTCTCGGCTTCATTCACCACTATGGCCTCAGTTTCTTTTTTCCTTCTCACGTTCTCCTATCTCTTAGCAAAGTTAGTGTAGTGACCCTGAAATTCGAACATTTCATCTTCAAATATAGAAACATTTTGAGATATAATTAAGTGTTATAAATATGAATTTATAACCTTGTTAAACATCATTTAATTAATAGATAATGATAATAAACTTGTTTTTGAAATTATTTACAAAATATATTTTTTGAAAAAATATCGATAATGTGACCAAAATTCGGTTTATCAATAAACAGCTTTTTAACCATCAGATGTTGTTTAGGTTCTTTTTATATACACTTATTTGCTTATGAAATCAATAAAATGAAATAGGAACTATTTGCTATGGAAATAAACTTTGTGGATGATGCCATGCACGAGGTAAGGGAAGATATTTAGAAAATGAACATAAATGGAAATGCTTAAGGGTTAAGGGATGATAAAGGAGTAGTGATGGGAGGTGAAACTTCCATGGCATGGTGAGAGGGTGAGTAAGGGCATAAGTAACACCCTGCCTAAGCCTATATAAGGAGGGGAATATCCTTAGTTATCATTTACAAAAATTTACAAAGCTTAAGAGTGAAAATCCATGTCTACTTCTTCTTCATAATAATTTTCGAAAGCAAATTATTTACAAATCAAATCAAAATCACTTCAAACTTGGAGTGAAACCTTACCACCACATAAAAAAAACCTTCTACCTAGTTAGAAGTTGAAAAAGTAAAGCACGTATCCTCCATCGCTTGAAGGCCGTGAGCTATAAGGGGAGTTTGGAGGGTAAAAAGCAAGCGAAACAAGGAAAGAGAAGGAGGAAAAGGAGGTTTCTAGCTTGGGTTTGGACTTGGGTTCTTGAATCTTTTTTGTTTGTTGGATAAAAGGTGAGCTAACTGGCCACTTTGATTGGAAAATATCACATATATATGATGATGATGATTGATTGTATTAATGTGGTTGAATTAATATGGACATATGTGAAAACATTGATTTTGATTCTTGCTTTGAAAGAAAGTGACACATGTATGGACTTGAATGAACTTGAATGGACTTGAATGGACTTGTATGACATATGACAAGTTCTTGGAACAAATCATATAGGTTGTAGTTGAACATAGGTTTGAATACAACTCGGATTTGAAAGTGCACTTATAGTGGTAGTCGCTATAGATGCAGTTCGGAATTGCCTTGTTTTTGGCAATTTCTATAGAACTTTGTAGAGAGATCCTTGGGGGTTTCTCACCATATTTATAATGTTTTCTATGTTTTTTATTGCTATTAAAATCTTGGATAGTAAAAAGTTAAGTAACATCTCGAAAACGACCAAAACTGCACTTGTGCAAAACTGCCATGTTTGGACCCGATTTTTAAAGTTAAAAGGTTTGAAAGGATATTTAAGTTTAAGTATTTTGATTCATTCTTTTTGCAAGTGTTTACTAACTATTATTAAAGTATTTTAAAAGTGGTTTGAGAACTTAATGAATTTTTAAGAATTAGTTATGAATCTTTAAAGAAGATATATTTTGTTAAAAACATGTTCTTTTTAAGTTTTAAAGAATTTTATGAACTTGTTATTTTAAAGTAATATTTTTGATAAATGTTTTAAAACCTATTATAGGTATTTTTTAATTATTTTAAAAGTACGTAAAAATGTTTTCGAAAAGGGGTTAGAATTGCTAAATGTCCAAATGGTTGATTGTTTAATTACTTATTTGAAAAGTAAATAACTATGTTTAACACTAAAAGCCGATGAACTAAGGCTTATCTATTTGTGAGAGTTAAGATTGATGTCATGTAGGGATGGAGCAATAGAGCTCTAACCTACAGGGTTTTCCTCTTGACTGAGGAATAGTAAGTAGAAAAATGTCGAAAACTTGTTAATTGTTTGATTTCTTATTATTTATGGAAATTATTAATACTATACTTAACACTAAAAGTTGACGAGGTAGGCTTATCTATTTGTGAGATTCAAGAATGAAGTATCTAGGAAAGGCTTGATGCAACTAGTGCTCAAACTTACCTGGCTTCATTCTTGGGTGAGGAATAGTTGAGTTGGAATGTCGGAAACGAGTTAAGCATACAAATCATGACTTGTATAAAATATTGTTTTGACTAGATAATTGATTAGTCGATTATCGAACTTGACCTAATATTAACTTAAGAAGTAACTGAAATAATTTATGATTTCATACCAATGAGAACCCTTGTGAGGAGTATTGGTACGAAACATCTCAAGCTTTCACTTACTTCTGAAAGAACCGGAGATGAGTTAGTCGAAAATTCATTGGTTGGTTTTGAAGAGTCTAGGATTGGTAAGTGTTTTACTTACCGAATACCACTTCAAAACTAGAATATAAGTTCCATGTTTTTGAAGCGGTTGAGAAAGGGAATCTATGTGGAGATTCAAGATCTGTTCAAGATGCTTGAATCCATGTAGTGATTCATGATCTGTTCGAGATATGAGAATCCAGTTGGGGATTCATGTTTTGTCTGAGTGGTGAAGACTCATGTGAAAGATGTCGAACATAACCTTGGCATCGGAAATGACTGAAAACAGAATAAGATACATAACCTTGGGTTAGAGACCTATGTCAGGGTATTATCAACTCCATATCTAGAGATACTTGTCGATTGATGGCCGGCGGGAGTTGATGATATTTGGTTCACGTTGTTCATGTTTATGTTTGGATGCTGGGTCGCTTGTGTTTACCTAAAGGTATATTTTATCTACAAATATACGTCGCTCAGAGGGACTTTCTGAAGTTTGTGCAGGAGATTGGATTCGGCATCAATCGAAGAGATCTCCATGGAAAAATGCACTATGCGAACGAACCTTAGCGCTTTGATTATACCCTAAATATGTTGTGGTGTGATGAATGTAAGCACCACATCTATTAGATATGATTTATATTCTACACTCTAGGCATTAACTATCATATCACTATATTAAACTTAATAAATGGCTGGTTTATTTTAAAGGGAAAACTATTACGGGAATCCGTATAGACTCAATAGTTACTATTACACGTATTCATGTATCTCGAGTTTTCTCATACAAGACTTATGTCTGATGCTTGGTTTTTGTTTCCCTAAATTTCTGGCGTGCTCTTTCGAATAGGCTGAGTATGACAGGTTTTAACTTGGATGCTTTAGGGTTCAGAAGACGAGCTGGAGGCTTCTATTATCTATCTATTTATATTCTCGTTATTTTGCTTTAGCTATGTACATATATCAGCGTTGTGAGGACAGGTAGTTATAACTGTACGGGCTAGTGATAGTACTTAGGTTTCGTAACTTTGAAATTTCTATTCAGAGTAACCCTTTGTACTATTCTTTTGATATTATATATTATCGTTCCGCTATGAGATTCTAGTGTTGTGTTCTTTCTTTCTTGTTCTATTTCTTTTTCTTTTTCTTTCACCCTAACTTTCTGTCTTTCCGACACTTAGGTGTTCGGCACACGAATACAGTGGATGTATTATTGTCAACATTCAAGGGTCGAAAATTATGATCGTTATATTTAGCCTCTACCATGGAAGTATTGTTCCCAAGATAGGCTAAAGAGAAAGTCATGTTCTGATCTTGATGGTGAGCATAAGAATCAAATAAAACTTGAAAAGCCCTTCTGCTGGCCTCCCTCTCATGCTTGTCTCTAGCAATATAATATTCTTTATCAACCACCTTGGCATCAGCTTTCTTCAACCACACGTCCCTTTCCTTCAAGGCTTTCTCGAGAGTCTCGATCTTATGATCCCTCTCTCCAACGGTTCTACCTAATTCCTCTACTTGAGCATTCACCTCCTGATTTTAACTTTCAGTTCTGCAAACTCCCTTTTTACGCCTCGGCGGCAGCCACCGTCTCCTCCATTTTCAGCTATCCATGCTGAAGGGTAAAGATTTCCGCCACAATCTAGAATGAAGTAAACAGAGTAAGGACACATGTTGTAATCATAAGCTAACACAAGAATTTTTACCTTGATGCTCTCCCGAAGGCTATACTCGATTGCTTTTCGAATTTCTGGGAAAGAGGTTGGAGGTCTAGCATGTGCTTCAGTGATGGCATAAAGAAGGTCACCTTCAAAAGCAGCTCTTATAATCTCAATCGTTTGCTTTTTTTATCCCCTTAAAGCTTTCGATCTGGGTATAGTAGGAAACCTTTTTCTTCTTTGAGCCAAGAGTATCTTTGTCAGGAAGCAACAACCTAGATCTTTTCTTGGTCCCCTTTCCCTTATTTAGGAAGCTGGCCTTTTTAGAAGAGGATGTCACTACAGCGAGAAGAAATGGATAAGGTTAAAATCAAAATTAAGACTAAGTTGTACTAAGTGCCTAAAATAAACTTGTATAATGATTAAAGGGTAAAACTCCCAATCTCGCTTTCCCCAAAATTGGTTTGGGTTTCCTCTCCGCTATTAATAACTATGGTAGAAGTTGTCTCATACTTCTTAGAGGGTTTTAGTCTGGCAAATGCAACATAAGGAAGGAGCGGACCTCGAGCTTTCAGTTGGCCTTTGGTAAGAACCAAGTGTCGGTAGCGATGTAAGGAAGGAATCTTCATAACTTCCTTATACATATCCTTATATTGATTCGTGATAGCTGGGTTACCACTCTTCTCGGATCTCTCTATTTGAGATTTAATAAATAAGGAAATACAACCTAGAATATGGGTAAGGCTAAAAGAAGGTGAAAAATCCAAGAATGTACTAGCATTATTGAAAGAAGTGCCTATTCAATTGAAAGAAACCTTAATAAAGAACCATTGATGTGGTGTTATTTTGCTGAATGGATCCTGTAAAGGAGATGGCCTCAGAAATTTGAGGAAATACATGGGAAAGTCCACAAGGGATTTAGACTCCAGCAGGTTGAACATGTAATTCACTTCGGAAACGGATATATCCCGATAGCCTTTTTTGGAGTACAGAATCATCATGCAGATAAGGTTAAATAGGAAGTAGCCAAAATTTAAAAGGGATTAATGCGGTAAAATTCCAAAACATTGACAAAGAAAGGGGCAACAGGCAAGAAGATCTCATGTTCTAAATGCTCTATGGGCCACATAAAATACCCCGCTGGAGGATTGCTAAATTGCATCCTGGGGCCAGGAGCGATCGTCTCGACTCCTGTAATTCTGTAAGACGACAAAATTTCATCGAGGTCTTGCTGAACTTTGATAAGAGCATCCATTTCCGACCTAATGAAGGGGAGGAATGAGGTGTCTAATTATTAAAAGAAAATTGGCATTACCCTCAAAACAAGAATTAATTAGGTTAAAACCTAAGTCTAATTCTTAATTAAGCAGTAAAAGGAGGAGTATCGATGATGATATGGGAAATCTTAATAAGAACAAAAAGAAATTTTAAGGACTTACTGATTCAAGAGTAGATATCAGAAGATGAATTAGAGAGAGCTTGAAAATATCAATGGTGGTTTTACAATTCGAATAGATGAAAAGAGGAGAGAAAAGAGTAAAGAGTGTTTATATTAAAAAGGGACGGCATAGATTGAGAAGAGAAAAAGGTTTTCAACCGTGGATTTAGTTTAACATGTGTACATAAGAATAATATCAATGGGTCATTCCAACAAATGCCAAGTCATCCTTGTACAGAAAAAGAGAAATGCTTTTTGGGGATAACCAATCAACCGCCAACATCTGGACTCACATTTAATGCAAAATTAGAACCCGTCTCTTCAAAAGTCTAGTCTCAAATGATCACTTATGAATTCGTACTACAGATATAGTTTTGACCTCACGGTCTCGAAGTAGATTTTTTATTTCGGCACTGTAATAATTTTACTTGCCACTTAGGCTAGATGGCTCCAAGTGCAAGAACGATTTCAAAAAGCTTAGACCTCACGGTTTGGAAGTAGATTTTGCCTTTTGGCACCATAATAATTTCGTTTACCACTTAGCTTAGATGGCTTCAAGTGACAAGCATGATTTTAAAAAGTTTTGACCTCACGGTCTCGAAGTAGATTTTGCCTTTCGGCAATGTAATAATTTTGCTTACCACTTAGCTTAGTTGGCTTTAAGTGACAAGCACGATTTCAAAGAGTTTTGACCTCACGGTCTCGAAGTAGATTTTCCCTTTCAACACTGTAATAATTTCGTTTACCACTTAGCTTAGATGGCTTCGAGTGACAAGCACGATTTCAAAAGGCTTTGACCTTACAGCTCGAAGTAGTAGATTCTTCCTTTCAGCATCATAATAATTTCGCTTACAACTTAGCTTAGATGGCTTCAAGTAACAAGCATGATTTCACAGAGTTTTGACCTCATGGTCTCGGAATAGATTTTGCCTTTCGGCACCGTAATAATTTCGTTTACCACTTAGCTTAGATGGCTTCAAGTGACAAGCACGATTTCAAAGAGTTTTGACCTCATGGTCTCGAAGTAGATTTTTCCTTTCGGCACCGTAATAATTTCTCTTACCACTTAGCCTAGATAGATTCAAGTGACATGCACGATTCTAAAGAGCTTTGACCTCATGGTCTCGAAGTAGATTTTGCCTTTCGGCATCATAATAATTTTGCTTACCATTCAACTTAGATGGCTTCAAGTGGCAGGCATGATTTCAAAAAGTTTTGGCCTCATGGTCTCGAAGTAGATTTTGTCTTTCGGCACCGTAATAATTTTGCTTACCACTTAGCATAGACGGCTTCAAGTGACAAGCACGATTTCAAAGAGTTTTGACCTCACAATCTCGAAGTAGATTTTGCCTTTTGGCACCGTAATAATTTCACATACCACTTAGCCTAAATGGCTTCAAGTAACAAACACGATTTCAAAAAGTTTTGACTTCACAGTCTCAAAGTAGATTTTGCCTTTCGGCACCGTAATAATTAGCTTGCCACTTAGCTTAGATGGCTTCAGAGACAAGCATAATTTGAAGAAAAAAATTGATCTCATGGTCTCGAAGTAGATTTTTCCTTTTGGCGCTGTAACAATTTCACTTGCCACTTAGCTTAGATGACTTCAAGTGATAAGCACGCTTTCAAAAGTTTAGACCTCACGGTTTGGTTGAAACCATTATTTCCAGACCAAAAGTATATTTCAAGCAAAATAGCCAAGTTTTCTAATAATAACAAGAAAATATAGGCATTATACCGAAACTAATAGTTTTCAAACCCTACTCTTATGCAAGACCAGATCTAGATGACTACGACATGGTATTGAGGTATTTTCGCCTCTAGGCGCTAGTTTTAATTTCCAAAGAGCCTTTATGCAAAGGTAAATTGCAAATTACTTTCAAACCCCTCTAAACAAGGTTAGATCTTTATAAGTTGTCTAGGAAAAGCAGTATTTCTGAAATTTCTCAGGATACTACTTTGTTCGAAAACTCATGGTCAACTTTCGTGATGAGAACGGAACAAAAAATCCAAGTAACAAACCTGATATGACACTATTCTTTCCGAATTCCACCTCATATACACCATATAAGGTGAACTTTGGACGGCATGTGTTACACCATAATTTACCAAGTATAAATTATGAATATTTGAAAAGCGTGTTCCTTGGCTTGTAATTCCAAGACCTATTGTTTTAGTTTGCAACGAGAGCATAAGTATGGAACTCAGGAGAGCAAGCGATCCGTAAGTATGAATCAAAGCGTCAACCAAGGTCAAGATCATTGTTCAACCGAAATAAGAAGCTTAACCGAGGGCAGCAGTTGCTAAAGCCAAAAGTCTTTCGACAAATATCAATAATCAACGGCTCAGATAGTCTCAGATCGAGATCAACGATCAGGATAAACAAAACGAATCAAAGAAACTATATATAAAAGCATCACGTTAGCAATCCACATCAAATGCAATCAACCAGATGATAATAAGCGTTCAAATCTCAGCCGCTCATAGCAAGTCAAGTCATCAACCCAAAGAAAAGGATCTCCACCAATGGTGTTACGGTGTATTGGCTATAACTAGGCGGCAATCCCAAGGCACAAGGGATCTTCTAGCATGAAAAGGAACTAACTTAAAATCATAATGTACTTTCCTACATTAGGACTCTATTCACAAACTCATTAATGGCGGAAATGCCTAGGTTCAATGTAATAAGCCTCTAGGCTATATAAGAGTGACTAAATAAGGAAAGGACAATGGACGTAGGGACTTTCGGCCTAAACCACTATAAAAGTCTTGGTGTTATCTACTTTTGTACTTTACCTCCTCTGCATGTGCTATTATTACCCTACGGTTCAACATCTCGTGCTCAAAGCTTGATTACATCATGTTTCGGTAACCTCTTAGCCAGGTCCAATATTCCAATCAGCTTTTGGATATACACCTTTAGATCTCGGAGTATTGGTGTAGATGAAAATTTTCACTAATAAAGATCAATATATAAATAGTTTGAATAAGAGAGAAAGTAGGAAAATATCTAATACTCTTTCTCCCTTAATCTCAACCATAAATCTCTAAACCAATTACCTTGATTTTTGACGCCCTATACCCATGCTATAGCAATCGATCCTAATCCACAAACAATCATGGGTTGTTAGCCCATTTAACCCAAATTAAATATATACAATTATATTCAATTTAACTTGCCATCGATATCTCATATCAATCGATATATTAATAACTATTATAAATATATATAACACTGTTAATTTTTCAAATCATATTTAAATTTAATAATTAATATTTCATAAATATTAATTATAATTAATTTATTAATTTATAAAAATTACAAATTAATTAAATCATTTGGTCAAAAGAGAATTCATCATTTTGGTAGTGTAACTCTTGGGTGTAAATTCGGTCCGTAATTAACATCGAACTATTCGAATGTTAACGTTCACACGTCACTTAGCAGGTGGTGTGACATTATGGCCAAATTTATCGCTTACTCGATTTCAATAAAATCTAATGTTAGTTTAATAAGCATTACCCAGTTGTGATATTTCATTTTCACCAATTCTCTTCGTCAAAACTATAACACTTTGGACTTATGGAATTTGGTAACGGTCAAAATTCTATTATCGTCCATATTCTAACTCTATAGTCCAAACACAAAGTCCTTGGTTCAATAATAACAATTATTATTAACCGAAATCCTCTAGCTAAACACTTTGACTTTGGGTTGACTTGAGATGACCGTGATACTAACCCTATATAAAATAGTAAATGAAGCCTCTCTTGAATAGTGTTTCACTTCCAATACTTCCACTCAATCTAACTATAGTCACTTGACGGATGCCATGCCATGATTTGACTATAATCAAAGCATAGCTTTCATATTGAAGACCCATAGTATTCCTAGGTTGTGAGAACTGTGTAAATCAGTCACATCAATATTTTATGTTTGACCTTAGTTATATTAACCAATAGAAAACTATCTAGTGAGTCATTCCATTGTTATCTAATAACTATCAGTTTGTAACCCCTTAGTGCCCCCCAGCAGGCATGATTAATACACTGCCTAACATTTGGAGAGTGTTACGTAACCTAGTCTCAAAGGATACATTGATATCCAGTCTCAATGCATCTTGACCAGGAACATTTAAAATGGTATACTTATTTTTATGATGATAAATTACTCATGGTTACAACACTTACTAACTACTACCACAAAACATACCATTTATGAATTTTCTATTAAATATACTTTTAATTAACTTAATTAATTAATATAACCACATAATATCATGTATATTATCGAAAGAAAATACCATTTATTTTGAACAAGATTTGTCAAAGAGTCAGATATATGTAAAAAATTACATAATTGCCTCAAGGGTATACCCCTAACTCTATCAATCTTCCACTTGTGCTTAGGGTTAATTATCTCATTCCAATTTCTCTAGTCGATTTCCTGTAAACTGATCGGGTTGTCCCTCGGTCAATGGTATGCTATTATATTTTAATTATCTACTCCGTCAATCAACTCTCTCCGATCCTGATAAACTTCTTTATCATATGGAACGTTTCAGAGTATGTCTCTCGACTTCCAGTGAACTCTAAGTCCTGTTACGAACTATATAGTGACATTGTTATCATATAACAATGTTTTGGGATTCTCAACATTTGGAATCACCCTTCGGCTTAGTTATAAATTTGTGCATCTATATTTATATACATTGTTCTTTTATTACAGCGCTATTCGAGGCAACAGACATAGCCTTTTCATTGAATCATCCACCGTGTTTTATTTGGAACATTTCCAATTTGGAGATTCTTAACTCAAATTTATTATTGACATATTATAGTCAATATCACTTATGAAGTTTGAGTCAGATTACTTCAGGAGTTCGTTGTTTCAGTAAACATTTCTCCTGTATTTCATAAATACAAGAGAACACCTCAAACAACCATTTAGTGAAATCTATTTGGATTTGATATTTGTTTCATGTATCAAATACATAAACAAAAGATGATATCATAGACAACATAACATGTATGATAATTCTTACTGGCAATGCATAAGGATTCCATCTTACATGTTCCCTATCAAACATTTTAATAAGGTGTCCTTGAATATCATTTTGGGACATTCCTAAATCTTTTATACTTACTATAAAAGACATCATTTACAAATCCTAAGTATTAAAACAACTAAGGTTGATTTTAATGCAAGTACATCGTTAAAATCAGCAATGTATTGTTCACTTACAGTTTAGAAATATTAATGTACCTTTAACATTATTTCTTATGAATACACACTTTCTCTGTACTTTGATTGAAAATCAAACTATTTGATATTTCTACCAAAATACTTATTCAACCTTGATGCTTACAAAATGATACTTTCGTATCATTTCTTGGATCATATCTGAAAACTCACAATTTTTATATCACTCCCACTGACTTCGAGACACATTGGTCGGTATGCACAAACAATCTATTCTAAATCATTATCTGGAATTTTTCCATTTTAGCACATACGACCAATCACAAAGTCTTACAAAGCAATAAATTTGTGAGTAAATCCGAAATAACTTGATCATGTTGAATGATGAATCTATTACGGTAATTTCAACATTTGAAATTTACGATATTATTCTTATCAGCATTGCTCATTTGATTCCAACTGCATTAGTCTTGCTCATAAAGACGCAATCGCGGCTGATGGATCACATCCCTTCGGTTACGACTACCAAGATCATATTTTGATAACGTACTTGGAATTCATTTTCGGATCTTCACATCATACCATATTATAAAGTCAACACCCTTAGGGTTTAACTAAAAAACCAAAGATTGTATATTTTCGACATTGATAAGAAACTCATAATTTCTCTTCGATGTGTGAGAATACTCATTAAACACTCTGATGTGATGTGTTCATTTAGGTTAATTAATTTCATTTCACCTTATGTAGTCATTTTTATCTTTGGATCGTATCCAATTTTATTTTACTATTAATAATTTCTCAAAAGAAATCCCTTCATAATAAAGTTGATATTTCTTGAAACAACAATTGTTTCTCAGTGCAATGACATAGATATTCATAAGCATTTTATGAATTTCATTATTTATAAAACTGGTTTGGTTTTAGTTTACAAAACTTATATTCAAAACATAAATATGTCATCCAAAGGCAGTCTTTTGCAAAATCCTTTTGGAGAGATTCATACAAGATCCTCACGAACAATTATTACATGTAAACTTTTGATTTGCAAAACATGTAAACTACGGCTTAGTCTATAATTCCAAAATAACTGTAAATAATATAAGATACTTCTGCATTTTCTAGTGCATCACTTTTGTTATGAAAACAAATACCACATTATAGTTTTATTTCATAACGAATATTCATAATATTCATATTAAATTATAACTATGTCTATTTTTCAGTCGATACTGAAATAGTCATTATTTCATAAATAATGTTCGGTATGTTTTACAAAAACAATTTTAGTACTTTGATGTAATTAATAAGTACTGTATGACATACTCCCATTATTTCCGCCATTACTATAATTGTGTACTAAATTTGGAGGTCCATTATTCACTTATTATAGATTATTTATTTCATATACTATAACTAGTTTACAATGGAGAGTTCTTTAACCAAATATCTTGAACTCAAAGAAATAAACCTCATAGAAAAACATTTTCTATATTAAAATACATTTTTGAATAGGAATCATATTTCTCATTCTGATGTTAAGTATCAATTATTATTATTACAATTCTCATTTTCAATGTTTCATTATGAAGTAGAAGTGACTATTGACTCTCTTCATCCTAACTATACCTTAAATCACATCTACTTTTGTACATTTATTATTCTTTCTAAATGGTCAAAACATTCAAAAGAAAAGCCTTACTATAATATACTAACGAACTCTTTATAAAAGCGCATTCAATTATCCTTAACTTTTAAGGACATCAAATATGTTGCCCTTTTGCGTAAACTGACCAAACTGACATTTCAGTGATCGAGTTCTTAGATTTATATTGTAGTTTTGGTCTAGTGGTACATTTAACACAATGCGATCCTTTTTTGTAATTAATTAAATTGAATACTTGAACTCGCACTAAGGTTTATTTGGTTTTTCAGACGAACTAATTTCATTGAAATACCGTACATTACAAACTTTGACCGTTCACCATATAACATTTATATGCGATTGTATATGGATCAAATATCCATAGTCTTGTATTGCTTTTAGAGTTCAAAACACATAGAATGCAATACACGGTCCGACCAAATAAACGCGTAATTGACCAAATGTATTTAGTAGTTGTAAAATCAGGCACTTGCATGAATGTTGAAACGTTAACATGCAATAAGCATTTATTCCTAAGTATATGTTATATTTCTATTTATCAATCTTCAATTAATTTGTATATCTTAATTGAAAAACATTTTATCAATCTTCTTAAATGCACAAATTTATCAATGTAGATTATTATAACATTATATAATGTATGTTCTTATAATATTAGAAAGGTTAAATGTTATCATTTCATTTTTCAAATAAGGCTCCCATTTGTCTTTTATGTTTCACCAAACCCTAAGCGAAACATAGAAGTCTTTCGATTTCACTAGTGGGTGTTAAGACTCGTTCGTCTTGGAATTCTGACCTTGAGTTTTCTCAACAAGTCATAGCTCCACGGATGATGGATAACTCATTATCAGTTGCATCACATTCAACTCCTAATCCATGGTTCCTTGTCCTAATCTCATTTTGTCCTTGAATTTTCTCAACAAACTGAAAGAGATTATTCACTCATATCTACCATATCGCGACAGCCTAAGTATAGTATATGCACCTTGAGTTTGCTCAACAAATACATATAGTTATCTTACTCGTCTATTCAATATATTAATAATACTACACATAACATCCCTAGCTTGAGTTTGCTCAACAACTAAGGAATATGTAAGTAATTTATTAATGTATATATGGTAGAGTACAACATTATATTGAAGATTCATAATCTTCAATATATTATATTGCGTGATATCGACTTATGGAATAATGTATTTTTTATGAAATGCCTTCGTGATTCAAGTATCAAACACATCAAAATTATGGTATACGTACAAGGCGTATGTATTTATCCCTTAGGTTTGTTTAGGGTTTCTTTAATGTTCCACATTTAGTTTATACACTCATATTATATAAGTTTTATTATTATATAACTTTTATATTTTACATTACTTATATAATAGTCTTATGTATAACATTATATTAATTAAATCTTATTTATTTAAATTTAAATAATTAATATTTTAACTAATTTATATTATTTTAATATAACATTTATATTAAATATTTTTTACATAATATAACCTTTATAGTATTACACATATATCTCTTATACATATGTATATTCATTAAATTAATTAATCTTTAATTAATTTATTTACTTAATTAACCTTTAATTAATTAATTTAATTAAATAAGTTTAATTAAATTATATTAATTTCAAAATTCAATTCATATACATACATGCATAGTTATGTTATTTTAAAACATTTTAAAATATCATAACATATATCATAATATATAATACGTACATATATATTTTATTAATTGACTTATTTAATTAATTTACTTTATTAATCTAATTAATAAATTTTAAATTTTTTGAAATTAATATATATTTTTTCAAACATTATAAATTTTTTATTATATTATAATTATTATAATACATTTATATCTTATTTTAAATTTTAATTTTAAAATCTTATATTTTAATTTTTAAACAACTTTGAAATTTTATAATATCTTTCTTATTTGAAATTTAACTTTTAAATTTAAAACTCTTATTTTTACTTTCAAACCAATTTTGAAATCAGCCTAAGGTCTAATTCAAATTGGGTCTTTTCTATTAGAGATAACCATTTGGACTGTGAGCTTAATAGTTAACCCTAACATGCCTAATATAGACCGTATAGGCTATTGGACTCTTATACCATTATTGGAATTGGGACAACCCACAGCGGAAGTTATGGGTGAATCTCAAATATTTTTACCATATTGGATCATTGTTGGCCTACGAAGTCTAATTTATTTAGAACATTTCTAAATTTAATTTAAATAAAATCATATCTTTTATTTAAATTCATAAATTTTTGTTTGAAATTTATTTGATTTGATTTTACTTAATATATAAGAATACATATGTATCATATACATGTGTATATGTATGTGAATGTATAACATAATATTCCATGCAAGGTATAACATGTCCGTATATAGATGTTGGGATTTACATCGTAACAGACACATTAGCTCATTTTATATGTATTGTATGTTGTTCAAATATGTGCATATACTTATAATTATAAATATCTAAATAATTATATATATAAGAGTATATAAATATGTTTATTATATAAAATTATTATAGAAATATATATATATATATAATATTATATCACAAATAACAATTAAATATATATGTGTGTACATAAAATTATATTATAAAACAAATTATTTTACCCATTTATATGTATATATACGAATTAAAATAAAGTAATTATATAAATATATGTATGCAATTATAAATATAATAATTAAATATAAGTTTATATTATAATAAATTATATATATATATATTGAATTTTTTATTTTAATTTTCAGTTCGAAAATATTGCAGATCTGAATTTATGATTTTAATATATAAATATATATATTAATAACTAAATTAATTTGTCGTTGATTAAATAGTGTAAAATAATTTTACATTAAAATATCAAATTTTCTAAAAATTTAGAATGATATTTTATAGATTGCAAAAAATTTCATACTTTTTTGAATAAATTAATATTTTTAATAAATAAGTACTAAGGCACCCGATTTTAATTTAATTATTTAAAATATAAAAATGAAAAAAATTTAAAAAAAATTCAAAAGCTTTTGACATGATGAAATAATTTTAAAAATACAAAATTGAGTTTTCAATACATTATCAATTTTAAATGAATTTATTAACTCTTATAGTGATTAAATAATAAAATAAAATATCTAATAATAAAAAAATCCATTTTTCGACTACAAAAGTTATAATTGATATAAAAATATATTATACAAATATTAGATCAATTTTATATACTATATACAGAAATATATGTGCTTTTATACAAATTAATTATATGTATTAACCTACATATTAATATATATATATATATATATATATATATTATTAATTACTATTATTAAAATAAAATACTTTTATTAACATATATTATCAGAATATTGATAAAAATGAATATGTATTAGAACAATATATTTATGCATATAACCAATCATTATTGTGACAACAATATTACTTACAGAAATCTCACCTAACTAATTAAGTAATAATGACATATAAATAAATAAACAGATGTACATTACCAATAAAATATAATAGCATAATCATTTATCATATATGTAAATGTATTATTACCTACAACAAATGTCCTCAAGTACATGTTGAAAGGATGAGTTCTCTTCCTCTGAAATTCCTTGATTCGTCATATTGCTGGTCTAGAATCACTGTCCTTCTCGCTATCAAATACTCTTGAATTTAAATTAAACTTGATTTGAGAATTTAGGGTTATTTGAGGTGTTGTATTCAGCCAGGAAGAAGGTGAAAGAGGCATCCAGAAAATCTAGTGAATTAGGTTTTAAGATCAATATATAAATAGTTTGAATAAGAGAGAAAGTAGGAAAATATCTAATACTCTTTATCCCTTAATCTCAACCATAGATTTCCAAACCAATTACCTTGAATTTCGCCGCCCCATACCCATGCAATAGCAGCCAATCCTTGCCCTCAAACTATCATTGACCATTAGCTCATTTAACCTAAATATAATATATACAATTATATTCAATTTAACTTGTTATCGATATATCATATCGATCAATGTATTTATAACTATTATAAATATATATAACACTGTTAATTTCTTAAATCATATTTAGATTTAATAATCATTATTTCATAAATATTAATTAATTTAATTAATGTAACGACCCAGAATTTTTAACGTTTTTAATGGGAATATTTAATTTATTTAAATATTCAAAATTTGATTCAAATTTAATAAATAATAGGAAAATTATTTTTTTATTTAAAACGACTTGATTTTTAATAATGTATTTTTATTTTTATTTATAGGATTTTTCCATAATTTTTAATTTAAAAAAATTTAAATTTTCGTTTTATAATTTTTTGACTAACAGTGTTATTTTTGAGATTTTATAGAATTTAATAACTGGTGTATTTTATTTTTTTGGTGATCGAGTCGCATTATTTCTAGCGGTTATATTTTTATTTCTATTATTCATGGTTCATACGCAAACGAAATATTGTGTGGCAGTGTACCGTCAATATTCACCATTTTTTAAATCTAAATCAAAATTCAAATTTATGATATTGATGTGATATGATGGCTTCCGTATATTTTTTGCTTAACTTGAGAGATCTTGTTTACCTGTATGTAAAGTAGTGTATTTGTTTTGCTTAAAGATAGGGTTTTACTAGAAAATGAAGCAAGGTTCGTTTATATAATTTACCAAGTTCAACACTTTGTTCTCCATTTTCCTCCTTCCCTTATCTCTGTGTTTTACAATAACCAAATTGATGGCCTCTTTTTTCAAAATCAAAATCAAACTGTTTAGTTAACTAAAAATCTCAAAATAAATTGTGTTGAGTTTGTTGGGGGAATATCTTTACTTTGGTATGGGCCTAGTGGTGTTCGGCTTTGTTTTGAGATGATCGACACTTGTTCGGTAAATGTCAGTGAAATAGGGTTCCACTTAGTCTAAGATATAGTGGAAGTTATGCTTCATCGTCATCGCCGTTGAGTTCCCCTTCAGAAATCGCAGCTCCTCGCCAAATTTCGACTCGGCTGATTGCGTGTTGAGGAACGCGACATCAGGAAGTCGCAGTTGAAGCGCAAGGTTGTGAATACAGGGGGGGTGTCGAGCTCCAAGTTTCGGGTATGGGTGAGTTTGGTTTGTGAAGAGAAGGGTGTTGGTTGATCGATCAGGGGTCGGGACCGCCGTGTCTAGGCATGCACGTGCACAGTAATGGGATACTGGAGCTTACAATTTGAAAAGTGGAGGGAAGGACTGTTTGCGATAGAGCGGGTTTGGTATAAATGGGCCAGGCCCGATTTGTTTTGGGGTGAGAAATCTTTTATGTGTTTAATTATTTGAATATTAAGAAATGTGTTAAACTTAAAAATGTGGTAACTTGCTCGTTTGAAATCCGATTTACTCATAGATTTTTGCGTTGGACTCGTATCGACGAGTATAACAATATAATGTAAATCGTTAGTAGACTTGTGATGTTAAAATTTATGACATAGTAATAGGGACCGAATTTTATTACGTTATATTGAATAACAACATTGTTAAATTATTACACCTTATTGGTGACATCTATTTGGCCAAGTAAAAAACCATTTGAATAAGCTGAATTGCATAGTTTATTGTGGACACCTATTGAGCAGAATAAATCCCCGTTCTGCGCTTACCTAGTAAAATGTTATTTTATGGAGTTAATTTGTATATGGATTAATTAATAGGGATTAAATGATGAATTAACTATTGATTGTTAATTATTGAGTGTTAGAAGCTTGGTAGCGTAGTCGCATTGAATATGACATTGACATATGTTAAAAGTTGATTCCCTTTGAGAATTGAAAGAAAATGGTAGCTTGGTTAATTATCATTATGGTCGCTAAGTCTCTTCCCGAATTTGAAAATGTAATGGATTTGAATTAACTTCAATTTTTAACAATTTGATGTTAAGTGTTTATTTAATTTATAAATGATTTTCATTTTCTTTATTAAAGAAGTTTAAGTTAGATAATTAAATATATTATCAAGGTTATTTAAAGTTATTTAGTTATAGTATTAATGTTGTTAAGATAAGTAATTATATTATTAATGTTGTTTAGGTTAATTGCTTATTTATTTAATAATGTTTTTAAAGTTAATTATCTTATTGGTAATGGTTTAAGTAAGTTATTTAATTTATAGATGTTTAAAGTCATTAATTCTATTTTTAAAGTTATTTAGAGATATTTGATTTTATTAATTATATTGTCTAACAATATTTAACTATATTAGTAATGATGTTTTAAAGATGATTAATTAATTTATTAATGATATTTTAAGCCAATTAATTATTTAAATTAATGGTTTTTAAATTTAAATAATTGAGGTGATTAATGATGTTTAAAGGTTGATTAGTTTATTTCAATTAATTGAGTATCGAATAAATAAAGTGATTTATTTAAGGTGTTTAAATAAATAAAGTCATATAGGGAATTTATTAAAAGAGATTTATAAATGATATTTTGTAAAAGGGATTTACGAATGGTATTTGGTAAAACTGATTTACAAGTGATATTTTGTAAAAGAGATTTATCAATAATATTGTGTAAAGGAGTTTTATACATTTGTAAAGTAAATTTATAAATGGAAATTTATAAATAAAAGAATGGATTTAGAAGTGATATTTTAAAGATAACGTAGATTTTGTTAAATAAATAACAAATAAATTGGGTATTGGATTTATAAAAGGATTCTTATTAAGAATTGTATAAAAGATTTGTATAAAGGCGTTTATAAATGGAGATTTAGACAAGTGTTTTTATAAATAGAGAGGAATTTTATTAATCATTTTAGAGATTTATAAAGAAGCTTTATAAATAAATTTGAGAATTTATTAAAGGATTTGTAAATATTGAAATGGGCTTATAAAAAGGGAATTTTATAAAAGAATGAGATTTGTTTTTAATAAATGATCCTTCTTAATCATGGTGGTATGGAATATTCTTTCAATATGTAACACCAAAGGATAGGGATTTGGTTTACATTAAGAAATGTTTTAAATAATATTTGTTTGGCCCATTTAAATATGAATTTGGAAAGGAGGAAATCTCCCTTAAGTTTTGTTAATATACTTATACCGGTGAGATATGTATATGGATATTTTCTAAGTATTGGAAATATAATGGTTTGTAATATACTTATACTGATGAGATAAGTATATGGGAATTTTCTAAGTATTGGAAATAAATTGATTTGTTAATATACGTATACCGGTGAGATAAGTCTATGGATATTTTCTAAGTATTTAAAATATAATTTTTTGTAATATTCTTATACTGATGAGATAAATATATGAATGTTTTTTCCAAGAATTGGAAAGAGTATAAGGGGTTTGAGAATATATCTTTTATGAAGGTATTTTGAATCAACTAATTGAAAAGAGATTTAATTAATGGAAGATTAATTAAGGGAGGCCTATTGGATCCCACATGGAATTTAATCTATGTTGTTTGTTGTTATTTGATAGTTAAATAACTGACTATCAAATCTTGGCTAAAATATAACTCTGGAAATTCTAAGAGAAACACGGAAGTTATATGGCAAGGTCATCTTCGGTGATGCTGCACTGTGCGTATAAATCTTGTTTTGTTGTCCTAAGACAAATGATAAGGAGATTCGTCCTCTTAAACGGTTAGGGGGTGATCCCCGCTCTTATATATTGACTATTTACTTTCGAAAGAACCGGAGTTGAGTTTACCGGGAACTATCGAATGTTGGTTCGAAGAGACCGGCATCGGATAAATATAAATTATACAAAAACCACTTCAAACCAACTCAAGCATTCGAACGTGAAATATCTTAAAGATGATAGACATGAAGATGGAGCTCTTCAAAGTGCAAGAGCTACTTGCTACTAATCCCGAGGGTGATTCCAAGATGGATGTAGTAAATGGAGTGCCTTTGGTTTGTTCTTATCCTGAACAACTTATATGGACGAATGTTGTCATTACATTGTGCCTGGAAGGCAATATTAGCATTCCATGTGGGAAGTGGTAAGGGAGGAAAAAGTTAATCGTGACCTCACAAGCCTCATGACCCGGTAATGACTAAAACAGGGGATATGCTTCAGAGCTATGTGGTTCGCTACCATTAAGAGCAGTTATTCCTCGATCTAGAATCGATATTTATGGATTTGGTATGCGTGCGATGAGTGGGCCAGGCTGGTGCATATTGATTTGAGCCTTGGACCCAGGGAATGATGTAATCAGGTATGCCATGTTAAAGGGGCGGCCGACTCTGATTCGTAGGGGGTCTATGAGAGACCCTCGGTATATTTTTTCTAGAGGTGTAATGTGGTAGGCGGTACCCAAGTAGCTTTGTCATTGATGGAAATCCAATCACCAATACTGCCCTTACGGATTTAGTTGTATACCTATTATGCTGGAATTTAATTAATGTAACAATTTCGACTATGATTAATATTTATTTTATCTAGACATTATTCTTATATCACACAAGATTTTCCATAAATGGTTTGGTTATCGTAAGGTAAAACTCATCCGTGTTTATAAGTAGCGTGGTCTTACGAGATACCTTTATTTTAACAGGGTTTTAAAAATATCTGAAATTCTATTTGATTGTGTTTCTCACGCTGCTTTTATTAGACTATTCTGGACATTATGTTTCTTATAATGCTTGGGTCAGCCTTAGCATATTTTTCAGATTTAGCTAGACACTTTGAGGCTTCAGGAGACGAGTTGGATCCTCTAAGACGTATGTCTATTTCTTTATTTCCGCTGCATTGTTGTTATTCTGTATTTATCAAAAAATTGTAAGGATATGTTGTTATAACTATCCCGGCTGATGATGGGTTAGTATTGCTCTGATTGTTGTATGTACAAAAATATTCCTTTCGGTAAAGATCTATGATATATTATATATTACTCGTCATGTTATGAAATTATGTTTTGTCTTTATTTCCTTTCACCCCGACTATTTGTCTTTCCGGCACTTGGATGCTCGGCACGTGAATACCATAGATGTATTAGTGTTGACTTCTAAGGATCGAAAAGGCGGGTTGTTACATTAATTTATAACAATTATAAATTAATTAAACTGTTTAGTCAAAAAATAATTCATCATTTTGGTTTTGTAACTCTTGGATGTAAACTCGATCAGTAATTAACATCGAACTATTCGAATGTTAACGTTCACACATCACTTAGTAGGTGGTGTGACATTATGGCCAAATTTATCGCTTACTCGGTTTCGGTTAAATCTAATTTTAGTTTAATAAGCGTTACCCGGTTGTGATATTTTATTTACATCAATTTTCTTCGTCAAAACTATAGCATTTTAGACTTAAGAATTTGGTAATGGTCAAAATTCCAACATCGTTCATATTCAACTCTATAGTCCAAAAACAAAGTCCTTGGTTCAATAATAATAGTTATTATTAACCAAAATGCTCTGACCAGAGACTTTGACTTTGAGTTGGCTTAAGTCAACAGTGATACTAACCTCATATAACTGAGAAGATGAATCCATTCTTGAATAGTGCTTCACTTCCAATACTTTCACTCGACCTAATTACAGTCACTCAATGGACACTATGTCATGATTTAATTATAATCAAAGTGGGGCTTTCATATTGAAGATCCACGGTATTCTCAAGTCGAGAGAATTGTGTAAATCAGTCATATCGATATTTTCTATTTGACCTTGGTTATATTAACCAATAGAAAACTATCGAGTGAGTTGTTCCATAGTTATCTTATAACTATCTGTATGAAACTCCTAGGTGCCCCCAGCAGCCGTGAGTAATACACTACCCAAAATTTGGAAAGCATTATGTACCCTTGTCACAACGGATACATCGATATCCAGTCTCGATGCATTTGACTAGGAACATTTAAAATGGTATATCTATCTTTATTGTGATAAATTACTTATGGTTACAACACTTTGTAACTACTATCACATAACATACCTTTTATGGATTTTCTATTAAATATACTTCTAATTAAAATAATTAATTAATACAACCACATTATATCAAGTATATTACAGAAAGAAAATACCATTTATTTCGAACAAGATTGGTCAAAAAGTTCGATATATGTAACAAATTACATAATTGCCCCTAGGTATACTCCTAACTCTATCACCTACAAAGTATTTCATGCCTATCAAATAGGATCTATCTACTAGCTTTGTGTTGTATATTTTGTACCTTGTGAATGAAATAAAGTAGTAGAATTCATATAGAATTCTTTTCATTATCACCCAATCCATCATTCGAATCATGTGTTGAATCCATAAATAAAGGGAAATAAGCATTTTTAAATTGCAAAAAATCTTCATCACCTATGGTGCTATATTATAGCACATTCATAATTATACGCTATATATTTACATATATGACATCACTAATTTGGAAAATCGACCTATGTTCAGTACTCATCGAAATGTTGATGTGGATTATATAAATAAAGGCATCATAGGTGTTAAGATTGCACCAATAATTAACACGTGCCAATGACATAGTGTGGAAATGGTAAGTGTACTTTGCTTTAGAATTAAGTGATTTATAAGTTATAACATCAGGTGATGCATAATGGAAGCATGTTGTTAGACCAAAAAATAATATAACACTTCAAATGCCAAGTGTAGTAAGTTATCCCTTGATTTGAATATTTGTGAAGACAGGATGAGGCATTGGTTAATCTTTTCGACTTGTACATACACGAAGACATGATCATGAATAAATTGATTATATCAACATGGTTAATGCAGATATGATGTCATCATATCGACATAATTAATGCATTAAGGTTTAGCTTACTAATTAAGACTAGTCTTATGATAGAAACACTAATGATTGGAAGTCAAATGGCCCTTGAGATAAAGCTCAATTGTTACGATTAATCTATATGCTCGAAGTCCTCTTAGGCCATTGTTATATATATGAGTTCATATCGGCTATTAAATAAGATAATCTAATGGATATGTCATATGTTCAATGGGAGTAGAATACAAGGCATTGAGATACAGTAAAGTCCATTATATATATATATATCAGTATACTATTTATCCCATCCTTATATTCGAAGTCCATGGTTCATAGTCCATCATTCATATAAATAAGCATATAGGAGTTTGTCATAGTTCAAGGCACTTCGACTAGATTCATGTCGAATTGGTCATGACAAGTTTATATTATACAAGTCCAAGTCAATAATGTTCAATAAGGTCATAATCGAAGTCAACACGTAATGTCATGTCCATGTTCATTCAATTCAAATATGATTACAGTCAAATAGATTTATCTCTAATTTGATTTAGGGTTATATGGCTTTTATTTGAGAAGAGAGAGAAATGAAATCTGATCCATAAATGGTACCCCTAGGGTCGTATTTATAGAGGTAGGCGACCCCCCATTCTGCATCTCACATTTTCGACGGGGTGGATTTCGACGGCATTTAACTTCGGCAGCATTACCCTATTTCCACGTCTTCAACGTTATTGACTATCACCGCTAATGTAAGATGGTTTCATCGAAGTGCTATAGTTTATGTTCCCACCTTTATGCTATATAAAGGTCTTCATGATAGTTATTGATGTTATCAACGGCGTCCACCAAGCAGTGCTAAGGCCTTCGCGGGCATAGATGGTGCTTGCCATTTGCTTGAATATGTGATTTCCCTATAGATGGCAAAGTGCGTCAATGGTCAAAGAGCAATGTGTCGATGAGCCTACTTTGGTTATGGTGAAAGAATAGTGGGGCTCTTGATACATTGATAGTAGCATGTCTTCGATGTGCTGTATAAAATGATGTGTGATGTGGTTATCGACGAAGAGCAGTGTAACCTAGCTTATATGTAAACATTCTGAAGCGCTTGCGGAAAGGGATGCCGCAATGGTATTGATAGACTCTGTGACTGTTGATGACATGCCGCTTCGATATCAATCCGTTACTAATAGTCAATATCCTCGAAGCCATCAAGGGCTGCCTTCGAAGTCACATGAGTACTCGGTAATGAGTGGTGTAATTAGGATCGAAGTCCTTTCTAGTTTTGTTGATATGTGATATAGCTGGCATGACCTTGGGGTTCATTTCTATGTGCAGGACGATGAGACATATCATCGAAGTAGTATGTCATCGAAGTGATAAAGTGCAGCGTGATACACCACAGTGGAGGTATGCTATCATCGAAGTGATGAAGTATAATGTAATACACCTTCGAAGAGATATACTGGCATCAAAGCAACGAAATACGACACTACTCTTATAGTATTTCTTTTGGTATAAAATTATATGGATAACATTTAGCCCCCTTCTAGTATAAGAGAAGCTTTTTACTCTTTGGGGTAAAACCAAGAATTCCTTCGTATTCTTCAGTCTCTAACTAAACCACCTGGCTGACTTCATTCTCCTATAAAACATGCCACAGATGACATTTTTCATTAGTAGTTGTCCTTTTAGATTCGATTGAACTTTTGATTTTGCATCTACCATCCAAATTGTTTGTGTGAATTTAAGCTTACAACTTTATCATAAGAGTTAATAAAAATAAACTTCCAATCATTGGCTTGAGAAATTATTTGATCAAGTTATGAGTGTAAACATAAGAAAATCTTTCCAGTAATAAGAATATAAAAACTTGGAAATCAATATCAGAAAATTAAAATCAAAAATCAATATCTTAGAGATGATAGCAGAGGACCATAAATCCAATTCATGGAAATAATAATAAAAGTCCATAAATCCAAATCTGATGATGATGGTAGAAGTCCCGAGATCCATGTCTAATAATAATATAAGAAGACTGAAAATCTTTATCTATTAATAATAATATGAGACCAGAAATCCATCTGATTATAATAGAAGACCGGAAATTCTTATCTGGTTGATAATAATAGAAGACCATATGTTTTCTTTTGGTGAAAACATCAGTAGTTCCGGAGTCCATTTCTAGAAGTAATAGATAAGAAGATCAGAAATCCATATTTGAAGATAATAAAAAAAGACCAGACATCCTTATCTGTCAATAATAAAAGAAGAACAGACATCCATATCTGGTAATAATAGAAGAAGACCATAAATTCATATCTGGTAATAATAGGAGAAGACTAGACATCCATATCTAGTAATAATAGAAGAAGATCAGAAATCTATATCAGGTAATAATAGGAGAAGACCAGATACCCTTATCTAGCAATAATAAAAGAAGACCAGACATCCATATCTGGTAATAATAGAAGAAGACCAAAATTCCATATATGGTAATAATAAAAGAAGACCAGAATCTCTTATTTGTTGGTTGAAAATTGTATTTGTTGGGGAGTACAAATAACTCATACTTGATGGACCTTTCTTTAGAAAACTTGACTTGATTCGAAGTGCTACTTGGCTTGGATTTTGATTGTCCTGGGAGCGCTACTTGGCTCTTAATTTTGATCGACTTTAGAGTGCTACTTGACTATTGATTTTGATTGATCTTCCTTTTGAAGATTTTAGTGCTTTAGTGAGGCCTTTAATGGTCGTACTTCCTCTAGGGGGCACTTCAGTGAGGCCTTTAATGATGGCATTGAAGGCTTGGTAGGTGCTTTAGTGAGGCCTTTGATGATTGCACTAAAGGCTTACTCCATCCTCCCTTTAGGAGGCGCTCCAACCAGGCCTTGTAGGCAGGGGTTGAAGGCTTGTGGAAACTTTGGACTGACCAAAGGATTGCTCTGGCCTCCCTCTAGGAGGTGCTTAAGTGAGGCCTTTGATGATGGCATTGAAGGCTTATGACCTTTGATGATCGGAGCCTTTGATGGCCGGGACCACTTGCGGTGAAGCCTTTGATGGCCGGGACCTCTTACAATCAAGCTTTTGATAGCTGGGGCCTTTGATGGCCGGGACCTCTTGCGGTCAAGCCTTTGATGGCTAAGGCTTTTCTTTTCCCTAAGAGAATCTCATTTCTTTCTGCACTTAGATTGATAAATTCTTTCTTTATTCATCCATCGTTGGGAAGTATGGTCGTAAATGTTTAGCGTTCCATGTTCTTGCTATGACATTGCCATCTGGCTGACAGAGTTTATAAGCCCTGGGTGGGTTACTTTGTGCACAACCAATGGGCCTTCCTAATTTGGTCCTAGAGGCCCATCCATTAGATTTTTGTTATTTGCCATGACTCTTCGGAGTACTATGTCTCCTTTTTGGAATGATCTTACTCTTACTTTAGAATTGTAGTACTTGGTTATTCTCCGTTGGTACTCAGCTGTTCTGACGACCGCCTTATCCCTTAATTCATTGATTAAGTCTAAAGATTATTTCTTTAGCTCTTGATTTGGATCAAATGTATATGCGATCCTTCGATGAGAAGGAACCTCGAATTCGATTGGAAGCATGACCACAAATCCATATGCACGGGAATATGGGGTATGCCTTGTTATGGTTTTAGTAAAAGTCCTATACGCCCATAGAACAAGGGGAAGTTCTTCTACCCAATTCCCATTCGCCTTGTCTAACCGTTTCTTCAAAATAGTCTTTGTGGTTTTGTTAGCTTCTTCAATAGCTTTGTTTTCTTTGGGATGGGTTACAGATAAAAACCTTTTGATAATTCCACTTTTGTTGCAAAATCGAGTGAATTCCTCACTTTCAAATTGAGTCCCATTGTCAGAGATTATCTTGTGCAGGATTCCGAATCGGGTGATGATATTCCTGATTACGAATTTAAGGACCTTTCTTGTTGTGATATTTGGGAGTGCTTCAGCTTCTACCCATTTTGTAAAATAATCAATGACTACCACTGCATATTTTGCTCCTCTTTTGGATATAGGAAGCGATCCTATTAAGTCGATTCCCCACACATCAAAGGTCCATGGAGCTGATGTAGAAGTCAACTCACTTGGTGGTAAATGAGGAATTTTAGAGAATCTTTGATGTCTTCTCACATGATTGATAGCTTGACTAGTCATTTAAGACCGATAGAAGCCTTGCCTCGTAACTTTCTTAGCTAGCTTCTTTCCATTGGAGTGATCCCTACAGAATACTTTATGGGATTCCTTTAGTATTTTTAACCCTATTTCTAGATTGACACGTCTTAAGTAAGCGAGCGAGTATCCCTTTTATAGAGTATCCCATCCGACATGATAAAAGTTGGGGCTTGGCGCCTTATTCTCCTTGCTTCCATTTTGTCTGCTGGCAGTATTTCTTCTGTTAGATACTTCATGATAGGAGTCATCCAATTGTTCTTGTACCGATTATCGATTCTCATCTCGGGGGGTTCTTCTTGAAGGATTTCAGTTTCGTTTTCTTTCTCATTGTGTGCTAGGGTTTAAGATCTGGTCATCACCAAGATTTTGTTTCCTGAATTAGGACCTCCCACTGTTATGCTTGGTTTCTCTTGATAACCTACAGGTATAATTCGGGCTTATGGTGCTCCTTGTGAATTTGCCAACTTAGCTAAAGAGTTAGCTTGAGAGTTTTTGCTTCGCGATACTTGATGTATCGAGAAATCTTTGAATTGAGTTAACATCCTCAATATCTTCTTAATATACTGGGTTAGCTTAGCGTCCTTCGTTTGATATCTCTGATTCAATTGATTTACCATTAATTGCGAGTCGCTAAAGATCTCAATTCTAGGGATTTTCAACTAAAGGGCCAAGGTAAGTCCCGCTATCATTGATTCATATTCTTGTACGTTATTAGTAGTTGGGATCCTAACTTCATTGTATAATGCAAACGATGCCCGCCAGGAGTTATGACTACATATCCGGATTGGTTCCGAGTCCTTGTTCTTTTGAGGTTAGGCCTGTCAACGGATGCAAACGGATGCGGAATTGGCCATATTCGTATCTGCATCTGAAAATTAAATCTGCATTCGAAAATTTAAATCTGCATCTGAATCCGCATCCGATATCCATGGATTATTTTTGGATATCCGAAAATATCTACATCCAAAAATAGGATGCGCATATTTTTGAATAACTGAAAATACCCAAAATATCCGCATCCGGAATAGAAAAAGATTTTTGTTATACTAAAATTTTTAAACTAAAATATCACAATTTAAACATTCATTTTCTCATATAACATTCACACATAAAGTACAATACTTCATCAGTTTTTCAAATGAAAAAATAGCAACACGCATAATATTAAATGAGTTCATACGATACTACAATTCAAATAAACAAAAACATAGTAAAACAAAAGGATAATTTTTGTTCTTTCTTCCATCCACCATCTAATTTTAACAGTTCCTGCAAAGAAAAGCATACCCGAATCATTAGGTTAAATAGATTAATTTTGATTAAATAAATAAATAAATTTTAGGTTTGAGCAATTAGGTCAGACATATTTGCATTCGAGAAACAGGAGGAAAACATGTGGAGTTCTAGAGCCAAGTTATCTTGAGTATATATGTGACTATTGTAGATAGTTTATGTGTCAATGGCTATTTTGAGTATATACACTTTGTTAGTCCATAGGATAGTGGTTTTGATGACAACAACTATAGAAGTGTTATAAAATATATATGTGCAGGAAATCTATATGCAGGTATCAACAAAAGAAGACTGTACAATAAAGAAAACAAAATTGATGAAGACAAAGATCAAGAGTTCAAGATTGAAGACTCATGAGATTCAAGATATTCAAGAGTTCAAGACAAATAATATAGTTAGGTTAGATATTTGTTAAAACTCCTTGAAAGCACTATCATTCTTTTTTATCCAATTTACTCGTGGAATGGAATCCACTTCGTTCTTGTTAAAGGGATGGAACCCTAGTGAGATGGAACTCATGAAATATCTAGTGGAACGGATAGTAGCCCTATTTTGTTATCCACTAATTTTGATTCAAAATGATTTTCAAAATTATCTCTTGTTTTATAAAATGATTTTCAAATATTCCTTTTCAAAAGAAAAACCTTCATTCACATTTCCAAAAATGTTTTAGCCTCAAAATCATATTTATCATTTTGTTATATTTTGATTTCAAAATTGTCCTTGATATTTTAGCCTCAAAATCTATTTTAATATTATATTTACTTTAGTTTATTTACTTTGATTTTAAATATATTTTAGTATATATACATATATACATTCATAAGTATTTCTACTTCTAAATACCTTCTACAAATACATAGAGTCCATTTGAATAAAGTTGCATATATTTTAAATCATCATTTTCAAAGTAAAGCAAATCATCACTTTTTACTAGACCATGTCGACATCCTATTTACCTGTCATGTCGACATGCTTCCCGTTACAGCAAAGGTTGTTTTCAAAAGAAGTGTCTATTCATTTAAACCTCTTCGAATGGACACATCCATTCATTCTCTATAAATAGAGACTGTTATGGACGTTTCCCAGTAACTACTTTCTTTATTTTCTCTCCTCTTTACTCTCTTATCTTATTTTCTAATCATCCTATCCATATTTTGTCGAAATCTTAAGTGAATCAAACCAGAATATCTCTAGTTTGATTCTCTGCCACTCTCTCCAAAGAATCTCAGTGCTTATCAGAGTTATAGATACATTTGTACTCAAAGAAACTTGTGTGGGGTTATAAAGGTGTGATCGTGTCCTTGGAAATCGATCGGGTGAACTTGTGTCCTGTGAATCAAGTGGTTCTACCCAGAGACCTGAGAATCTGGAGGGTGTACCTCGTTGCCTTGGAATCGAGGGATTGTAATCTAGATTATTGTTGAATAGAAAGCCGTACGGGTTGTGCGGGACTGGATGTAGGGTAACACCGAACCAGTATAAAATTCCTGGTGTGTTCTTTCCTTTACTTGCTTTTTATTTACATTTGCATTTGTTTGTGATTCTATGATTTGATCTGTGATTGTGTATTTGCATTAAGTTAGTTAATTCAATTTAAATCAAAGAAGTTTTAAAGAAATTCTTAAAACACTATTCACCCCCCTCTAGTGTTAAATAGCCTTAAGATCATCTTCCGCGTCCCTTTCACACTTTGTATGCAAAATTAGAGAAGTGACTATCACAAACAATATGTGTCAAGAAATTTGTTCTTGACTAATGTATTTAATGTAAACTAATAGAAGTAGCATTTACATAAAGCCTATATTTTATTTCATTTTTAGCATTGTAAACTACTTAGCAATGTGTATATGGTCACAGCCACAACATTTCAAGAAAGGGCGGAAGTTGGATATGACAAACTTTTTGAGTTCTGAAGCCTTGAATTAATACTAGCAGAAAATGTTTAGAAATGGAAATAGTTTGCATTGACTATTTGCTTTTACTCAAAGAGTACAGAATCTCTGTGCTAATAATATATCCACATTAAAGAAAAGTATCGAAGGATAGTATAAAAAAAGAGCACATTAGCATATGACAATACAACAATGAAAAAACATGATGCTTGATTAACTAAATATAAGGAGAATATCACCTAAAACAGGATATGTGTGGGTGTGTAGAAGTTCAACATCATCAAAAATATACACCTCAAAGGAGAATATCATATCAGTACATAGTTAGTCACCGTGTTAAATATCATATCAGGATACGTGTGCTCGTTGCTGTTAGCAGCAGCTGCTCGTTGCTATTAACAACAGCATCTCTACATCTTTGCCTTGTGCGACCAATTAGATCCCCTTTATTTTATTTTATTTACCACTAATTGGGCTATCCCCTTAATCTCTCTTTTTAATCACTAAATCTAGTAACTTCATAAAGATAGCAGTTGTACATTCAAGGTATTACATATTTAAAATCAAAATTGCAATCGTCAACACTCCAAGTACTGTTGTTAGCGGCATTGATCAACAGTAAATCAAAACAAAATTATACCAAAGGCATTGATCAATGTAAAATTGCAATCTTAGATCATTTGATTATCAATAGTAAATCAAATAGATAATATAAAAAATACTAGAATTCAAAACCAAATTATACCAAAGGCTGAGTAGATCGGAGGAGCAAGTTGGCAATACTCTAAGTTCAGATCGCATGAGCAATCGTCGATGAAGATATCTTCGCTTCAGATCATAGGAGTAACACACAATTTAGGAGCAACATGCTTTAGATCGTAGGAGCAACAATCGTCGATCGCAAGAGGGCGTCGAGGTCGATTTAGATTTTAGGGTTCGATTTAGGGTTTTGACTTTTTTAGAGTGCAACTGTAAAATGAATAAGAGAAGCGTGCGTGGATTGAATAGTGAATATAATTAGGGTTTATTATCTAAATTCATGTTGCGATATGTAATCCAATGGTTGTATGAAATTTCTTCAAAAAAATTGAAATAGGACCGAATATTAGTTACAATTTAATATAGCTGTCTACTTAAAATAATGATTATTACAAACGTACTTAGTTTCAGATCGGACGGATATTTTTTGAATACGGATGCACATATATCTGCATCCGCATCCAAAATTCTTTTCGGATATCGGATACCAGTATCCGCTTTTCGGATATCGAATAATATCCGTATTTTCGAATATGGATTCAGATGGATTTTGGATTTTTAGGGTATGCATTGACAGGCCTATTTGAGGCTCCATCTACGAACAATTGCCACTTCAGTTTTAAATCTTTCTCGTTTTCTAATTGCTCCTTAATAAACCCTATGCACTCATTAAGGAAGTCAGCTAGTGCATGTCCTTTAATTGATACTCATGGTAAGAACTCGATATCATATTGGCTAAGCTCAATTTTCCACTTAACTAACTGTCCTTAAGTTTCTGGCTTGCTAAAGACTTGCTTAAGTGGAAAATTAGTTAAGACTTTAATTGGATGTGCTTGAAAGTAAGCCCTTAATCTATGTGCGGTGAGCATTAAGCAGTATGCTAATTTTTCTATAACTGGATATCTAGTTTATGCATCCTTGAGTCTTTTGTTAGTATAGTATACCGAAAGTTGAACCCCTTTTTCCTTCCTTATCGATACTGAGCTAACTGCATTTTCAGAGACTGCCATATATATATAAAAAAAATTTCCATCCACGGGACTGGAAAGAATTGGCGGTTTTTTTCAAGTGATCTTTTAGCTCTTGGAATGCTTTTCGACAATCTTCACTCCATTCAAAGTTTTTCTTTTTCTTGATTACATTGGAAAATGGGATACATTTATCGGTTGCCTTGGAAATGAACCTATTCAATGCCACCACTCTCCCGTTAGGCTCATTACATCCATGCTTGTTTCGGGTTCTACCATGTTTTTGATAGCTTGGATTTGGTTAGGCTTAGCTTCAATTCCTCTTGCACTCACTATGTACCCTAAGAACTTGCCATACCGGATCTCGAAAGAAAACATTTGTGGATTAAGTTTCATTTGATATTTTTGCAACACATCGAATAGTTCTTCTAGGTCTTTCAGGTGACTGTTTCTTTCTTGAGATTTGACTAGCATATCATCAACATATAATTCCATATTTCAGCCAACTTGTTCCCTGAACATTCTATTTACCAGTCTTTGATATGTCTCCCTTGCATTTTTCAGTCCAAAGGGCATTACTTTGCAGTAGTAAGTTCCCCAATATGTTATAAAGTTGGTGTTTTCCTCATCGGGCTTGAACATTGGAATCTGGTTATATCCTGAATAAGTATCCATGAATGACAAAAGCTGGTGTTCGCTTGTTGCATCAACTAACTGATCTACCATTGGGAGTGGATAACAATCCTTTGGGCATGCCTTATTTAAATCGATATAATCGACGCAAGTTCTCCATTTTCCATTAGATTTCTTGACTAGAACTGGGTTGGCCAACCACCTCAGATAGAGCACCTCTTGGATGAATCCATTTTCAAGCAACTTTTTGACTTCCTCTTTCAAAGCGTCAAATCAGACTTTATCGAATTGTCTTTTCTCTTGTCAAATTGGTGTGAATTTTGGATCTATGTTTAGAGCATGGCACATAATGGTTGGGTCTGTCCCCACCATATCTGAATGAGTCCAAGCGAAGATGTCCTTGCTGGACTGAAGAAAATGAACTAACTCCCCTTTTAGTTTGCTATCTAGTTCTTTTCCAGCCTCTACTATTTTCGTCATGTCAGTTGGGTCTATACATATTTCCTCAAGCTCCTCGGTGGGTTTCATCCTCTCTTGATCACCCCTACAATTAATTTTAGTGATTATCTCTTCTCCTTCCATTTCTTCATCCACTAGATTTGCGTATTTTTTCTTTCTTTTCTTTTCTGAAAAGCTGAATTTCCTAAACGTATATTGGTCTTCACCGCACGCTTTTGCCTTTGCTTTGAATGATTGTTCGCATGAACCTTCATTCAAAGGCTGAGTAATTTTAGTTTGGATTGACTTACCTTGCATTATGTCGTAACAAGGAATGTGGTTTCGCTTATATTGATCAAGCATAGAAATATACATTTCACAGGAGCTAAACTTCTCTCCCCTTACTGTTCCCCAGCCACACTTAGTTAGAAACTTCACCATCGGGTACTTTAGTGACACAAAAGCATCAACCTCATCAAGGGCCGGCCTTACGAAGAACGCATTGTAATAGGATGGTTGATCAATTATAACAAATAGAGTTTCGAAAGTCCTGTAGTGTGGCAGAACCTCCATCTGTACCAACAACTTTATTTGCCCTACGGTGGTTGACCCCTTATTGTTGAATCCAAAGATAGGCTCTAGACTTGGCTCTAGCTGCTCCTCAGGAATTCTTATTTGATTAAAGGCATGCTTAAAGATTACGTTGACCGCACTTCTGGTGTCAACAAGGATTTTTGTCACAATTGAAAGTCCTGTTTAAGCAGTTATCATGAGTGGGTCGTTGTGGGGATGACGAACTTTTTTCGGCTCTTGTAGAGTAATGGTTAGGTTATGCATCTGAATCTGATAACTAGGGTTTTTGTGTGGTGGTTCTTCTTGGATTGAGAAAAGTCCTCCTGTCGCTTCCGTGATTTAACTATTTCTAGCATCTTTGTTGTTTCCAGCTATATGTGGACCCCATGGATTACATCAATTCTATTAAGAGATGGGATGAAATCAAGCTGAACATCTTCTTCTACCACATTTGCAGTGTTATTCAGAAGCTTCAAGTTACTCTTCTCTAGAAGGGCACCTTTTTGGTTATCCTTGACAAACTCCTTTAACTGTTTATTATGAATCATCCATTGGATTATACCTACTAACACTTGGTATTCATCCGTCTTGTGTCCATTGGATTTGTGATAGGAGCAATATTCTCCCCCATTCCTTGGTTTTGGCTTAGTCTTTACCTTGTAAGAGATCGGGAAATTACCATTCTCCTTCATTGTAGCATATATGTAAGATATCGGTTTGTTTAAAGCAACATGGCTTGCGTTTGAATCTTCTTCCCACCTCGGCTTTTTATGACTATGGCTGTGATTAATCTTTCCTGTTCCTCATTTGAGCTGAGCTTTCAATTTAACATTGTATATTTCATCCATCTGGATGAACTTGTCTTCTTGAAAGTGAAAGTCTTGTAAATCCTTACACCCATGAATGTATAGTTCACGCCAAAATGGAGTTTGCTCAATTAGACCTAAGTGTATTGCCACTAACTTATCTCGATTGGTCGTGTTTTTAGCTTTCAAAGCTTTTACATTAAACCTTTCAAGATAATCCCCCAATAACTCTCCTGGGCTTTGTTTGATGTTTGCTACTATAGTATAGTCAACGGTAGGATCTTTGCAGATGCAGAATTGAGCTAAAAACTCATAAGAGAACTGATTCCAAGAGTATATAGTCCTTTTGTGATATTGCCGATATTATTTGGTTGCTGCACCTTGGAAAGTGGTCGGGAAAAGTCTACACCACACTGCTCCAGATGCATTATACAAGTTCATCTGACTCTCAAAAGCCAATAAATGGTCGTCTAGATCAGTTATTCCATTATACTTGACTGATGGGATCTTAATGTGAGATTGAATTCTTATAGACCTAATCTCATCAGTGAATGGAGCTTCTTGCTGATTACCATTGACCCTCTCATCTTGAGGCCTCTTTCCTTTAGCATTGAGCATATCCTTTGCCATTTTTGTTGCCATATTCCTTAAGTAATCCTCATTGGTATGATAATTGCTTCTTTCGGGTTTATATCCCACTAATAGAACTTCCAAACTGTTCGTTAGATTTTTCCTCGACCCTTCCTTGATAATCTGCCTTAGTCTGCTGGTTACTTTTCTTTTTCTGTAGAGTTGCAACAAGCTTGCTTTTGTCCTTATTCCTAAGCTGGAAAGCATTTAAGTTTCTTTTTGGAGATTCTGCTTTGTCCCCTCTTATAAGCTTGGTAGTCTTTGAAGATTTCTGGGAAAGCACTCTCTCTAAGAGTTCTTTCATCATCAGCAGTTGTTGCCAAGTTCCGATTTTGCATCATTGCTAGTTAGTTGTACTGGTTGTGACGGTTGCTCGTGTTCTGTGTTTCCCACGTTAAAATTGGGAGTCACATTCTCTTCTAGTGTCGTTGTCTGTATGACCTCTTCGGTCTGAGCATTGAGTCTTCGTGATTTCATTTTCCTAAAACAAAATTCACTTAATTAGTCTAGATGTGAGGGAATCAACCAAGTCGGAGGTTCGAACCCTTCTTCAAGCGCCAAAAATGTTAGACCAAAAAATAGTATTAACACTTCAGATACCAAGTGTAGTAAGTTATCCCTTGATTTGAATATTTACGAAGACATAATGAGGCATTGGTTAATCTTGTCAGCTTGATTACTACATATACGAAGACATGATCATGAATAAATTGATCATATCAACATGGTTAATGCAGATATGAGGTCTTCATATCGACCTGATTAATGCATCAAGGTCTAGCTTACTACTTAAGACTAGTCTTATGATAGAAACACTAATGATTGGAAGTCAAATGGCCCTTGAGATAAAGTTCATTTTGTTACGATTGATCTATATGCTCGAAGTCCTCTTAGTCCATTGTTATATATATGAGTTCATATCGACTATTAAATAAGATAATCCAATAGGCCAATGATATGTCATATGTTCAATAGGAGTAGAATACAAGGCATTAAGATACAGTAAAGTCCATTATATATATATACACACAAATCAATAGACAATTCATCCCATCCTTATGTTCGAAGTCCATAGTTCATAGTCCATGGTTCATATAAATATGCATATAGGAGTTCGTCATAGTCCAAGGCACTTCGACTAGATTCATGTCGAATTGGTCATGACATGTTCGTATTATGCAAGTCCAAGTCAATAATTTCAATAAGGTCATAATCAAAGTCAATGTTTGCGCCAAAATTGGTCACAAACCCCGAATGTTGTGAAAGCACCAGTGTATGAATATAAATCAACAATATTCACACACAAATCTCAAATCTAAGCAAACAGAGTATCACAATTCAGAAATAATGAACATAAACACGAGATTTATAGTGGTTCGGCGATCTTGCCTACGTCCACTCTGAAGTTGATGATTTTATTGATGTTCACTCGATGATTACAATCTCTTCTAATGTAGTACAACTGAAATTATATGCTAAGTCTCAATCTAAGGTAGCGGTGGTGTTCTGGAGTAAATCTGGCAGAATCTGGGCGCTCTTCAGTACTTAGAATTCTCCGACCCCTTCTCTGAATGACTAGGGGCTCTATTTATAGGTGTAGGAGGCTGATATTTCACCTAAAATGAGAGGAGACCAGTTCTTGTACGTCAAGGGGCCCACATGGCCGAAATCTGGAGATCCGGGCCCACTTTGGGATCGATTCGACCCTTGGTTCGAATCGATCAAGAAAGAATCCAATCGAGCTAAAATTTGGGGTGGACATTCTTCATCATGTGCTTAAGCTCCTGTGAAAATTTCATGGCATTTGGACTTGTGGATCTCGAGTTATGATCGATTCGAATTGATGTTTCTCGGCAGGTTGGCTCGTTCGAATCGATACGATCGAATCGATTACTTCGAATCGATGGTGGCTCGTGGCTTCGTGATGACGTGGAGCGAAACTTTAGCTTTGATCCACTTTATTCGCCTACTTGATCGAGTCGTCTCGGAGATTTCGCTGTTTTGACTCGATGGATTCGAAGGCTTCAATAATCCCTGGATTCGAAGTATACATTGCTCGTATCGATAGTGAAATCGATACGAAGTCAACATAGCTGGATGGATTCAATGCAAGGCATCCCAATGGATCGATTCGAAGCAGAGCATCTGGTTGGGTACGAAACCTTCATGGATTCGGAGGACTCCATCGTGAGGGATACGAACCACCGAGCCCAGTTGGATACGAAGTGGGGCAACTTGATCGATTCGAAGTACTCCAGGCTGATGGATGCGAAGTGGAATGACTCCATGGATTCGAAGCACTTTAACTCGATGGATACGGAGTGGCTTCAGCCGGATGGATTCGAACTTAGGGTCATTACCTCCAACTTGCATCGATGATATCTTGAGCGTACGAACTCGGATTGACTTGAAATTTGGAACGCTGGCTCCTATGGCTTTCCTTGATGTGTCTTATCAATTTTAGCCTGATCCGGACTCGGACAAAATTCATCGATATCCATGGTGAACTTGTGATGCAACCGTCCTACAAGATGGACTGTCATTGATTTCTAGTCAATTTTTTGGTGTCACGGCCTTGCCAAAAGGCGGGATAACATTTGCCCCCCAAAACATGCCTTGCGGTAGGGAGGTGTGTTTTGTAGTTCCATAAGTTGGATGTTCATATCCTATTGATGACCTGCAAAGAAATTGATAGTTTTATCTGATCACAAATGACGATCGTTTGGGATCGTATGTCATTCAAGGCGATATGGGACCTTTCGAGGTCGGATGTCGTTCACGGCAAATAAAGAAATGGGACCGTTCGCGGTCGGATGCCGTTCGCGGCAAATAAAGAAATGGGACCGTTCGCGGTCGGATGCCGTTCGCGGCAAATAAAGAAATGGGACCGTTCGCGGTCGGATGTCGTTCTAGACGAGTTGCGACCGTTCGTGATCGTGTGTCGTTCTAGGCGAACTATGACCGTTCGCAGTCAGGTGACGTGGAAAGAGGAATGTGATCGTTCGCGATCGCGTGCCGTACGGGGAAAAAATGTGATCGTTCGCGATCGAATGTCATATTAGGTGAATTGTGACCGTTCGTGGTCGAGTGCCGTACGAGGCAGAGTATGATCGTTCGTGATCGAATGTTATACTAGATGAAGTGTGACCGTTCGCGGTCGGGTGCCGTTCGAGGCAAACGGTGACCGTTCGAGGTCGGGTGCCGTTCGAGGCTAATGGTGACCGTTCGAGGTCGTGTGCCGTTCGAGGCGAATGAGTGTGCCCGGGAGGGGGACTTAGTATTATCAATGTCAGGTTCACGTTCGGGTGAACTTCTGAATCAGCGATCGTGGCGGTTCGTCGCCATACAAGGTGTGCTTGTGGACCGTTTACGATCCAAAGCATACGCAAGTAACTTCTTTTACAGAATTGAAAATATCAAATTAACGTTCATAGAAATATTCAAACAAACAAAGTCTAAATGTTCAAATCAACATGAAACAAAAGCAAAGCAAGGATGTCGAAGTGTAAATCCTCACTACGAGACGATCAACAATCATTCAGAGCATGCCTGTGGATCGTTTGCGATCTCATACATGTGTAAATGGTTTGATGTTGTTAGTGAGAAGTTTACGACTTGTTCATCGTTTATTCAAATCAATTGATAACCAAACGGTGTCCTGGTTCAGGATCACCCCTAGCTGATGTAGATGGTGGTCGCTCTGGTTCCACCGTTGGAGTTCGCCTCCTCACATACTGAAGTAGCCTGCCGTTCCTGATATGCCCTTCTACTTCATCCTTCAGATGTCTGCAATCATTTGTGCTATGCCCATTCAGCTCGTGGAATAAGCAATATTTGTCTGATTTTTTCTCGTCAACAGTGGGATCCCTTCGTATTGGCCTACGGTAGGGAACTTGTTCTCGTGTATCTTGGTAGATTCGCTCCAAACTCTCATTCAGCTCTGAATAAGTGGTGAATCGCGGCTCCCTCCATTGCCGCTTTGACCTGTCATCATTTTCTTCAGCCTTTCGTTTTCCTTTATCCTGGTCTAAATCCTTTTCAAAAGGTTTTTTGTCTTTAAGTGCATAAACTTCTATTCCCTCTCCTTCTTCTCTTTCAGCATTAGCGTCTTCCAATCGTAAAAACTTTTCTGCCTCGTGATAGAATTCTCCTAGATCCATAGGTGGATCCTTAGTTAATGAATTTTTGAATTCTGTGCCGTCAGCTATTCCGGACACAGCTGCCATCATAACCATAGATGGATCTGGCCGATACACCGATGCTGCTGCCGCATTGAACCGCGTCAGGAAATTCCTCAAAGACTCCCCAGCTTTCTGTTTTAGCGTTGCCAAACTCATCACATTCTTGGGTCTTGAAATATGAACCCTGAATTGCCTCATAAATTTCTCAATCAAATCGGTCCATGTCCCAATGGAGCCGCTCTCTAGCTGTCTGACCCATAAAGCTGCTATGTCTGTCAAATACAATGGGAAGCACCGGGCCATGACTTCCTGTGATGCTCCCAGCACTTCCATGTGCCTTATATACCTCGTTAGATGGACCGCAGGGTCCGTCCTCCCATCATACCTCTCTACTGTTGGCAGTTTGAATTCTGGTGGGTTCCTAGCCAATCTAATCGCAGGAGAAAAGGGACTCTTGTTCACGTCTTCAAGATCTCTGTTTACTAATCCGCCTCTCATGGCTCGCCTGACCATCTCTGCCAATCTATCATTATCTCCAAGCTGTAGTCCTTGTTCACTACCTTCGATCTGCCCCCCGAGTCCGTGTGAGCTTTCGGGTGTCTGCCCCCCTGGTTGAGCATTCATCCCTCTATCGCCGCCAGGTTGCTCGGATGTCCTTGTCTCTCTTCCCATGTTCGGATCAACATGTCCTAAGTGTGTGCCCCCCAGCTCCGGCGCTGCGTTAGATGGTCCTGCTCCATTCTGGATTCTGGTTGCTCCTTGATTTTGTGCTCCAAGTTGTCCGATCTGTTGAAGCAAATTCTGGATCATTTCCTCATGTCTCTTCATCATTGTCTCCATCTCATCCCTGGTGATGAAGACTGAAGCTTGGTTTGCTCCTGAGGAAGCCTCTTGACTCCCTTCATGCTGACTTTGCTCTGGTCTCTGCCTCCTACTTGTTTGTCTTGTCATGATTCTTCGGATCTAAATCTCTTAACCTTCTGATTCAACTTTCAAATGATAGAACCCCCGAGTTATGCTCTCAATGAAAGAACCAAAGTGTTTGTGCCAAAATTGGTCACAAACCCCGAATGTTGTGAAAGCACCAGTGTATGAATATAAATCAACAATATTCACACACAAATCTCAAATCTAAGCAAACAGAGTATCACAATTCAGAAATAATGAACATAAACACGAGATTTATAGTGGTTTGGCGATCTTGCCTACGTCCACTCTGAAGTTGATGATTTTATTGATGTTCACTCGATGATTACAATCTCTTCTAATGTAGTACAACTGAAATTATATGCTAAGTTTCAATCTAAGGTAGCGGTGGTGTTCTGGAGTAAATCTGGCAGAATCTGGGCGCTATTCAGTACTTAGAATTCTCCGACCCTTCTCTGAATGACTAGGGGCTCTATTTATAGGTGTAGGAGGCTGATATTTCGCCTAAAATGAGGGGAGACCAGTTCTTGTACGTCAGGGGGCCCACATGGCCGAAATCTGGAGATCCGGGCCCACTTTGGGATTGATTCGACCCTTGGTTCGAATCGATCAAGAAAGAATCCAATCGAGCTGAAATTTGGGGTGGACATTCTTCATCATGTGCTTAAGCTCCTGTGAAAATTTCATGGCATTTGGACTTGTGGATCTCGAGTTATGATCGATTCGAATTGATGTTTCTCGGCAGGTTGGTTCGTTCGAATCGATACGATCGAATCGATTACTTCGAATCGATGGTGGCTCGTGGCTTCGTGATGATGTGGAGCGAAACTTTAGCTTTGATCCACTTTATTCGCTTACTTGATCGAGTCGTCTCGGAGATTTCGCTGTTTTGACTCGATGGATTCGAAGGCTTCAGTAATCCGTGGATTCGAAGTATACATTGCTCGTATCGATAGTGAAATCGATACGAAGTCAACATAGCTGGATGGATTCGATGCAAGGCATCCCAATGGATCGATTCGAAGCAGAGCATCTGGTTGGGTACGAAACCTTCATGGATTCGGAGGACTCCATCGTGAGGGATACGAACCACCGAGCCCAGTTGGATACGAAGTGGGGCAACTTGATCGATTCGAAGTACTCCAGGCTGATGGATGCGAAGTGGAATGACTCCATGGATTCGAAGCACTTTAACTCGATGGATACGGAGTGGCTTCAGCCGGATGGATTCGAACTTAGGGTCATTACCTCCAACTTGCATCGATGATATCTTGAGCGTACGAACTCAGATTGACTTGAAATTTGGAACGCTGGCTCCTATGGCTTTCCTTGACGTGTCTTATCAATTTTAGCCTGATCCGGACTCGGACAAAATTCATCGATATCCATGGTGAACTTGTGATGCAACCGTCCTACAGGATGGACTGTCATTGATTTCTAGTCAATTTTTTGGTGTCACGGCCTTGCCAAAAGGCGGGATAACAGTCAACATGCAATGTCAAGTCTATGTTCATTCAATTCAAATATGTTATACTCAAATAGATTTATCCCCATTTTGATTTAGGGTTACACGGGTTTGATTTGAGAAGAGAGAGATATGAAATTCCGATCCCCCTAAGGTCGTATTTATAGAGGTAGGTGACCCCCAACTCCGCATCTCACATCTTCGACAGGATGAATTTCGATGGCATTACCTTATTTCCACGTCTTTGACGTTGTTGACTATCACCGCTAATGTAAGATAGTATCATCGAAGCGCTATAGTTTGTGTTCCCGCATTTATTCTATGTGAAGGTCTTCATGATAGTTGATGACGTTATCAACGGCATCCATCAAGAAGTGCTAAAGTCTTCGCGGGAATCGATGGTGCTTACCATCGACACCACTTTGATAGAATATGCGATTTCCCTATGAATTGCGAAGTGCGTCAATGGTCGAAGAGCAGCGTGTCCATGAGCCTTCTTTTATTATGGTGAGTGAATAGTGGCGCTCTTGATACATTGATAGTAGCATGTCTATGATGTGCTTTATAAAAGTGATGTGCGATGTGGTTATCGACGAAGAGTAGCGTAACCTTGGTTTTATTTAAACACTTCTGAAGTGCTTGCGAAAAGGGATGCCGCTATGGTATTGATAGCCTTCGTGATTGCTGATGGCATGCCTCTTCAATATCAATAAGTTACTAATAGTCAATATCCTCGAAGCCATCAAAGGGTTGTCTTCGAAGTCACTTAAGTATGGCCTCGGTAATGAACGGTGTGATTAGGACCGAAGTCCTTCCTACTTTTTTTAATATGCGATATAGCTGGCATGGCCTTGGGGTTCATTTCTATGTGAAGGGCGATGAGACATATCATCGAAGTAGTATGTCGTCGAAGTGATAAAGTGCAGTGTGATACATCATCGAGGAGGTATGCTGTCATCGGAGTGATGAAATATAGTGAAATACACCTTCGAAGTGATATGTGGCATCAAAGTGACGAAGTGCGGTACTACTCTTATAGCATTTCTTCTGATACTGAAATTATATGGATAACATATGTCATTTTTTCATGTATCATTCATTACCCTTGTGGACTAAATTTTACTAACAACAGTTTTCACCTCTAAAATGTTGCTATTAATTTTATGGTATAATTAGTTAAAAGTTAAACTCATAAGATGATGATCATATGTTAGGTAAAACAAACAGTCAGTAAACCACACTAATGAGTTAGTTGACATGGAAACCCAAATATGTTTTTTTTAAACCTGATAAAAAAATGAAAATATTGTGGCCCAAGGCCCAGTATAATCGGGTAACCCGACTTTACAACACATCGAATTTACATCATAACCCCACTTCAGAAACTAGGGTTACAAACCAATGCAACGCCGCATATTTTAAACCCTACTTTCTTCGAATCATGGTGGAAGAATCCAGATATGTTTACCTTTAAGCGATTGGATAACCCGTCAATTCACCAGTAAAGGCAAACAAAAGGGAATACCATATGCATATCGATGATACAAAGACAACAGTAGCAAATGACAGAGCTGAACCAAACACAGTAAATTCTGGATTTAAGCATGCTGTATATGTCAATCGTAAAGCAGAAAACAACATTACCAGAAGTGTAGAACTCTATCTCCCACTTTATATTAAAGGATATATTTTTGAGACAAACTATTAATGGATGAAAGGTTTTGGACTATCACTTTGCACCATTGCTTCGGTATTTGTTTACTTTATTAATTTTCATACGGTTAAGGGGACGTACTGATCATCCTAATCCAAGTCGATAAAACTTGATAAAGCTAATTGATACAGCTAAATGAAGTTCGTATGAATCATAATCTAGTCGCAGCAAATTCCATAACACATAGTGACATAGATGACCAAATAATCATAGCTTTAAATGAAATAAAATAAGGATTTCCATAAGTAAATGAATATTACATGTATAATTCTTCTTCCTTTTTTACTAAAATTAGGCCTGATTATCAGTTAGAGGTTCAAATTTTGTTTATCATATTATCATTAAAATGCCAAAAAAAATGAAAATATAATGTATGGCAGCTAACAGATAGTAAATTATAATGATGCCCATAATATGATTAAAGGTAATATAAAATATAGGTCTTCAGTTATACTGTTAATTTTGTAAGATAGAAGATATATATTGCTCTGAATTCATAAACAGTGGAGGAAATAAAATTTGATCGAAACAAAATATATAGAACAAAAATTTGATCTGAAAAACCACATATACTACCATGGTATTTTGTTTTATCTGGTGCTATATTAACTTATCATTCAGTATTCTTCGTATTATCTTATAACTTGTGCCTTTAGACTAAAATCAGTATTAGGTTTTTTAATTATTTTCGCATTTGTCAGGCTATCACAGTGTAAAGATATTAATAAAAGAAACGCGATATACACCGAATACAATGTATACAAACTTCTAAATATATTATAAATCCAGCAATCAAGGCAAGTAGACCAATGACCCAAACAGGATAACAAAAATGAAACTGAAACTATTTCCCACTTGTGAAGCTATCATAGTGTAAACATATATTAATAAAAGAAAAGGCGATATACACCGAATACAATGTATACAGATTTCTAGATATATTATAAATCCAGCAATCAAGGCAAATAGACCAATGACCTGAACTGGATAACAAGAATGAAACTGCAACACCGTGCGACCGCCATCCAGTCAAATATATTAACCACCCACGGCTATATATATCTTAGGCCTCCTCCCTCCCTTCCCAAAGAAAAGGGCAAGTTCTTAACAAAGAAACAAGGACTATACTTAACTTTGAAGAACTTGTGAAAAAGGGCAAGTTCTTCGCTTTGAAGAGAAGAGGAGAAGGAAGAAGAGAGGGGAAAAAAAAAACAGAACCATGCCTGCATTCAATGCATATACAAATAGCCACATTGAGCTCAACGACCTCTCAGATTTCAAAGCTTTGTCTTCTCCAGATGGCTACATTTCCATTTGCGGTTTTGGTTCTCTTCTCTCTGGTACATATTACTTTATGAATCTACTGATCTCTGCATCATCTTGTCATTCCTGAATAAAATGAAAACGGCAATAGCAGATGAAATGATGCTGCAAAATAAAATTTAAACTTGCTAATTTTATTATAAAAAGAGGATGACGTAATAATATCGCAGAAAAGAGCGCTAGGAGCACGTTTTCTGAAGTGAGGAACTTCAGAGTTGGAGTTCTTAGAGGCTTTCGCCGACTATATGCAGCTGTTGGATCAGTTTTTGTTCAGCTTGGGCTGGCAAATCAGGAAACTGGGGTTTGCCTTCGTTATTTTCTATACTTACCAATATTGTAATTGCGAGCTTTTTTTATATAATTTAATTACTTTTGTGTGCATATATTTGATGATGCAGGAAGTTTCTGGGTTGACCGTGGAGCCCTGCCATGGTGAAACTCTGATTGTAACTGTTTTCGAGATCAGATTAGAAGATGTATATATCTGACATTTATATCTAAATTAACATCAGATGAGTTAATTATGTCTTCGAGATCAGATACGTTTATCTCATGTTAGTTATTGTATTTTATATGTAGGTGCCTGCCTTGATTGAACGGGAGAATGAGTTCAGGTTTTTGGCGGTAAGTATATGATATATCGACGTTCTGGTTATGATATTCTTTATAGTTGTGAAGGGTTAATATATTAATTTTATCCGCCTGTTGTTTCAATCAGGTCGTTCCTGAAAATTTTAATGGGAAACCATTTGAGACTCCAGCTGTGAGTATTTGTACGACTGCAATTATTTTTTGGAAGGAGAAGAAAAAACAAACATAACTCTGTTTAACCTTTACAGGTTGTGTGTTCCAGTTATACGGACGATGAGTATTTTCGAATCAGATGCAAAGGTAAATTATTTGAAAGACTGTGGCTTGTATGTACGTATTATTATACAAAAGCAAAAATAAAAGATAATTAGTAAATCACTTAATATTAAATTTAAAGAAATGACTTTATATTATATTGCTTGCAGGCAGTAGAGAAATTTTATACAACAGATGTGGAAAATACAACATCAATAAGATATGGCGAAATGATGTTTTACCATGCCGAGTTTATCTTAAGCATTGGTACATAAACACCACTAACCTTTCTGTCAACCGGTTCAAAATTCTTCATATTGTTTTAATATTATATACCTTGTAAATTACAGTAAGCTACTATTTTGTTGTAGTGTACTGGCAGCTAAAAGTCTAGGCAAATCAGCTTATGATAATTTCTTAGACCATACATTCCTGGGAAACAGAAAAACAACTATAAGGCAATATTTGAGTACGAAAGGTGCGGGTATCATGGAAGAAGTGCATCCTGAATCACGCAAAAGCAGATACGGAGGTTGAACTTGCAGCAAGAAATGACTGTCTTTTAACTTTGAGTTCATGTTGCATTTTACTAGATGTATTACAATTATTTACGTGGACTCAAATACTGCAGTAAGTTTGTTACTTGCAACCTGTAACATACATATTGGAAGTGAACCAATTTTCATACTGTTGAATATTTATAACTTAAAAAACAGTTGCTTCTCCGAAAACAAATTTGTTGCTGAGAAGAAACAACCAGCCACGCATTAGTTGAGTTGTTGACAGTGCAAACATTGTGCGACCTTGTGATACATATAGATTCCATTTTCGTTTAAATTTCTGGACTTTCTTGAAGAAACTGTTAAAGTTGCAAACACGGGCAATGTAACATGACATTCAGTAATGAACAGGACAAACAGAAATACTCTGAATTTAAGCAATAATAACAATATCATCATCATGGTGAAAAATATATTAACCAATCAACCATACAACAAAAATGTTATGTTATGTAACATGTAAAGAAACTTAACATTGCAAATGGACGAAACCCCACTCTTCGCTAGCCAAATGAATGCCATGTATGATTTACAAATTTTGTTAGGAATATTGAACATTCTGATACTTTAGATGTTACAGTCTTCACCGACCGAGCAGCAGTATTAGCTTCAAATCTGGGAACTGTTATCAAATTTCCACTGTCTGACATGTACAAGTGGTTGTAACTGATTCTAGTCACCAAATCCGCCAAATTAGGAAAATGACCTACGTTGAGTTTGAAAGACATCTTAATGTATTTTTATGCCACAAAAATATTCAGATGAAGTGTCCTTGAAACTTCATTTTAATTTGTTGATGACATGAATCCACCACATGTCAGCCAGCTGGTATAGCATAATGGGTGCTAATAACAACTAAAACAACATATGAGAGATGAATAATTAGTTGTTACTCTAAGAAGAAATGCAATTCAACCATCAAACTGCTTCTCGATTCGCTCCATTTCACTTTCACATCTTGCTTTGATAGCTGGAGTTGTTCCACCGCTGCCAAGAGTCTGCTTTATGGTGTAGAAATCAAGCACCAGCCCGATAATACTCTTCACCCTACTTGCTATTAGAGCCCACTGCCAGATTAGTTATACGCTATCAGACTTGAATCATAGGAGAAAATCTTTGAAAATATTAAAATATAAATTCTGTGCAAGTAGATAGAATTATAGAATTTTAAGCTGGGAAATTACGGTGAAAGAAAAATCGATTCGAAGCAACATGATAATAATGTCTTCACATTGTCAATTCTAAGTTATTTCTTTTTATATCGAACATAATACATATATCAAAAATATTCATAACAAAGTAAGTAAATTATCATATCCAGTCCTGTTAGAACTTGAAGCTAGTCAAATCTGCTTCATTCACAAATGAATCCAACTATAGATAGAAACAAGGGTTGCTCTTGGGTAAAGCCACTATAGTCTGGCTTTGGGAAAGTCCAAATGTAAAAATTTATATTAGACGGTAACAAAAAACATTGTTTGCAAATAAACGTAGCCGCTAGGGGCAACGAATACAAGCATCAATTCATCCTCTTTTCCTTCAATTCATAGTTGCTATATTTAAGAATCGGAACTTTCATAAACCTCACAAATTCATGATTTTCAAACTCTACTTTCATTGAAAAAATTTGAAAGTAAAGATTAGAGCATCATATCAATTTTAAAAATCACACTTTATCTTTATATTTATTAACTTTATATTATGAATTTCTATTTATAGAATATCAATATGATCTGAATGCTAAAATTCATCGGAAACAAAATTCCTTGCTTTGAAATTTAATAATTCACATTTCTAACACTAATCAATTGCTAAAAAAATAATTTTGTTGTGAACTATTGTATTACTTGGAAGCGTTGTTACCAATATAGCTGTTTCTTTTTGTTACTCCATTTGTTATCTATATCGTATATAAACTACTGTTTTAATTTTATTAATCTAATTAGTACTTGCAAGAGGACCTTAACCCACAACTAGTTTCAGTACCGAAAGTCCTAAGACCGTCTCCGGTCAAAAATCAGACTACTTTAGCAAATGCAACATTATTATTTTTGACATAAACAAATCATTTGGTCGTATAAAAGATAAAACAGAAAGGACCTAACCAATTTATCTGGAACAACAAAGCACTGGCGCTGAATGGATAAAAGGTAGGCATCATGAACTTCTATGACTCCATCCAGCGAGCATGCCGAAGCCATACCCATGCATAGTTCACTCCATGCACTGTTATATACCTGCATAATTTATCAATTACTTGCCAGCGGTTAGCAATATGGTCTAACAACTTCAAATTTTATCTAAAAATGTGAGCATGAAGAAGTGGGTCATTGCAAGAGGCAACTGTTCAGAACTATCATATTTTCTAAGGAAAAAACATAAGGGTAAGTATAATTGCTATTCGATTTTTATTTATAGTCGTGTTGTATGTATTGTCATGCAGAAGAATGATGTTTACCCTATCCATGACATACTGATGAAATGCATCGACAAAATGAAGGAATTTATGCTGAACAAGTAGGTGATGTTTATAGTTGTACTTTGCATCCTTTCTTCCCTGCATTAAAAAAAATACATAAACAACCAGCATAACAATTTTATGATATAAAATACCAAGAACTATTGCACTGTTTAACTGAAACAAGCCCGTATCTTTTTCCAACAGATTAGAAGAATTTGGACCACAAACTATTGCTAGGAAAAAAGTATATTCACTCTATGCTAATCAGCACCAGAAAATCATAAAGTGAATCAGGAACATTTGAACAATTTAACATGTATTTTGCTGAAATCTGAAACTTATCATACAAAATACAGCAATTAATAACATACACACATCTGATAGTTCAAAAGAAAAGCATGGAGGAAAAGCAATATAAAACCCCAGGGGTAGCACATTTGATAGGACATTTGATTAAGACATGTGACACTCACATACAAGTTTGAGAGTTAGTGGTCAACTTGGTCAACTGCATATCCATGTGATTACATGGAGGATGTGATGTCGATTCAGTGCATACTTCCTAGAGTTTACGAGCAAAATATGTTTCTCTTGGACTTTTTTATAAAATACAATTTAATGATGCTAAAATAAGCATCTAAGTTTTAGCAATCAAATTTCATAAGGTTGGCATGGTCATATCTGGTTGCCATGTATTTCGCTGCAGACTTAATTGCATACACTTTAATTGTTCTAGGCTTCTTCTTTGGTTATGACGAAAGAAGCGTAATATTATTAATTAAGTATTTATACTACGTTTTTTTTAGTGCTACGGGCATGCAGTGATTAGTGTGCAACTTCTTTGAGCCACCGCAAAAAACAATTTTTTTTTTTAAAGTTAAATGCATCTCGCACCCTTTTTCCTGCAACAAGGATCCCCACAAAGGGCTCCTTGGTAGATTTTAACAAGGCGGATAGAGTGTTTTCTAAAAAAAAAAATCATAAATTTAATCCAAAATTAGGAAACTAAAAGCACAAGCACCTTCCACATCCATCTCCTAGTTTTATCAAGGACAAATTTAGCACGCTTAACCTTCAATAGAAATGCCATGATCTATAGAAAAATAAAAAATAAAACATTAAAAAAAGCAAAACAATGAATATATGTGGAAAAAAAATAATCATGTACAAACATGACAACACCTGGTTGTACTTTTTAAGAGCCTCTGCATTTGCAATAAGATCAAGAGGCTATGATACCTATTAAATAAAGTAACTACAATTAAAAAAACAATGCTATTGAAATATATTAACTGTTCTAATAAAATCACATACTTTGTAAGAGAAATGTAGCATATCAAAGGCATTAATGCCAAATGACTGGCCTAATCCTTTGCTTTTTGTAGAAACCACGACTTTGCTAGTCGTAATTTCCTCAAAATCATCAGTGTCTGCTTTTGTTATGGATACAACCAACCGATCTGGAGTTGAAAGAAGTGTACCATCTGCAGAATATCTTATTGACTCCTGCAGATGTCAAAATACCTTAAAATGCAGAATAAATTTGGTCAAATTGCAGGAATCATCACTTTTGTCCCACAAGAAATAAAACTGTTGCTTGCTCAAGTAATGGAAAATCCACCTTGAACGCCCCACATTGCCACACTTTGATGAGTACAAATATTTTAGAACATATGAAATAGATTATATTTTTAGGCCCTTGTGTTGAATACGGGAAACAAAAATGATTCAAGCTGAACAGCCTGAAGTATAGGATGCTTCTACCATCATGTACTGTGAAATGAAAGTGAGGAGATTTCCTGCAATATTATGAAACAAATTTTCCTTCACGTCTCAGGAAGCAGATGCTATTTAAACGATAGCATACCTGTAAAAGTGCATTCAGCTCAAAATCATCACCCCACGAATCTCCTCTATCCATCTTTTCATAAAGAACTATCAAGAATTGCTGAAGCAGGTCACCTAAGATTATGCATGATATGTAATTGATGAGAACATCATCCCACTTTTTTTTCTTGTTCTTCTCACACACACACCCCCACCCACCCACCCGCGCGCGCGCATACATATGTGTAGAATTGATAAAACTCAGCTTTAATCCTTATTAATCACCAGCATCCTTATTTATAATTGTTGGTGTATATGTCAGTTCTGTCCAAATAAAGAGTTCAGTTTGTTATGTAAATAGGGATATAATGGTCATTGTATTTTAGGCCAGCTGTAAAGTTTTTCTTTTTCTTTTATTAGTCGTGGTCTTGTAAAACATTGTTTTCCAGATCTGAGAATAAAATTTCTTTTACCGTTTTCTTCTAAATCTTCTTCGTTCAGATTATCATGATTATCATGGTATCGGAGCAGGTTCGATTCGCTCTCCAGATCCAAGGTTGAAGATCGATTCGCTCTCCAGATCCGAGGTTGTAGGTTGATTCGCTCTTCAGATTGTCTTCGATGGCACAAGACAGCAATACCGCCATCAATTACAATGATCCGTACTTCCTTTCTCATGGCGATAATTCCAACAGTCAACTTGGTCAGATCCTCTTCAATGGTGGAAACTATCTTAATTGGACCCGCAGTGTTAAGCTTGCACTCGGAGCAAATATGTAAGCTGAAGAGATCTTTATATGGGCTTAGACAAGCAGCGAGGCAGTGGAATATTGAGTTATGCAGTTTTTTGTTGAATTTGGGTTATATTCAATCCAAGCAAGATTATTCTTTGTTTATAAAGAATACGGAAAATGCAGGTTTTATTGCGGTTTTAGTATATGTTGATGATCTTCTAATAACTGAAAATTGTTCAACTGAAATTGAGAGCTTGAAAAAGAGACTTCATTCTGCTTTTACGATTAAAGATCTAGGAGGATTGAAGTATTTCTTGGGTATCGAAGTTTCAAGGACAAGGGTTGGTATACTTTTGAGTCAAAGAAAATATATTTTTGATTTGCTGAAGGATAATAATTTGCTTGAATGTAAGGAAGTTTCTTCTCCTTTTCCAAAGTATTTGAAGCCGAGTACTCAAGACAATGATCTCTTACCTGATCCAGAAGCATATAGAAGGTTAATTGGGAAAATGTTATATTTAAACATGACTAGACCGGATATATCTGTTCAACAGCTAAGTCAATTTCTGCAAGCTCCAGCTAAGTCACATTTTAATGCCGCTATTCATGTTTTGAAATATTTGAGAGGCACAATTAATCTTGGTCTGTTCTATTCTGCTCAACCTGAAAAGGATCTAATTTTAAAAGGATATTGTGATGCTGATTGGGGATCATGTCCTTTTTCGGCTAAATCATTGTCTGGCTATACAGTATTTTTGGGAAATTCATTAATTTCTTGGAAAACCAAGAAGCAGAAGACTACTTCAAAGAGTACTTGTGAAGCCGAGTACAGAAGCATGAGTTATTCTACAAGTGAATTGATTTGGATAGATGGTCTTTTAGCTGATTTGCAGATTAAAATTCCAAAACCTATTTATTTGTTTTGTGATAATATTGCTCCTAAGCACATTGCTGAAAATCCAGTTTTCCATGAACGTACTAAGCATTTGCGAATGGACTGTCATTTTGTTCGAGATTTTGTGCAAGAAGGATTCATCAAGATTTTTCATGTTAAAACATCTTTACAACTCGCTGATATCTTCACAAAACCAATCTGTTCTGAACCTCACAAATTCTTCTCAGTCAAGCTTGGCCTGCTATCAAAGCCACCAGATCCAGCTTGAGGGGGGGATGTTGGTGTATATGTCAGTTCTGTCCAAATAAAGAGTTCAGCTTGTTATGTAAATAGGGATATATTGGTCATTGTATTTTAGGCCAGCTGTAAAGTTTTTCTTCTTCTTTTATTAGTCGTGGTCTTATAAAACATTGTTTTCCAGATCTGAGAATAAAATTTTCTTTTGCCGTTTTCTTCGAAATCTTCTTCGTTCAGATTATCATGATTATCAATAATACATACCCAAAACTCTATCTTATGGTAACTCTAGAATTGCGGAAACAGCAGGAAATCTTCCGAAGATATATCCCTTATTACATACCACTCATAACATCTAATCATATATTGTGGAAACAGTAGAAAATCTTTCGAAGATATATCTCTTATTACATACCACTTATAACATCTAATCATATATTCTAAATATAGCATAATATCCTAATCATATATCATAATATCTAATCATATATTCTAAATATATCTCAATACCCCCCTCAAGTTGGAGCATGAGATTCAAAAATATCCAACTTAGAGAGAAGAAAATCAAATTGAGCCTTGTCGAGAGCCTTTGTAAATATGTCCGCCAACTGTGACGATGTCGAGACATGAGTAGGAGATATCAAACCTTCATTGATCACATCACGAACAAAGTGATAATCAACCTCGATGTATTTCGTCCGCTCATGAAAAACATGATTCTTTGCTATATGTAACGCCGATTCACTATCACAAAATAATTTAATAGCTTTAGGATGATGCACACCCAAACTCAACAACAACCCTTTTAACCACTTCAATTCGCAGGTAACTGCAGCCATAGACCTATATTCGGCTTCCGCGGAAGACCGAGATACCGTATGTTGTTTCTTTGTCTTCCAAGAAATAGAAGATTGATCAAGGAACACAAGCCAACCTGTTAACGACCGACGAGTAAGAGGACAAGCCGTCCAATCCGAATCACACCATCCTTCTAAGGTTAACTCACTGTCAGCACGGAGCCAAATACCCTGACCCGGAGTCCCTTTCAAATAACGCACAACTCGGAGAGCCGCTTCCCAATGTTCAATTCGAGGTGCTTGCATAAATTGAGACAAAATATGAACTGAATAAGTCAGGTCCGGTCGAGTAACCGCAAGATAAATCAAACGGCCCACAAGTCATCGGTATGATTCAGGATCTGCTAGAAACTCTAGTTGCAAGACCTAGCTTGATTTTATTCTATAGGAAACCCAATCGGTTTTGTCCCCAATAAGCCTGCTTTAGAAATAATATCCAAAGTATATTTGCGCTGACATAAAAACAAGCCTGATGAACTACGGGCGACCTCAATCCCCAAAAAATATTTGAGATTCCCAAGATCTTTCATTTTAAAACAATCACTAAGATAAGCTTTGAATATGGTAAGCGCAGCGGAATCATTCCCAGAAATAACAAGATCATCAACATAAACTAAGACATTAATCTGAACACTGTCTTTAGTAAATGTAAAAAGAGAATAATCTGAACAAGACTGAAGAAAGCCATACCCTTTCAAAGCCGACACCAATTTTGCAAATCAACATCTTGGAGCTTGCTTTAAGCCATACAACGACTTACGTAACCGACACACCAAAGTTGGATCCGAACTCTCAAACCCGGGAGGTAATTTCATGTATACCTCCTCATCAAGATCACCATGTAGGAACGCATTATGAACATCCATTTGATGTAGTTCCCAATTCTTGGATGCCGCTACGGCTAGAAAAACACGAACTGTAGTCATCTTGGCAACATGAGCAAAAGTTTCGTTGTAGTCAATTCCTTCTTGTTGGTGATTACCCAACACTACTAACCTGGATTTGAGACGCTCAACATCTCCATTTGATAAATATTTGGTCTTGTACAACCATTGACTACCAAAAGAACGTTTCCCCAGAGGAAGATGTTCCAAGGTCCATGTGCCGTTGTCTTCTAGAGCCCGTATCTCATCCTTCATGGAACGACGCCACTCATCGGATTTCATGACTTCTTTAAATGGTTTAGGGTCCTTACCCTTAATTATAGCTGCAAGAAATCTCCAATAATTTGCAGAAAAATTGTCACAATTTATGTAATGTGCTAGAGGATAAGGAATACCTGAGGAGTGATTGGAACGAGGAGAATTAGAAGATGGACCATTAGCAAAAACCGTATGTGTCACAAAATCTCGATACAGAACATTTGGGAACTTTTCCCAAAGACCATGTCCCATTTCCTGTGGACTAGTAGACTGATCCGAAGCAGAACCATGCGCAGACCTAGTAGACCCGTCTAAAGACTGATCATCAATATGCATAGTGGGTCGCTGTTCCGGCCCAGCGGTCGCTGGTTCTGGAACAATGGCCTGTGCGTCAATTTGAACTTTGTACATATGATTATACCCATTATCATTAATCAAAAGATCAACATCCTCATCTTCATAAATTATTTTAGCAAAAGCTTGATGAATATCATGGTCATTATTCTCACTAGATATTATACTGACATCTTCCGTACACCCAAACGGGAACACCTCCTCTACAAATTTCACATCTCTAGACACGAAAAATTCCTTTGTATCAAGATCATATAATTTCCACCCCTTCTTACCGAATGGGTAACCCACAAAAATACACTTTCGACTCCGACTTGCAAATTTATCTCCCTTAGTCTTTTGATTATGAGCAAAGCACAAGCACCCAAAGGTTCGAATAGCAACAAAAGAGTGTGGTTTACCAAAAAGTATCTCAAAAGGTGTTTTATTTTGTAACATGGAAGAGGGTGTACGATTAATTAAATGAGCGGCAGCAAGAACACATTCACCCCAAAAATAAATATGCAAGTTTGCTTGAAAGCGTAATGCCCTACCTACATTCAAAATATGTTTATGTTTCCTTTCAACTCTCCCATTTTGTTGTGGAGTACCCACACACGAAGTTTGAAACAAAATTCCAGTTGTATTAAAATAATCAATCAAACAATTAAACTCAGTTCCATTATCACTTTGAACGACCTTAATTGTTTGAGAAAATTGCCTATCGACCATAGCAACAAAGGACATAAACATTTGAAACACCTCTAATTTGTCAACCAACAAATAAATCCAAACTGCTCTCGAAAAATCATCAACTATTGTCAAAAAATAATGGACCCCACACGACGAAACGTGACGATATGGACCCCACAAATCACAATGTATTTTCTCAAAAATTCTAGAAGCTTTATTGTCACTTAAAGGAAACTTGTCTCTAGAATGTTTAGCACGCATACATACTTCACACCCTTTATCTAAACTATCTTTATTATTTTTGACGTGAGGAATTAACTTAACTACTTTTTCGGAAGGATGCCCGAGCCGACGATGCCACAACTCCAAATTTGATGTTGCTTCAACTGTTGACACAAATTCCGGTTTGCTAAAGTAGTACAGTCCATCTCTCCTAACTCCCATTCCAATCAGCTCCTTCATTTGATCCTGTATAGCACAAATATGAGAATCAAATTGACAATTGTTCGTAAATCATCATTAAGTTGTGAAACAGAAATTAAATTGCAACTCAAATTTAGAACATAAAGTACTCCGGTGAGAGTAATTTTGTCCGACACACATACGGATCCCACTAAAGTAGCAATCACTTTTTCACCATTTGGCAAACCAACAGAACACTTAAGGTTTTGTATGTCAAATAACCACGAACGTTGCCCTGTAACATGATGGGTTGCTCTGGTATCGATAATCCATGAAGCATCATCAAACTTACCACTCAATCGATTTTCGGGATTTTTACTATTACCAATCACGTCCGAAATAGCTTTCCACTGCCCACTTGTGAACAATTGATCTTCACCATCAGCCATGGCAAATTATTCTTGAAGAAAAAAAAATCGTTCTTTGGCTCTGATACCATGAAGAATTGGTAAAACTCGGCTTGAATCCTTATTAATCACCAGCATCCTAATTTATAATACATACCCAAGACTCTATCTTATGGTAACTCTAGAATTGCGGAAACAGCAGGAAATCTTCCGAAGATATATCCCTTATTACATACCACTCATAACATCTAACCATATATTGCTGAAACAGCAGGAAATCTTCTGAAGATATATCTCTTATTACATACCACTCATAACATCTAATCATATATTCTAAATATAGCATAATATCCTAATCATATATCATAATATCTAATCATATATTCTAAATATATCTCAATATATGTATATGCAGAAGAATATATTTGCAACAGCAATAACACCTGAACCAAGCAGATAAATGGCACGCAGTACACCGAGTTCATCCATTAATCTCCACTCATTCATAAGTTTAATACATACACATAGATATACATACATACATATATATGTATCTATATATATATATATGTATGTATATATACATATATATACTACAAAAAATACTCTACTAAAGACTGCACACTAAAGACTGAAAAAATTCAGTCTTTGAATAAAGACAGATCAATGACTGAAAAATTTAGTTTTTAGCTTTTGTTATTAAAGACCGAAAACTAGTTTTTAATTGGTTTGTATAATTTGGAACTGATTATATACTAAATTACGGTCTCTAATCAGTAGTTAAATTGTTTAATATCAAATGGATGCCTTTTATTTTGATCTTTGAATCTAATGGCTATGATTTGTAATCCGTGTCGTATTTGCTGTAATCTTAAAACGAAATAAATAATTTTGTTAACCTAAAAAAATTTAAATCGCTTCCTTTAATTAACGCCCATTCACCGTTAAACACTTCACCTCCTCCATTATTAAGTAACTTCTTCTGCAGGCAAAATCAAACCAATTTCATCTTCAGGTTACTATTCTTCCCTTCTTAATACTTAAAAGCATTAGATCTCCTCCTAGTAAAATCTGAAAATCAACTAATTTTCACCTCAAACTCAGTACACTTCCTATTTATCTTTCCTCTCACTCACAAAATCAACCTTCACTGTACTTTAAAAGGGAAATATTAGGCTTTTGCCTGAAATTAACTTCTAGTTTCTTGCAAACTTGCACTGTTAGCAATTATTCCAAGCTTGTTAACGAGCTCTCATCATTAATAAGTCATAAGCAAATTTTCCAATGGGTAGTCCACTGCAAGACTAAAAAGAAGACCTAAGTTTAAAGTGACAAGCAGTCGATCTTTTCACGTTTGGGCATCCAAAAGCACATCAATTTCTGAAAGAATTTCCCATTCAAATTTCAAGGAATTTGTGGCTTTTAAACTTTCTTTTAGAAGCAATTCTTTTGGGACTAGCATGAAAAGTCGAATTAGAGCTTGGAGCTCGTAAGTAAATTGCTGTTGGTTTGCAAATGCGCCAATCTTGGAAAACGAACCAAAGGGGGAGAGAGTTTATAAAAAGCCAAGGCCAAATTTCATTTAGGAAGGCAAATGGAATTAGGCTACTTAACTCGTACTTGCTATTCTAATCAGTGTATGAAATATCATATATATTTATTTAAGTTCGTAAGAAATTAAATTTGATAAATTTATGACAATGTTTGATGTGATGTTACTGTATTTTAGTGGAAGGTATTTTTTGCACTACATTGAGTCAAAATGCTATTAACATTGTTGTTATTCAAATTGTAGCAAATATTAATGAATATTGTGCTCTAACTAAGGGTGTGAATGTTTAACTATATTTATAGTTTGGACTGATTAGAAATTGTATTTAGTCTTTAAAATACAGTTTCTAAAGTAATTTAAGACCGATTAATCGGTCTTTAAATTTTGAAATTGATATTTCATTCTTAAATATATTTTGGGACTTGAAAAATGGTGACTGATTTTGGTCTTTATTCAGTCTTTTAAGTGTCACTTAGAAACTGAATTGTTTAACTAATTAAAGACCGAATTTTTCGGTCTCTAATTCAATGTTTTTTTGTGTGTATATATATACACATATATACATATATATATATGTGTGTGTGTATCTATGTATGTATGTATATGTATATGTATGTATATGTAGAAGAATATATTTGCAACAACAATGACACCTGAACCAAGCAAATATATGGCACGCAATACACCGAGTTCATCCATTAATCTCCACTCATTCATAAGTTTCAGTAGAATATGTTTTCCTATCCGATCTACCTGGGAGAAAAAGGCATAAAATACTTAAAAGTACATGATATGTGCTTAACTACATGAAGGCATGAAAGCTTCCACTAATAATACCTCAAATTTTAGCACTTTTTCCCCCAATCACAAACTCATAATTTGTTTCTGTTTTTTCAACTTTTTATGATCCCCATGAGATTCATGCATGGATAAAGTTGGAACAATAATGTGAACCTACGAAGCAACGTTATGATATGGATAGAGAAACATCAAGGTGTTACGTGCTGAAATGCCCTTAAAGATGTAAAGTAATACTGAAAACACAAGTCGATAAAAATCTGTTTCTTTACATAGGTGGCTAGGCATTCATTAATATGAACAGCGGGTTGAAGCATGTCTTCTGAGCCTATTGATGCAAGTGTAGAACTTCTTTGGAATGGGATAAGTTCTGACATAGGAAGATCCTCCTGTACCATGTTCAATTTATTTCAATATGCTGCATTTGGTTTTTGTTTACATCATTGTCCTAATGCCTTTACTTTCATGATTTCATGACATCTACCACTCCTAATCTTCTCTAAATATATAACCCTAAATCATTAAGGGGTCATCCAACTCAAAAAATAGTTTCTAAGAGTTTTGAAAAGGTAAATTCTATAGATTAGTTTTATCAAGTACGAATTAATGTATTGATTTTTTACCACATATGGAGAGAATTAAAATGAGGAAACAAATGCATTGGATCTGGATTTAAACATAAAATAGAAGCTGAGGGCCATACAAGAAAAAGAAAGAATGGAGAGGCGAGTATATGTAAAATAAGGAAGATATTAAGGGGTATATTCATTTGTATTTGATAGAGGTAAGCAGAGGGCTCCCCATACTCCTGGGGTTCAGCAGTGCCAACTCAAAAATTCCATTTTAACAGCCCTATCATAAGGTTGAAAGACTGCTGCTCAACCCATAAGACGAGGAACTTTCTGGAAGCTAACCACAAAAATAATTCACTGTCGTCAAACCTGGAAACAAGGTAGAAGAGTTGGAAATGGGAATAAAGTTTCCAAGATCTTTGAGTCATTCTCTTTACGAAGATGCTCAAAGTCATCATACTGAAACCCTAATATATAATCTGTTCTGCTCAGTTTAGAGATTGGAATTCTGATGTCAGATTCATTTGAAGTTTCACCAAATACAGCAGTGCACGGCTCTTCGTCGTTTAATGGACGAAGGTTGAAATTTCCAAAAATGTTGAGATCATCCCATGTAACTTTTTTTCTTTTGAAGAAACTCTTTGCATACAGTGATTACAGGATTTCTAGGGGAGAAAGAACCAATACTGTTACTCCCATTTACTAGCTTTTGCTTCTCTGATATTACATTAGTCAAAAACTTGAACCAGATTTTATCACTGATAGGTGAACCTGGTGAACAGTTACTAATGCTCAACGTGATTTGCTCATAAATATGATCCCATCGCCTACTAAACCAACCAAAGATAGCATATAAACCTCCGACAATGTTAATATTCCCATTTCTCGAGCATGTTTTGTTTCATCATAGTGAGAAATAGAATCTGCTACTTCGGAACGTTACCAGCTTAAATTGTGCTTGAGATCATAAACATTATCACCTTGAACATGTTGAATCAATTTGTAAGATTTCGTAATGAGGTTAAGAAGATTGAAGCAGTTTAGAAGAAGAGATGAAAAATGTAATTGTATTGATCTTGTTTGAATAGATTATACAGTGTACAAACTGACTGTATTTATACAGTCTTTTACAAATAAAAGAAAGAATGGGCTTTGGGCTTTTTGTACCCGCTACCGCATATTACAAAGTAACATATAACATATCGAACAGCCGCTTGCAGTGATATCTTCATTACTCCCCCGCAAACCCTAGCCTCTTTAGGGTTTGAAGTGAAAAGAAAAAATTGACGATCTGCGATTCACTTGCTTCTGAAATCGAGATAGAAATTTGAAGGAAGACCACTAGTATGGCACTGTTATTGTCTTGACGCAATAAAAGTCGTGAGGAATCAACAGTTTCCTTAAAAGAGAGGCTCGATCTTCCATGATGTTACCAGGTAGGTCAGGTATGACTTTTATTACTCTTGCTATTGTCGTTCACCTGCAGTTGCTCTTTGAATCTAGTAAAATTTGATTTGGAGAGTGGTTTAGTGAGTATGTCGGCTATTTGATGTGTAGATGGTAAATGATTGACATTTAGCTTTCCACAGTTGACTTGATCACGAACAAAATACAGATCCAATTCTATATGTTTGGTACGAGAGTGTAGAATAGGATTTGCAGATAGATGCACTGTACTCAAGTTGTCACACCATAAAGTTGGTTTATTTTCTGATTTAACTTGTAGTTCAGATAACAGTGATTCAATCCACATAATCTCTGACACAGCATTGGCTACACTCCTATATTCAGCCTCACTACTAGATCTAGCAACAGTGGTCTATTTCTTTGAACATCAGGAAACAGGATTTTTTCCTAGAAATATACAGTAACCACTTGTAGATCTCCTGTCATCTGGGTCATTAGCCCAGTCTGAGTCAGCATAACCAGTTATATTCAGTGTTTTACTCGCTTGCATAGTTAATCCGAAGTCTATTGTGCCCTTGAGATATCTTAGTATTCTTTTGACAAGTTTCCAGTGATCAGTTGTAGGGTTTTGCATGAATTGACTTGCCTTGTTGACACTGAATGTTATTTCTGGTCTTGTGATAGTTGCATATTGTAGTGAGCCAACTATGCTTCTGTACTGTTTGTCATTGAATATTGCTTCTCCTTGATGTTTAGATATTTGGACATTGCTGATCATGGGAGTTGATATTGAGTTTGCTTTATCCATTTTAGCTCTGCATAGAATATCTGTGATATATTTCTTTTGACTTAATTGAATGGAATTGTCTGGAAGCCTTTTAACTTCTATGCCCAGAAAGTAGTTTAGATAGCCAAGGTCTTTGATAGAAAATTCTTGACCTAATTGCTTGATTAGCTTGTTAATTTCAGTCTCACTGTTGCCTGTAACAATGAAATCATCAACATAAATCAGTACATATATTGTGACATTGTTATTGAATTTAGTAAATAGTGATATGTCAGATTTTGTTGAGTTGTATCCCAGTTTGACAAGTGTAGCTTTTAGCTTTTCAAACCACACCCTTGATGCTTGTTTCAGGCCATACAGTGCTTTTTTTAATCTGCACACAAGTCCTTTGTTTTCCTTTTTAACAAAACCATGTAGTTGTTCCATGAAAACTTCTTCCTGCAAAATGCCATTTAGAAAAGCATTAGTAACATCAAGTTGCTTGATGGTCCAATTCTTGCATAAGGCAGTAGTAATAACTACTCTAATAGTTGTAGGTTTCACAACATGTGGGAATGTCTCTTTAAAATCAAATCCTCCCTGTTGTGAATAGCCTTTTGCAACTAATCTTGCTTATACTTAGATATTGTACCATCTGTATTTCTTTTTAACCTAACAGTCCATTTGCACTCAACAATATTTTTGTCTTTGGGTGCTGGAACTAATTTCCATGTGTTATTTTTGATTAAAGCATCATATTCATTTGCCATGGCAGATTTCCAATTTTCGTTTTCTAAAGCCTGAAGATAGTTGCATGGTTCTTCAGTATTTAAGTTAGCAGTGTAGACTTTTGGCTTAAAAATTCCACTTTTTGATCTTGTCACCATGTGGTGTCTTATGGCAATATTGTCCTGCTGTTGGTTCATAGTTTCATCATGTTGTTGTTTGTTTTGACTTTCTGATCTTTGAAATGATTCATCAGATTGCATGCTAACTCTTTGCTGAGATAAATGATCAGGTGTGCAGACTGTGTCAACCTGTTCTTGACCTGGTCTGGTGCTGGATTGACTGGTGCCAGACATAGTGAGTTGAGGACCAGTGTTGTCATTGTTGACTTGATCAGTGTTGGATTTGGCAGGTTAATCTGATATAACTGGCACAGTAGGTATAGAATCTTTTGGATTGTATATCTTTGTAGTTGTTGTGACCTCTGCTTCTTTGAATGGAAATATTTTTTCATTGAAAACAACATGCCTTGATATGAAGATTCTTCCATTTTTGTCTAAGCACTTGTAACCTTTTTGATTTATAGCATATCCCATAAATGTACATGGGGATGATCTATAATTCAATTATTGCTTATTGTAAGGTCTAAGATAGGGAAAGCATAAACAACCAAAAACTTTTAGATGTAGATAGTCTGGCTTGACATTGAACAGTGTTTCTAGTGGACTTTTCATCTTCAGTATTTTAGTGGGTAGTCTGTTTATTAGAAACACTGAAGTTGAAAAAGAATCTGGCCAAAATTTTTGAGGCATTGATGATTGAGCTAGTAAAGTCAAGCCAGTTTCTACAATTTGTCCATGTCTTCGTTCAATTAATCCATTTTGTTCAGAAGTGTGTGGACATGTGATTCTGTGTACTATCCCTTTACTTTTGAAATAATTTTTTAGTGGTAGAAATTCTGTTCCACCATCAGACTGAAACACTTTAATAGTATGGTTTGTTTGTTTTTCAGCAGTATTTATAAATTGTATAACAGCATTATATGTTTCAGACTTTGTTTTCAAAAAATATATCCACACATATTTAGAATAAGCATCAATAAAGGATATATAGTACTTGTAACCATAGTCTGTACATATTGGTGCTGGTCCCCACAAGTCAGTGGCTACCATTTCCAGTGGATTATTATATATAGTTTGAGAGTCTGGAAAAGGTAGTTTGTGACTTTTACCCATTTGACAGTATGTACAGATGTATGGTAAAGTACAGATAACAGAAGAAATAGCATTGTTATTCATCACATGTTTCACAATTTTTACATTGGGATGACCAAGCTTGCTATGCCACAAGTCAAATGTATTACAGTTTTCAGTCTGTCTGTTTTCAACACTATTACACCACATTCTTTCATTTCCACAATATCTTAACTTAGCCAAACAGAATTTGTATAGCCCTTTATGATTTTTACCCTGCAGAAGATTTTCTTTGGTTAGAATATCTTTGACAACACAATGTTCAGGATAAAATTCAAAGTACACTTTATTGTCCTTAGCAAATTGTGACACACTTAGTAAATTTCTTTTAATTAAAGGAGCTCTAAGTAGGTTGTTTAGGTATAGTTTTCTTTTTCCTGGTATAACAGACCTACTAGTGTGTGTAATAGCAATAGAGTTACCATTACCCATGTGAATAGAGTTTGTACCTCTGTATTCTTTTCCACCAAGATTTAGATTATTCAGATTGTTGGTGATGTGATTGGTTGCTCCTGAGTCTGGGTACCAGCTGTCTTCACTTGCTGATTCAGTATTTCCTGATTCATTGCAGTGTATTGTTTGGTTGTCTGAATCTTGTTGAACTTGAGCCATATTTACACTTGAGTTTGAATTCTTCTGATTGTTAGAACCTTGACCTGGCACATAGTTTAAGTTCAGCCTAAAGTAACACTTGACAGCAGTGTGACCAACTCTTTCACAAATTTGACACTTTGGCTTGTAATTATTGTTGAATCTTCCTCTGCCTCTTCCTTTGTTAGAGGTTCCACCTCTTTGTATGTTTTGACCACCTCTGTTGCTACTTTGACCTCTGCCTCTGTAATTAGCAGCATAATTTGCAGTAATATCTGATTCTGGTGATTTCTTTATGTCTAATCCTGCTTCATGAGATAGTAGAATAGAATGAATGTCCTCAATGGATGGTAGATCTTTTTGTGATGTAAGAACAACAACCACAGCTTCATATTCTTCATTTAGACCATTAAGAATTGTCATTACATGCTCAGAGATAGACACCTTGTGGTTAGCTGCTTCCAAGCTGTCACATATTGACTTGATATTGAATAGGTATTCTCTCATGTTCATGTTGTCCTTTTTTATCAGATGTAACTGTCTTTTATATGATAAAATCTTGGCAGCAGATTGAGAATTAAAGACTCTTGCAACAGTTGACCAAATTTCAAATGCACTTTTACACCCTGTAATATGAGATAACAGCTTGGCAGTAATAGAGAAAATTAACCATGAGCAGATTAATCTATCTTGTCTGTGATATCTTGTATATTCATCATTACTTACTACTTTTCCTTCTTGATTTGTGATGCAATTAGGAGGAATTTGAATGGTGCCAAGAATATATCATTCGAGACCATATCCTTCCAAGGCAGTTTCAACTTGTAGTTTCCATAGCAAATAGTTATCTTCAGCGAGATGAATATTGACCAATTGACTTTGTGGACTAATTCTAGATTTGACAAGATTTTCAGCAGCAGTGACAACTTGTTGAGGGTTGATGGCACTGGTGGTAATGGCTGAAGTGTCTTCTTCAGTCATAGTGACAAGAATGGAGAATCACAAAGGAAAGGATCAAGAAATGAGAAATCTTACAGAAATTTGATTTGCTGCACTTTTCAGGTAATGCAACCAGAAATGCTTATATGATGATTTCTCTGATAAGCTTTCTTTGGATGGCAGTTTCTTGAAATTTGATTGTGCACTTTTGAACTTCTTGATGAGATTTCAATGATTTGATGCTTTTCTTTACTGCTTGAATGTGAATCTAAGAAGTTGCAGCCGAACTGATGTTCTTGGCAAGGCACTCTCTGTTTGATTCAGAAATTATCCTTAGATGAGAAGAACTTTTGTTCTTAGATAAGGATTTAACCCCAAATGATAAAATTCTTCTGATGGATTTGATTTCAGAAAATCTTTTGCTGCAAAGCAGTATGACTCTGATACCATGTAAGATTTTGTAATGAGGTAATGTAATTGTATTGATCTTGTTTGAATAGATTATACAGTGTACAAACTGACTGTATTTATACAGTCTTTTACAAATAAAAGAAAGAACGTGCTTTGGGCTTTTTGTACCCGCCACCGCATGTTACAAAGTAACATATAACATATCAAACAGCCGCTTGCAGTGATATCTTCATTACAATTGTATACTTCCCAGCGGATATAATTGCTTTTGACATTTCCATTTGGAATACAGGACAAATTATGACATTCATTTCATTTGTATCCTTCTCTTTAGAATCTTTAGCAACGTTAAGCTTATTAGCATGCTTAGTGGATTGTCTGGGAAGATAACTTGTTTCCCAAAATGAAGGTTGGTCAACGGATACATTGGTATTGTAGTAAAAGAATATCTACATAAGTAACACCAACAAAATTAAGATTACTCATGAGTGGAATAAATTAAGGTCCAATCAGTCTCAAATGGAAGGTCAACAAACATGAGTTACGCTCCCAGCGCAAAAAGTAATTAAACATTCGGTGTTTCTTTGTTTAACTGATAAATAGTCTCAAGGAAGCATACTGCAGAAATTAATGTTCAAGAAACAAAGTTCGTTCAGAGCAAACAGTGAAAAGGATCATCTCGTTGTAAAAAAACATTCTTAGGGTTCAACAGCTTTACTTAGAAACTCATTGCACTGAACTACATTATATGGCTTTAACTTTATTAGCCTAATCCTAAGAAAAACATATAATTATTAAGGTTATGACATGTTCATTACTACTATGTTTTAAAAGAATTTTGAGCCGTGATATCTCCAATATCTTGAAATGATGTACTGCCAGATATCAATATGCCAATTATAGCTACTTCTCTCACTAAATATTAATGTGTACTTGTATAACAAATAAGCAACTAAGCAAGAGGAAGTTTTCCAAAAGGATTATAAAATGTAGCATAAAGTTTGCAATAATATGGCATGAATGGATACCTCATCATATGGATCATCAAGAATCTCATCATATAGCCAAAAGTCAAGCCCTTCAATGTAAGGAAGCAAACTTTCAGTGAAAACAGCAAGTAGCATATGATATGCTTTCCTGTCATGTAGAAACAAATTAGTAAGTGATGTTCGGAAATTAGGCACACATACATATGAAATGTGAATATTTAGCAACCTCTCCACCTTGCACAAGACAACCTTCGTTCAGTTTATTGAAAAGATAGTCAAGGATATGAGTTGTTATTTCACTGGGACAAAAAGAAGGCTCTACAAATCAAAATAAACACTTGGACATGCCCCTTGTACTATTTGTAATAGAAGTTCTGCTCCGGACAAAATGCTGCAAAAAAGGGATTGATATCAAACGTCTTTTCAGATTAAAAGTTAAAGTTGGTGGAAATGGAACAGCTGAAGAAACTCTCAATGCTTTGCATACTTAAGTACAGAAGTTAAACTTGATTTCATTCTGTAATGTGATTGGCAAAACCACTGTAAATAACTGCACGGATTAACAAAAATCATATACCCTTTCACCGTTAAATAAAGAATGGCAGTCTTCACTACAAATAACTCATATATGCAGTAAATATCTGTAAAGTAGATATCATGTAGTATTTGTATTCAACGGTATTTACATATATCAGAGAACTGAAAGCATACCGACTGAAGATGCCCAGCTGGACATGGGTGTACATGAGCTAAGCAGTAATTGAAAAGTTTCATACAATAACTTTTGCTCCCATCCAAACAGCAGTGTCAAACTCATCCTACTATAGGTACACCTACAAATTTAGCAGCTATAAATTAAGCAATATCTTTTGGTCTCCGTATAATAAAGGCATAAAGCAAAGAAGTAATGTTTTCAACTAGATAAAAAGGTTTTCAAAATGGGATTCATAGCGTAAATTGTAAATTTCAAACTTCAAAATCAAACTAATTTTAAATCATAAACTGTAGAATTAAAAGATCCATGATTTAAGATTTGTACAAGTTTTGAAATTGATTTTAATGTTAAAGCTTTTACAAACTAAATTTCGATTCTCTCACTTCTTCCATTTTTATATCATTTGGAAAACATTAAAATTTGAATCGTGGATGCAACTATGCAAATATTTTGAATGTATCATTATGGACTAAATGAAATTTTTTTAATTTGGTTTTAACAGAGTGTGAATTGGAATGTAAATCGAATCGTAAAAAGAGAGATTCGATTTGAAACGGAATTCATATAGCAAGAATTTAGGAATTCTTTTATTTTTATATATACTAGTGTGTTGTTACCCGTGCGTTGCACACAGTGTGTTGTAGAATAATAATATTTTAACTATTTTTGAAGAATAGAATTTATTATGCAATATCTCATAAATTTTTTAAGTTAAATGAATTATAACTGAAATTACTATATTATAAGTGTGTATTTTGTTGTATTAAATAACTAATTTTAGGAAGAAAGAAATTTTATGAACTTAAATGTAGAAAAATGTAAAAGTATCAAAGATAATTTTGTATATAATTATGAAAATATTGGATTATACGTACTTGAATGAAAAGATAGTTTTACCATTTATATCAGTACAAATGCGGTACACACATTGAATTATCATTTTTTATGATTTGTTAGATCAATTAATAAATATTTGTTAATTGGATTTAGTTAAAAGTTTAAATTCAAGATCAATTAATAAATTCAAATATATGGACTTGAATGTAAAATAATAAAGGAAAATTTAGAAGAAATCCGTAAATAATGATAAAAATTATTGAATGTTGACATTTAAATGCAAAATGATAGGAGATAATATTAGTAGAATATTGCATAATTTCTATATAGTTGTGGAAAATTAAAACTATGTGGACTTGAATAAAAAATTAGGGGTCATTTGGTTTATTTTGTATTTTATTTTTGAGTTTTCAACATTAATTACAAAATATGAGAAGAATAAGAAATGTCGGAAGGGATGAACGGAAGATTGGAGGGGACCACGAAGTGGATGGAGGAACGACGGAAGATGAATTGTTGCTCGTGCTTCTGTTTTTCTCAAAACACGAAAAATGAAAAAAAATTGTTTTCTATTTTGTGTATTAAATTCGTTTTCTAAAATGGTCATTTTTCATAATATACATGCGTCGTGCCTATTTTTGTATGCACGAAAACTCAAAACTAAAAATGGTAAACCAAACATAGCCTTAGTTTTTTCATTTTTGTCAATATGAATGTTGTACACATGTTGAATTGTTATTTTTCAAAATTTATTAGATTAATTAATGAATATACGTTAATTATATTTATTTAAAAAGCTTAAATTTAAGTTCATCTAACTAAATTTAATATATATGGACTTAAATGTAAAAATAACAAAAAAAAACTTGGAAGAAATATGTAAATAATTATAAAAATTAGTATTAAATTTTAATGGTAGAAGAGAGAACCAATGAAAACATTGTAATAATTATAATAACAATAAATTGTGAGGATGTGAAAATAAAATATCAGAAGAGAATTAAGAAGAAAGGAAGAAATTCCTATAATTAATAAGAGAACTCTAAATTTTTCCGCTTTACTATAATTTAATAGATAACAATGGTGAAAATACTATTTGTATACATAATGATTGATTCCAAAAGAACTGAGTGGAGTAATAGAATAGTCTGACCAGAAAATAGGGCTTTACCTTGATAAAGAATTGCTTAATCCCAGCAGTGTAAGGGAGTTCTCAGCGTCCAATCTTACGAATTTTACTTCCTCGTTCAAAGCAATATTTTGCAGCCTCTATGCAAAATGAGAAATATATGTAACTGAATAATACCAATATCATCCTATAATAATATATATATACACTAAAAGCATACCTTAAGCCACGATCTAACAGAATTGTTGAAGGCCCTCAATGTAGGAGTTTTTGCTTTGACATATCCTCTTTCTTTACAAAATTTTCCACTTTTTTCAAGCATGATCCACCAAAGGCAAACTGGTCCATGATCTCAATTAAACTTGACTGAGATAAATGCAGCGCATATATCTCACTCTTTAACTGAAACCTTTCCATGCACCGATCCCAGAAAAATATAGAACTTGAGAACCCTTGGAGCATATGTAAGACTCCTTTGACCTATATATAGAGGTAGAAATATAAAAACCATACGAGTAAACAGCACTTTGAGCTCAAGTTTTCAAGGTAAAATAGGTACCAGTTCCTTTTCATTTGTTTTAAATGCGTGAATTGGTTCTGCATGAGGTAGACCATTTGATTCGCTATAGTTGAGCTTGCTGATGTATCTCAGAAATAATCGCAGTCTGTATATCTACATAGAATATATGAAACAGAAATAAAAATACAAGAAGCAAAATACAAGAAGCAAAGCAATACATATTCAAATTAAAAATACTCATACATCTTGTTGGGGTTTGATAACTCAAGATTTTCAAACAGATCTGTTGAATATTAGTTTTGCATTGCAAACATTTTAACAATTCAGTATGTTGCGCCAGAAAATGGCTCAACACCCCAAAGTTGGTAATATATAGCAAATCTAATCAAAAAACAATAAAAAGACACGTTTTTTATAGTGGTTCGACAAATTCTTCGATCTATGTCCACTTTAATTTTATTATCTTATATTTTTCCTCCGAAATACAAATATTACAACTCATATCCGACAACAATCCAGTATATCTCGGATTTAATAAGGTTTGGGGAATAAGAAGACAGAAAAAGAAATTTCAAAAGAAGACGAAGTCCACTTCAAGTTGTAGGTAGTTTGCTATTTATAGACAAAATCTAGCATAGATCTCGCAATCCAGCCCTGAAAACATCCAAACCTTCAAGATCCAATAATCTAACATGAAGATCAGGTCACGCCGCATCCCTCATGTGAAGAAAATCAGGTTGGTACCAATATGAATTTATGCACGTAAAGCCAATTTTCTCTTCATGTTTAAGCTCCTTTCATCCATCTTTTGTCATTCCAAGTGTTAAATTCATGTCAATATCAACCAAATCATGTCGATACCGACATGATTTGACTTCGGATCGCACTCCGGATCAATATTTGGTTTGCTTCGAGGTGTTTCAAGTCAATTTGAGGTTGAGTTTCCCTTGTTCTTTTCCACCCGTTTCAAGTCAATTCTTAGTTTGTTTCAGGTTGCGCTTCAGGCCAACTAGTACTAACACTACAAGGAAAACAGTAATTTCCGACGGCTGAAAACCGTCGGCGGCCGTCGGAAGCCGTCGGAAAAAGGCGTCGAAAAATAAGGCGTCGGGGCGTAGTGTTTCCGACGGCTTCCGACACAGGTCGCCGAAGATTTTTCCGACGGCCTCCGACGGCTTTCGACGGATTCCAACGGATTCCGACACCTGTCGGAAGCAGTCGGAAAAAATGACCTATAGGCTGTCGGAAGTCGTCGGAAAACCATTACTTGGAAGCCGTCGGAAATCTACTGTATTTTTTTTAATTCCTGCTACAATATAGCCTTCCATCCACATTTCACATCCAAACTCTATTAAACCAATACTGCAGAATCCAGTATACAATATTCCAACCAAATATCAAAACCCAAACTACACAAAATTCATCAAACACACAAATACATCAAATTACATCAAAATGAAATACATAATATACATAATCATTCCAACATTCACAACAACCCCAACAACAAGTGTTCTACCAAGTCATACATACACAACATAACACAAAATCATCAACATCCACATCATCATACAACCACATAACCAAGTGTATCAAACATAATCATACAAAAATCAACAACTACCTCCACCGTCTACCCAATCATATAAAACTAAAAAAAACATACCTGAAAAAGCAAGCAATCAATCACTCTCCTCCAGATCCAGAGCCAGCAGAGGAAGGGAAGCGGCCACCATACTGCTGCATGTACTCGGCGATACGTTGATCTAGCAACTGTGTGGTCTGTATGGCCTGTCGGCGGTTCTGCTCCTCCAGTTGGGCCACTCTAGCCCGCAAATCTTCGATCTCTGCTAGATCGATCTGAGCTCTAGTCTGCCGACCCCGTCTCTGACTGCTCGCCTGCAATAAATATTTAATTTAGCTGTGTGATCTTTGTAAGTGTATTTGCAGATATCCGAATTTTAACTGTAATTCTAAACACACAATCATATGGCCTATTGACGGGCCATAGTGACATTACGGGAATAACTGTCCTAATGAAAGTCAAATGACTTAAAACTAGTAAATTAAACAGTTACTGGGAGAGGCGTAGGGTTTTGGGTACAAGATGCTTGTATAAATCCCTATGATTTAATTAATTATGACTTAAATATCAAATTAGCAGTAAAATAAATTATTTACCACTTGATTGCCAAATTCGTATCGTCTGTCATGCTCTGAAGGATCCATAACGGACTCAAAAATAGCATCCTCATCATCAGTCGTCAGCTGATCTCGACCCGTATCAGCAAGGAGTTTCTGGCGCTGCTCCATAAACTTTTCCTACATTAACAAATTAATAACATCATATCTTATTTCATTATAGTTTAACAAGCATAACAATTACTAATACTTTATAAAATGAAATATGCTTACATGGCTCATGCTGGATTTATCGTCGTGCCATGTATACGAAACAGTCCCGTCCGGATTTACATGCTCGACAGCATGTGTACGAGTGAACACGTCCATATAGCCCACGGGACCATGCGCCTCAGCTTCCTGAAGTTGATTTTTACATACAATCATTATACATTTAAAATTATATAGCATAAACTATTTACAATTATCATTCAGTAAATTTACCAACTCCTGCCGATACTGCTGAAATGACTTCGACCCTCCGCGATGAGTGATGGGATTTTTATTTCTATTTGCAGAGTTTCTATCCGACTTTGCCTGTACATTCAAAATTTGATACATTATTTTTCGATCACGTCAAATTAATAATTCAAAAAAATTTAGTATACTTGCCTTCGCCTCGTCAGTTTCCCACTATGCCAACCATGTTTGCCATACGCTCTCTCCCATCCACCGTGGTTTCTTACCAGATTTCTTAATTTCAGATATCGAGTCCCTATAGTTCTTGCGCATCTTCTTCATCCAGTATCCTCGTGTCAGCAGCATATCGTCTGTCTGGATGTCTATCTCAGCCTGTGTTTCACGATAAAAAGCAAAAAAAAGATTACACTGTGAACGATAAACAGTAGAAAAACGACAAAAACGAATTAAAAATGGAAAACAGAAAAATATACATACTAGGACATCTTGCCATATACACTCTATGATATGGGGAGGGATGTTATCCCACTTCGGCCAGCAAGCATTCATCCTACTGCGATAAGAAGCTCTAGAGACATCCAGCACAACCTTCGAGAGAAGTAGGTCGAACCCTCTGTTTTTAAATACGATACAGATAAGTACGTACGTATATCATATAAAAAATAAGATGCTGAATAAAATTTAATTCTTACCCCTCTGCTCTAGGGACTAACGAAACTACTGGACGATGTGGATCTTGTGATGGGCCACTGCCATCGCCTCCTGATGATCGAGAAGTGCTTCTACCTCTATATGACATTATGATAAACCTGTGACATATATACACATCATTATATAAGAGAATAATAACATGATAATAAAATATATTTCATATGTAAATGACATCAACGGTATAAATTGCTTAATTAATGACTGAAATGGAAACAGAAATGGAAGTGTGTTATACCTGATTCATAATGGGTCTACTATTCCGACGATAAGCAGATTTCATTGTATTTTTAATAAAATTTGCTAAATAAATGACAAATGGAAATGACATAAAACATGTAAATAATGGTAAACAGATTTGGTTTCATAGTCACATCAATTTCATAATACATCAAGAATTCAACATAGTTACATCAATTGCAAAAAAATCAGATTCAGATTCATATCAGTCATCATCGTCTTTTGATTCAGATTCGGTCTCGTTTTCTACGATATTTTCCTCTGCACTGTCAAACGCTTCTACCAAAACATTTGATTCATCGATCAAAGAACCTAAATCTGTATGATCGTTTGTAATTATTATTTCATTATTTTGCTCAAGATCTTCCTGATAAGATTGTTCCTCCAGAATATTTTTCCCATCGAATGTGAATCTGGCCTTTGTTTTAAAAACTGCAGACCAATCTGCTTTATCTCTTTTTAGAGATGGATAAGGAGCGTAATAAACTTGCAATGCTTGTTTGGCTAGTACAAAAGGATCATACTTGTGATAGTGCAATGTATGCTTTCTTTCGATAAGATTATAATCCTTGTGCACATTAATTCCAGAACCTGAAACATTGCTAAACCAATTGCATCTAAATAGAAACACCTCCTTCGCGGGTCGTGAGAAATATGTCAGTTGCAAAATTTGTGTTAGAACGTCATAAAAATCATTTAAGTGATTTTCTGGATCGTCACTACCTTTAACAAATACACCAGTATTATTTGTTAATTTTTCTGCACCGTATTCTTTGGTGTTAAATTTATATCCATTGACGAAATATATTGGATATGCCTTGACCACTCTTTTTAGTCCCATCGCAAGATGTTTCAACCCTTTGTCAACAACACAATTTCTCGGCTCATAAACGTAATTTGAAAACCAACCGGAAAATTCTTTACTGAGATCTCCGTTCGGACGTTCACGTTCATAAACACTGTATATATAAACAAATTATTACATTAGGTTATACACACGCATGCATTATAGAAAAGAATAAAACACAAATTATTATTTCAGATTACCTAACAAACGGTGCAACCTCGGCACAATTTAGAAGAATATAAGTGTGTGCTATATGAAGATCTCTATCGTCTAGCCATATTTCTACACATTTTCCAAAAGGCCGACCATGTTGTCTAAAAATAAATAACATTGCTTGAGAGGACTGTTGTTCGTCGTCTTCGTCATTACGAGGAACACTTTCAAATGAAATATTCACATGGTCGCTGAAATAGTGAGAGAAAAAGAACGAAGCTTCTTCTTCGATGTAAGATTTGCATATCGAACCTTCAACTCGTGCTTTTTGCCTCACTTTTTTCCTCAGATGATTCAAATATCTATGCAAAATTAATTTATATTAACTTCATCTTTCAAATGCAATTAAATTACGTAATAACATATTACATACCTCTAAAATGGATACATCCATCCATATTGGACAGGACCTCGAAGTCGTGCTTCAGATGGGAGATGAACAGGTAAATGTTCCATTACATTAAAAAAACCTGGCGGAAATATTTTCTCTAATTTGCAAAGCAATATAGGAATATCCACTTCAAGTTTACGTAAACGTTGCACTTTTAAAGTAGTCGAACAAAGCTCTTTGTAAAACATACTAAGCTCCGTTACTACCTTCCAAACTTTTAACGGCAGTACTTCTTTGAACATAACGGGAAATAAATTTTCCATCATTATGTGACAGTCGTGACTTTTCATTCCGCTTAATATACCAATTTTAAAGTCAACACATCTACGAAGATTTGATGATATCCCATCAGGAAATCTTAACCCTTCAACCATTTTAACACAGCTTTAACTTGATTATTATCTAATTCGTAACATGCTTTGGGTTTTTTACTGTCATTTGGTTTCATATGAAGCTCAGGACGTTTGCATAATTCTTCTATATCACGTCTTGATTTCAAATCATCCTTCGTCTTCCCTTTCACATTCAAAATTGTGTTAAAAACATTATCAAATACAATTTTCTCATTGTGCATCACATCTATATTATGACGAAGCAGAAGATGTTTCCAATACGGCAACTCCCAAAAAATAGTTTGTTTGCAGCAGTTATGAACAACTGATTTGCCTTCAATTTCTATTTGCTCTCCAGTTTCATATATCTTTGGATAGTCCCTAACAAGTTCATATATGTCTTCGCTTGACCATATCGTCGGTGGTTGTCTGGTTTCTACTCTATTAGCTAAAAAGTTTTTCTTGTCTCCTCTGAAGGGATGATTTACATGGAGAAAATATCGATGACAGTCAAACTATGAAATTTTCTTACCATGAGGTAAAGAAAACACTCGTGTTTCATCCATTCAATATGGACATGTTAGACGACCGGCAGTACTCCATCCTGAAAGCATTGCATAGGCAGGAAAATCACTTATAGTTCACAACAAAGAAGCAAACATATGAAAAAATTTCTTCTTGGACACATCGTATGTTTCTACTCCTTCGTTCCACAGTATTTTTAACTCCTCAATCAACGGTTGTAAATATACATCGATTCCTTGTGTCGGATCGTCGGGGCCATGAACGACAACAATAAGAAACATATATTGCGTTTTCATACACATCCATGGAGGTAAATTATACGGTGTGACGATAATGGGCCAGGATGAATATTTAGAACCAAATTGAGAAAATGGAGAAAAACCGTCCGTACATAATCCTAATCTAACATTTCGACTCTCCGCTGCAAAATTTGGATACGTTTTATCGAAATGCTTTCATGCTTCTCCATCGGCCGGATGTGTCAACGTACCCTCTTCCTCCGTTCTCACACTATGCCATCTCATATTAGATGCAGTTACAGAAGATGCATATAATCTTTGAAGCCTTGGAGTTATGTGTAAGTAATGCATACGCTTGTACGGAACTTCCTTCCCCTTCTTTTTTCTTGGTTTGTATCTCTCCTGATTACAAATTTTACAATTTCTAAGGTTTGCGTCTTCTTTCCAAAACAACATGCAGCCTTTTAAAACATGTATCTATTTTTTGATAAGGTAAACCAAAAGCCGACATAAGTTTTTTAACTTCATAGTGATTTTCACACATTAGATTATCGGGCGGCATATGTCTTTTTGCAGCTTGAATAACAGCCGTAAACCCAGCTTCAGTGATGTTGTATTTTGACTTTATCGCAATGTATTCTGCGATTACTGACAGCTGAGTGCCGCTTTTACAACCATCCCAAATAGGTTTCTTAGCCGCATCTAGTAAATCATAAATTTTTTTGCTTCAATATTTGGTTCTTCAACATTTCCATCATCGTCGTCAACTTCAACCATAAGAAACATTGATCGTGCTGCATCTTCGACCATATTTTCTATACGGGTCATCGTAACTACTTCGTTAACGACACTTTCAAACTCTACAGAAGTATTTGCTACAACTTCTCCATGCCGATCCCAAACATAATACTCGGGTACGAAACCGTTTTGGCACAAAATTACTTTCACAATATCTGGTAACAAATACTTCAAATGTCTACACCTACTGCACGGACAACGAATTTCTGGATCGTTTCCGTTATTACTTAAAGCGAATTCAACAAATACGTTTATACAATTATAAAAATCTTCTTTTATTGAGCCATTCAGTCCTTTTCTTTAGTACATCCATCTCCTCCGATCAACAAAATAATCAATCATTTTTCCTATTTGAGAAAATGAGAAGTTCAAAATTTAATATTTATTTTCAAGAATACAAATTCGAAAAAGATTATTTTCATGGTCGTATAATATTTGAATTTAAAGAACTACTTCACAAATTTAAAAATATTTTCAAATAGAGCACATTTTATTTTTTAACGTATCGATACAAAAAATTGTACAAAAATATTTTTTTTTCCATGGTCAGGCATCCTACTTCCCATTACAAACACAGTAAGCATTCACATTTCGTATATTACTTCGTCTCAAACGATTCAACAAAATTTCGGCAGCATTTCCCTTTTGTTCCCTGCATTGTACACAATGCGTGTACACAGGAAACAAAAAAGAAAAGTTAGGCCGAAATTTTATGAACCGTTTGAGACGAAGTAGTATACAAAATGTAAATGCTTACTGTGTTCATAACTTGTCCAATACAGGGACAAATCCAACAAACATTGTACTAGATGAATATAAATGGTCGTTTTTCGAAAAAAACGGCTATTTATACAACGATCATGTACAACACTCGTCAGACGGGGCCAAAAACTCTCTAAGGGACATTTGTCAATTAGATGTGCGCATTTTACAAAAAAAATACAGTTTTACTAACTGTTCACATTTACAAAAATATATATTAATTTAACACATTTATTCGACGTTTTACATCAACTTAAGGCTCGTTCGATGCATTTTTTTTGTTGCATAAGTCAATACGTGCACAATATAATATTCCTAGCTCGTGCATTCATTTTATCTTATTCCAACTAACACAATACAATGATAGCAGCGCTACACACATATACAATCGTAGAATCAAGGCATACACAACGATTTATATATACACGAACAACCACAAATTATAGATGTTTTTCACAATTTCACGATAAAAGATGAAATAGGAATACCATGGAATGCTAGAAACTATTATAACACTATTGGAAACAATTTCAATCACCAATTAGCCCTAATTTAACAACTTATGCAAATCTAGATTTAGGGTAAAAATTAGATTTTTGGCGAAACTAAGAGATTATACCTGAGCTAGAGAGCAATAGACGTTGATTACGCAGCCGGGGAGGATCCGAAAGCTCGAAATTGATGATTGGAAGCTTAGGGAAGAGATTTGGGGATTTTGGGTTAATAATTTTCGTATGAAAAATGAGGAAGAAGAAGGCTGGGCTGGGCCTGTAATTCGCAATTTTCCGACGGCCCGTCGGAAGCAGCCCCCCCCCCCCCGTCGCTATTTAGCCATTTTCTAGTAGTGTAACCTGAGGACCCCAACCAAAAATGTGACTTTTTAGTTTTTCAACTATTTTTGTCTATTTTATTTTTTATTTTTTCTTGGCTTTTTATGATATTTCCCAAGTCCTTGGGTCATTCTTTCATCGTTTGTTCATCCAATTCGATCGTTTAAGTCCGTTTGAATATTTGGAAAATTCAGCCATAACACGATACAATGTTATTTTAGAAGAAAGGCAAAGCTAAAGGACAATCCAACCACCTCTCTTAATGGAGCTTAATTGTTGAAGTAATGCTTAATTTTCCATTCATAAATATACAAAAATACTGGTACAAATCAATGCATACACGATTCTCAAATTTTAGATCATTAATGTCGTATTGTATGCATGAAAAAACAATACTACAATTTTGATAAAGGTGTAAAGTGTAACACCCCTAATTTTTAATAACATTATTCAGGAGATTTAATTATATAAATTAAATAGAATAATATAAATAATTAAAGTGATAAGGTGATTGAGATTTGAAAATAAAATTAAGGGTCGTGCTTAATTGTTAAAATGGGCTTAAGAATGGCTTATAGGCTAATTAATTTATACAAGGGCATATTGGGAAATAGCCTCACCATATTACCATAACCCTTATATATATATATCCACGGCTTTACCATCCATTCACGTTCATTTTCATTTTTCACCAAAACGTAAACAAAAGAGAAGAATAGCCGGCCATTGCTAAGGAAGAAAAGAGGAGAAAATTAAATCAAAGCTGGGGATTTAAGCAAGGGGATTAATCCCAATCAAATCTCAAATTCCTTATCTTAATCAAGGTGAATAATAATCTATATCATTTCTATTTTGTTTTTATGATCATTTGTTTTCGGGTTTAAGATTAAATCCATTTTTATGATGATTTGCATAATGATATGCTTGAATCATAACACGTTTGATTTAAACAAGATTGTTTAAATATGATTTTATGCGGTTTTAAGGGTAAAACCGATTAAAATTAATTTCGAAAGTCATGAGAAAATTTTATGTCAAGTAAAGCATGATTTTGAAGTTGGGTTTTAATTTTCATAATTTTCCAAGTTATGGAGAATTTATTATGAGTTTTCAAAGGAATATATGGTTAATTGGGTTTAGAAATTTATTTCGGAAATTATATTGAGGATTTGGATCAAAAATTTAGATATGTTAGATAACATATTAAAAGTGAATTTCTGTGATTTTTGGAGATTTTTCCTAAGTGATTTACCATGAGAATTAAATTAGTTTGAAACGATGACCTAAATGATTCAATTGTTTTGTTTAATGTAAAGGCTTATTTGTTAAATTAATCTTGCTTTAGATCTGAAATGATGAGGTAGTTATTTTCTAAAAGAATTTGAAAAGTTGAGGCAACCAATCACATGTTTACAAGTAGGCAAGTTGGTTAGAAAGTATTTGCTTTAATTGGCATTAAATCAGTTTTTACCCAGAAAAGTGGGTTCCGCCTCTTTCAGAAGCACCTTTCGACTCATAGCTTCCGCCTTCAATCAAATCGAAACCTACCAGGTCGAAACCCAGAAAACCGAAACCAATACACAAGGTATCAACATTGGTACGTAATGGATTGGAGAAAGGCGGAAGGCATGGTGTCGAAACATAACTTCCGATGGGAATGAAACATTTGTTTTGTTTTCTAAAGAAATGCGCTTTCCTGTTTTACTAAATGCTTTCGAAGGTGTCGAAATATATGCTTTTGAAGGGGCCTTTTGAATAGCTTTCGAAAGGGGGTTGCCGCCTTATTGTTTAAAGTATAGCTTTCGAATAAGTTATTTAGTTTCCAAACTAATGATTTCAAAAGGGGTAGTTTCGACCTAGCCGAAACTCTTCTGCCGTCCTTATGCCTTTCGAAGGAATTAAAGATATCAATGCTTTCGAAAGGAAACCTTTTTTGTAAATATGAGTCACTTCCTTAAGTTTTCGAAAGGGGTTAATGGTTTCGATGGAAATGGCTTCGATAGGGGTTTCGAAGCTAATTTTCAAGTGTTTTACGTAATTGATTTATGCTTTCGAAAGGATGGTTCTGAAGCCATCAAGTTTTTTCCCAGACACTCTTATATGATAAATAATGGTTTCGAAAGGGATACTTTCGTTTATGTTCACATTGACCGAAAAGATATTTTAAGGAATAACCCAATGGTTTCAAAAGGGGTACTTTCAAATGGTTTCGAAGCTAAGCTTCTATGGTTGAATGGTAATACTTTAATACATTCGAAAGGTTTCTAAAGAAAGGGTTTAAAGTGATTCGAAAGGCAGGTGCCTAGAGTTTTGAAAAGAAGATTTTAATGCTTTCGAAAGGAAGTTTTTCAATGGTTTCGAAAGTAATGATTAAAGGTTTTGAAAGACTTAGTTTTCAAAACAAGTAACCTAATCTCATTTTAAAGGAAAACGATGGCATAATAAAAGAGTTTTGAAATGATTTTAAATATGGAGTTTTGAAGAAGTTTCCTTGATTAATAGGTTAAAGGGATTAACCAAGTTTTATATAAAATGATTTCGAGGATATTAAACCACAGGTGTTGGTATTATTATGTTATTATGTTTACTTCTTCATATATATATATATATATTCACATTGTAATGGACCCATAACTGTATTTTGGGAAGAAAGGGCAGAATAACTAGCTAGGTTGATCCAGTAGTGAATATAATTAATTCCTGAATGAGTGGAATTGCATCCAGGAGGTCAGATAGACTAGAATGTAGGATGCCAGAATATTGACTAAATATTGAAGTTGTCAGATAGACAGGTTCATAGTAAACTCATGAAAACTATGTTTAAGAAAAGTTATTGGCAAGGACCAATAGGCTTGTAGTGAACCCATGAAAACTATATCTGATTAAGTTATTGACAGATGTCAATAGGTTCCTAATCAACCCATGAAAACTAGGATAAGAGGGAAGTTATTGGAGATACCAATAGGTTCAGAGAGACCCATGAAACAAAGAAGTTATTGGCAGGGGACAATAGGTTCTTAGTGATCCTATGAAAACTATGAAACTAGACAGTGAGTCCGTAAGTGTTAAATAGGTTCTTAGTCAGCCCATGAAAACTAATAGGTTGATAGTGACCCTAGAAACTATAACTGAGACAGATAGTCAGAATGAATGGGGGTGGGTAATCCAGAATTGATTTACTTGTTTTCATATCATCATATTATTTTGAAATGTTATATTTTAACCGTTGTGGATGCTGGAGCATGGTATATGGTTTTATAAAGCTTTAGGATACTAGTGAGGAGAAAACCCGTTCCGCTAAGCGGTGTGGTCTTACTAGATATCTAAACGGTTGTAGATTATTATTCATACTAGGCTTTATGTCTGACTCAAAGTTTATGTTTTCCCCTTAAACTCTCGGGTGCTCAATTGATTTTGAGTAGTTTGAGAGTTGAGGTTTTCAGGTACCACTTTAGACGAATAAGCTTCTGGGAACATGCATGAGGCATGATAGCTATTTAGAGTTCACTTTTATTTTGATTCTGCTGTGTTGTTGTTGTAAAGGCAAAGTTGTTCAATTGCTTATATATATACTCTGATCATCTAAGGGGGCATCTTCATATGTCGCCCTTGGCTTATGTTGTAATAAGTATATTTTCTTTGAACGTGGTTCCCATATTGGGATTATGTAATGAATTGAATTGCTTTGAAATGGAATGAGAAAGTTGTTTGTTGAGTTTTAAAATTTTCTAAATCCATGTGTTTTTGTTATATCAATGTATCTAACATTGCCGTATTTGGTCGCCGATGATTAATAACTATGGATGACTGCAGTATCTGTAGCTGTTAGTTTTGGGCCTCCAAGTAGGGGATGTTACAATTTGATATCAGAGCATAGGTTTATGAAACTTAAAAGAAATTTAAACCTAAATGATTTTCAAACATAATCCAATGAATCAGAAAATAAGACCGGGGTTTGGGTTAACGCTATAGTAATGTACTTGTATTTGGTATATATATATATATAAGTACGTATTTTTCGCTCTCTTAGACCGTTCTTCTGTATCTTACTAAGACTCGTATGCAGATTTACAAGAAAGAAGACATGGAGGCAAGAAACGGAAGAGGAAATCTCGGTGGAGGAAGCACCACAACTAACGAAAATTTCCAACCCACCAGAAGAAACCCAGATCGACAGGCTAATGCTAACCAAAATGTTGATGCCAATGTGGGTGCTGGAAATCCACCAGTGGATATGGAGGCGATGTATCAGTTCTTCGTCAATATGATGCAAGCTAGAGCAGCTGCTGGAGTTGCTGGGAATGTTAGAGGAGCTACTCATTGGCTCCAGTTGAAAATAATTATGCCAGGCTAGCAGGGATTACACCAGTCTTGGTGGTAAACCGTTTATGGGAATAGAGGATTATATAGGAGTTGAGGGTTGGTTGTTGCATTGCAAGAGAATCTTTGATGATTTGGGTTTGGATGATGTGCAGAAGAGGAGGCTGGCCTCTAGGCAGTTGCAAGGGACATCGCTTCATTGGTGGAATAGTGTTACAGCCAGAGTTCCGGAGGCGGAGTTGACTTGGGCAGATTTTAGAGGGAGATTTGAACAAAGGTTTTTATCTGAAGTTGCTAAGTCAGCATTGTTGAGAAAGTTTATGAATTTGGTGCAGAGAGAATGTTGGTAATCGAGTATGCTACTAAGTTTGATGGGTTGTCCCGATATGGACATGCTACTATAGATACCGACATTAGAAGAAATGAGAGGTTCATTCGGGGATTGAGACCTGAGCTTGCTAGGGGACCCTGACACATATTTGTGATCCTTGTAATGTAGTTATAGAGATGACAATTGTAACATCCCTAAATTTTGATAACATTATTCAGAAGATTTAATTAAATAAATTAAATAGAATAATGATGATGAGGGGATTGATATTTGAATAAATTATATGATGGGTCGTGCTTAATATAAGATTTAATGGGCTTTAAATTGGTTTATAAGATAATTAAACTACACATGGGCATATTAGTAAAATAGCCTCTTTATTTTACATGGCAATACATTTCTCACTATTGTCCATTCACGTTCATTTTTCTCAAATCAAAAATAAAACGCAAAAAACCCTAGAATAGCCGGCCATTAACAAGGAGGAAAAGAGGAATTTCAATCTAAAAGCTAAGGATCAAATCTAGGAAGGATTAATCAACAACAAATCTCAAATTCCTTATCAAGCTTAAGGTGAATAATAATTTTATTCCATCTCTTTTTATTTCTATAATCCTACGATTTCGGATTTAAGTGTTTATTTCATTTCTATGATAATTTGGGATGACGATATGCTAAAGTTATGGATTGTTTGATTCAAACAATTTAATTATATGCAAAATTTGTACAGTTTTAGGGTCAAAACCGTGGTTTATTGATTTTAAAATGCTATGGAAAATTTTTATGTCAAGTAAAACATGGTTTTGGAGATGGGTTCTAATTTTCGGAATTTTCTAAGCTATGAAAATTTTATTATGAATTTTTGTTTTGATGGTAAATTTGAAGTATTTGGGTTAAAAATTTATTTTGAATATTCTTGGAAGAATTTGGGTCTAAATTTTTAATATGTTTGATTATATGACGAAATTGATTTTTTGTGATTTTTAGGGATTTTTCCCAGTTAATTTATTTTGGAAAATAAATTATTGTTAAAGGACTTTTCTGTAAATATTGGTTTTGTCATATGGAAGGGTTTAACGTTATAAAGCTTTGATTTAGATCTAATTAATGCAGTAGTTTTTACTTGTAAAGTATTTGAAAAGTTTTAAAGTAGCCAATCAAGATGTTACAACTGGCAGGTTAGTTATAAAGCAATTGCCATGTTTAGCTATAAATCAGCATTTAAGGAAAAAGGTGGTTCCGCCTATTTCGGAGGCACCTTTCGGCCCTTTCCCTCTGCACCATCTCAGTGAAACCATCCCTGTTGAAACCCACATAGTCGGAACCAAGGCACATGGTATTAATGGAATTTGTACGAAGTATGTTGGTAAGTAGGGGAAGGTAGGGTGTCGAAAGCTATGCTTTCGTCAGAGTCGAAACCAAGGTTCTATTTTAAAGAGATGAACGTCTGCCTAGTTATTGAAGGGCTTTCAACTGAGTCGATACCCTATAGACTCGAAACCTTTGTTTGTTTTCTAAAGTTAATTCCTGCCTTGTTTTACTTAAAGTTTTCAACATAGTCAAAAGCTATGCTTCGAAAGGGACCTTTATAAATAGCTTTCGAAGGGGAACCTTTTCTTTAAATAAGATGCTTTTGAAAGGGTAGGTTCTGACCTAGTCGAAACCTAGCCTCTATTTTCCTTTCGAAGTATTGAGGACATCAATACCTTTGAAAAGTTATCCTTGTTTTTACCTAGGTTATGTCGCTGCCTAATTGCTTTCGAAAGGGGTTGAGGGTTTCGAAGGTGATGGAGTCGAAAGGGGTTTTGACTCTATCCTTCAAAGTTTTAATTTTAAAGGTCTTTGCTTTCGAACTAGATGTTTCTGACACCATCAACTTTTCCCCAAATTTATTTTTGTTGGTTTCGAAAGAGATACTTTTGTATATAACCATTTTGACCCAAATGATGTTTTTAAAGAGTAAACCCAATGCTTTCGAAAGGGTACTTCAATTGTTTCGAAGCTATGTTTTAAAGAATGTTTCTTGATACCATCGAAAGGTATCTTTGGTTTCGAAAGATATATACTTAGAGTTTTGAAAAAGAGGTTTCTATGCTTTCGAAGGAGGTCATCCAGTGGTTTCAAAAGTGATGTTTTAAAGTTTCAAAACGAATAACCCATTCTCATTTTTAAAGGAAAAACCATGGCATAAATAAAGATTTTAGAAATGTTATTCACATTGTTATTAACCCATAACTGTATTTTAGGAAAGGGCAGAATAACCAGCTAGGTTGACCCAGTAGTGAATATAACTTAACAGATGTTAAAATATTAATTAAAGATATTGGCAAGGGCCAATAGGTTTACAGTAAGCCTATGAAAACTGTATGATATTGGGAGGGACCAATAGGTTCATAGTCAGCCCATGAAAACTATGATTGGATACTAGCAGGGGCCAGTAGGTTTGTAGTTAGCCCATGAAAACTATATCCCGATTAAGATATTGACAGTCACTCAATAGGTTCCTAGTTAGCCCATGAAAACTAGGAGAAAAGATAAGATATTGGAGTTACCAATAGGTTCTTAGTGATCCCATGAAAACTAAGTAATTAGATAGATAGTCCATAAACATTTAACAAGTTAATAGTAAACCTAGAAACTATAATTGAGACAGATAGTCAGAATGAATGGGGATGGGTAATCCAAAACTGATTTATTTGTGTTGCATATCACCATATTGTTTTGAAATACTATGTTTTAACCATTGTGGATGTAGAAGCACGGTATATAGTTTTATAAATGTTTTAGGATACTAGTGAGGGGAAAACCCGTTCCGCTAAGCGGCGTTATCTCACTAGATCTAAATGGTTTGAGATGGTAAATTATTATTCATACCAGGCTTTATGTCTGACTCGAAGTTTTTGTTTTCCCCTTAAACTCTCGGGTACTCGATTAATTTTGAGTAGGTTGAGAGTTAAGGTTTCCAGGTGTTCTTTTAGACGAATAAGGCTTCCGAGGACGTGCAGGAGGCAAGCTTGTTATTAAAGTGCATTTATTTCCACTGTGTGTTTTGTTTGTAAAGGCAAATTATTTTCTTGCCTATCTATATACTTTAATCTACCAAGGGGGCATCTTTATATGTCACTCTTGGCGTATTTTATAATAATTATATGTTATCTGAACGTGGTCAGCAAATTGGGACTATGTAATCAATTTGGAATATTTTGAAATAGAATGTGGAATTTGTTTGCTGTTTAATTTTTTCCATATTCTTGTATTTCTGTGTATCAATGTATCTAATGTCTCTGTATTTGGTGGTCGAGGATTAATATCTACGGATGACTACAGCATCTGTAGCCTTTATTTTTGGGCCTTCAAGTAAGGGGATGTTACAGCAATCTGGCATGAAGGATGCTTGCTATTTGTGCTAGAGAAAAGCCGGTTGAAACCCAGGGTTCTCAGGGAAAGAAATGGAAGTTCTTTAAGAAGAAGGGAGCCTAAAAGGAAGAGGTTGCCAAGAAGGTAAAGACTGATTTAGTTTGCTTCAAGTGTGACAAGAAGGTTCATTATGCTCATAAGTGCCGGTCAGGCGAGGGAAAGAAGGCTGTAGAAGCATGTGCTTCAATTGAGACCAGGTTGGGCATTATAAGAACCAGTGTCTAGAACCAGTTAGGGCAGATAAGGGAAAGGTTTTTGTTGTTGGACCATCATTTGCTAGGCCAACTGTAGCTAAAAAAGGGAAGACTGTGATGGAAGGCACGTTTTTAATTCAGATTATACCAGTTAGGATACTATTTGATACCGGTGCATCACATTCATTTATATCTCAGAATTTGGTTGATAGGTTATGCTTAAAACCCACATACCTTGGTACTTCCTTAAGGGTTGTGAATCCAATAGGATGGTATGCAACTCTAGGGATGAGATATGACCAGTTAGAACTAGACTTGTTTGGTAATAAGTTTGCATGCAGTCTGTATGTTTTCAATTTCGTAGATTTTGGAATCATATTGGATATGGATTGGTTGAGTAAGTACGAGGCTATGATATTTTTCCAGGATGGGGAGATATCACTAAGACATCCTGATAGTCATAACCGAATCATATTCTCAGTGGAGGATTCTGACCGGAGTAGTTGTTCTTTGTTAAGTGCTATGGAAGTGGGAGAAGAGTTAAGTCAGGTTCGAGTAGCAAGGGATTTTGCAGATGTCTTTGAGCCGGTTATGGGAATACCACCGAAACGAGCTGTTGAGTTTCGGATAGATCTTGTGCCAGGAGTTGAACCTGTAAGTAGATCACCTAGCAGGATGGCACCGACCGAGATGAAGGAATTGAAGGTGCGTCTAGTGGATCTAGAAGGAAGAAATTTTATTAGACCAAGCAGTTTGCCTTGAGGAGCGGCCGCGGTATTCGTAAAGAAACCAGATGGGTCATTAAGGATGTGTATCGACTATCAAAAGTTGAACGAGAGGACGATTAAGAATAAGTATCCTTTATCGAGAATTGATGATCTATTTGATCAGTTGTGTGGAGCCAGAGTGTTTTCCCAGTTAGATTTGGCAACAGGTTTCCATCAATAAAGAGTGGCAAAGGATAGTATTCCTTTGACAGCATTTCGGACTAGGTATGGTTTGTATGAGTGGTTAGTAATGGCATTCGGGTTAACGAATGCACCTGCTTTCTTTGTGGATCTGATGAACCGAGTTTTTCGAGAGTATTTGGATAGGTTCGTGTTGGTGTTTATAGATGACATTTTAGTATACTCTAAGGATGAAAAGGAGCATGAAGATCATCTTAGAGTGGTGCTTGAGACGCTAATGCAACATCAGCTAAAAGCAAAGTTTTTTAAGTGTCATTTTTGGAAGAAAGAAGTTAAGTTTCTTGGTTATGTGGTTTCGGAGAAGGGCTTGTCAGTCGATCCAAATAAGATCGAAGTTGTTAATAATTGGAAGAGACCAGAGATGGTGATTGAGATTAGAAGTTTTCTTGTACTTGCTGGCTATTACCAGAGATTCATCAAGGATTTCTCGCAGATAGCAGCGCCTTTGACTAAGCTAACCAGGAAGGATGTGAAGTTTGTCTGGTCTGACAAATATGAGGAAGCATTCCATAAGTTAAAGAATTTGTTGACCAATGCACCTGTATTGGTAGTTCCAGATGGAAACCAAGGTTTGGTCATGTATACCGATGCATGTGGGACTGGATTAGGAACAGTGTTGATGCAAAAGGGTAAAGTGATTGCCTACGCTTCACGACAGCTTAGACCACATGAAGTGAGATGCCCTACTCATGATTTGGAGTTGGCTGTTTTGATCTTCTTATTGAAGATTTGGAGGCATTATCTCTTAGGGTAAAGGTTTGAGCTATACACAGATCATAAGCCTTTAAGGTACTTATTCTCTCAGAAGGGGCTGAATATGAGATAGCAGAGGTGACTGGAGTTTTTGGCTGCTTATGATTTTGGTATAGAGTATACTCCTAGAAAAGGAAATAAAGTAGTGGATGCTCTTAGCAGAAGACATCGGAATGTTGTGTTAGCTATGTTGGCAGAATGGAAAGATTTAGAAGCTTTGACTATTTTTAGTGTGCAGTTAAGATCAACTGCTAGTTCTAGTCAGAGTATCGTCATGTTGTCCTATTTATAAGTTCGACCAGTATTGGTCGAAAGGATTGCTTCTAAGCAGATGGAGGATCCAGTGTTAGCCGAGAGGATTAGAAGGCTTGAGGTTGGAACTGAGATCGATGATCTAAAAGGTTTTAGCCTTGACAGAGGGGGAGGTTGAGAAAGAAGGGATGGTTTTGTGTTCCAAATGTTGAGGACGTAAGGAAAGAAGTTCTTGGAGAATGTCATCGATCCAAGTTTACGATTAATCCTGTAGGGACCAAGATGTGTCAAGATACGAAGATGAGCTTCTATTGGGAAGGCATGAAGAGGGATGTTGGCTTATGGGTTAGGCTGTGCGCAAACTGTCAACAAGTGAAAGCTGTGTTAGTCCATAGGATAGTGGTTTTGATGACAACAACTATAGAAGTGTTATAAAATATATATGTGCAGGAAATCTATATGCAGGTATCAACAAAAGAAGACTGTACAGTAAAGAAGACAAAATTGATGAAGACAAAGATCAAGAGTTCAAGATTGAAGACTCATGAGATTCAAGATATTCAAGAGTTCAAGACAAATAATATAGTTAGGTTAGATATTTGTTAAAACTCCTTGAAAGCACTATCATTCTTTTTTATCCAATTTACTCGTGGAATGGAATCCACTTCGTTGGATGGAACCCTAGTGAGATGGAACTCACGAAATATCTAGTGAAACGGATAGTAGCCCTATTTTGTTATCCACTAATTTTGATTCAAAATGATTTTCAAAATTATCTCTTGTTTTATAAAATGATTTTCAAATATTCCTTTTCAAAAGAAAAACCTTCGTTCACATTTCCAAAAATGTTTTAGCCTCAAAATCATATTTATCATTTTGTTATATTTTGATTTCAAAATTGTCCTTGATATTTTAGCCTCAAAATCTATTTTAATATTATATTTACTTTAGTTTATTTACTTTGATTTTAAATATATTTTAGTATATATACATATATACATTCATAAGTATTTCTACTTCTAAATACCTTCTACAAATACATAGAGTCCATTTGAATAAAGTTGCATATGTTTTAAATCATCATTTTCAAAGTAAAGCAAATCATCACTTTTTACTAGACCATGTCGACATCCTATTTACTCGTCATGTCGACATGCTTCCCGTTATAGCAAAGGTTGTTTTCAAAAGAAGTGTCTATTCGCTTAAACCTCTTCGAATGGACACATCCATTCATTCTCTATAAATAGAGACTGTTATGGACGTTTTCCAGTAACTACTTTCATTAGTTTCTCTCCTCTTTATTCTCTTATCTTATTTTCTAATCATCCTATCCATATTCTGCCGAAATCTTAAGTGAATCAAACCAGAATATCTCTAGTTTGATTCTCTGCCACTCTCTTCAAAGAATCTCAGTGCTTATCAGAGTTATAGATACATTTGTACTCAAAGAAACTTGTGTAGGGTTATACAGGTGTGATCGTGTCCTTGGAAATCGATCGGGTGAACTTGTGTCCTGTGAATCAAGTGGTTCTACCCAGAGACCTGAGAATCTGGAGGGTGTACCTCGTTGCCTTGGAATCGAGGGATTGTAATCTAGATTATTATTGAATAGAAAGCCGTACGAGTTGTGCGGGACTGGATGTAGGGTAGCACCGAACCAGTATAAAATTCCTGGTGTGTTCTTTCCTTTACTTGCTTTTTATTTATATTTGCATCTGTTTGTGATTCTGTGATTTGATCTGTGATTGTGTATTTGCATTAAGTTAGTTAAATCAATTTAAATCAAAGAAGTTTTAAAGAAATCCTTCAAACACTATTCACCCCCCCTCTAGTGTTAAATAGCCTTAAGATCATCTTCCGCGTCCCTGTCATTTGGTATCAGAGCAAGTTTTTCAAAGTATTCATAACCTGATTTTTGAAAAGTAACAATGGCTACCAACACTGGTATTTCTAGTTCATTTGTAGAGGGTCAGTCCACTGCCAGACCACCACTTTTCAATGACAGTAACTATGCATATTGGGCATGTAGAATGAAGATATATTTACAATCCATTAGTTTAGAAACATGGAATATGACACAAACTGAATACACTGAGCCCACAACTGATTTTGCTCAATGGACGACCGTTCAAAGAGAAGTGGCTCAAAATAATTCAAAAGCCATGAATATTTTATTTTGTACACTAGATAGAAATGAATTTAATAGGGTATCTGTTTGTAAAACTGCATATGAAATCTGGAAAACTCTGCAAGTCACTCATGAAGGAACAAGCAAAGTTAAACAGACCAAAATTTCTATTCTTACTAATCAATTTCAATTATTTAAGATGTTGCCTAGTGAATCTATTCCAGATATGTATAGTCGTTTTCAGGATATTGTTCATTCACTAGTATCTCTGGGAAAAGCAATCTCCGAAGAAGATCAAGTCAGGAAAATTCTGAATTCACTCACTCCAGAATGGGATTTGAAGACACTGGCGATTGAAGAAGCAAATAACATCAGTACCTTGAAGATTGATGAATTAATTGGAAATCTGATGTCATATGAAGTTCAAATTCAGGGAAGAAGGGAAAATAAGTCATCAGAAAAAAAGTCCATTGCCTTCAATGCACTAACTGGTGAATCAGACTCTAGTGATGATGATGAAGAAATAGCCTTCATGACAAGAAACTTTCGAAAATTCTTGAAGTATAGACAAATGAATAATCACAAGAGAAAAAGTTTTGGAAATAACACTGAATCACTCAACAACATCAAATGCTTCAATTGCAATGAGTTTGGTCATTATCAAAGAGACTGTCCGCATCAAGAAAAGCAAACTCCTCAATCAAACAAAGAATATTCAAAGAAAAGAAAGAAAGCATTTGCAGCAACACTGGATGATTCAGACACGTCCTTAAGTGATGATGAACAAAAAACAGAATTGGCAAATATGTGTTTTATGACAACTCAGAATTCAGATAATCAGGATGATATGGAACTCAAACAAGGTACACGTTTACTATTTTAATTGGTTGAAAATTGGTTGCTTAGAATAGTTTATTAATTAAGTATATAATTGATTTTATTAACTTAAATTTTTTTAAAATATCTTTTAAAAATTTATAAAATATTATTTTTATATATTTTCTGTATAATATATTTTCAAAATATATTCAGACAATAATTATAATATATATAAGTATATATATATATAAATCTTGTACATGCTTGAAATCATTTTTGCAAAATCTGATGTGCATGTCGACATGGCACTTATTGGTAATGTCGACATACCTGTAGCAAATCAGATTTCTAAATTTGAATTCAAAATTCAAATTTCCCTCCACCTTTTCACTAACTCCTATGTTCTGAATAGTTATGACTCTTTGACCAGAGAATCCACCTATTCAACCTCTTTATATCTATCTTCTATCAACACTTATCTCCATCTTCAATTCAAATTCAAAACAACTTTTATCTTCAAACACTCTTATCTCTTCAAAAATGGCATCCACTAGCAACGTAGCCGGAATGAGGCTGTCAAAAGCCACCAAAGATCATCTCTACAATAATAGAGATGCCATACTTGCATACATTAATTATGCAACTTATGGAAAAGTTCATTCGGGTAGTTTTGCTATTTTTAATGACTTCGCTTCTTATGAAATTGATGCTCTCTTTCAAAACAATGGTATTTTAAGCCTGGTTGACAATAACCAAAATTATTTTGTTTGCTATCCAAACCTTGTCAAAATGTTTTATGCAAATTTAAATCGTGGTTTTTATAATGGAAGGGATGATGAAGTGTGGAGTAGTGTCAAGGGGACACAAATTGTTTTGGATACCGATGTTTTAGGAACCATACTTGAGTGTAAAAGTACCGATTCCAATCTTTCTTCTTTTGAAATCGAGGAAACCGATCGTGAAACTTTTCACAATATTTTTGAGGAAGAAATGGATTTCAAAAACAAATTTTTTCGACCAAAAGCTCGTATTGTTAATCTTCTCCTTCAACGCACTATTACTCCGAGATCGGGAAATTACAATAACCCGACTCAAAAAGTGTGTAAGGCTCTTTTTGCAATTTTTGGAAATTATGATATTAATTGGGCACAAGTTATCTTGGATGAATTTCGACACAAAAACTTGGATTCGGGAGAGAATGCATTATATCATGGAATATACCTCACTAGAATTTTTAATTACTTTGGAGTGGATATGAGAGGTGAAGAATTCTTTCCACGAAAGGTTTTTAATCATTCCAATATTTCACTTATGAAAATTCCGCACGTGTTTCAACCATACGAAACACTAACGGAAAAAGAAGCACGATTGGGGTATGAGGAAATGCAAGAAGATGAGGAGGAAGAAGAAGAAGAGGAAGAGGAGGAAGAAGAAGGTGAGGAAGAAGAAGAAGAGGAAGAAAGTGAAGAAACTTCCTTAGAGAGTATTGATTTTCCCACACGACCATCAAACAAGACTCTCCTTCACAATCAACGAGTGATTGTGAAAAATCAAAAGGCTCTCAAACACTCCGTAAACAAAAAATTGGACAAAATGTCCAATACTATGAACAAGTTCTTCTCCAAAGTCAACAAGAAGCTCAATATCTCATCATCTTCATCCTCATCTACTAGTTTCTAGAGTTTACTCTTTGTATATCAATGAAATTTGGTATATTGAAAGTTGTATCTTTATGTTTCTTTATGAAATTCATGTACTTCTCCGTTCTAGTATGAAATGAAGCTTATTCTCTGTTTATCTTACTGTTACTCTTATTTATATCAAGTAATATATATGTAAATCATATGTATATACACTGAAAATTCAAAAATAAGATGTGCAAAATCTGCTATGTATGTCGACATACTGTATAGAGGTCATGTCAACATATACTGGTAATATTCTGAATGGACATTTCAATTTGAAATTCAAAATAACTCCTTATGTCTATTCATTTCAAACGACTTTCCTGTCTATTTAAGTCCTATTTTCTTCCAGAAAACTTCTCATAACTTCTCTCTACTCTTATCTACTTATTTCCTTCTTACTTATCGTCAAAATGGCTTCATTCTCTTCAAATCTAAGTGATAATCTTGAAGAGACTCTCAAATCCTTCAAAGACATTCTTACTTTTATTCTACGAAATCAGAGGCACTTAGAACTGAGTCAAATGCAGATGATAAAGGAACAAGAAAGGCATTTCGATGCACTACGATGGATGATCTCCGCTCTCAACAAAGAGGATCTCCAAGTAAATCCACCGAAGACATTGCTCCAGGACGATGAAGATTGGGAAGTAATCAAAGCGGATCCCATCTTTGGAAAAGAGGGATGGGTTGAAGTTCCACGTAACATTTAACTTGTTTGATTTGGTTTAAAATTGATTTGATTTGAAATACTTGATTTGGTTTTTAACATGGTTGATTTATGCTAACTTACTATATTGATTATGTAATAAGACATAAATAGGTGTGCTTATGTTTGATTGATTTGTCTACTTATTGTATGCATTTTCTTTTCATTTAACAATTATGTATATAGTGATATGAATAAAATAATCTATGGTTACACTTATTATTCTCATTCTTATATTACTCATATATATCATTCTGAGTATACAATATTTAGCATTGTTATATCTAGTTTTAGTATTATTAATGATAACACTATCATTAATATCATAGATTTAGGGGGAGTTAGTGTCATATTTTTTGTTGATGACAAAGGGGGAGAAGTATAAAATAGGTTAGTTAGGCATAGATTAAGGGGGAGTTATTAGATTTAGGGGGAGTTATAAGGAGAATATAAATATTTTATAAACAAAGGTTGTCATCATCAAAAAGGGGGAGAATATTAGTCCATAGGATAGTGGTTTTGATGACAACAACTATAGAAGTGTTATAAAATATATATGTGCAGGAAATCTATATGCAGGTATCAACAAAAGAAGACTGTACAGTAAAGAAGACAAAATTGATGAAGACAAAGATCAAGAGTTCAAGATTGAAGACTCATGAGATTCAAGATATTCAAGAGTTCAAGACAAATAATATAGTTAGGTTAGATATTTGTTAAAACTCCTTGAAAGCACTATCATTCTTTTTTATCCAATTTACTCGTGGAATGGAATCCACTTCGTTGGATGGAACCCTAGTGAGATGGAACTCACGAAATATCTAGTGAAACGGATAGTAGCCCTATTTTGTTATCCACTAATTTTGATTCAAAATGATTTTCAAAATTATCTCTTGTTTTATAAAATGATTTTCAAATATTCCTTTTCAAAAGAAAAACCTTCGTTCACATTTCCAAAAATGTTTTAGCCTCAAAATCATATTTATCATTTTGTTATATTTTGATTTCAAAATTGTCCTTGGTATTTTAGCCTCAAAATCTATTTTAATATTATATTTACTTTAGTTTATTTACTTTGATTTTAAATATATTTTAGTATATATACATATATACATTCATAAGTATTTCTACTTCTAAATACCTTCTACAAATACATAGAGTCCATTTGAATAAAGTTGCATATGTTTTAAATCATCATTTTCAAAGTAAAGCAAATCATCACTTTTTACTAGACCATGTCGACATCCTATTTACTCGTCATGTCGACATGCTTCCCGTTATAGCAAAGGTTGTTTTCAAAAGAAGTGTCTATTCGCTTAAACCTCTTCGAATGGACACATCCATTCATTCTCTATAAATAGAGACTGTTATGGACGTTTTCCAGTAACTACTTTCATTAGTTTCTCTCCTCTTTATTCTCTTATCTTATTTTCTAATCATCCTATCCATATTCTGCCGAAATCTTAAGTGAATCAAACCAGAATATCTCTAGTTTGATTCTCTGCCACTCTCTTCAAAGAATCTCAGTGCTTATCAGAGTTATAGATACATTTGTACTCAAAGAAACTTGTGTAGGGTTATAAAGGTGTGATCGTGTCCTTGGAAATCGATCGGGTGAACTTGTGTCCTGTGAATCAAGTGGTTCTACCCAGAGACCTGAGAATCTGGAGGGTGTACCTCGTTGCCTTGGAATCGAGGGATTGTAATCTAGATTATTATTGAATAGAAAGCCGTACGAGTTGTGCGAGACTGGATGTAGGGTAGCACCGAACCAGTATAAAATTCCTGGTGTGTTCTTTCCTTTACTTGCTTTTTATTTATATTTGCATCTGTTTTTGATTCTGTGATTTGATCTGTGATTGTGTATTTGCATTAAGTTAGTTAAATCAATTTAAATCAAAGAAGTTTTAAAGAAATCCTTAAAACACTATTCACCCCCCCTCTAGTGTTAAATAGCCTTAAGATCATCTTCCGCGTCCCTGTCAAGCTGAACATCAGAGGCCAAGTGGATTGCTTCAATCTTTAGAGATTCTAGTTTGGAAATGGGATTCAATATCCATGGATTTTATAGAAAGGTTGCCAAGGTCAAATAAGGGAAATGAAAGTATACGGGGTCATAGTGGACAGATTGACCAAGAGTGCCTATTTCATTCCAGTTAAGTCAACCCGGACGGCACCTATTCTAGCTAAGTTGTTCATGAAGAACATAGTTAGACTACATGGGATTCCTAGTAGTATAGTCAATGACAAAGATGATTTGTTTACTAGCGAATTCTGGAAGAGTCTACATGATGTATTAGGTACTAAGCTCAAGATGAGTACTGCATATCACCCTCAAACGGATGGGCAGACAGAGAGAGTCAATAAGGTACTCGAGGATTTATTGAGAGCTTGTGTATTGGACTTTGGTGGATCTTGGGAAGATCACCTACCTTTGGTTGAGTTTTCCTATAATAAAAGTTATCTGACTAGTATAGGAATGGCGCCTTTTGAAGCTTTGTATGGAAGGCCATGCAAATCACCAGCTTGTTGGTTAGAGACTGGAGACAGATTAGTCTTAGGTCCAGATCTGGTTAGAGAGGAGACAGAGAAGATTGAGTTGATCCGAGAAAGAATGAAAGAAGCTCAGTCCAGGCAGAAAAGTTACGCAGATAAGAGGCGTAAAGACCTAGAATTCTCGGTTGGGGATAAGGTTTTCATTAAAGTATCATCGATGAAGAGTGTGGTACGATTTGGAAAGTCAGGGAAGCTGACACCAAGATATATTGGTCGATTCCAGATTACAGAGAGGAATGGAAAGCTCGTATACAGAGTAGAGTTGTCAAGCAGCATGGCAGGTGTCCATAATGTGTTTCATGTGTCTCATCTTCGTAAGTATGTGCATGATCCAAAGACTACTATTCCTCCGACAAGGTTGGAAGATTTGATAGTAGAGCCTAATTTGACTTTTGTTAGACAGACATAAGACAAGATTAGAGATACTTATCCTGATCTGCTTTGAGGGTATGTCTATATTATCTTTATATAGATAGTTGCTAGTCAGGTAGGCTAGTATGATTGTTAGGAATAGTTATAGATGATTGCTATGTTTAGTATTTAGTCATTACTGAATTTCGAGTACGAAATTCTTTAAGGATGGGAGCATGTAACACTCCTAATTTCTAATAACATTATTCATGAGATTTAATTAGATAAATTAAATAGAATAATGTAAATAATAGAGTGATAATGGGATTGAGATTTGAAAATAAAATTAAGGGTCGTGCTTAATTGTTTAAATGAGCTTAAGAATGGCTTATAGGCTATTTAATTTATATAAGGGCATATTGGGAAATAGCCGCACCTTATTATCATAACCCTTATATATCCATGGCTTTACCATCCATTCACATTCATTTTCATTTTTCACTAAAATGTAAACAAAAGAGAAGAATAGCCGGCCATTGTTAAGGAAGAAAAGAGGAGAAAATCAAATTAAAGCTGGGGATTTAAGCAAGGGGAATAATCTCAATCAAATCTCAAATTCCTTATCTTAATCAAGGTGAATAAAAATCTATAACATCTCTATTTTTTTATGATCATTTGTTTTCGGGTTTAAGATTAAATCCATTTTTATGATGATTTGGATGATGATTCATAACACGATTGATTTAAACAAAATTGTTTAAATATAATTTAATGTGGTTTTAAGGGTAAAATCGATTAAAATTAATTTCGAATGTCATGAGAAAATTTTAAGTCATGTAAAACATGATTTTGGAGTTGGGTTATAATTTTCATAATTTTCCAAGCTGTGGAGAATTATTATGAATTTTCAAAGAAATATATGGTTAATTGGGTTTAAAAATTTATTTCGGAAATTATATTGAGAATTTGGGTCAGAAATTTAGATATGTTAGATAACATACTAAAAGTGAATTTCTATGATTTTTGGGGATTTTTTCTATATGATTTACCATGAGAATTAAATTATTTTGAAAGGAGGACATAAATGATTTAATTGTTTTGCTTAATGGGCTTATTTGTTAAATTAATCTTGGTTTAGATCTGAAATTATGCAGCAGTTATTTTTGAAAAGAATTTGAAAAGTTGAGGCAACCAATCACATGTTTACAAGTAGGCAGGTTGGTTAGAAAGTATTTGCTTTAATTGGCATTAAATCAGCTTTTACCTAGAAAAGTGAGTTCCGCCTCTTTCCGAAGCACCTTTCGACTCATAGTTTCCGCCTTCAATCAAGTCGAAACCTACCAGGTCGAAACCCACGAAACCGAAACCAATACACAAGGTATCAACATTGGTACGTAGTGGATTGGAGAAAGGCAGAAGTCATGTTGTCGAAATATAGCTTCCGATGGGAATGAAACCTTTGTTTTGTTTTCAAAAGAAATGCGCTTACCTGTTTTACTAAATGCTTTCAAAGGTGTCGAAATATATGCTTTTGAAGGGGACTTTTGAATAGCTTTCGAAAGAGGGTTGTCGTCTTATTGTTTAAAGTATAGCTTTCGAATAAGTTACTTAGTTTCCAAACTAATGATTTCAAAAGGGGTAGTTTCGACCTAGCCGAAACACTTCTGCCGACCTTATGCCTTTCGAAGGAATTGAAGATATCAATGCTTTTGAAAGGAAGCCTTTGTTTTGTAAATATGAGCCACTTCCCTAAGTTTTCGGAAGGGGCTAATGGTTTCGAAGGCAATGGCTTCGATAGGGGTTTCGAAGCTAACCTTCAAGTGTTTTACCAAAATGATTTGTGCTTTCGAAAGGATGGTTCCGAAGCCCTCAAGTTTTTCCCCAAACACTCTTATATGATAAATAATGGTTTCGAAAGGGATACTTTCGTTTATGTTCACTTTGACCCAAAAGATATTTTAAGGAATAATCCAATGGTTTTGAAAGGGGTACTTTCAAATGGTTTTGAAGCTAAGCTTCTATGGTTGAATGGTAATACTTTAATACATTCGAAAGGTTTTGAAAGAAAGGTTTTAAAGTGATTCGAAAGGCTGGTGCCTAGAGTTTTGAAAGAAGATTTTAATGCCTTTGAAAGGAAGTTTTCCAATAGTTTCGAAAGTAATGATTAAAGATTTCGAAAGCCTTAGTTTTCAAAACAGGTAACCCAAACTCATTTTAAAGGAAAACCATGGTATAATAAAAGAGTTTTGAAATGATTTTAAGTATGGAGTTTTGAAGAAGTTTCCTTGATTAATATGTTAAAGGGATTAACCAAGTTTTATATAAAATGATTTCGAGGATATTAAACCACAGGTGTTGGTATTATTATGTTATTATGTTTACTTCTTCATATATATATATATTCACATTGTAATGGACCCATAACTATATTTTGGAGAGAAATGGCAGAATAACCAGCTAGGTTGACCCAGTAGTGAATATAATTAACTCCTGAATGAGTAGAATTGCATCAAGGAGGTCAGATAGACTAGAATGTAGGATGCCAGAATATTGACTAAATATTGAAGTTCTCAGATAGACAGGTTCATAGTAAACCCATGAAAACTATGTTATAGAAAAGTTATTGGCAGGAACCAATAGGTTTGTAGTGAACCCATGAATATTATATCCGGATTAAGTTATTGATAGATGTCAATAGGTTCCTAGTCAACCCATGAAAACTAGGATAAGTGGGAAGTTACTGGAGATACAAATAGATTCAGGGAGAACCCATGAAACAATGAAGTTATTGGCAGGGGCCAATAGTTTCTTAGTGATCCAATGAAAACAATGAAATTGGACAGGGAGTCCATAAGTGTTAAACAGGTTATTAGTCAGCCCATGAAAACTACTAGGTTAATAGTGACTCTAGAAACTATAAATGAGACAGATAGTCAGAATGAATAGGGATGGTTAATCCAGAATTGATTTACTTGTTTGCATATCATCATATTATTTTGAAATGCTATATTTCAACCATTGTGGATGCAGGAGCACAGTATATGGTTTTATAAAGTTTTATGATACTAGTGAGGGGAAAACCCGTTCCGCTAAGCCGCGTTGTCTCACTAGATACCTAAATAGTTTGAGATGGTAGATTATTATTCATACCAGGCTTTATGCCTGACTCGAAGTTTATGTTTTCCTCTTAAACTCTCAGGTGCTCAATTGATTTTGAGTAGTTGAGAGTTGAGGTTTTCAGGTACCACTTTAGACGAATAAGCTTCTGGGGACGTGCAGGAGGCATGATAACTATTTAAAGTTCTCTTTTATTTTGATTCCGCTATGTTGTTGTTGTAAAGGCAAAGTTGTGTAATTGTCTATATATACTTTTATCATCCAAGAGGGCATCTTCATATGTCGCTCTTGGCATATGTTGTAATAAGTATATTTTCTCTAAACGTGGTTCTCGTATTGGGATTACGTAATGAATTTGAAATGCTTTGAAATGGAATGAGAAAGTTGTTTGTTGATTTTTAAAATTTTCCATATACATGTGTTTCTGTTATATCAATGTATCTAACATTACCGTATTTGGTCGTCGAGGATTATGGATGACTGCAACATCCGTAGCCATTACTTTTGGGCCTCCAAGTAGGGGATGTTACATAAAGCCGCCTGAAATAACGAACCATAAATAAAGAATCACAAATCCATAACATTGTAGTGTACGTTTCAAAATTCAAAGTCATTTAAGAAAAGGTAAACCACATGGCACGATAATGGAAATGTGTCTAAATATTGTTTTCGGATTGGACAAAACAAACCATGCATTCTTAATTCACCACTCTACTTTGATGCAGGCATGAATTCAATTTTTTTAAAATAAAAAATGAAACAACAACTACTGCCTAGTCTGTTCAGTCCAGGCCTTAGAAAAAGAGAGACATCATTAAACATCATCGATGTCGGAGGTATTGTTATTGCTTATGCATGATATGTTGGAGGTATTGTTATTGCTTATGCATGATTTTGATAGGACAACTAAAAATTCAGTCACACACGACCAACATAGGGGGGAAATGCAGTAGAAAGGAAAGTTTACAATTAAGAGCCAACATGAAGCTTTCCCTGGCTAGAAATGAAACAAAAGAAAGCATCGTTTACACCTTAATTATCAAATACGGTTTACCAGACAAGTTATATAGGGAGGTATGCATTAAAAAGCTTGAGCACTGAATATATATATATATATATATATATATGACTAAAGGATTAAAAAATGTGTACCATGCAAAACAGTTTTGGTCGTATTTAATAGAGTATCACCAAACACTAACCAAGTTTGTGGAAAATCATCTAAAGGTTTCATGCCAAATAATTATGTACATATAAGAAAGAACAATGCATTTGAAATTATGATTATTTTTTCCTCAATAAAACATGAACCATGGCCTCCAATGGACAGTGCATTTTAAGTGCAAAAGGTGTATATGTCATAAGCTACTAAAACCAATATGCTTTAGCATTAGAAATACATAACAAGAAGCTGCTGCTAATTAACAAAAAAAGGATCATTTTTATAGGAGTTGCTCTTGATTCAAATTTTTTTAGCACCAGATATGAACTGATCGTGACACATAATCAATGATTATGATTATTGTTTCCCTTTTTTTAATAATTTGAAGTGTCGCCTAATAATCAATAGTTAACAAAACAATTCAGAAATATAACCGTAGGCAAGCCTGACAGTGACGATTTTAGAAAGTAAAAGTCGAATTTTACTTGTCGAGCTTGATGGCGACGATTACGAGGCGAACAAGATGCCTTACCATGTTGCAATAGTTCACTGACAGTAGCAAGGTAGACACTATAGACTTATAAAAGGGATTTACTGATCTAGGGTTTTGGATTATAAAATGTAGAAGATGAAAAACAAAACGTACATTTCGTAACTCCCAAAAAAATTTCCAAAATCATCCATCCCCTTTTTCTCTCTCAGAAAAAAGTTTCAGATTCTGGAAACACTCCAGTCGACTTTTACAGCATGAAATATGCAGTTTAAACTCCATGGATATGCAGCTAGTACAGTGAATAATCATAAACTATGTATATTTACAGTCAGAACTGCTAATTTTTGTTTTACAAAAATATATAGCTAAAACTATGTATATTTGTTGTTCTGACTGCATATATTTGCTGCTAATCTACAAAACAAAATTCCACCATCAAAGGCCAATTCTATTTCAACCTAACTTTGTTAAGTCACCCCTTGTTTCCTTAAGTGGGTTGCAAAGAGCACTATACTTATTCTTCCATGACGTTTTCTAAATAATACGGTCAAAATCTAATATTATACTTCTTAGTGCCAAAATGCAAGGGCTAGCATATTCAAGGATGTAAATTTTGTACGAGTGTTCGGCGTCCAACTCGGTCCGAAGATATAAAGCGTCTGATTCGTGTCCATCCGATTCTCATTTAGGACACGAAATATGACAAAAATATATACACGAAAATATGTCCGTCCAAGATTGTCCATTGTTTTCTATTGTTCTGTTTGTTTGTTCTCTGGCTCATATGAACAATGATCATACCTTAAACCCTGTCTGGTCTGTGTCCATTCGAATTTTTTATACGACACTGACTCACTTTCATCCAGCCCTGTGTCCGACCCGTTTACACCCCTGACTATATTCAACGTCTGTGACAATTTATTATCGGTTGGCGGTTTTCTACTGTTTTCAATTGCTAATGACTACCTCATGGTTATTTGCTGCTGAACGGTGATTTTCAACCAAGTAAATAATAGAAATGATGGTATTAGAAAACATACCATTTTTATTAAAATTATCGTGGTATTAGAAAAGTGAATGATAGTGTCATTGGCATCACACAAAATTAATTTGAAAAGCTGTCTTCTCTTCTTATTTATTCTAACTTTTACTATATTCTATTATCTGTTAATACATTGCTACCATGTTTCTATTATTCAACTGCTTCAACTAGCTAAAATGTTGATATGTCATTAAACTATACGATTGCAATTCTTACTACATGATTAAACTTTGGTACTGTAATTGTATGGCTTAAACAAGTAGTTGTTTTTCTCCCTTTTTTTCTAGGGTCAGAATATTGGAAGTGACCTAGACAAGTAGGCTATTAGGGAGGTGCAAAAGCAGTGAGGGAGGCCAACCCTATAATATAACATTAGAAAAGCATAAAATCAAGCAACAAAACAGAAATCTATGTCCTCAACAAATAAAGTAGCAACTGATACTCGAATTTCTTGTAAGTATGGAATGGTCCAGCGCGCCTCGTTCAAATAGCTCATATGACTATGTTGGCACGTATCATGTCCCGTCTTTCGACCCGTATGCCCCCATAGCCTAGCATGTTGCTCTCCGTCAGATCAGACGGCATTGGCCTGACCATGCACCTCGAGTTCCCACATGATAGGGCCTCATGGTCAGTTAAGCAAATAGGGCCCTCTCAAAGGACATCTAACTCGCCACCGTCCTCGACGTCGGGTAGACATCGCCCTCCACAAGCACCAGTGTGCGACGATGATACACGAGTAGCTTGGCACATGAAGTTTTACTTAACGGTCGACCAACCTGTCCATTTAATTAACTGCCAGATCGGTCCCTCGCTCGTCTCCAACCCCATCCACTTGTGTGCACCTGTTCCTTTGGCAGCATTCAACTGTAGCTACAAGCATTGGACTGCCACTACCTAAAGAAGCTTCTTATGCATTGCTCCTTTGAAAAGACTGGCACAAACAAGTACTGTTCGTTTGACAAAAGTTCCACCGTATAGTAAACCCTTCATGTCCTTCACTACTACCAAAGCACCTCTGCTACATCCACTCTCTGATCTCATGCTATCTTCCTTAATCCAAGCACGCACATCGTACAGCTCATCGGTTGTCACCATCTGCACTATACAAGCGGTCTAGCATTCTGGTTGGCATATCAACCGTATGCACCAACCAATGACCTAGAGCAATTTTCGGGCTTCGTCGGCACATTCTCAGCCATCCAAGCATCAATTCCAATACCTATAGATAGGCAGGGCATACATTCTTACAACAGTTAAAGAACATTAGCTTTCAAGCAATTATTCTCTTATTATTACCTCTTGTAAACTAAGCTATTATAATAGAAGCAAATTAATAAGAAATTTCTCATAATGGACGTTGATCGCCTTAGATCATACCACTCTAAACTATAACCTTTTACTTTCATGCATTTCATCTCCTTGTTGTACATTTTAAAACCAATGTATTAACAAGTAATTTTTGTTAATATTATCTCTCAACCACATTTTCGAGGTTGGCTAAATCTTTAGTCAACATTTTGATGCTAAAACGAGGGCCTCCCCTTAAAACTCTCATTTTCTTCACTTTAGTTCTCTACAAACTCCTTTCTCATTTCCACCATGTTAAATCATGGTGAAAACAAAGCTAATTCTAATGGTTGCAACACCGATGAGGCTACTAGAGCGAGCATTGTCTAGCACATCCTTAGGTTGAGCAATGACACGTGGCTCATCATGATCAATGGCATGACTAGCATAGGGCATCCTACTCATGGTGTGAACAACCTTCAGGCTAAAATGGATACTCAAGCAACTGTAAGCTTTCCGACCATCTCCATAATGGTTGACCGGACCCTTGTTTAGCATGTTATACCCAGTACATACAACATAATACATGACGCTGGTGAGAGAGTCGGATTGGAAACTTGTTATCCCAACTTTTGGCAAAGCCGAGATACCCAAAGATTAACTGAAAATCAATGATTATTAGTCATGAACATCGATTGTGCATCGCAGGTTCACCACGGATATCGATGAATTTTGTCCGAGTCTGGATCGGGCTGCAATTGATGAGACATGTCAAGCAAGGCCAGATAGAACAACATTCCAAATCTCGAGTCAATCAGAGTTCGTACGCCCAAGATATCATCTACGCAAGTGAAGGACATAGCCTTGAGTTCGTCTCCCAATGGTTCGAATCCCTTAGGGTCGAATCCATCAAGCTCGACTCCAACGAAGTTCCCCTGATGGCTTCGAATCCATGAAAGTGCTTTAGCCTTCGACTCCATCAAAACACTTTCAACGTTCGAATCCATGTACTTCGAATCCACGCTGTTTGAGGCAACTTCGAATCGATCAACTTTAACGTACCCAGATCGATTCGAACAGACCTTCGCTCATTTGATTCGAAGAGGGATGTCTTCGAATCCACTACCACGAATCCCCAGTCAAAGCTGCTAAAACCATGGAGTCGAACCAGTCAACTCGGCATAGAAGTCGGATCGATACGAAGGAGGCGTTCCACGTCATCACAGAAGCGCACGCTTGATCGATTCGAAGCAATCGAGTCGACCGTACTCGATTCGAACAGAGCACTATGACCAGAAACACCAACTTGAATCGATCATAGCTTGAGATCCACAAGTCCAAATGCAATGAAATTTTCACAGAAGCTTAAACACATGATGAAGAATGTTCACACCAAATTTCAGCTCGATTGGATGATTTCTTGATCGATTCGAACCAAGGGTTGAATCGATCCCAAAGTGGGCCCTAGATCTCCAGATTTCGGCCATGTGGGCCCCCTGACGTATCAGAACTGGTCTTCCTTCATTTTAGGCGAAATATCAGCCTCCAACACCTATAAATAGAGCCCCTGGTCATTCAGAAAAGGGGTCGGATAATTTTGAGAGCTAAAGAGCGCCCAGATTCTGCCAGATTTACTCCAGATCACCATTGCTGTCTTAGATTCAGACTTAGTTCAGCAAAACAGTTGTAATACAACATACAAAATTGTAATCTTCAAGCATCGAGCAATAAAATCATAAAAACCTTGAAGTGGATGTAGGCCGGAGATAGCCGAACCACTATAAATTGTGTGTTACTGTTCATTATTTCTTGATTGCTGCTTGTTACTTGCTTAGATCTGTGATTTGTGTGTGAATACTGTTGATTCGTATTCATACGTTGGTGCTTTCACTACACTTGGGGTTTGTGACCATTTTTGGTGCAAACACTTTGGTGCTTTCACTGAGAAGAACTAGCACTCGCTACACCAGATTCAAAGTTTAGATTTGGAATTTTAAGGATTCAGATCTGACTCTACAATGACTCGACAAACTAGACAAAGAACTGAGAGGAGCCAACAGGCAGGAAGTCAAGAGGCATCCTCTGGCGCTGGGGAAGGACAAGCTTCGATCTACATTACTAGAGATGAGATGGAGGCTATGAATAACCTAATGCAGGAAAGAATGATGAAAAGCCAACAAGAGATGCTGCAGAATTTCTTCGAGCAGATGAGAGCTGCAAGGACGCAGAACCCTGGACCAGCTACAGCGACTGTGAATGTGGAACAAGGAGCTAGGGCTATGGAACCAACGGAGGACAGAATACAGAACCAGAAGGCAATCAACAACGGCTTGGGGGCAGGCCCGCAAGATCCAACGCGAAAGGACCTTTGGAAGGAGCTCAACCGGCTAGGGCCAACACAAATGCTAACGAGCCACCCGAAGAGTACGTACCAGAATTCCCTACAAGGCTCGGAGGGCAAGACAGAGACATGACAAGGGGGCAACCCCTGGATGGAGATGAAAGAATGATTGGCCTAGTGAGACGACTCATGAGAGGAGGGTTGTCAGGAGGAGGATTGGAAGAAGTTAGTCGGAGTCCGTTCGCTCCGAATATCAGGAATGCAAGGAACCCTCCGAAGTTCAAACTACCAACGCTGAATTCTTATGACGGAAAGTCAGACCCGACCATGCATATCACCAGATATATCAGACACATGGAAGTGCTGGGAGCATCCGAGGAAGTAATGGCACGATGTTTCCCCTTATTCTTATCAGATTTGGCTGCGCTTTGGTTTAGACAGCTAGAGACAGGATCAATCAGGACATGGGGCGAGCTTGTAGATTGTTTCATGAAGCAGTTTAGGGTTCACATAACGCGACCCAAGAGCGTGATGACTTTGGCATCAATAAAGCAAAGGACCGGAGAGTCCATAAAAGATTTTCTGTTACGATTTAATGCAACGGTGGCTTCTGTAGATCGCCCGGACCCATCGATGATTTTGATGACGGCAGTGGCCGGAGTTGGAGAAGGCACCGAATTCAAAGACTCTTTGACTAAAGATCCACCGCAAGATCTTGGAGAGTTTTTCCATGAAGCTGAAAAATTCATTCGATTAGAAGAATCACGAGCCGAGAGGCAGGAAATAAATGTTGCACAAGGCGAAGGAACCACCAGGGAACAGTCCGGGGCAGACAAAGGAAAGAGAAAGCAGGATGATGCACATGATGGCCCTGATAAACGGAAGAAATTCCGAGAGCCTAGATTCAGGCAATACACAGACTTGGTGGCAGGACTGGAACGAATTTACACCGAAACTCGGGGGCAACTCCCCTATCGAAAACCACCCAGGAGAGATCCCACGGAGCGGGAACGTAGGACTGGAAAGTACTGCCTATTCCATGAGCTGGATGGGCACACTACCGATGAATGCCGCCACCTGAAGGATGAGGTGGAAGAACATGCCAGGAGTGGTAGATTGCCGTAGTATGTTAGAGAACGTACGACGGCGGTTAGACCCGAACAACTACCGACTCAACCAAACAGGAATGATCCTGGATCGGGATCACGACTCGTCATCAACTGATTGTGATGGCAAGGGCCAAGTTCAAGATTTGGACTCTGGTCGATTAGTTTTCTTAGATTTGATTTCCAAAATAAAACGGCTATCCCACTTACTCATGTACGGGAACCGGAGAGATCCCTAGGCATGCTCTAAGATGGAAGTAGACCGCTCCGCCCGGAGAGGCATTATCTTGTTTTTCCTTGTGTTTGAGATTGAACATCTAGGATTTGAATTTAATAAAGAAACACTTATTAAAATAAACCTTTGACCAGAGAGTTAAAGGATAAACATTAAATATCAATATAAACATGATCGCTTTATGATCCTACCCGGAGAGGCAGGGTCCGGAGTGCAAGAAGTGAGTTGCTTCGCCGGAGAGCGACAGGATCAACTCACTTAAGCATCGTTTCCTATTCACCGGAGAGTGATTGGATCAGGATTCGATAAGAGCCCGGAGAGGCTGTGATCGACCGACGATTCAGGTCATGACATCGCTTAATGTTCAGATACACTGAACCGGAGTGCAGGAGGTGAGTCGCTTCGTCGGAGAGCGACAGGATTGACTCACTTAACGTTGTTTCCCCTTCACCGGAGAGTGACAGGATGGGATCCAGCATGAGCCCGGAGAGGCTATAATCGGTCGAGAACGACCAAGACATCGCTATACGCCCTAGCTGGGGCCAGAGTGCAAGGGATAGAAAGCAACGCCGGAGTGCAATAGGATCTTTCTATTCAATCGCTAAATCTAGAATGGGTTTGACAAGGGTCCGGAGTGACCATCAATAGTATGGAGAGACCGTAGAATTTCATTCTTAACTTCCACTGGAAAAAATTGATAACAATTCGGCTTCGAACAGCCATGGACTTGATTGAAAATGCTATAAGCTACGAGTAAAACATGAACTCACTGCATCCAACTTAAGACTGATCAAAACACGCCTTTTACCAAAAAGGCATGTTTTGGGGGGCAAAATGTTATCCCAACTTTTGGCAAAGCCGAGATACCCAAAGATTAACTGAAAATCAATGATTATTAGTCATGAACATCGATTGTGCATCGCAGGTTCACCACGGATATCGATGAATTTTGTCCGAGTCCGGATCGGGCTGCAATTGATGAGACATGTCAAGCAAGGCCAGATAGAACAACATTCCAAATCTCGAGTCAATCCGAGTTCGTACGCCCAAGATATCATCTACGCAAGTGAAGGACATAGCCTTGAGTTCGTCTCCCAATGGTTCGAATCCCTTAGGGTCGAATCCATCAAGCTCGACTCCAACGAAGTTCCCCTGATGGCTTCGAATCCATGAAAGTGCTTTAGCCTTTGACTCCATCAAAACACTTTCAACGTTCGAATCCATGTACTTCGAATCCACGCTGTTTGAGGCAACTTCGAATCGATCAACTTTAACGTACCCAGATCGATTCGAACAGACCTTCGCTCATTTGATTCGAAGAGGGATGTCTTCGAATCCACTACCACGAATCCCCAGTCAAAGCTGCTAAAACCATGGAGTCAAACCAGTCAACTCGGCATAGAAGTCGGATCGATACGAAGGAGGCGCTCCACATCATCACAGAAGCGCACGCTTGATCGATTCGAAGCAATCGAGTCGACCGTACTCGATTCGAACAGAGCACTGCGACCAGAAACACCAACTTGAATCGATCATAACTTGAGATCCACAAGTCCAAATGTAATGAAATTTTCACAGAAGCTTAAACACATGATGAAGAATGTTCACACCAAATTTCAGCTCGATTGGATGATTTCTTGATCGATTCGAACCAAGGGTCGAATCGATCCCAAAGTGGGCCCTAGATCTCCAGATTTCGGCCATGTGGGCCCCCTGACGTATCAGAACTGGTCTCCTTTCATTTTAGGCGAAATATCAGCCTCCAACACCTATAAATAGAGCCCCTGGTCATTCAGAAAAGGGGTCGGATAATTTTGAGTGCTAAAGAGCGCCCAGATTCTGCCAGATTTACTCCAGATCACCATTGCTGCCTTAGATTCAGACTTAGTTCAGCAAATCAGTTGTAATACAACATACGAAATTGTAATCTTCAAGCATCGAGCAATAAAATCATAAAAACCTTGAAGTGGACGTAGGCCGGAGATAGCCGAACCACTATAAATTGTGTGTCACTGTTCATTATTTCTTGATTGCTGCTTGTTACTTGCTTAGATCTGTGATTTGTGTGTGAATACTGTTGATTCGTATTCATACGCTGGTGCTTTCACTACACTTAGGGTTTGTGACCATTTTTTGTGCAAACAAAACTCTCGTGGGAATCACTCCAGTTCACTATAGGAACATATATACTGCCCACGAACAGGAAGACGTCCATGAGGTCTCAAAACTTGAACTAGCAGTGTACCGCCTTTCATTTCAATCGAGAGAGAGTCCACCTTTCACAGTCTTCGGACACCGGACAAGGGGCGCAACCTATGCTTCAAACACCTTGGTGGTGGTGGGAAAGTAAGAAATTCAAAACCTAGAGAACCGTCGGTCCACTCCCGGCCCCAACCGGGGTGCCTTGGCCTACTTCTCATGAGAAGCACCGATACTCACCCAGGTTGCCTTCAGTCATCAGAATCAGGTCTCCTACCCTAGCAAAATGTTGTCTTTCTCCCTCGCTTAATCACCATCACAGGTCCCCTATACTAGGTAGATGGTAGAGGGGGCCTTCCCTAACAAGAGGCCAGTGACATGTGAAATCTAACCTCTAAGAAGAGATGGTTGCCATACACCAGCAAATGCATAGAATCCTAACTAAAAATACCAGTGGCGAGGGTATGTTAGATGAAGAGAACGAAGACCCTTTCTCCAAATAAATATTAAGCACTTACATCCACCAGAAATATGTTCTTCCCTATATGGATAAATATGATAGGAGTACTGACCCATTCGATCATATCACTGCCTTCAACTCAATTACTCGAGCCAGCTAGATTTTCAGTCATGAAGTGTCTCGTGTTTTCCTCCACCCTGACTGGACAGGCATCCCGTTGGTTCCTTCATTTTCAAGCCGGTAGTGTCCGCTCTTGGATCCAATTGTATTCCAACTTCAAGGACCACTTCTTTGCATTAAAAACATGGGTCAAGATGGTAAACGAGCTGCACAACATAAGGTAAGTTTTAATCGAATCCCTTTGCTCATTCATCAATCGCTTCAACAAGGAATGAACCTGAGCAAGAGGAGAATACATGAATGGTAGTCACCCTTTGCTTGAGGATGAGGTACCGGTCTCGGTTGTGGAAAGAGCTATAGAAGAGAATGGCTTCATTCTTGACTGACTTTCTCCAAAAAGCGAATGGTATAATAAAGGTGGAAGAAGCTAACATCTTCGAGAGTGATGAGGAGAGTGGTTGGAGAAATAAAGTCGATCCGAAAGAAATCATTCGTCGAAAGAATGGACAGTAGGAAAGCGACAAAAAGCATGCTGAGGATAGTGCGCATGCAAATTTTAAACCCAAGTATACTAACTATACAACCTTATATTATGACATGGAGACTATCTATCTTGCAACACGTAATTGCATATCCTTTCAATGGCCCACTCCCTCCTGGTTCGGACGGAGGGGAGCCTAGGAGCAATGGTAAATACTGTGAATTCCACTAATTCAATAGTCAATCCACCAATGAGTGTCGACATATCAAGGACGAAATAGAGTGACTGATACGCGAGGGAGCACTGGTTCAGTATGTAAGACGAAAAGGGGTCGATTTTCCTCATCATGACCCCATGGTCATCTTTGTCGATATGCTAACACTAAAGTCCATCGGGTCTTCATAGATGGGAGAAGCTCTCTTAATGTGGTGTTTAAAAAAGTTTTGATAAGATGAAGCTTCCCATCTCCAGCCTCGTTCCTTATACATTGCCCATCTATGGGTTTGGGGGCATTAGCATAGTACCTTAGGGAGTTACCTCCCACGTAGTCACTTTCTATCAGGAACCTTTGGTGGCCAAGAATTAGGTTCAATTTGTTTTGGTGGATTGTCCATCTGAATATAACATCCTAATTGGTAGACTGGTTTTGGCAGACATGGATGCAATCGTGGCCTATCAACGACTGATGATGAAATTCCCAACCATGGGAGGAATAGGATGCGTCCGCAGCAACCAACAAGCTTTCAATGATTGTTATAGCACCTCCTTATAGCAAGTAAAGAAAGAAGTACTTACGTTGTAACAAGAGTTAACAATCCTCGATGGTGACACGTCCGAGAGAACATATAAGCTCCCATTTGCACTGGAGTCACCCAAAGTCTTGAAGATAAAGCATCTACATCGGTCACCACCCCTGGTTTAGATGGTGCAATTGACGGGAATTTTCTTACCCTGGCATGCCCTAGTAAGACAAGAAAACTAATGGCTGCATGGAACGAGAAAATCCACCCTTGCAGGTATGTTGGAGCAGAATATACTACCACTTCTTTCCTCTCGGCATCGAAGGACCCATCAATGAGAATCAGGTGCAGCCATGACCCAACAGCTCGACAGGGATGTCCATCCCGGTAGAAGATGTTATATGTGTGGACTAGTGTGACCTGGAGGAGAACAAAGGTGATAGAGGCGATAATCCGCTCGACCCCCATATGGGAGACTCTAACCTTGATAGTAGGCCAATAACTCCGCTTGAAGCAGCATCAATTAACAACTATAACTCTAGCAAGGTTATCCAGATAGACATAAACCTAAGTTTAGAAATCAGGGATGAGTTGATTTGTTTCCTGAGAAAGAGTAAAGATGTGTTCACCTATGGGTACGTTGACATGATCGGCATAAACCCCCCAATCATATGTCACTTTCTCAACATTGATCCGACGGCTCATCCGGTTTGGCAAAAGAGATAACCTTTCAACCTTGATTGATATAGGGTACTCAAGGAGGAAGTAGTAAAGTTATTGGAGAATGGGTTCATTCATGAAGCTATGTACCCGGTCTGGGTAGCCAACCCGATACTAGTCCAAAAGCCTAATGGAGCCTAGAGAACTTGTGTTGATTTCTCAAATCTTAACAAAGTTGTAATGACCTAATTTTGATTGATATTATTTAGGACATTTAATTAGATAAATTAAATGAAATAATGTATTAAAGGGATTGAGATTTGTATAATCATAAGGTAGCGGTGCCTTAATTAATCTATAAGCCAAAGAGAATTAAAAAGAAGAAAGTAGGAGAATATGATAAAAGCAAAACAGGAGTAAACTACATTCTTATACCCTAAACCCTTCTTACTTTCACTCCTTACTCATTTTAAACATTTGCAAACAAAAACTAAAACATTTAAAAGCTTGGCCGACCATCATTAAGAGAAATCAAAAGGAAGGTAAGAAAGGATTCAAGTAGGAAGCTTAAGCAAATTAATCCAAAGGACAAGTCTCAACCTTCTTAACCCCAAGCTAAGGTGAATAATAGATTTACATCTCATTTTTAGTGATTTCGGTTTCTAGTTAAGATCCGAATTTATTTTGCAAGTAATATGCCATGATGTGATTGTTCAAATAGATATATATATATATACTTATTGATGATTTATGTTACTTTATATAGATTTTATGATAAGTTTTGATTTGAAAAACCTATTAAATGACATCCAATTGACTTGCGTTTTTAATATATGGTTGAAAATGTTATTTACGAAGTGGGTTTTAGGTTTCATAATTTTCCAAGCAATTGTGGATTTGTTATTAATTTTCTATGAAAGAAATTAGATAATTTGGGTTTAAAATTATTTTCGGCAATTATATGTTAGCTTTGGGTCTGAAATTTAAATATGTTAAAAAACATATTAGGAGTGATTTATGGGAATTTTTGGAGAATTTTCTTAAGTATTTTACTATGGATATAAAATTATTTAAGGTGTGGGACTTAAATGTTTTATATGTTTTGTAAAGGAGAAGGGCTTAATTGTTAAATGTTTTAAATTGTTAATTTCTGAATTCAGCAGCACTTTTAGAAAAGATGATTTTGAAAAGAACTGGCAACCAATTATATCTTTACAAATAAGGAAAGTTAGTTGAAAAGCAATTACTTTAAAAGGTATAAAACAGTTTTACTTAAATTTACTACTTCGCCAATTCCATCAGTAGATTTTGACACCATACCTCCACCCTTGACCAAGTCGAAACCAATGCACATGGTATCAAACATTTGATATGTAGTGAATTGGAGAAAGACGAAAGGTATAGTGTCGAAACCAAGCTTTCAACTTAACCAACTAGCTTCAGTTTATACAAAAAGGACTTTCGAATGGGTCACCGCCTTCTGTTTTAAAACAAGATTTCGAAAGGATGGCTTTGAACATATTTGAAACTTAGCTACCACATTCTACCTTTCGACCTAGTTAAGGCCGCTCATAGCCTTTAATAATGGTGTCGAAAGGGTGCTATCACCTTAATACTTCGAAGCCGCTTCTCAATGTTGTCGAAAGGGTTGGTTTTGAAACCATCCTCTTTCTTTTACTTAGGATCAATGTGTAACATCCCGTTTCCGAAAGCTCAAAACTAACTGCTATGGATGCTGCAGTCATTCATAGGTGTTATTTCTGAGTGACAGAAATCTGAATCTTGAAACTATTGGCAACACAGAAACACAAGAATATGAAAAAAAAATTAAACTTCAACAAAACATAATTTCTCATTTCTTATAAGTTTCAATTTCAGATTTAATTACATAATTCTAGACGTTAACCATGTTCAGATCACACACATGTACAAAATATGATAAGAGCGACATATGAAGACGTCCCCTTATGATGATCAGGGAACTAATAAATATGAACTTTACAGTTCTTAGTACATCACAGCGGAATACACAAAATAGCTCCTACATAGCTATCCCCGCCTCCTGCACGTCACCGGAAGCTTATTCGTCAAAAACCTGAAAGTCTCCCACTCTCAGACTACTCAAATTAATTTTGAGTCCCTGAGAGTTTGTGGAGAAACACAAACTTCGAGTCAGACAATAAGTCTGGTATGAATAATCCCCTATCATCTTTTATCATAAATAGATATCTAGTGAGACCACGCCGCTTAGCAGAATGGGTTGTCCCCTCACAGTATCCAAAATAAAACATGCAAATCATTTACTATACTCCTGCACCCAAAATGATTAGTCTTAACATAATATGAAATAAAGCCATAAATCATATATATTGGATATCTCATCCACCCATTCATTAGATATCCCGTCTTAAAGCAATTTATTAGATTTCCCATCTAAAATCAATTTATTAGAGTTCTCCTCTAAAACCTTTAAAATGACTATCCATCATAATTTAATAGGACTATCCATCCCAAATCCATTTAAAATAAATGCAGATTATCCATCGTACGTTATTTTATAAAAGTTGGTGTGGGCTATCCACCGCACACTCCATAGTTTTCCTAGGAAGACTATGAACCCTTGGGTGCTAAATCCCGAGGCTAACAACCTCTGGTAAAACATTCTTTTCTATAGAAATTTGATGTGGGCTATCCACCGCACATTCCGTGGTTTTCCTAGATTAAAATATCACGATCCCCATGAACCCATCATTTGGCCAATTAAAATATCACGATCCCCATGATTATGTATAAAAATTCATGATCCCCATGATTATTTATTTTCCCTAGGTATACCACATGTTTAACCTATTCCCATTGGTAGCCCCAATTAGGTTAAATTAAATAAAAATACATTGATAGCCCCAATGTATATTTTTGAAAGCATATTTCTATTTGTAACCCCAAACTATGTGTCGAAAACAATAAACCCACCCGGTGTCCCCAAGGTTTATTAACATCCAATTTATATAACGGATCCCCCTTACATATCAAACAAAGATAAGTATTTTATGCTATAACCCTTCAAAGTAACCCCTTCGACTTAGAAAAATTTTACTTAAGAAAAATGGAAAAAAATGGCCCTTTAAAACCCTTCGAATGAAGTCCCATTCGAAAGCAAATAACCCTTCGAAGTTAGCCCCTTCGTAAGCCTTCCTTTTGAAAGCATCACAAAATCATACCTTTCGACATTGTCGGAAGGTTTCTTTTTGATCTAGTCGAAAGGTTTTACCTTTCGACCTTATCGAAAGCCTAGAGTATCCCCCCTTATAAAACCATTTATAAACCATTCGAAAGTAATGAAACTCAAAACCTTTCGCAATCATTAAAGGTAACCCCTTCAAAACCTTTTGAAATCAAACCATTCAAAAACAATGAAGTGTTGGTGTTGGAACCAACTCTTCGAAAGTATACTTCCGACCTTGTCGAAAGGTTTACCCTTCAACTTTGTCGAAAGGTATTAAAACATTTACTTTAAAAGCAATGGGAGGTTCAGAAGTAACCTCCTCTTCTTCCCCTTCTTTCCTTTCTTTCCCTTCGGCTTTGTCGAAGGCATCCCTTCGACTTAGTCGAAAGGATTAAAACACCTTTTTAGAAAACATTTTAAAACAATTCCCTTGAATGTTTAAACTTTCGAAGATCCCCTTCGAAACCCCTTCTTGAATATATAAAAAATTTAGACTTTTATAAAATGATAGAGTTGAAGGATCCCCCTTCAACTTATTCGAAAGCAATTATGTTTCTATTCGAAAGCAAAGGAAGCAGCCTCCCCATCCCTTCGCCCTTCCCTTCGACACCGTGCCTACCTTTTGACTTAGACGAAGGGTATTTGTTTACCTTCCATCTTAGATGAAAGGTACCTTTCGACTTCATCGAAAGGGTAAAAGCAGGCTTGTTGGAGTCGAAGGCAGAACAGGGCCTACTGAAGTAATGTTTTATCTTGCTTGTCTAATTTTGATTGGCTGAGGAGCCTTCTCCAGTACTTCCAAATAGTAAAAAGTATACAAAAGTTAACCTTTTTCTTAAAACACTATTCTTCTTCCCCGATTAAATTTTCGAATTGTAGTCTTCCCTCCGAGTTGACTAATTCGAAGGCAATTTTGCAGTTTAGCCCTTAGGCTTAAATAATTCAATCACCTTAGTAAATCACTAAGGAAAATCCCCAAAAATCACCAAAAATCTGATAAATCATATACTTTAACATATTAAAATTTCAAAGCATATGATGATCAAAACAACTTCGATTTAACCAAAACCGAATAAAAACGTGTTAATTAGCCCATTAACATTTAAAACATCTATGTCTTATCCAAACAAAGGTTTAAATGGTTATATCCTAACCAAAATCACAAACATGAATCGGGTATAATCCATAACTGATCCAAACGCAGAAAAATGAGATGATAAACATGATTATTCATCTTGATTAGTTAATTGGAGATTGAGATAATTTTCTAGCTTTAATTCCTTAGCTTTATCTTCAATTTATACTCTTCCTGGAGCATTTAATGGCCGGCCGAAACATAGGTGTGGAGTTATGAATGAGAAAGTGAAAGTTTATTAAGGTGGAGGAAGAGATATATACTAAGAAATGTAGCCCCACTTCCAAGTTTACCCCTTAGGAAAATTCCTCCTTCTATATTTAGTTAAGTCTTATTTTAGTTCATTCATTAAGACACGGCCATTGGATTTATTAATCTCATCTCCCTAATTATTCACATTATTCTATTTAATTTATCCAATTAAATATCTCGAATAATGTAAATTAAAATTCAGGAGCATTATAGACTCCCCCCTTAAAGAATTTCATCCTCGAAATTTCAGTAAGGACAAAACAACAAGCATATAGCCCATGCAAGCAAAGCTAGTATAACCTACCAGCCAAATTCTATATAAACCCTATATAGAACAAACCATCGAAAAAAGCCCAGGAAAAGTAGCCCTAATCCTGTCTTCTGTCTTCCAAGTACAGTCATTCACGATGTCGCTCCACTGAACTTTCACCAACCTGACTATCTTGTTTTTAACCTCTTCTCATCTTTTGCCACAACACGAACCGGTTGCCTCACAAAAGTCATATCCGGTTCCACCACTAAGTCCTCCAGTGCCGTCGAAGCGATAGTAGTTTCTGGATCATGAACATACTTCCTAAGATGAGAAACATGAAACACATTGTGGACCCTGGCCAAACTGCTCGGTAAATCTACTCAGTACATGAGTCTCCCAATCCTCTCTGGTATAGGAAATGGTCCAACATATCTCGGTGCTAGCTTCCCGGTCTTCCCGAACCGAACCATACCTTTCATCGGCGATACCTTGATGAAAACTCTATCTCCAACTAAGAACTCTAGGTCCTTACGCCTTTTGTCTATGTAACACTTCTGCCTAGACTGAGCTTCCTTCATTCTTTCCCGTATCAACTCGATCTTTTCCGTCGCCTCTCTCACCAAATCTGGACCAAGGACCAATCTGTCTCCGGTCTCTAACCAATACGCTGGTGATTTGCATGGTCTTCCATACAAAACTTCAAAAGGCGCCATTCCTATAGTAGTCTAATAACTATTATTATAGGAAAACTCCACTAAGTGCAAGTGATCTTCCCAAGAACCACTAAAATCCAGCACACAAGCTCTCAACAGATCTTCCAGTACCTTGTTGACTCTCTCTGTCTGCCCATCCGTCCGAGGATGATATGCGGTACTCATCTTGAGCTTAGTGCCTAACACACTTTGCAGGCTCTTCCAGAATCGCTAGTAAACAAAGCATCTCTATCACTGACGATACTACTATCCATGCAGTCTAACGATGTTCTTCATGAACAACTTAGCCAAAACAGGTGCCATCCTGGTTGACCTTACCGGAATGAAATAGGCACTCTTGGTCAATCTGTCCACTATGACCCATATACTTTCATTACCCCGGTTTGATCTTGGCAACCCCTCAATAAAATCCATGGATATCTACCAAATACTGAGATATAAATGAGTGTGATGCACCGGTATCAAATAGTATCCTAACCGAAGTACTATGAATCATAAGCATACCTTCCATCACAGCTTTTCCTTTCTCAGCAGTCGTTGGTCTAGAGGATGATGGTTCCAATGCAAAGACCTTTCCCTTTCCAGCCTTAGCAGCCTCGGGACACTTGTCCTTGTAATGCCCCATCTGGCCACAGTTGTAGCACTTCACATTCGGCCTCACTGCAACTACTCTTCCATCACCCGAGCGACACTCATTAGCATAGTGCCCCTTCTTGTCACACTTGTTACAAACAATATCAGCCTTGCTCTTCTTAGCTGTTACCCCCGACTGTGCACCTTTCTTCTTGAAGAACTTCCGCTTCTTACCTTGAAAATTCTGAACCTCAACCGGTTTCCCTTTTCCAAAAGTAGAAAGCATCTCTTCATTTCGAATAGCCATCTCAACAACAATATGACATAGATCCCGGAGGTTTGGCATGGTTGCTCTAGCGATCTAAGGATTCAACCCATTAATGAACTTATATTCCTCTGAATGACTGTATCCACAGTAGCATATCCGTAACGAGACAGCTCATCAAATTCCGTAGCATGCTCAATCACTGATTTATCACCCTGGACTAAATCTGCAAACTTCCTTAGTAATGCTGACTTGGCAACCTCGGATAGAAATCTTTATTCGAACCTCCTTCGAAATTCAACCCAAGTCAAATCTTCCTCTGGCTCTCCCACGGTAACTCCGTTCCACCAAAACAACGCTGCTCCCTGCAATTGCCTTGAAGAAAGTCTTCTCTTCTGCATATCCGTCAAGCCGAGATTTGTAAATATCCTTTCATAATGCAATAGCCAGTTCTCCACTCCTACTACATCCTCGGTTCCCAGAAAAGGCTTCCCTCTAAGACTAGCGTAATCCCTGCTCAGCTTGGCATAACTATTTCCAACTGGGGCCACCGGATTAGCTCCTCCAGCATTCCCTAAAGCCACTCCCATAGCTACTCTAGCTTGCATTATATTCACGAAGAACTGATACATTATCTCCATATCAACTGGCGGAATCTCAGCACCAACATTGGCATTTACATCTGGGTTTGCATTTGCCTGTCGACCCTGGTTGCTCCTAGTATTGGGTCGAACATTTCCACTTTTTACGGTGCGTCTTCCACCTTGATTCACTCTTTCGTTTCCTGCCTCCATATCTAACTTTCCTACTACCATAAATCCAATCTTTGTAAGATACAGAAGAACGGTCTAAGAGAGTGGGGAATACATACTTAGGTATTCATAGCAAAGTACACATACTTTACTATAGCGCTTACCCAAGCCCAATTATATTTTAGATTCATTAGATTATTCTTTAAAAATCTTTTAAGGTTTAAATTCCTTTTAAGTACATAAACCATGCGCTGATACCAACTTGTAAAAACCTGCTTCCGGAGGCTCAAAACTAACAGCTACAGATGCTGCAATCATCCATAGGTGTTATTTTTGATTGACCGAAATCGGAATCTTGAAACCATTGGCAATACAGAAACACAAGAATATGAAAAAAAATTAAAATTCAACAAAACAGAATTTCTCATTTTTTATGAATTTCAATTTAAAATTTTATTAATAATCCCAAATGTTAACCACGTTCAGATCATATATACATGTACAAAATACGATAAGAGCGACATATGAAGATGTTCCCTTATGATGATCAGAGAACTAATAAACATGAACTTTAACAGTTCTTAGTACATCACAGCGGAATACACAAAATAGCTCCTATATAGCTATCCCCGCCTCCTGCATGTCACCGGAAGCTTATTCGTTAAAAACCTAAAAGTCTCCCACTCTAAGACTACTCAAATTAATTTTAAGTACCCGAGAGTTTGTGGAGAAATACAAACTTCGAATTAGACAATAAGTCTGGTATGAATAATCCCCTATCATCTCTTATCATAAATAGATATCTAGTTAGACCACGCCGCTTAGTGAAATGGGTTAACATTCCATGGTTTTAACATAATATACTATACTCCTAGACTCAAAATGATTAGGCTTAACATAATATGAAATAAATCCATAAATAATATATATTGGATATCCCATCCACCCATTCATTAGATATCCCATCTAAAAGCAATTTATTAGATTTTCCATCTAAAATCAATTTATTAGAGTTCCCCTCTAAAACCTTTAAAATGACTATCCGTCATAATTTAATAGGACTATCTGTCCCAAATCCATTTAAAATAAATGCAGATTATCCATCGTACATTGTTTTATAAAAGTTGGTGTGGGCTATCCACCGCACACTCCATAGTTTTACTAGGATAACTATGAACCCTTGGGTGCCAAATCCCGAGGCTAACCACCTCTGGCAAAACATTCTTTTCTTTAGAAATTTGATGTGGGCTATCCACCGCACATTCCATGGTTTTCCTAGGTTAACCAAGAAACCATCACTTGGCCAATTAAAATATCATGATCCCCATGATTAGGTATAAAAATTCATGATCCCCATGATTAGGTATAAAAATTCATGATCCCCATGATTATTTATTTTGCTCAGGTGTACCACTTGTTTAACCTATTCCCATTGGTAGCCCCAATTAGGTTAAATTAAATAAAAACACATTGATATCCCCAATGTATATTTTCGAAAGCATATTTCTGTTTGTAACCCTAAACTATGTATCGAAAAAATTAAACCCACCCCGGTGTCCCCAAGGTTTATTAACATCCAATTTATATAAGGATCCCCCTTACATATTCAAACAAAGATAAGTATTTTATGCTATAACCCTTCGGAGTAACCCCTTCGACTTAGCAAAATTTCACTTAAGAAAAATGGCTAAAAACAGCCCTTTAAAAGCCTTCGAATGAAGTCCCATTCGAAAGCAAATAACCCTCCGAAGTTAGCCCCTTTGGAAGCCATCATTTTGAAAGCATCACAAAATCATACCTTTCGACCTTGTTGAAAGATCCTACCTTTCGACATTGTCGGAAGGTTTCTTTTCGACTTAGTCGAAAGGTTCTACCTTTCGACCTTGTCGAAAGTCTGGGGTATCTCCTTTATAAAACCATTTATAAACCTTTCAAAAGCAATGAAACTCAAAACCTTTCGCAATCATTGAAGGTAACCCCTTCATACCTTTCGAAATCAAAACTTTCGAAACCATTCAAAAACAACAAAGTGTTGGTGTTGGAACCAACCCTTTGAAAGTATACTTCCGACCTTGTCGGAAGGTTTACCCTTCGACTTTGTCGAAAGTTATTAAAAATTTTACTTTAAAAACAATGGGAGGTTCAGAAGTAATCCATTCTTCTTCCCCTTCTTTCCCTTCGGCTTTGTCGAAGGCATCCCTTCGACTTAGTCGAAAGGATCAAAACACCTTTTTAGAAAACATTTTAAAACAATTATCTTAAAGGTTTAAACTTTCGAATATCCCCTTCGAAACCCCTTCTTGAATATATAATTTTTTTTACTCTTTTATAAAATGATAGAGTCGAAGGATCCCCCTTCAACTTATTCGAAAGCAATTATGTTTCTATTCGAAAGCAAAGGAAGCAGCCTTCCCATCCCTTCGCCCCTTTTCCCTTCGACACCGTGCCTACCTTTCGACTTAGGCGGAGGGTATTTGTTTACCTTCCATCTTAGACGAAAGGTACCTTTCAACTTCGTCAAAAGGGTAAAAGCGGGCTTGTTGGAGTCGATGGTAGAACTGTGCCTACTGAAGTGATGTTTTATCTTGCTTGTCTAATTTTGATTGGCTCATGAGCCTTCTCCTGTACTTCCAAATAGTAAAAAGTATATAAAAGTTAACCTTTTCTTAAAACACTATTCTTCTTCCCCAATTAAAATTTTGAATTGTAGCCTTCCCTTCAAATTGACTAATTCGAAGGTAATTTTGCAGTTTAGCCCTTAGGCTTAAATAATTTAATCACCTTAGTAAATCATTAAGGAAAATCCCCAAAAATCACCAAAAATCTGATAAATCATATACTTTAACATATTAAAATTTCAAAGCATATGAAGATCAAAACAACTTGGAATTTAACCAAAACCGAATAAAAACGTGTTAATTAGCCCATTAACATTTAAAACACCTATGTCTTATCCAAACAAAGGTTTAAATGGTTATATCCTAACCAAAATCATAAACATGAATCTAGTATAACCCATAACCGATCCAAGCACAGAGAAATGAGATGATAAACATGATTATTCACCTTGATTAGTTAATTAGAGAATGATATAATTTCTTAGCTTTAATTCCTTAGCTTATCTTCAATTTATACTCTTCCTGGAGCTTTTAATGGCCGACCGAATATATGTGAGGAGTTATGAATGAGAAAGCTAAAGTTTATTAAGATGGAGGAAGAGATATATACTAAGAAATGTAGCCCCATTTCCAAGTTTACCCCTTAGGAAAATTCCTTCTTCTAAATTTAGTTAAGTCTTATTTTAGTTCATTCATTAAGACACATCCATTGGATTTATTAATCTCATCTCCATAATCGTTCACATTATTTTATTTAAATTATCCAATTAAATATCCCGAATAATGTAAATTAAAATTTAGGGGCATAACACCATGCTTTCACATTTGTTCTATTAAAACTCTTAGTTATATTAAAAGTTAAACCCAAAGGTTTCAAAAGGAATGGTTTTAAATGGTTTCGAGACAATGTTTCCATAAAACTTGTACTTGAACTCAATACTTTCGAAAGGTATATTTTGAGTGAAGAATTGCAATGTTTACGAAAGGGTTATTTTGATTATTTGAATGGGGGTTTTCCAATTCTTTCGAAAGACAAGTTTAATGGTTTCGAAAGAGGATGTTTAAGGTTTAAATTAATGACTTCGAAAGGTCTATTTTCAATGGTTTTGAAAGGTATGTTTTGGCCTTTCGGCCTAGTGTTTCAAGGTATAGTAGTTAACTTATTTTGAAAGGGGTATTTTCAAAGGATTCGAAAAGGATTGTTTAAAGTTTGTAAACAAGGTTTCGAAGGGTTTACCTTGGCTTCATGGCCTAAAATCTTTTAAGTTAAAAAGGGTTTTAACTTACTTTAGAGGGATAGATAATCTCATTGATTAGATTTCATCAATATGGTTTTGGGTAAAGTATATATAGCATGGCATAAGTGTTTCAAGTAAAGCAAAGTATAAGTTTTCCTTGTTCTATAAAAGTATGATTCTAGGGGTCAATTATTTGTAAAGATTATTTACAAGGAAATAGAGTTCTAATAGGGTAGTTAACCCTAAGGCATGAAGGGAAATATGAATAGGGTAGTTAACCCTAAGTTTATGACTTAGATGTTCGAAGATCCGATGGGACTGGTGTAGGGTCGCGTCCTATACTTTAGCTATTAGCCCCTAGCTAAAATAAGTCCAAAATTCCAGTGTGTAGGGCTTGTCATAGGTGGGACTAAATTGAGGTTACACAAAGAAGGGGATATACAGAGTAAAGATAGGTTATTGGTGAGCCCGTAAAACCATTAGGTTTAGTTGACCCTAGAAAAGAAAGTTAAGGGCAGTCAGCCCCATATTATGTTTAATAGAAGTTAGATTATTGAGTGTGTTTGGTATGCATGAATCAGCCAATGGTTAATAGTTAGACAAGTAAAACTACAGTGTGGACAGATAGTCCATTGATTTCTTGATTTTATGCACATATTTACTTTCTATTATTGTTATAATCAGTTTGATTGCAGGTTTATGATTTGCAAAAGATATGCTTTTTAAAGGGATATTAGTGAGGGAAGACCCGTTCTGCTAAGCGGTGTGGTCTCACTTAATATCAGTAAATCGAGATGTAATAGTATTATTTACACCAGGCTTTATGTCTGACTCGAAGTTTATGTTTTCCCCTTATACTCTCGGGTGCTCAAAATTTAATTTGAGTAGATTGAGAGTTAAGATTTTTCAGGTTTAGTAAGTTGGAAGAATAAGCTTCTAAAGACATGCTGGAGGCAAAGTTAGCTATGTAGTAGCTTTTTAGTTCTATTTCCGCTGTGATGTATTTATGACAGATATGTCTATTTAGAAGTCTGATCATCCAAGGGGCATCTTCATATGTCGCTCTTGGCGTAAATTATAATTATTATATTTAATCAAAACCTAGGATTCATTTTGGGATTATGTATCTGAATATGAAATATTGATTTGAAATGTAATCAGAAAAACTATTTTGAAATCTGTGATGATTTTATTTCATATTCACGTGCTTCTAATATTATGAATACCATTAACATTAACATATTTGATCACCGAAAGTTAATACTATGGATGACTGCAACATCTGTTGCGCTTAGGTTCGGGCCTCAACATAGGGGATGTTACAAAAGCCTCACTAGTACACAATATGCATGTTGCCTCATCTAATTTGCTTTGGTCGTGTTAGCAACCAAAGCAAATAGTATCATTTGCTTCAGTCCTCCCTTAACAACCGAAGCAATTGATATATGTAAAGCATTAGAAAATACAAAAATGCAATTTGCTTCGGTCGTCATTTACAACCGAAGCAAATGCATAGAACCAAATAGGGTAATTTGCTTCGGTTCCTTCTTAAAGACGAAGCAATTGATTCACTTTTTCCCCCTCTACTTTGTTTCACCACTACTCCCGCTCTGCAATTTTCATTAGCCGTTTAAATTTTTATTTTATCCATCAACCCTAGATCCTAAATCCCAAATCCCTCATCGACTCAAAATCCCAACCTCTGTACACCCAAGCAACATCAAATTCGACTCGCACACCAACTCCAACCCATGCGCCACTCCATCAGTTCCACCGTGCATGTCATCGGATCCACCATCCATGCCATCAAACCCACCATGCATACCTTTAAACCTGTCGTGCTACCTTCATATGTGACCACTGTATGACCATGCACTACTTCAATGTTATCGTTGCAGTAATTTTCCTTCCAAAATTGCACATATGGTAGAGCACTTGTGTATGCAGATCCAGCTATCGTTATGTTGTCTGATAAGTTTAGTAACACAGCATTGCATGTGGTGGCTAGAAAGAAGCGAGTAGAGGTACTTTCATCGCGAACTTAATATATTTTTGCTTTACTTCTTTGTTCTACTTTTACCCTTTTTCCCCCGGTTTATGATGTTTGGGTAATAATACACTAGACCTTTTGCTTAATCAGCATGTCATATTCAACTTTTTAATTTTCCCTTCACCATTCACTCAACACGTGGGAATCGATGAACGTTTTGATTTTCTACATTATTTTCTGTTAAAGCTATATGAGTTGTTTTCCTTTGTGCATCCAAATTTTGGAACGACCTTATACCCAAAAACATGAGAATTGAAATTTATCCATAGTTATCTTATTTGATCACTCGGTTTTTTTGAGCTTTGACTTTGGGATGTGACACTCTAGCACAACGAGTTTAATGTTAACATGTGTATATTAGTTGTTTTTTCCAGTAATTAGGAGAACTGTTTATATAGAATTTCAAAGATGCTTAGAATTTTAACTTTTATCATCATCCAGTTTATGTAAGACCCTTTTCAAATGTTCTTATTTTATTGTTTCTAACCATCATGAATGAAGTCATTTTACTTTAATCAAAAACATCATATGCTTCATGCATGTGCATGTGTATGTACATTGTATTTGTTATTACACTAGTACTCGGTTCAATCATGATCAAAGATACAAATATAAGACTTTGATAGGATTTGACATTACTCCATGTACTTAGGTAATAGAAAATGTGATATGTCATTATGTAAATGCAATATGTTGATAGTAGTTAAGTGGTGTTTATTTACCCATTTACTTGATTTTTATTTATCAAAGGATGTTAAGGGTAGTGATGTGGATCTTAGCATTTATAGAGGCAAAGTATTTCCCATGTCAATGTTGCATCTCAATGGTACATACTACATGTAGCTTAATTTTAATCTTGTTTAGATTAACTTACTCACAAATATACAAATTTACTATTATTGCTTACCTTCATATAGTGCAGACAAATTTTACCATTATTGCTTACTCATGGACATACAAATTTTACTATTAGAGCTTACCTTCATATAGCACACGAAGGGATTGTTAGATAAGAATATTCATAATTATATAGTTCACTTTTTGTTCTATAAATATAGTCTGTAGCTAACTGGTTAGAGATAACACTCGTTTTTACTATATTATTTATTATATACCAATTTGAATGTATTGTTGTATCCATCAACCCCTTTCGTCAACCATTTTGTCGAGTTGTATCCATAAACATCATATTCGACGCCTATAGTAATCATTTAATGATGCTTTAATTTTGAGAATTCCAAACATAATGTAAAACGGTAGGGACGTTGTAAGGAGTAGCTTTTGATAAGGATGTGAAACTAGTATATTTTTTGTGTTTTCCTTTTTGAGCTCATGTCATTAAAATCAAGTAGCTGAGTTAAAACATGTTTTCAGAACATTATCTATATAATGCATGGACAAAGTATATATGCCATGGCAAAGCTGCATTTGAATCAACATATAACATAAAATATATTATTGTCATTTTCTTTATGAATATACATGCAGTCATGCAGAGCTTGGAAAGTGACAATGAGAAGTCCAAGACCTCTAAGTTAGGCACAAATAAGTTTGTTTATGACCATATCAATGGAAGATTATGCAACTCAATTTTGATTACATGGGTCAGTGAATGTAGGTAAAAATGTAGTTTGGTTCTGTATATATTGTGCTTACTCATCTTTCTAATTGAATAGACAAATCTGGATGTTAAATTTATTCTTATTGCACTTACTTTATTCTTTTATGATGTGTATAAATTTACTAGTTCAAGCACTTATTGCGGAAACATTTTCTATCCTTTGTGTTGTTCTCATGATTCAGTTCTGTTATCACTTTATTATTCTGAAATCTTTAATCATTATTTTCAGTAAAAACAATGTAGTTTCTTATATTGATGAGATAACTGTATAATGTGATACAACATATTGTTAGATGCATGTACATCAACTATTACTTATAAAAGCTTGCAACTATATTGAATCCAGATAATAACACCAATTTCTTTAATTATGTAGAATATATGAAGCTCATACATTGTAATGCCAAGAAAAAAAATATATCATCACCATCTATATTTGGAAAATAACATTCACTTGCTTCGGTTGTCATGTAACGACCAAAGAAAAAGAGTGTCAATTGCTTCGGTCGTCATTTAATAATCGAAGCAAAAGAGGTTCAATTGCTTCGGTCGTCATGAAACGATCGAAGCAAAAACTTCTTTTGCTTTGATCCAACTACAAAAGCAATAGACTTTGGCATGTTGCATCATCTTCATTTGCATTAGTCATTGAACCAAAGCAATATGGGTTAAATGATCAAAGCAAATGACCTGTTTTGTAGTAGTGTATGTCCTAAAGAGAGTTTTCCACTGTCCTGCATCGACCAACTTATGGATGCGACCAGCGGACACGAGCTACTCACATTCATGGATGCCTACTCCGGGTATAAACAAATTGCCATGCACGGTCCAGACCAAGAACATGCCTCCTTCATCATCAACGCCGAACTTTACTACTATCAAGTCATGTCGTTTGACCTTTGTAACCCGAGGGCCATATATCAATGACTTGTCAATCAAATGTTTACTTAACAGATCGGCTTTTTAATGGAGGTCTACATGGATGACATGTTGGTTAAGTATGAAAAGGTCAAACGAACATGTAGAGAACCTAACCGAGACTTTCAACATCCTCCTCGTATACAATATGAAGTTCAACCCTAGAAAGTGTTCCTTTGCAGTGCGATCTGAGAAGTTCCTTGGTTTTGTAATGAGCACCAAGGGCATTGAAGCCAATCCCGACAAGATTCAGGCAATTCAAGAAATGCACATACCTCGCACAACCAAGCAAGTAAAAGTCTATATAGAATGACCGTGCCACTTAGCTGCTTCGTGTTAAAAGCCACAAACCGTTGCATACCCTTCTCCGATCTTATCAAGAAGGGCAAGTCATTTGTATGGAATGAATAGTGCACAAAAGTTTTTAAGGACTTAAAGAAGCAGTTAGCCACACCCCTCGTGCTTTCCAAGCCCATCGATGGGGAGGACTTGTACTTATACCTCATAGTAACTAACCAACGATCGGTGATGCCCTGATCTGTGACAAAAAGAAAGTCCAACGGCTTATCAACAATGTAAGTAAGAGGTTAACGGGACCAGAAACAAGATACTCTAGATTGGAAAAGTTGGCCTAATACCTGCTGGTAGTGGGCCGGCGTTTATGACCGTACTTCCAAGCTTACCCGGTTAAGATCATCATGAACCAACCATTGGAACAAGTGCTCAGTCGGCCCGATATAGCAGGCCAACTCCTAATGTGGTCCATAAAGCTCGAATAGCATCATATCACTTTTCGTCCTTGCACCTTGATCAAGGGCCAAGCTATGACCAATTTCATAGCAAAATGTTCTAGCCCGGACAATGAGTCAATAACCAACCCGCTAGCATGGCAGCTTTATGTTGACAATTTATCAAATGAGAAAGGCACGAGGGTAGGCATGGTCCACTTTCGATGGTTCAGAGTTTTGTTTTGTCTTTCGCCTAAGCTTCAAGGTTGTAAATAATGAAGCTGTGTATAAAGCCATCCCGACCAGTCTTAGGATGGCTAGAGAGCCGTGGATTAAGTTTTTGCATGTGTTCAATGACTCCTCATTGGTTGTTAACCAGATTGGAGAGTGCTCCTTAACAACCTACATTGATAGTTAAAAATATTTTGGAAGTAATTTGAAAGTTAATTATGAAAACAAAAGATAATTTAGGATTTTTTTTTAAAAAAGGAAAAGAAATTTTGTTTCCTTGAATGTTAATAAAATAAATTAAGAAGACTATTATTTTCTTTGCCTAATAAAACAATGAGAATTATTACTTCTTAGAAAGTAAGAAAAGAATTTTCCTAATAAAACAAGAAAGGATTATTAACATTGCCTAATAAAACAAAATAGCATAATGGATGGCCTATTAAAACAAAATAGTATAATGACTTGCTTAATAAAACAAAATAATATAATGAATAATCTAATAAAATAATAGTATAAAAAAATAGTATAATGAGTAGCTTAATAAAACAATAGTATAAAAAAAATAGTATAATTACTTATTTAATGAAAAAAGTATGATTATGCCCTGCTTATATATAAACCTATAACCATCTCCTCTCATTTCATTCATTCCCTCTCCTTTGACATCTTCCTTCTCCATATTAAATTCTCTACCCAAGGATCAAGCAGAAGCGTCATTTTGTGAGTAAACTTCTCTCACCTCTATTGCTTACTTCCTTCCTTATTTCTTTTTCTACGTAAATTAAACTATAGAAACATCGCCATAATAGAAACTAAAAACCATAGAATTGTGGAGATATAGAGGGCATCGTGTCCCCTCTTGTTTTGCTATGCTATTATTTATTTCATTACGTTATTTTGCAAAGGTGGGCTCTGCCACCACCGCATTTGGTTATTTTATTTTTGCAAAGGTAGCCTTTGCCACTATTGCATTATGTTATTTTTGCAAAGGTAGGCTCTTCCACCACCGCATTTAGTTACTTTATTTTTGCAAAGGTAGGCACTGCCATCACCGCACTCTATTTTTCTATTTTTTTACAGAGGTAGGCTCTGCCACCACCGCACTCTGTTATTTTATTTTTAAAAAGTTGCCGCCATCGCATATTTAATTATGCTATGAAATGTCTAATCATTTCCATATATTGTTATGAATAGTTGATCATGCATGTTATTTGGATAAAGTAAGAATATTGCAATTTAAACTTGTAACCCTTAGTGACCTTGGGTAAATGATAGTTAGGTGGGAATTATTATCTTATATGAAAAGGTGAAATGATATATAATGAGGCAAACCCATTGGTGGCATCGGGTTAATAACAGTTAGGTAGGATTACTGTCATATTAAAATTTGAATATATTAAATCCCTTAGTGACATCGGGTTAATGACAGTTAGGTGGGATTACTGTCGCATATACACTTGTGAAACATGTTAAATATTGTAAATTGATCAATGAGTATTATACCAGATGGAGCTAGTATCCATCCTAGCTAGATTGACTCAGGGTAGCACCCTGAGTGTGGCATCCTTGCCCCAATGTCACTAGTCTGACGATCTATTGTACGGGCTTTATTGTTATGGCTACATGACTTAAATATAATGATGGATAGAAGGATAATCGTGAAGGATAGAATAGATCAGGAGGGTAATATACAGTATTGTAGATCGGTGGGTGCACCCACAATGCTAATTCATAGGTGATACTGGGTATCATTAGATGTTGATTCGGTTTTTGTTATATTCGAGTTTTAGGTGGTACTGGTTGTCGATTCAATTTTGGTAATTGATCAAATTTATCACTATTATATGATTATGTGATATGGTGTTAATAAACTTATAATTAGGGAAAATCACAATTGAGTAGATTTTGGATTGTGGTCATAGTAAACGGAAACAAAACACCTGTTATATAAGATATACATATGATACCTACACGGGGGTTGGGTAATAGATATTTTAATATGATGATGTGTTATACTTTATTCTTTTCTCTTTTACTGTTTGATATTTAAGTTTACTCACATCTAGTTTCTAGCCTTACCCGGGTTTTATTTGTTTTAACAACATTGGGTCAGGCTGAGATTGCAGTTCAGGATGTACTTTCTCGATATCATTTCTATCTTGTGCTTTTTGGAGAGGAATGCATATGGCCTAGATATATTATTCCATTTCTTATATTTTTCCATACTAGTCGTATAAGATGAAGCGATCTTCGACCAGATCATTCAAGACTTCAGGACAGTACTCTAGTGTTTTAGAGGGATGGTGACCATGTGCATAGTTATGTATATATCTTTTTGATGGTGTCTGTAACTAGATGTTGGAATCTGTTGTATATAAGGATGTGATATATATATATATATATATATATATATGTCTGTGTGTGTGTGTGTGACTTTATGACCACACTGATGTTGTTGTTGATGTTTTATTTTATGTAATCATATCTTTGTGTATATTGCTTTGTGCCAAGATAAGATACGTGTTTTACAGAGATTTACAGAGATCTAGGTATATGATATCACAATTTGTGTTGATACAAGGGAGTATATACAAGATAGCACTCCTATCGTGTCCTTTACTCGATGCTTTCAAATGGTAACCTCCCTTTGATAACATGGGTACTGGGCCGAGGCATCACATCTCCAGGTTAAGGACAAAACATTAGCGCTTTACATCGCAAAAGCTAGGAAATCCATCAGTACCTTATAGATTTCAAGCTAGAACAGATCCCCCGTGAGAAGAACGCCAAGGCCAACTAGTTAGCCAAGTTGGTGAGAAATCCTAAGGAGAGTATCCTTGGATCCCAATGGTGGTGTGGGCTGCCTCTTGCTTTGAATGGAAGGAAACCACTATGGAAATTGATGAAGCCTGCCCTGATTCTTGGATGATCCCAGAAAATGCGACCAATGGAGGTATCTCGCAAATGGCGAACTACCCGCTGAAAGAAAAGAGGCTTAGAAGATTTTGTAGCGAGCACCCTATTATGTCATCCTGGACAAAAAAACTCTATCAAAGGGTAAACTCAACTCCCCTCCAGCGGTGGGTGGCAGACGAGGAAGTCAATCGCATATCGGAGGAACTACATGAAGGATTCTACGGAGACCACATTGGGGGGGCAAAGCCTAGAAAGAAGGCTAGCCGCCAAGGCTATTAATGGCCAACCATGATCAAGGACGCAACGAACTATGTTTGGAAGTGGAACTAATGTTAGGGGTTCGCCAAAATCCCAAGAGCTTCCCTAAGTCTCCTAACTCCAATGACGTCCCTTGGTCATTTGACACTTTAGGGATTGATCTGATCTTCAAGCTACTAAACGCCAAATGTGGATACAACCATGCCATTGACTACTTTACAAAATAGGTTAAGGCAAAGCCCCTCAGAATGGGTCAACATGCCTAAGATCCTCAATTACATAACTAAAAACATCATCTGCTGATTTAGACTCCTATAGAAAATCATAACCGACAATAACATATAGTTTGAAAGTAGGTTGTGCTAAGATTCTATGAGCAAAAAAATAGAATAATGATTCTCATCAATCGCCCATCAATAGGTGAACGGGTAGGTTTAGACTGTAAATAAGACCATCAAGGCAACATAAAAGAAGTGCCTTACAAAACCAAAGGAAATTGGGCTGAAGACCTACCACTCATGATCTGGTCATACGGCATCTCGAGCTGCACATCAACTAGACATTCTCTGTTCTCCTTGGCCTATGGGTATGAAGCTATGCTGCCCGTCGAGGTCGATGTGCCATCTCTAAGGCGCCTTGCTCATAATCCCAAGAAAAATGAAGAATAGCTCGAGCTTGGGCTCAATGGCTTAGAAAAAAGAAGAGCAGAGGCAAAACTCTGCACGAAAGCATACGAAAGGAAAATATCCAGGCATTATAATGAAAGAGTAAAACTCTACCTATTCAAGGTCAGAGACTTAGTGCTACACTATGTTTTTGCAAACACTAAAACCTCGATCGAAGGATTATTGGGGCCAAGCTAGGAAGGCATGTATATGATCATAGTCGTACTCATCAATGATGCCTACCGCCTCTCATACCCGGAGGACACCCATGTGTCTTACACATGGAATCTAGAGCACCTCCGAGCATATTATTCATGAAATTATATGAACCTCAATTATAAGGCTATGGATTTTGTTACAATTATAAGGCAATAGAACTTTTTTATTAAATATTTTGAAGTATGGAATGTAAAATAAAGCATTCTTAAGTATTCTTTATCCAAATAACAACAAGGCTAACCGATTGGAACGAGCTTGTCAGCGTACCTTCTCTTACCAGGCAACACTGCAGCCGTAGCTATCTGAAGAGGGCATGCCAAAAATGCCCACCCTTGCAACTGGGGAAAGCCTAAAAACTGCTCCATGAGGATGTGCGAGCCACTCAATGTTCCCTTTAGTGCCGGAGGCATCAATGAACTGATGGTGGGGCCACCCATACCATGATCCAGATTCATTCGCCCATGATGTTTCCCGTTCCTCTAGTAGAGCTTAGCATTGGTCATGGTGAAATAGTTACCCATGTTATAACTCTGAACTTGGCATCAATAGTGCTGCTCTATGGGGATGCTTGAGCCGTTCAATGCTCCCTTCCATGTTGGAGGCATCGATGAACCGATGACGAGACCACCCATGTAGTGGTCTCGATTCGATCGACTGTGATGCGTAAAGGGACAAGGCACTAGTACCATGATGGTGTGGTTACCCACGTTGTAATCTCGAAACTAGCATCCATAACGCTACTCCGTAAGGATGTACGAGCCATACAATGCTCCCTTCAATGCTGTAGGCATCGAAAAATCGATGGCATGACCACCTACATCATGGTACCGATTAGTTTGCCTATGATGTTGTCCTTCCCCCTAGCAGTGTAGGACCCTGCTGTCATGATAGCATGATTACCCTTGTCGTAATCCCAAACATGGTTTCTATAGCACTGGCCGACTTGAACACCTGAAGTGGTCCTATCAAACAAAGCCAAACCCCTCGTCGCCCCGTAGATGAAACAAAGGCAGCTCCAGTTGAGCATCGGGTAACCACCTAAGATGCCTCATTACCGGCCCACCTCTGCTATACAAAGCTGGTGGGTAGGCTACCTCCATGAAAGATAAGTTTGTTTAGTTTGGGTGCTCTTAGTTTTCCTTATTTCTACTTATCTGTTGTATTATGCATAAAAGACCAAGTCAACGTGTTTACTTAACAACACTGGGAACGCATGAACCGCCCGACATACGAATTGATCAAAAGTAACCATGAAGGACAAATATATGAACATGCACAATACTGGTAGAAAAATATAAGGCAAGCACAGAATATTCAGACAAACAAATCTATGATAGATTCCATCACAAAAGAAGGGTTCATAATATTCAACAAAGAGTTTTCTATTTAAAACAAAAAACGGGCCATGTCCAATCAATACATCAACAAAAACACAAAAAGATCTACACACTCCACCGCTTATTATGATGGGAGATGCCTATCATTCCACAGCTCATCTATGGTATCTTTCTCCTTTGCAAGCTTTGCCCAGGTTACGCGCTGTGAGCACTAATGCAACCTCCCCTTGATCTCAGCTGCCTCCTTACGGCTCACTCCAAATCTACCGACATCTGCTCGAGCTCCTCCCTCAACTTCCTTACCTCTTTGATCGACTCCTTTACAGTGGTGTCCCTAGCCATCTCAGCCATGTGTCGAGCACCTTCCACCTCTAGCCTAAGGCCCGCCTCTTATATTCCTCGAATTTCCTCTAAGCTTCCAGAACCTGCTTCTAAACCTCTCCCTTCACTGCCTCTATCTGGCTGTGAGCGACCCGTTCATCCTTCACATGCTTCCTCAGGTCCTGCAAACATGTAGAATATAAAGAGCTCGAGACTCAGGGCACGGCCTGAAAAATGAACACCATCTAAGTAAGAAAACCAAAGAAGGCAAAGGGAAAGGAAAACTGTTAAGTACAAGGACCCTTACTAGGTAAGCATCCATCAGCCGAGCGTTCAGGATGACCTCTAATAATTGGATCTCCCGACCCAACTTGGGCCGGTGTCTATTGGCCAAGGTGTTTGAGGCCACCTTGGCCATAGAGTGCATGTGAATCCGTAGGTCGGTCCTATCATCCTCCTTAGAATAGTCGACCCCACAACCTCATAAAGTGAGTCCCTCGGTAGGGGCCTAATGAGACGACTGCTCTATACCTTCAGTGCTCATATAACTGAATAATGCATTGCTGGAGCATCCAACCGAAGCAGGACGATGGTCTAATGAAAGGAAAGAAGTAAAGAAGAGGAATAGAAGAAAAAGTGATAGAAGAGAAGAGAAAGGAAACATCATACAATCACAGAACCTATCGTATATTTCATAGCGCGACGAGTAAAAGATAACAACCATCACAGATATAAAACAGATGAGACAATAGTAACTACATGAACCACAGAATCAGAGTACACAAGCTCATACAGTTATACAAAACAATAATAAAGTTTATAAAACTAGTAAATAAACTCAACTGATAAACTATCTTTAATTGCAGTAAGTCAAACACTATCAAAGCTCCACGGTGTCACATAGCGAAATAAACAATAATAGGCCCAAAATATATATATGAGAAAGCATTGCCTCCTATAGTAGGTCTACTCACTCCGTGTGCTGCTTACACCTGCTATCTAGGCTACTCATTTAAGAGCACCCAAGGTAATTAGAAGCAAAGCATAAAACCTCGAGTTAGACAATAGTCTAGTGTGAGCAATAAACAATCTTAAAATACTACGAAAGTCGATATAGTATATGAAACAGAAGGTATAGGGAGTCATACCTAACATGTGCCTAATCAAAAGAGTTGGTACATAACATCAACAATATGCTACTCTACAAACAGCATAAAGGAGTACGTCATCCTAAGTACAAGGTCGGGGTGCCAAAGTATCCATATTCACAATACATACATCATGTGACATCCCTAGAGTGACAGACTACATAAAACAATCATGGCAAACATGGCACCATTAAACAAACCTCAAAGTCACTTCATGTGCTTTTGATATATGATAACTTATATAACCAAATCCTCTGTCGAGGATTAATGTAAAAATCTCAGCTTTCAGTGTATTCACTTTAGACCAAAACTGATGCTAGACCCAAATCCACCAGTCTGGGGTATACGGATTCAAATAACCGATCAAGGGTAGCCAAACAGAGTACCCATGAGTGTCCTCATAATACCCTACTTTGAGTACAAAATAAAACACTTCGAGTATCAAAGATCACTTAGTGCATGTGACGCCCCACCTCTATGCTCACACTGGCCAAGGACACTACTGAGTAATGCCGTCGACTAGCGCAAAGAATAAGGGTGTTGAGGAGCGACCATCTGTGTAATTGCTTTGTGCGAGTACCGATATGTCAGATAATATAACTTACATTTCATTTCAAGAGGAAATCCGACACATCAAATACAAACTCAAAGCTACCACACAGTGGCTAAGTGGCCTTCGGAAACAAATATAGAAATAAACATAACACAAATTAGTCACAGACATTCATATCACAAAGGCGGAAACAGATATGAATATATGACATAAAAATGTACATCAAAGTAGTGGTCAATCTAGATCCACTACATCACAAAAGAATAGATACAAGTGCTATACAAAAGAATAATTATACATCAAGGAGTCTCTATCTCAAATGTATAATAATAAAAACTACAAAACTATGTAGTTAGACAAAAGTCAGAAGATGATCCCAGATAAGGAGTCAAGCAGAAGCACCTGTAACATCTCGGTCTGACCCGAGTATTATTTAAGAAGAAAATAATAAACGGATCGGTCTAGCTATAATTATCATATATAAAATGAGATATGAGTGGAGATATAACAAAAAACGTATGATAACAATAATGTCAAACTGTGACAAGTATACTTTTAAACAACAACAAAATCATACAATATCTCAAGAATCTCAAAGCACCAAAAAGAATGTCGTGTTCTTTATTTTATTCACCAAACCCCAAATATTGACAAACATATCATTGCCAATCACAAAAAGAGGTGAAACACAAATTCTAGAAATCATCAACTAGAAATCCAGAATTCACAAAAGGGGGGGAGGCCTATCACAAACGGGAGCATGAAATCTCACCAACACATGTATCATAAACGGAACGCTATTCCATGGTCGCTAACCATAAATTTTGAGCCGAAGCTCCACAAACGGTCCGAAGACCATGGGTCGCTACCCCGCCAAATTTGAGCTGAAGCTCCATAAACAGGGTTTTTAGTCCCAACACGAACAAATAGACATCGCACATCGCTAGTCTAAATCACAAAATGATCATCATCGATCAATAAAAAGTGTGAATTACACTAAGCCAGCAAATATATGAGTTTAGCTTCATGTCCCATAACCACTAGCTTAACTTAAATATTTATGAACAAATTGTAGATTTCCACTCGAAAATTGTCACAAGAGTTTCAATCGAACAAGTCCAAGAATTAACCGACGAAGTAAACGCAAGCGTTTCATACCACTTGTTTTACTAAGCCGTTTAATTAGATTTCTCATACAAATGAGGTAAAGGTTTGTATATACTAATAGATTGGAAAACGGTTTTGAAAGAGAGCTTCATATTTAAAATAGTGTCGAAATCATTTTGATGAAAAAGATTGAATATTTACTACTAGTATAGAAACCTTTGTATTTAGAAGTGACAAATCACAAAAATGATTGTAGAAACAATCAATCACCAAAGATTCACATTCGAAGTCGTGAATCAAAACCATAGAAATCGATATCAAATCCATCAAATGGATATTCCCAAAAATCCAAAGAAAGAAGTCATCAAAGTCGATAATAAGTGATAATAACTTTTCGGATCAACAAAAATCGATTAAAAATAGGAAAGCCGCACAAAATAGCCTTATTAGGCGAAAATAACATTTCCAGACGTCTGATTTGGAATCCAGACGTCTGGATTTGTTTTCTGAAAAATAGTTTAGAAAGCCACCCAGACGTCTGGAATTATCAAAATAGACGTCTGAGCCATGACCAGACGTCTGGTTTTGAATCCAGACGTCTGGTTTCGTTCTCTGGAAATTATCCAGAGAACACCCAGACGTTTGAAACTTCAAGTCAGACGTCTGAGACGCATCGAGACGTCTGATCTTAAAGTTTCAGACGTCTAAGATTAGTCTTTGACTTTTTTTTATATATTTTGCATGCATACAATTTTGCTCCAGGTCCAAACCAGACGTCTGGACTTGGTCACCAGACGTCTGGTCACCTAGTCTGGGCAACAATTTGCCTAGGCCAAAGTGGCCAAAACATATCGAAAGCGATCGGACGAGCTACGACGACTAAGGATTTACGCCAAGCGACAACCCAGCCTTAAAGGCTCTTCGATACACCCCAAATATCAATGTCCAAACATCCATAGTAGGATTTTCATAAAATTGGACCAAAACACCAAAATTTGGAAAATTCACCAAATCAAAAGCAAATGAATATGCACAAATGTTAAGAATTCATACCTAACAACAATGATAGCTATAGACGTAGATGTGAGTTAAAGAACTCACCTTTAAACCCAAAACAATGAATGAGAAGCTTTTTAAACAAGGCAAGAACAATTCCTCTTCAACACACCTCTAGAATCCTCAATCTATTATCAAAGGTGAAGTTTTTCCTAAGTTAGGGTTAGGAGTTTCTAAGAACTGAAGAGAGATTGGAATGGAGAAGAAGAAGATGATACTTACCTTAGCTTCTCTTTGATGTTGGAGCAAGAATTTGTATTTCCTAATTAAAACTAGGGTTTGGAGTTATAATTTCTCATTCTTTCCCCCATTTTTCTCTTAAGCTTGAGAGTGTTAGGAAATGAAAATGAATGAAGGAAGTTGAGTGGAGTTAGGGCATTCAATTGGGTTAATGGGCTGAAACCCAAACCCAACTCACTCCAAACATATCGATGTTTATACTCAAAAAAGTTGTAAACGCCATTTTGGACTCAATGGAAGTGGTCTCGAGTCCCAATTCGACTGTTTATAAAAAGTATCTTTTCGGATTTTAATCCGATTAACGATGCTATATTTAAATAAAACATTTAAATATAAAATTTGTAAAATATGCAGGTTGTTACAGTGCATGTGTCCGAGCCCATTCCTAGCTCCATATAGTTTTCATTATTATCAAGGAACCATTCCATATTCCTTCATTCCAGGATAGAATCAAACACCACTCTGTCCATGGGTCACCCTTCCTAGAACCCGCCCTTGTGGAAAATCATCACGAGTCAATCACCATCGAGTCGTCATCGTCGGAACAACTCCATCACCGTCGAGTCATCCATCAAAGTCCCGAAGCCATCACATAGAAGCGTTACGTCATCGCTTCACCATCAAAATCGCTCATCGTATAGATATAACATTAAGACCAAGAGTCGACCGCACGAACAAACTACCATATCACACTCCTCGAAGCCTCCTAATCATCCATATCAAAGATTGACAAAATTGGCCATCATCAATAGTGATGGGCATCGACCATTCTACAATGGTCAATACCAAATACTTTGATCGTGTACTTAGCCAAAATGGATAAGTACAAACCAAATGAAAACGTCCAGTGTCCATCCTAAAGTCTGAAGCCCATCCAAGTTCATCGTCTTCCATCTTCAAATCGATCGGCACACATCCCACTACTCTTCTACAACTTATCTCATCCGTTTGGGTTTTCATTATTTGTGCATCCCATCGATATGCATGAAACTTTCTCTCATCCTAAGAGTTTCCAAACATTCGATCAATATGCATGAAACCCCAACGTATGGGATATTCCCCAACACTGCATCGCCGATTTGTTGGCATTTTCAACCAAAACAAGAAAACAAGCATATATGCAACCAACAAGCATACATGCATCCAATATAGTATACACACAACACATATAATGCATCTATATCAACCAATGTGGGATTTAAATCAAAAATAGCCTAAAACTAGAAATTTCCTAAAAATATCATATCAATAAGAAAAATTTAACATTCGATTTAAAACCATTTTAAAATACTTCTAATTTCTTTTATAAAAATAAGGTGTGTGTTTAAATATATTAAAATCGCATTTTAAAGTTAAAAATCATTTCAAAACACTATTTTTATACTATACTAAAAATCATAGTATGGTGAGAGACAATATCAATCACCTCAATAAAAGCAGTCTAATCCTATACCAAGTCATAGAGGGCTCCAAGATGAGCACAATGCCTGAAACCGTGTCTAAATCGGACCTCTTATGCAAAATTTATGGATGATATAAGAAATTGGTTTTTATTAACACGTTAATAACTTAATTAACTAATAATAATTAATTAATCTCTTACCTTACTAATCCTTTCATAATTGCTTTCCTATAAACGTGATTCCTCCCTTCCACTCCTGTAACTTCCATACCTTACCTACTTCATTCAAATCCACTCTTCTCATGCCACCTCATCTTTTCCACTTTCTTTTCCCTTCTTTCTTCATTCTTTCCCTAGATCATATCATGCACATACCCATGAACGCAACCAACCCCACACCTAGCACTGCCGCCCTGACCTTCACCTGTTGTTCCACCTCACTACCGCGAACTACCACATCACCACTGCACCTTGCCACGACCAACCCTGAGCCACTTGGCCCCAGCTCTGGCCACCAACATCTCACATGGCCTATTGTCATTTTCTTCCCTTCTTTTCCCTGCACACGGTACCACCGCATGCCCAATACTCCACTAACCTAGCGCCAGAGGCTGTTCCATGCCTACCCTCAAACATCGCCATCCCCGCCGACTCCACGGACGCCGCTGGCTAAGAAAATGTGGCTAAAACTGACTTTGTTTTCAAAACTTTTTAAGCTTCCACCGACCACCACGTTCATTTCCAACCTAAGTCGTTTACATTTTCGTGACCCTTTCGCCGATATAAACATACCCATATCATCAAAATTAAATTTTGATCTCCACCAAAAACACCCTTTTGTTGGATTTACTACTTACAGCCACAATGATCAAATCTAGATTGATCCGAGGGCATGGCTGCATAGCCCTCGGAAAAATAGAGAGACCCGACCCTTGCTTTGCCAAAAAAGGTGTCCGGTTGTTTGAGAAAGAAGAGGGGAATGAAATATGGGAGGTAGGTTCATGGAGAGGGGGAGTTATTCGTGAATGGGAAGAAGAAATGTGCGGCCAGAGAAGTAAAGTGATATTTATAGAGCAGTATGTAGGGTTAGGGTTTGTGTACCCCTTTTTCTCCAAATTTTGAAAATTCCAATGCATGTTTTGTGCTCGTACGGCTCCTAAGAATACCTGATTGAAACGATTCTTCGACTACGTGAATCACATCGTATTTTTCCTATTCCAACAGCACATCGGTGCATCCAGGATATTATTTTTGATGTTTTTAAGTCGTGTTGCCTGTTGGAACGCCGATCTCAAAATATTTCGACTATGCAGCTCATACACTTTCTCCTTGACCTAGGAATATTTTTCGCTTGTCCAAATTCTCTAAAACATTAGTGTGCGTATATTGGCGTAATACATGTAACTATCGAAAATGCCAAAAATAAATTTAGGGTCAAAATCATTCGATAAAATTATTATAGGTCAAAAATGTCAATACTCAACGACATCCAAAGTTATAGAGTTATATGGCCCAATATGAATTTAAAAATAATATTTTACGATCCTCCGATACGTAAAATACGGATTGTCACACTCTCCCCCACTTTAGGAATTTCGCTCCCGAAATACCCAAATCAAGCAAATTAAAATCAACTAATGTTATCATGCATGCATAACAACCATGATAAACATAAGTAATCGTATCAAACACCAACGATCAAACATCAAACATGCACATTTAAAATCAAACATCAAAAAGTAACATACATGCCTATCCTAGCATGTAGGATACTAAATTGTCTAGTATAAAGCATCAAATATGATATCCAATATGAAAGATGACGATAAAATGGAAATCTCACCAAATGAAGAGCTCCAGACAAGTAGTCCTCATGCTCTCCTCGGTCTTCTATATGCGATCACCTTCGCTTTCACTCTACTGAACCTTCACTACTTTACTGTCTTCCTCCAAGACTGTTTATCACGTCCTACGATATGAATAGGCCTATGAGGTCTCGAATTTTATGGTTCGATCTCGATATCATCTAATCGATTCAGTGCCATATTTTCCAATGCTTCATGTAAGTTCTCCCAAAACCCACTGTTGAACAACGAATTTCAGCCACTTACAATGCATTTCGACATGTCGTGTAATCAGACGATCCATCTCACATACAACTCGACTAGTTTGGATGCCTTCAACTTGACTTAACGAGTATAAATCTAGCACTCTTCGTCCATCTATCGAATTTGATCCAAATGCTATCGTATCCTCTTCTGGACCACGACAATCCATCGATGAACGCGTTAGATATCTGCTCCCACTTCTACCCAACAACAAACGATCTCTCCCTAGGGAACCAACAGTCTTGGTCGGGTCCGCACTGCATCACTCCAATAGACACTACCTGTTCATCTAACTTGGTCATGATCTTTGCTAGTCTAGCTTCACGCCTCTGACTAGTACTAATCTGCTAAATTAAAGTAGGTATGATGGTTAAACTAGCAATCATCTTTGGTCGTAGCTCACATTGAGTTCTAAAGTCATAACCAGCGATAAACTCGAGTTGTGTCCACTCTAGGAATATCGCTCCCAAATTGGCATGTCTTCCACTCAAAGTATTAATGACTAAATTTTTCTATTGGGCATATAGGAAATGTCAAAGTCAGAGGAGGCTAAGAACTCTAACCATCGCTGCTAGCGAAGGTTAAGATTCTTCTCCGATAAGAGATACTTCAATGATGTAGGATCAATGAATAACTCAAACCCCTCTCCTAATAGATAGAGCCTCCTAATCCCCGAAGCGAATACTATCACCGCCAACTCCAATATCAAAAACATCTATGCATATTGTCTACTCCTCATTCCCACTCGAAATGAGTAACATTGGTGCACTCGCCAACCTCTATGTAAAACTCATAAACGTGTGTCCACACCTCAGGTCCCAAATAAAAGTCCGATTCTTCTCATGAAATCAGTTAATGTTGCTGTTACATTAGAGAAGTCCTTAATAAGGCGTCTATAATATCCTGCTAATCCAACAATACTCCTCATATATGTAACACTCTTGGGTCTATTCCAATCTTGGACTGTCATATCTCATATGATCCATAGTAATGTCCGGTTTCAAAATAACATGACCTAAGCATCTCACTTCCCTCCTTAAGAAGTGATACTTAAAAAATCTCACCATCAATCGATGTTTTCTCAACACCCCCAACACAATCATCAATCATGTCTTGTGCTCCTTTTTTGTTCATGAGTAGACGAAAGTATCATCAACGAGCACAAACATGAACTTACTCAAGTGATCATTCGAAACACGGTTCATGAGATCAACAAAGATGTCGACAATTGGTTAGCCCGAATGACATAACCAATCAATTAAAAATCAAAGTAGCATATGAAACTCTGTGATCAACACACTCTCTCGAGATACTCTCAATTGATGAAACCCCATCGCAAGGTCCAACCGAGAGAAATTCTTTGCGCCATAGAGCTGATCGAACAAGACACAAATATGTGTGAGTAGATACTTGTTCATCATCATATTAAGCTTACGTAATCACACATAACCTCAAAGAGCCATCCGCCTTAGTAGCAAAAACTATAGGTACATCCCACTCAAATATGCTCCTACAAATAAACCCTAGCCTCAATAAGTCATCCGTTGGCACCTTTAGTTTCCTCTACTTTATGGGCACCATATTCCTTAAAAGGCACATATGATAACTCATCGTGTGGAATATCAAGCGAATATAGAAAGATAGCCATCACCTCTCATCATCTAATGGGCAGCCTAACACTAACTTCCGCTCATCGTCAGTCCCTATTGTCCCAACGACCTCTCATAATCCACCACTGTTTGTGAAGCATCGATTAAACCAAGAATTTCATTTTGCAAACAAAGATTGAAAAGATCATAAGTAGAAAAATCTTCAAAAATAGCAAATCTTTTGGGAGAGATTTCCGAAAGACATTTACTCTATATAGGCTTGCATGGCTTCTTTGTCATGAAAAAGAAAGCCTTTTGTTTTCTTAGAAAGCCTCATGGTTGATGGAGTATTGCTTGAGGATGCCATTGAAGAATAGTTTGAAGAGATAAGAGAGTTAATGAATTTTTGAAATTTGAAAATGAAAGTGAAATGAATGGATAAAGATAGAGTAAATAAATAGAGAATCAAAGAACATGTTCTTCGATCAAGAGACATCTTTTTAGAACATAGGGGTTGGTAAAAGGTGGTGGGAAATTCAAATTTTGAATTTGAAATTCAAAATATGTCTGCCTATGTCAACATATACATATTTGGTATGTCGACATATAGGTTGAAATTTTCAAAAAGAGAAATTCACTAAATAATTCTTATTTATCTATTCATATGATTATCTTATAATTATACTTAATATATACAATAAATAATTTAAAATTTATTTTATATTATTTTCATTTTATATTATATTATTAAAAATTATATAAAATATTTTTAATATATACACACATAATATTCATCCAATATTATTATTAATCTATAGATTATTCCTAGCAATCAAAAAATAATCAATTACAACATAAATTCAAAATTTTAGTTTTAAATGTGTACCTATTTTTGTTCTGTTTTTCCAGTCTTTTCATTTATTATTGTTGTGAAGCACATATTTGCATTCTCTATATCTGGTTCGTTATCACTTGAGGTAGTGTCTAAATCGTCCAGTGTTGCAGTATAAGCTCTTCTTCGTTTTCTGGATGAATCAATATTTGGTGTGTTTTTTCAGTTTCTCAAGATGTAGATGGTCTCTTTTTATATGCCTAATTCATCATAATTAAAAAATCTAGCACCATTTCCAGTTATTTGATTTTTATTATCATTTCTCCTGAAATTATTCATCTTTCTGTCCTTTAGAAATTTTCTGAATTCTTGTCATAAAGGCGATTCCTCATCATCATCGTTGTCTGAATCCAGATCATGTGTTGTGGCATTGAAAGCGATGGATTTCTTCTCTATTGCCTTGCTTCCTCTCATGTCCTACATTTATGCTTCAAAAGACATTAGATTGCCAATTAACTCTTCAATTTTCAGAATGCTAACGTCATTAGCCTCTTCATCGTAAGAGTCTTTGGTCCCATTCAGAAGTAAGTGAACTAAGGATTTTTCTAACTTGATACTCTTTAGAAAAACTTTTACTAAGTGCAATTAGTGAATGAACTATATCTTGAAATCGACTATACATATCAGAAATAGACTCATTTGGACTCATTTTAAATAATTAGAACTATATGGTTAACATAGAAATTTTGGTCTGTTGACTTTACTAGTGCCCTCATGTGTAACTTGTAGTGTTCTCCATATTTCAAATGCAGACTTACATATAGATACTCTATTAAATTCATTTCTATCTAATGAACAAAACATAATATTCATGGCTTTAGAGTTACTTTGTGCAGTTGCCTTTTGGTTAGCAGTCCATTGTGAAAAAAAATTCTCGGGCTCAATGTACTCATTTTATGTGATGTTCCAAATATTTTGACCAATTGACTGTAAATAGATTTTCATTCTACATGACCAAAACGTGTAGTTACTTCCATTAAAAAATGGGGGTCTAGCAGTAGATTGTCCTTCTACAAAGTAATTACTAACAAGTATATTAGCAGTGCTACTACCAGTATTACTAACAGTGTTGTTAGCCATTAAAACTTTTCAGAAATCAAAATTATGAATACTTTTGAAAACCAACGCTCTGATACCAAATGTAAGTTGCGGAATAGGATCTTAAGGCTAATTCAACACTAGAGGGAGGTGAATAGTGTTTTCTAATTTTTTTGAATTCTTTTAAGGTTATAGTTTAAACAATGCAATTAACAATCATATATTCAAACATGGATAAATATAAATGCAGTAAAAGTAAAAATGAAAGAACACACTAGGATTTATACTAGTTTGAAGTTACCCTACACTAGTCATGTACAATTGCTTGTACATATTTCTTTTCAAATAGCAAAGTCAATATAATCTCGATTTCAAGGCAACGAGACACACCCTCCAAACTTTCCAAGCTCTGTGTAGACTGACTTGATTTACACGGGCCACAAGCACACCCACTTGAATTTCTGGGTCACCAAGCATACCCAATTGATTTACACGGGCTACAATCACACCCACCAATATAAAAGTATGGTTTGATAGAGTTTTACAGACACAGATCGTTGACCTTGAATACAAATGATTCTATAACCTCTTGAATAGTAATTTGATCTTGTTTAAGTGAGAGAGATGAGAGAGATCAAGAGTAGTCAATAGAGAATCAAACTAGTGGAGTTGAATTTGATTCTGATTGAGTTTTGAGAAGAATTTGAGTAGAATTTCTTTTAGAAAACAAGAAAGTGAAAGAGGAGAGAAAATATGAGAAGTAGTTAAAGAAAATTCATTTGTTTAACCCCTATTTATAGAGAAACAACAGTCATGTCCATTCACGAAGAGATATGACGAAAAGACACTTCAATTCAAATTTGAATTTAGAAATTTATGGTCCATATGTCGATACATGGGGTTAGAATATGTTATATATCCCTTTAAAAATTTGAAAAACTCTTTTTAAAATTTGCTTTGAATATAGTTAGTTTTGTAAAATATTTTGATACTTTGAACAATCATTTCATAGTTTATACATATTTTAATCATATTAAAACTTAAGAAAACTTTATAAAATTACTTTTAGAATATTTCAAGTATATACAGGATTTTAAATATAAATAATAAAGTATAACTAAACATATTTAAAATCAAAGTTATAAAAAATATTATAATATACTAATAAATATTTAGAAAGCTTTAAAACTAAAATTATAACAAAGTATAATATTCAAAATATATTTTAAAACAATTTAAAATTTTAATTTCTCACGGTATAATAAAATCAAATAGTAAAAATAATTTAAAGGTTATTCTGAAAACAAGAATTCTCTTTAGAAACTATTTTTGAATTTTAAGATATTTGAAATTGAAAATTATTTGAAAAATAAAAATAGAGAGAGATCAAAGAAGTGCAATCAGGGTTTTAACAAAAATTCTATGACTTTATAACTTATCTAGGGAATCTTGAGTTCTTCAATACTCATGAGTCTTCAATCTCTAACTCTTGAATCTCTTATCAGCCTCTTGAATATTTACTTGATATTGTACATTCTTCTTAATTAATACCTGTCTAATATCCTACACTATATACTATATATATCTCGATGAAAACATTAGTATCTATATTTTATATAGTGTCATATAGTTGTTGTCATCAAATCCAATGTCTAAGGTACTAACACTTAAGACTAAAATGTTGCTAATCTTAAGAGCTTAGGGCCTTAGTTTGCTATGAGAGAATAACCAACGATCAATTTTCAACCCCTTTGATGTTGTATAGCATATGATATTTATAGTAGCCTGATGGAAGACAGCTATAAAGGTAGCATTGAATGTGTGGCTAAGAATTATGTTAATTATCACTCCATAATAGGTGCATGCTTTGTATTTAGTTAAAGTTGGCGGCGTGCTGCAAAAGTAGGCATGCTTTTAGAAGATTTGTTGTCATACATAGTACAACCATTATTGTGAAAATCCTTTTAGCCTCTACCTAGGCGCTAGGTAAGCCTTACTACCTAGCAATTCGCCTAGGCCCGCCTAAGCAAGATTTACTACCTCATGTAAGAATCTAAACATGTAATTAGGCATTGACTAGGCAAATTGAGGTTTAGTTTTCACGTATAAGCATTAATGCGCTAGTTTTAGGCAGTTTTGCCTCCATGGCTAGTCCTGGCCTGGACACATCCAAAATCCTAAAATTCCAATTTATATCAATTAATACTAAACAAAACATTAAAATTTAACCCAAAATACATCAGTTATCAAAAACACCCAAGCTCTGATTAATCCTTGATTAATCCCCACCTACACGATTAATCCCTAGTTCATACTTAGCATTATCCTAGCAATTTTTACAGCCTTGAGTATGGATGGTTCTAATAATTATCATTTACTTTTGCATGTCCATACGGCAAGGTGTACTAGTAGCTTCTTTCGGGCCGTGCCAACCGATCGCTTATTGTCGATACCTATTGAGGAAATATGAGTGTTGCTGAGGACCAAGTTACAAAGGATGTACCAAGCCGACTAAGGGATGATGAGAGGGGCTACTTGGGACTAGTCGATGGTAGGCTGTGATTAAGCTGAGTTAAAGACAAGTAGCGCTTGAGCAGGGCCTTCTCTTAAGTGAGTTATTGAAGCTGCCTTGAGTTGAATTAAGCTGGCCGGTCTTGAACCTGGAGTGTAGCTGAGTAGATGGACTGACAAAGGCCGGCTAGGTGGAGCCATTAGAGATGATCGTGTTGACTCATGTCCGGTAGGGCAAAGGTGTCCAGGTCAGACTATTTGTGACCAGTTCATTGGATTCGTTGGGATGGAGCCAGGTTGACTATGGACCGGCAAGTACTGAGTTGGGCTAAGAATGTTAATTGACATGGATCAGGATCGGGGCTTGATGTGTTGGTGGGCTAATCATACTTGGGAGAAATTTAGGCAATAATTTTCTTTACAAATATTTTACCCTTCCCTCATCCATGGCTTCCCCCTTCTCATTCATGCCTAAAATTTTCACCTAAATAACGTGAAATTAAACTGAATAAAAGTGGTTCATTTGACTCTACCAAGATCGGGTGATGATTCAAGCAATCTAGGAATCAATTCTAGAATCAAGTTGTCATAAAAGGCTTATATAACAAAAGTAAATTCTCTTCATCGAATTTTAATATGTCACCTACCCCAATCTATATATCTATATTACCAAAATGTATGTTTATGATAATTTTAGTTTATTTAGATTGTTTGTAACATTTGATGTCTTCTAATTGTAAATTCCGCAAATTATGAATGAACAGTGTTTATAGACCTGTATCAATGTTTTGTTTTGGTTACGATTTTATAAATTTGACTCAAGTTTATTTTGATTTGATTTAACTAGCATTTTCTAAAATTATATATATATATATATATATATTTATAGACACACACACATATATTTTTGATACACAGGGATATTTACATATGCTTATTATGATATATTATTCTAAGCTATATTGTAATCAATTTTGTTTCACAAGTTCGGATCTTAAACATTTTATGTTTATTAGTTCTCAGCTAGATTTGAAATTCATTTTCCATTTGATATATATTAATAAGAGTTGAAGTAAATATGTATTTTAGTATTGTGTTTTAAATGTTTGGATGTTTTTAGTTGTATTATTGTTTGCATGGTGGTTTGATTTCCAAATTTTCATATACTGTTCTAAAATGTAAAAGCTTAATATTACACAAATTTTGTTTGTAGATATTTACTTTTTGACTTGAAGATTATATCTTGTTTAATTAAGAAACTTTATGTGAGAAAAATGATTTTTTTCTTTTCCTTTTTATTCAATCACTAAATCTTCAACTAAGATGTCCAATTTAATGATTTTTCCCTTTTTTGTACAATAACCAAACCTTTAATTAGGATTAGATATCCAATTTAATACATATAGTTTTAATTTCAAACTATGTTCATCAATAAATAATTAGAAATACATAATGTAACATAGAAATGCCTAAACTATATATGGTACCATTGATATGTATATACAAACCATGTTTATATATCGTTGTATATTAAACATATGTATTTACTTAGGCTTTTATATTCTCGATATGCTTTCAATTTTCATGCATATGTAAGTATAATACATATGTATATACAATAGATATAAGTCTCAATACACACACATACATACATATAGTTATACACATGCTTATAAATCTCTTTATATTGTTATATCATTGATTGCAAACATGATTCATTCAAATAAACATTTAGTTAAATTAACTAAAGTAATTAATTAATTAATATAAAATAATTTTAAACAGAATATGATTTTATTTAATAATTAAATCGGATCTAATGCTATATATAGCCACATTAAGATCCAAATAGGGATTTTCTGAAATTTACCCATTTCACTAGCTGTGAAACAGATCGGGTTCCTACAAGTTTACTATAAATGACATATATATATATATATCTGTGTGTGTGTTTATGTTTATGTATGTACGTGTGTGTGTACGTATGTATGTGTGTATGTATGTATACACAAGTAAATGTTTATTCAATAAATTTAAAAATGAATCAAATAAATTTATAATTCATAGAAGCAACAAAATATATATTAGTAAAATTTTGGTTATGACAATAACCGAATATCTAAATACCAAATAATCTTAAAAAACTCAAGTACAATAATTATAAATAGTAAAAATTTCAATTTATAGTTAGCTATTTTGTGTTTTTTTAATAGATTATTTTAAACTAACTTTTAAAAGGCTAACACCATTAAGATAAAAAAACCAAGGAATCAGTTAATCGAAATTTCAAAGAAGTGAAAAATTAAAGAGTAACTTTCATTCTCAAATATAAAGAAGGATTGTTATTATTTATTGATTGATTGTATATTTTTAAAAAAAGATAAAGAAAACGACTCAAGAATTGAAATTCTTGAAATACAAAGATCAACGATAAATAAATTAAGTAACCAGATGATTTTATTAAAAATGTATTTAATTTAGTCAAGTAAAAAATAAATTTATACTGAAAACGTCTATTTTCTAGCACTCTAAGAAAAGCTAAATGCTCAAATGGTGCCTCAGAAAAAGGGTGTAATAAATGTTATAATATAAAGGCAGGGCATTAAAATTGCAAAGTAGAGCCTAGTCAGCCTCGACGGTGCAAAGGGCAGCATAGGTTATGACGTTAGTTAATCATATGTTATATTTATATCTTTTTGTAGCCTCCATGTGTATGTATATTTGATATTTTGGGGCTATACTTTGTATTTGACTTGTATCATAATATATTTTGTTGTCGTGGTCCAAGTTTACTTTTGTAGAACTACTGGACTTCGTATATGTTATGATATTATATCTTTTTGTTGCGTCACTATGACTATATGATTGTCTTATATATATATATATATATGTATATATGTATGTATGTATTATGTATTGTTTTGTCATGGAAACCAACGTGTTTATTTCTTTGAGTCAATATCATGTACATATAAATGAGGTATTATATGATGTAGAGATACATATCGGTGTTAGCCCAAGGGAATCTTCATGTGTGGGTGCCTAGTATCTCCTCACTCTCTATATTATAAGACAGTATTACTTTGTAATACTCTTTGTTAGTATAGATATGGAAGTAGGGCATTACAATAACAACCCTATATATATATATAAGATGTCCCAGTCATGAAGACATCATCCAAAAATATACATGTACATCAGGTGTCACTAACACTTAAAAATGATGTATACTAATGTTCAACATTGTGTTATTAAAGCGCATAACGTATTTATAGTGGTGGAGGTGCAAAAAGTTAGAATTAGGATAAAGTAAGGATATAACTAAAAATAACAGAAGTGCAAAAAAGCTTAGTTAGATATAAAAGCAAATGTTTAAAGTTAATTTAGTCTCATTCTCACATCATTTGTGTAGGAAAAAGAAATACCGCTTAATCTTATTTAACAAAACCGAAGAATATCATGATTTATGTAGACTATATTTGGTGACCACAATAGATTTCTAACTTACACTAAGCACTTATGATTTAAATTAGGTCTTTATACTAACTTTGTTGATTTAATTTAAAAGAGAACTAGTTAAATCAATCTTTGTATATTAATGTTGCTAAAGCGGGTGCTAAAAATCTTTGATTTATCTGATGTGTTAGAAAATAGCGAGGCCTAAAGTGGATCTACTGTTTAATAGTTCTAAATTGAAATAGCGTAGTGGTCGAAGAATGTTATGCATTATAGCATGGATTTTGCGGGGCTTTAATGGGGCTTTTACTGCACATATTCATAACTACCATCACCGAACTCCATACTAAGACACTGTGAGAAACACACGAAGTCTGCCCACATAAATCTCATCCTCTAGGGCTAAGATAGCAAAACTAAAGTTGTAAATCTCTAACTCAATGCTAGTCTTCATCCTAAAAACGTAACCCGTAACTGATATCTTATAATAATAGTACATTCTTAAAACAAACAACCTCAGTCTGACTTGAGGTTGTTTAAAAAATAACAACTTGGGTCAGGCTAAAAACAAGGCGTGAGTTACTATCCACATATTTTTCGACTATCAAACATGCTTGAGAAGTCAACAAGAGAAAAAGAAGCAACTAAGTCCATGGGAAGATATGGAAACATTCAAAAAAGCATGTATCAAGCCTATAAATGCACGGTGATATGACGAACCAATATATCTATGATGATATATTGGGTTTTAAGTCAATAATGCAGCAAGCCTTTAATAGTGTTGTTACTATAAATATGTATATCGAGCATCTAGAGAGAACATGTCAAGTTTGGGATTAACAAAGGATGCCGAGCCTGAAGAAAGTAAAGTCATCAAGCATTTAACATTTAACAAAGGATAGTGAGCTTCAAACAGTCACAGGAAGGTGTCGAATGTCTAATAGCAAGGGATGTCGAGCCTCTACATCAAAAAGGGGATGTCGAACTCTAAACGGTTAGCAAATAACGAAGAGGTACCGAGTCTTTAAAAGGTAACGGGGCTCTACAATAGCAAGTGTTGTCAAGCATTTAGCAAGTAGAAAATGATGCCGAACATTAGCAATGAAGAAGGATATTGAGCTTGTAAGAGAATCAAGATGTTGAATAAGTAAATGCTTAGAGATATTAAGCTACAACAAACTTGAAAGAACAAGAGACGTCGAACCTCTACAACATAATATGTTGTAGAGTATGTAGTAAAGGAGGGATGTCGCGCTATTAAAGGATGTCGAACATCTAACCGCAAGTGGAGGATATCGAGTAAGCCAATGATGCATCAACTATTATCGAATCCCTACAACAGTAATTATTATAGAGCAACTACTAATGGATGATATCGAGCTTCAACACTAGCAATGGATTCAAGCTTTTACAAGCAGCAAAGGATACCAAAGCTTTAAAGATGTAAAAGATGTCGAGTTTTAGCAAGGAAGATTATGCTTTCAAATTTATGTAAGCAAGTGATGTCATATCTTAACAATGAGATGCCGAGATTTCATCAAGATGGTGTCATCGAAGCCCTCGGATACAAAGCTGTGCCACGTATTAATCATCCCGCATGATTAACATCTCTATAAATAGGCCCCCATCGACACCTAGAGAGGGGGAATCGTTTCTTTTTCTATATCTCAAATTATAAGTTCTAAACCTTAAATCAAATTAAGGATTTTTAGATTCAGTTATAACTCTTGTAAGTTTTGCATATAAGGACTAGAACAATAAACTTTGCATAGCATAATTCCCTCGGATTTGTATCCTTGATTTTATTGAATAATAGATGTGCGTGTGACTTATATTTAGACTTGGACTTGAATTTAGACTTGCATATTAGTGATATGAACAAGGCCGCTTAAGCCCTTGCCTAAATTAAAGTTTACCGTGCATAATGACTATTATGCCTATTGACATACGAACAAAGGATAGTAATATATGTGAATTACCTATTTTGTCCATTAGCAAATATGTAATGGACTATTGCATATTATCCTACTTGCATATTTTACCCTTGGACATATGACTCGAACTTTTGAACAACTTCTTATCTATATTAAGGTCCATGGATATTATTAGGATCATTTCGAATAATATTAATTTGTATAACATCTCAGGAGTTGAGCCAATTTTTTTTTAATATTTTTGATGCTAGAAGGAGGGCTCGAATCTCCGACTCGCCGTTGCTTTACTTTGAAACAAATTAAGTAAAACTTTATTTCAGGAAAATGGTGAAGACCAGGCAAGTCAATGTTCCGAATAAAGAAATTGTACAAACAACAAACTTGGAGGATAATATCACTTCGAACTTTAATTTGGAGAATACAGAGATGATAAAGATAAGGGCAAAAGTATTATGGGCCCATAAAGAAGGAAAGGAACAAAGATGAAGAATCAGCATGTATTCTCCAAAATCGCAAGAGAAAGAAGATATAAAGCTAAGATGAATCATCACAATGAAAACCAAGAAATGCCAGCAAGAAGGTCTCCCGAGCAACCAAGTAGCTCAATTTCATACAAAGAATATAAGCCCTATAGAGCGGACTATCATGGTGACGAAACCTCCCTAAAGGACATAGCTAACAAGATGGTGAAATACATGCTTGACCTTAAGGGGAAGAGGACCCTTAACCAGGGTTAATAATAATTTCGGAAAGCTCCTTTTGTAGAGAAAATAATGTCCATCAGAATTTTATCTTATATTAAAATCCCTTCAACGAAGTGTAATGGAATCACGGATCCTGATGACCATCTGCTAGCTTTCGAAAGCCAAATGGACTTGCATAACGCCTCTGGGGAAGTTCGTTGCAGGCTTTTCCCTATAACTTTTCATGAAGCAGCAGCCAAATGGTATAGGCACTATCGAGAAAAGACCATCTATTCTTGGAGGCAATTTTCTTATGAATTTTTGATATAGTTTTGCATACGCAAAGACCCTACTATATATGATAGTGTGCTGGCTAATGTCAAGCAAAGGCCAGGGGAATTGCTTGACGAATATCTAAGAAGATTCAATGTAGAAGCACTAAAAGTGGAAAATATGACCGATAGGGGAAAGCTGATGGCAGTGCGCTCGGGGATTATTGAGCAAACTTCATTCTGGAAAAAGTTTTGCCTTCATGGGTGTAGATATTTGCAAGAGTTCCATTTCCAAGATGATGAATTCATCTGCATGGACGAAATGTACTATGCCCGAAAGAAGTCTCAACCAAATAAAGAGGGAGGGAAGTTTGGTTTCGATCATCCTAACAAAAAATCAAAATGGGACGAAAGTCGAAGGGGAAGATGGAAGGAATCCAAAACCAATGACTTAGAATTGAAAAAACCTATCTCCTACATTTTTGTTGTGGCCAAAGAAGGTGGAAATTTCCATACATTCTACAAAGCAAGAAACAATCCTAAACCCAAGAGGGGGGAGATTATTATGCCTACCACAATAAAATGGGTATAAGATCGACGAATGCCGAGTCTTGGTAGATATAATTCAGAATATGATAAGATTAGGATCTTTAAAAGAGTCCACTAAGGAAATCAAAAGTCAGCCCGTACCGAGGAAAATGGTCGGAGGCCTCTGAACAACACTATTAACTTTGTAGAAAATGATTCCCAACAAGACTTTATTCCTCTGGTTAATATAATATATGTCATTCACGAGGTCCCTACATCACCGGAAGTAGCAAATAGGCCAAGAGTGGGTATGTAAGGGAAGCAAGGTATGGAATCATCTCTGTCCAAGAGGAGCCACCATTTAAAAATCATAGATCTCAACTTCAAATGCCTAACTTAATAATAACTCAGAAAGAATTAAGGGAAGTTCGTCACCAACATAATGACCCGCTAATGATAACTACTCAAATTGGACTCTCTATGGCGACAAAGATCTTGGTAGACACTGGAAGTGCAGTAAATGTCATTGTCAAACATGCTTTTGACCAGATGAATATTTCGGAGGGAAAATTGGAATCGAGATTTGAGCCCATCTTTGGGTTCGATAATAAAGAGACAACTCCAATAGGATGGATAAAGCTTTTTGTGCAAATAGGAATTCTGCCATACTCCAGAAGCTTTGAAACTCATTTTGCAATCATGGACCAACCTTCATATTATAACGCTTTCTTTGGGAGACTTGCTTTAGATGAAGTGGATGCATTTGTCTCGCCTAAACATCTAATGGTGAAATTCTTAACTAAAAGTGGCTGGGAACCATAAGGAGGGAATAGTTTAGTTTCCAAGAATTGTATTTTGCTATGCTTGAGCAATTGAAAAGAGGTGGCACTTCTTATTACGACTTGAAGAAAAGTAAACTGAAACCGAGAAGTCGTTGAGTGGTAGTTTTTCAAGCCTGCCATCCAAGGCAAATAAGCAAGCAGAGATGATTGAAGAGCCTGTTAATGTGCTAAAAAGGTTTAACTTTTCCAAGAGGAAAAGAAAGCGAAAAGAAGCAAACCAAATGACTAATGAAATAGTGGGAGAAGAAATCATTACCGAATTAGATTGCAAAAGTGAGCAGAAAGGATGAAATCTACCGAGGATCAAGAAGAAGTAAGTTTAGGTTTGGTTGATCCAACCAAACAGTAAAAATTGAAAAAGAATTGGGCAACATTCTAAGAAGAGAACTCATCTGCTTTCTCCAATCTAGTAAATATGTGTTTTCTTGGACTCATTCGAACATGGTTGGGATAGATCCAACAATTATGAGCCATGCTTTAAATATAGATCCAAATATTGTCCCCGTACGATAAAAGAAATGGCAGTTTGTTAAAATTCAAGCTAATGCATTAAAGGAAGAAGATAAAATATTACTCGAGAATTGGTTCATTAGGGAAGTGTTCTATCCCAAATGGTTAGCTAGTCCCGTATTGTTGAAAAGTCCAATGGAAAATGGAGAACGTTGGTGGACTACACCGATCTAAACAAAACATGTCCTAAAGATTGTTATCCTTTGCCCGAATAGATCAACTGGTTGATCCCACAAGTGGACATAAGCTATTATCTTTTATGGATGCATGCTCGGGATATAACCAAATCCACATTTTCAAACCAGATGAACAAAACACAAGTTTTATAATAGATTGGGGAATTTACTACTATAAAGTTAACCTATTTGGGCTGAAAAATGTGAGGGCTACGTATCAGAGGTTAGTAAACAGAATGTTTAAGGAACAAATTATATGGAACATGAAAGTGTATATAGATGATATGTTAGTTAAGTCCCAGGAGGAAATTAACCACTTGATAGATCGTGAGGAAATGTTTAGAGTGCTAAGAAAGTACAAAAGCTAAATTGGAAAAAGTGTTCTTTCAAAATACATTCTGACAAATTTCTAGGATATATCGTTAGTGCCTGAGGAATTGAGGCCAACCAAGATCAAATCAAAGCAATTAAGGATATGACAGAGCCAAAAACAAGTAAAGATGCAATGAGCGTAAATAAAAGGGTGGCGGCCTTAACAGATTTATTTCTAAGGCCACTGATAAGTGTATCCTTTTCTTTGATGTGATTAAGAAAAGGAAGAACTTTGAGTGTGGAGAAGATTGCCGAAAAGCCTTCAAAGAGTTAAAATACCATCTTGAAAAACCCCCAATCTTATCTAACCTCATAGAAGGAGAAAATTTACACCTTTATATGGCAGTCTTCGAACATGCAGCAAGTTCGGTGCTAGTATGAAAAGAAAATAAAACCCAGCTTCCAGTATACTATACTAGTAAACAGATTAAAGAGAAGGAAGTTAAATATCCAGTTATAAATAAGTTGGCATACCATCTAATTCTCACTGTTCAAAAACTGAGAGCCTACTTTCAAGCGCACCCAATCAAGGTCTTAACCAATTTTCCACCAGGGAAAACTTCGGTAAACCCAAGAAATCGGGAAGACTAGTAAAATGGAAAATAGAACCAAGTCAGTACGAGATTGAATTCCATCTCCGAGTGGCAATCAAAGGACAAGCTCTAGCCGATTTTGTTAATGAATGCACAGGGTTTATTGAAGAACAATCAGAAAGGGAAAAGGATTTGAAGCTTAAATGGCAGCTATTCGTTGATGGAGCCTCAAACGAATATGAGGCCGGCACAGGATATGTAATCGTTACCCCTAATGCACACCGAATAAACTATGCAATGAAGTCAAGTTTTCCCGCCGCCAAGAATGTGGCTGAATATGATCAATCGTAGTAGGACTTACCTTAGCTCTTTAGCTTAAGATCCCAAGGATTGTAATCTTTAGTGACTCTCAATTAATGGTGAATCAACTAAATCAAACTTATCAAACAAAGGATGCGAGATTAGTCTTTTACGTTAAGAAGATGTTGAAAATGTTAGTTCGGTTTGAAATTTTTTCGATACATCAAGTACCCTGAGGAAAGAATTCATAAGCCAACTCTTTTGCTAAATTAGCTGGCTCACGAGGAGCACCGGAAACTCGAATTATGCTGATGGGCTTCCAAGAAAATCCCAATATTGAGGAAAAATCCCCCAATCTAGAAAATGAAACCATGGTGTTGACTAGATCCCAAGCTCTTATATACATAGAAAAGGAAAATGAACCAAGATGTGATAATAGTGAAAACCAAGAAAGAACCATTTATATGGAAATAAATAGTCAATATGATAACAATTTGATGACACCTGTTAGGTACATTTCCTACACCGAACCAGCACCCATCGGTCCACTCATCTCCTCGATGTCGAACCAGCCTACTCCCTACCACTTCCAAACAATGCCGGTCCAGACTCCACTTCCAAGCAATGCCGGTCCAGACTCCACTTCCAAGCAATGCCGGTCCAGACTCCACTGCCAAGCATTGCCGGTCCAGACTCCACTGCCAAGCAATGCCGGTCCAGACTCCACTGCCAAGCATTGCCGGTCCAGACTCCACTGCCAAGCAATGCCGGTCCAGACTCCACTGCCAAGCAATGCCGGTCCAGACTCCACTTCCAAGCAATGCCGGTCCAGACTCCACTGCCAAGCATTGCCGAACCAAGGGATGCCGAACCAAGATTTGCCAGGCCAGATTGTATCAGCCCGGGCCCATCCGCAGCTGTATACATCCAAGACCCCTACCCCCAGCCTCACTCTATAAATAGAGGGGCAGGGGTACAGCAATGGGGGACAAGTTTGAGAGCTCAATTACGGAGAGAACTTTCAAACAACTTTCTTTTACTTGTATCAAAGCTTTGTACTTGTAATCAAAACAAGAGAAGAGAAATAACATATAAAGTGGACGTAGGCACATTCTGGCTGAACCACTATAAATCTGCGTGTCTTTTTACAGTTTAGCCCCTGCTTTTCATATATTTGCATAAATCACCCAAATCACTAAGAACAACATAAGATTTACTAGATCATACGACTGTGAGGTGTTTGTCCATTTTTTGTGCAAACATTTTTGGTGCTTTCACTGAGAACTAGAAGCTCGAAGCTTCAGCTTCATCCACTTAACAGTTTTCCTAACAGCATCGTTCGCCACTTGGAAAACATGCCTCCCAAACAGAGAAAAGATGTTAACAAAGGAAAAAACATCTCATCCAGCAGTCTTCCAGATCCAGCTGTCACGAATCAAGTAAATCGTCCCCCTCCAGCAGCAGTAACAAATGAAGGACAGGCTAATCCGACCACTCCTGTCACGCTTAAGGGATGCCGAAGAGTCCAATCGCAACACCGAATCATGGGGCGAGTCCCAGTCTGGAGGATCTCAGAGACAACAAAGATCTTCCTTCTTCGAAGGAGCTAACGGCAGAAGTAACCATGGTAGGAGCCGAGATCGAGCACAGCCCGAAGTTAGGCCTGAGGAAACCTTGGAACCGAACCCAACGGGGGAGGTACCGGGCGAAGGTCAACTGTAGCTGAGCCTGTCATACTGCCTAACCATGAAAACGCCAGTGAACGGGGCCGAGCTAGAGTCCAGCCCGAAGTTGGACCCGAGGAAGTGCTTAGATCAGAACCCAGCAGGGGAAGATCAAGGCAAGGGCCAACTGTAGCTGACCCTAGCATGCTCCCAGAAGACCAAAGGCAGCCACTAGAAAATATGAGGAATGATAGACGATACCATCCCTACAGGTCATCTGGACGGAATCAATCCACAGAACAGAACCAAACTCGTTTCTATCTGCTCCAAATTCTGATGAAAGGATGGCACACTTATTCAGAGAGTGCGTCCAACGGGAGCAAAGAGATCGAGGGATAGGCGCTAGGGTAACCAGCCCTTTCGCCCGCAACATCGAAATTGCTATCACCCCCCGAGAATGGAAGATGCCAACAATGGAACCTTACAAAGGAACCTCCGACCCCGTTGTACACTTACAGAGATACACACAACATATGCTCATGAGTGGAGCAACAGAGGGAGTACTGTGCAAATGCTTTCCACTCTTCTTAGTAGATCTCGCTACCTCTTGGTTCTGTCATCTACCCCAGGGATCCATTAGCTCGTGGGAAATGTTGAAGGAAAAGTTTATCAGTCGGTTCCGCATTCATGTGGAGCAACCTAAGGACGCTTATTCCTTATCCAGTGTCAAACAGAAACCTGGAGAGAAGTTGCAGCAATACCTAACCCGATTCAATGCCGCAGCAGCCGCGGTCCAAGATGCCGATGAGAAGCTGATCCTAATGGCCCTCTGTAGTGGTGTGCATCCGGACACTAAATTTGCTAGAAGGTTGACCAAAGAAAAACCAGCTACTTTGCCCGATTTCTTCCATGAAGCCGGGAAATATATGAGCTTGAGGATGCTACCGTCGAGGGGCAGTCAGGACAGCAAAATAAGGCAACTCACAGCAACACCCCTGCTGCGGCGAGGGAAGTTCGAAGAAATGATTCCAGAGACAACGCTGGGGGCAAGAAGGGAGAAAAGCGCCTATATCGACCTGGACCGAGATTTGACACTTACACTCCTTTGAACGAGACCGTCGAAAATATCTTCCTTGCCACCCAAGGCGAAATTAGATACAAACGCCCACCATACAAGAAGGAATCAGATAACGCGCAGAAGTCTGGAAAGTTCTGCCGCTTCCATGAATCTCACGGGCATGATATCAATGAATGCCATCATCTCCGGGATTTGATTGAGGAACACATCAGAAGGAAGAAACTGGAACGCTATGTAAAAGGTCAGGACAGGACTCCAGCTCCTGCCAATGAAAACCCAAGGCTACCCTCACCGGACACCGGTAGAGGAAACTGCAACACTAGCGGCTCTAGTCAAGAGAAGATAGTGGTCCATACCATCTCAGGAGGACCGCACATCGCAGGCAAAAGCTGGAAAGAGATGGAAAGATACGGAAAGTCGCTTAGAGACAGTAAAGACTGTGTCAATACGGTTATAGAAGAACGCCACCCGAAACGGAAAGAAAGTGATGACATCACATTCGGTAAGCGTGACCTAGAAGGAAGGCAATACCCTCACATGGATCCCATGGTTATCTCTGCCCGGCTCGGTCCCTCCGAAGTTTACCGAATCCTAGTAGACACTGGAAGCTCAGTAAACATCCTGTTCAAGCATGCATTCGACAAAATGAAGCTATCAATGAAGGATGTATCTCCCTGCGATAAACCACTACACGGTTTCACTGGGGATGCAAAGATGCCCCTCGGGCAACTGGACCTCTTTGTTGAGATTGGAAGCCATCCCCGCTCCGTTGTACGGAAGCAGACGTTTGTGCTAATAGAAAACCATTCGGCCTACAACGCCTTCTTAGGAAGACCAGCCTTGTCTGACTTCCAAATTGTCCTAGCCCCATGGTGCCTAAAGATGAAGTTTCCAATGGACAATGGAATAGGGGAAGTAGAAGGAGACCAGGACGTTGCTCGGGACTGCTATGTGACTGAACTTCGCAACAACCACAGGAAGGATAAAGGGAAGGGTGTAGAGATTGCCCTCTGCACAAAAAGTCTAGAAGCATAGCAATTAAAGAAAGCCCCTCCTCTTCGATATACCAGCGACCCTTTCAATGAATTAGACCATAGGGACAAAGAGGAGGAGGCCACCGCCGAGCCTGCAGAAGCTATGGAGTTTATATCTGTAGACAAGCACGACTCAAGTAGACTATTGAAAATTGGGTCCCAACTAAAAGCAGAATTGAAGGAACAACTCATCGATTTTCTCCGCCACAACTTGGATGTATTCGCATGGTCACACGCTGACATGACCGGAATCTCCCCCGACATAGCATGCCACGTATTAAACATTGATCCTACCAAGGCGCCCGTAAAACAAAGAAAGAGAAGTATGGGGGCAGAGCGATCAGCAGCCCTCGATGAAGAAGTAAAGAATCTACTCGCCAATGACTTCATACGAGAAGCTATCTACCCGGAATGGATCGCTAACCCGGTGCTGGTAAAGAAGGCTAATGGGAAGTGGCGAACCTGCATTGAATTTTCCAACCTAAACGACGCCTGCCCAAAGGATTGCTTCCCACTTCCCCGAATCGACCAACTGGTAGACAGCACAGCCGGGCACGAGCTCCTATCTTTTATGGACGCATACTCAGGATATAACCAAATTCCTATGCATGCTCCCGACCAAGACCACACTAGTTTCATCACCGACCGGGGTTTATACTGCTATAAGGTAATGCCTTTCGGACTTAAAAATGCAGGAGCCACCTACCAGCGCCTCGTCAACAAGATGTTTGCAGGGCTAATAGGACAAACTATGGAAGTATATGTGGATGACATGCTGGTAAAGTCAAGGAAAGCCAAAGATCACGTAAGCCACCTAGGCAAGATGTTTCAAGTACTCCGCCAGTATGGAATGAAGTTGAATCCTCTAAAATGCTCCTTCGGGGTGTCATCAGGAAAGTTCTTAGGATTCATCGTCCATGCCAGAGGGATTGAAGCAAACCCTGAACAAGTCCGAGCGCTAAGGGATATCAAGATACCTTCCACTCGAAAGGAATTGCAAAGCCTAAATGGAAAAGTGGTCGCCCTAAGCCGATTCATCTCCAAGGCGACGGACAAGTGCGTCCCCTTTTTCGAAGCTCTAAAGAAAGACAAAGGAAAGTTCGAATGGACTGACGAATGCTTAACCGCTTTCCTTAACTTAATCGAACACCTTCAGAAACCACCGGTACTCTCGACTCCAAGCGAAGGCGAAGAATTATACCTATACCTTGCTGTGTCATCTCACGCCCTAAGCGCTGCCTTGGTAAGGGAAGACAACCGCACGCAGCGGCCAGTTTACTTCGTTAGCAAGAGGTTTACGGGGGCAGAAGTCAAATATCCTAAACTTGAGAAGCTAGCATACTGTTTACTAATCACATCATGGAAACTGCGTCACTACTTCCAGTCCCATTCCATCAAAGTTCTGACCGATCAACCACTGAGGCAGGTACTCCATCGTCCCGACACTCCTGGGCGACTACTTAAATGGTGCATTGAACTAAGTCAGTATGATATCACCCTCACACCGCCATCAAGGGACAAGCTATGGCTGATTTCATTGCAGAATTCACTACCAACGAAGATAAGGAGAAATTGGAAATAGCAGAAGATATCAAGTGGAATCTCTTTGTGGATGGTGCATCGAACGAACAAGGCTCGGGGGCAGGTGTGGTAATAATCACTCCCAGGGGAAACAAACTGCACTATGCTATAAGGTTGGAGTTCACTGCCACCAACAACGATGCAGAATATGAAGCAGTAATAGCCGGACTAGAACTTGCCATAAAAGTCGGAGCCAATTCTTTGTGTCTTCACAGCGATTCTCAACTTATTGTTAATCAAATACTAGGAGAATTCCAAGCTCGAGAAGAACGACTCATAGCATATTTAAAGAAGACCAAGTTACTTCTCAGCCGATTGGACCACTACTTAATCAAACACGTCCCTCGGGAAGAGAACCAAGAGGCCAACGAATTGGCAAAGCAAGCAAGTATGAGAGACATCGCCATCTTCGGGGCAGTAACCATCTCAAAGCAACTGATCCCAAGTTTTGAGCAAGTGAATCTGGTAGCTGCAGCCGAAGAAGCAACTTGGATGACTCCCATCCGAGACTACCTACAAAGTGGCACACTACCCAACGGGCGTAACGAAGTCAAGAAAATCTTGAGGAAAGCATCCCGCTACACAATACAAGAAGACATCCTCTATCGGTGCGGATTCTCTAACCCGTTATTAAGGTGTGTCACTGGGGGGGAAGCCAAGGAAATCTTATCCAACATCCATCAGGGAAGCTGCGGAGATCACACCGGAGGGCAAACGTTAGCAAAAAAGATACTCCGATATGGATATTTCTGGCCCACCTTAAGCAAGGACGCCTTAGATTTCGTCAAAAAGTGTGACAGATGCCAGAAGTTTGCTAAGATTCCGCGGCTACCAACAACTGAGATTACTCAAATGACCAACCCTTGGCCCTTCGCAATATGGGGAATTGACTTAATCGACGAGCTACCAATGGGCCGAGGCAGGGCCAAATATGCTATAGTGGCAGTCGACTATTTCACCAAATGGGTGGAAGCGGAACCTCTGAATAAAGTATCTTCAGCCAAAGTTATTAACTTCTTGATCAAAAATGTTCTGTGCAGGTACGGAGTCCCACTCAAAATCATATCAGACAATGGACTTCAGTTTGACAGCGAGGAATTCGCCAACTGGTGCCGAGAGCACGGAATTCACAAAAGCTTCTCATCCGTAGCATATCCCTAGGCAAACGGACAAGTCGAAGCCGTCAACAAAATTCTGAAAACTCTAATAAAAAAGAAGCTCGAAAAGTCAAAGGGCGCTTGGGTGGATGAACTTCCTACGGCACTATGGGCCTATCGCACATCTTTCAGAACATCAACGGGGCACACTCCTTTCTCTTTGGCATACGGATCGGAGGCTATGCTCCCAGTTGAAACCATTGTGCCTTCCCACCGTAGGATCCACTATAACCCAGAAGAGAACGAAGAACTCCTTCACATGTCTTTGGATCTAGTTGAGGAGAGAAGAAATGATGCAGTCCTTAAAGCAGCAGCCCACAAACAGAAAGTGGCGGCACAATACAACTCCAAAGTCAAGCATCGTACCTTACAAGAAGGGGATCTTGTCCTCAAGCGAATCTTCCCTCGCCCCGGAGCGCTAGACCCAATATGGGATGGACCATATGTAATTCATAAAGATCTCCACAACGAAGCCTATATTTTGTCAACAGTGGACGGAGAGGTGTTCCAGAGGGCATGGAACATCCAACACCTCCGTCGATACTTTTCTTAACTTGTATTGCCCATATGAAGTGAATTAACAAAGAGAATCAGTGGACGTAGGCATTTTCGTGCCGAACCACTTTAAAAAACCTTGTCTCTTTTTTTTAACTTGTTCCTTTATATCTTGGCTGCTTGTTAACTTTATCCTTTTCTGTTGAACAAAATCCTGTGCATACAGCGTTTCAATTCAAAGCACTCCACAGCGCAACTTCACCTAGACAAGACCTGACAGGTACTATGTAAATCTATGCCCTCGCCAATGAGACACTTTTGCTCCAGCACCCCTCTGCTGCGGGTTAACTCATTGATCGCGACGGCCCTTAAAGCCAACTGTAATGAGCCGATTATAAGCCACCGAGAAGGCCGACTATAGCCGAGGCAGCTCATTACGGCGTTCGGCTCGCCGGCAACCGTGAACCGACTATAAGCCCCAACATAAGGTGTGGCCAGCTAGGGGCAGTTCACGGTTGACGATCGGCACCCACGCTAGCCGGCCACGGTAAATCGAATAATACCCACGATTACGGGCCATAATGGCTCGGGTAGTTACTGTGCGCGATCTCGGCTCCGATGTGCCTTAAGTACGGCTGAGGTAAAAAAGAATTAACTCCCCGCGGAGGCGTAAGATGGGTGACAAATGTCTCCAAGACCCACAGCTAGGGAAAGTGACTACAAAACCCATTTGCCACGAACTTAAGCACATCGACGGCCTTCCGTGATTGGAAGTTTTTACTATTTCCTATATTTCCATTCTATTTTTAAAACTTTCCTCTTATCCTCTATAACGATCCCTAAAGCATAGGTCACAGAATAGGAGGCATTCGCAAATGAGACCGGATGGTCGGGCACTCGACCGCATTTTCATACTCGGTCACGCTAAAACCGCCGTCTACAACTAAAGCAGGAGGGACGGTATTTTATTTTTGTGTGCCTAAAAACATAGCTATAGTTTATTCGCACATCACGTTAGTATTACAAGATATGAAATTATACTTTAAGCAGGAACTTAGCATCAAATACCACTGAATCACAAGTACACGCGTAGCTATATTTCTTATTCAGCACATTAAGACTACAAAAAACATCCATATATAACGAAATTATCATAAGTTAAGAATTACATGCCGAAAATAAAATCTCTTATTACAAGTAGCACCATTATAACTTGAAAGCCATGTTACTATTTCAAAACCAACATGTGTAACAGTATCGAATCAACCAAAAGAAACATCCAGGTCGAATCAGGGAGCTGGCTGCATTGGATCTTTACCCTTGTCTTGTTGGTGTTGACCGCCTGATCAGGCAAGAAGAGAAATCATTAGTGATAAGTAACAGAGTTAACGAAAGAAGAAACTAATGAAGATGAGGTTACCAGCAACTTCCCCTTGATCGTCTTGGTCGTCATCCCCTACTTCCACACCTGCCTCCTCAACCGCGAACAACCGCATCCCCACCTTCACCGCTGTCTTCTCCTCCTTGGTGAACTGAGCGGTGACCACATCCATCCTAAAGGCCGCTCCACCCTCCTTATCCGCCTCATCCTTGGCCTCCTCTAGAGCCCTGAGGTAAATCCTAGCCATAACCCGGGGGTAGTCGTCCATCCAAGATAAGCTGCCCTGCTTCCAAATGCGAAAGTACATATCCTGCAGCATATCATCCATCATCCCCTCATTCTCCTCAAACTCCCTCATACGAGCCTCAGAACCCGATAGCCTTGCAATGGCATCATCCCTCTCCAGTCGGTATCGCGAGCAGTCAGCCTGAAGGGACCTCCTCATTGCCTCCATCTCCTCCTTTAGCCTGACCTGTGCAAGCTCTACGGCTTCAAGCTTCCCCGACAGCTCCTCTACCTGCTCAAGATCCGCCCTCCGAACCTCGTCCACTGTCGAGATGGCCATATTTATATGCTCCTTGCAGGCAACCTCCATCTTCCGCAATTCCGCCTTACTAGCCTCCTCCATAGTCTTCCTCAACCGCCCGGAGGCAGCCTCATGCTGAGAAATCTGAATGGCTTGATCAGCAAGCTGTTTGGCTTGGTCCGAAACCATCAATCGTAGTCGGATGTTGGCACTCTCAATCTCCTCTCCAGCCTTAACCAGCCGGGCATGATGCCCCATCAGCTTCCTAGTCTCCTCCGCCACCCGATTAATATTAGCCTTGGCCTCGTCTCCCATGGTAACTACCCGAGTGGTAAGTAAATCGAGATCTAAGGACTTAGCCTCATCAAGCACCCGTACCATGGGATTGCGGGGAAGAAGGTGCTCAACGGTAACCTCGTCGAAGGTAATATCATGGGAACTTGGATCCAGATCAGAATGACCCGCAAATGGATTACGAGCCAAGCCAAGACGATCAATCTGAGTAACGGTAGGATTTTCAGACAGGTGCGGAGAGAGTGCGAACTCAGTATCCTCCTCCGTGATATCGTGAAGAGGCTGAATTGGGGGCTGAGGACCAAGTGAAGGTTCGGATAAGGGATGACTCCTCTTTCTCTTTTGAATACCCTCTTCAATAACCCCAAGAAGAGGACGGTAGCCGACTACATCCCCGGAACGGTGGGTCGAAGGCTTCGGCTTGGCGGAAGCTTTGGAGAGCTTGTATTGTTTAAGCCTGTGCCGAAGATCCGAGGCCTTGGCCGTTTTACCTGCTCCTGATATGAAGAACAAGTGTCACAAGCTTACATTGATCCATAATTCGAGAAACGCAGTAAATTAAAAGTTAAAAGAAGAAAGGAAACACATCTGTTATACAAACCCTGGGGAGGAGTAGGATACTGCAATGAGTCCTGGATTTCATTCCAGGACGGGAGCGGATCATAAAATATTCCTAAGTCCCCATCATAAATGGAGCCTGCAGGAGTCAAAAGTTCACCTTGAGTCGTCGGAGCCACCTTGGCTGGAATAGTCTGGGAAGACTCGCTTGCACCGGTCCCGGCCTTGTCAGCTTTCCCGGATTTCTCTACCAAAGCCGGTTCTCCGTCCAGCCCCTTGAAAGCTTGGTGGAATGCATCATCCGTCCACTCCTGAATCTCGCCTTCTTACCCAGGAAGCAAGGCCCCGATGCCATCGCCACCGTCACCACCTTCCCGGTCATCTCCACCCTCACCTCTCTCCTTCTCCACATCTTCCTTCCCCGGAGTAAGTGGACAAGTGCTGGGGGAAGGACCATCCGACTTCTTAAGCTTCTTACCTCCGACCACTGGAGATTTTGAGAAAGGTTTCCTCTTGCCACTCTCTACTGTGACACCTCCCTTAGCTTGAGCAGCCGCCCTCTCCTCCACCGTTTCCCTCTGCTTGACTACTGACTGCTATGGAAGGATCAAATTATACTCCAGAAGGGTCGCATTTCTGATCAAGTAAGCAGCCGATCTATCTCTCCCGGGGATAGCTTCTCTCTCAGCCGCCATCTGAACCAGGCGATCAGTCTCCACAACCGCAAAGCCACCTGTCGCTAGCAAAAAATGAAAACTTATGAGAAGAAGCATCGCAACCAGAATGGAAATTATAATTAAACCATCGACTTACATCCGGAGGTGAAACGCCGAATAGAAACAGAGTCGTCCCTGACGAAGAACCACTCCTTCTTGAACATGCTGTACTTAGAATATAGATCCAAGACCGGCTTGAAGGTTACAGCTGACTCCAAGCTGATGTATGGGGACCCCTTCTTATAGCCCCTCAGATTATATAAGTACCGGATCTCCCGGTTGGAAGGAGCATGCCCATGCTTCCTCTGAAAGATGACGAAGAGGCTCACCAGTATAGTGTAATAGTTGGGTTGAAACTGGAATGGGGCCACCTTTAGATATGTAAGAAAACTGAGTACCCAAGCATTAAGAGGCGGGATGGCACCACACATACAGTGGTATCTGCTGTAGGCAAAGTACCCTTCGGGAGGGTCATATGGCATAACTTCTCTCCCTGGCAACAGCATGTGCGCCCTATCAATTCCGAAAGAACGGGAGATGACATCAAGCTGCTCTTCCTTAAGGGAGCTGGGAAAGCAATCGGGCGGGGAGTTCAGAAGCTCCTGAGGGCCGTACCCATCCACTAGCGATCTCGGGGTAGATCCGTGATGTTCCGGTCCTGGCTGAGCAGGGGCACTGCGGAAGATTCTCCTTCGCCCTGGGACTTCTTTTTATCTGATCGAGTTTCTGCTTTTCGAGACATTTACCTGCAAACACAAAGAAGTGCGTCGTTAGAATAAAGGAAGTAAACAAGCGAGTGTGTGCAGTCTGGAATTTCGCTCATAATTCAAGTCATAGAAGTGCATTCGGTAGTTCAAGGTCGAAAGGTCATTCGGTATTCGAACTCCCCTATCTCATTCGGCATATCCAACAAGGGACCCATTCGGCACTCGAATTCATTCGGTAACCCAAGATGAAGTTAAGTACATTCGGCGCTAATACAGTTTAGCCACATTCGGTGGTCTGAGCACACATTTCCATTCGGCAATTTAAGTATAAAAGTGCCATTCGGTGCTTGAAACGCACGAGATTCGTCCGGTGAACCATGACCACGAGTCCATTCGGTAGTACAAAACAAAGGCATATTCGGCAGAAAAGGATCTCACCTGGTTTGGCAAGGATAAGATTCTGGTTCGGCTAACACGATGAAAATTTGATTCGGCAAAGACGAAAGTGTGGATCGGCTGATATGGAGAAACGAAGGCATGTGGTCCCTATTTATAAGCGAACCGGATAGCTCGGCGTCAGAAACCGGACCACGCTAAAACAAAGCACGCCATATTCAGGAATATGCCCTACTTTGGGGGGCAATTGTTGGGTTCATTTCCTACACCGAACCAGCACCCACCGGTCCACTCATCTCCTCGATGCCGAACCAGCCTACTCCCTACCACTTCCAAACAATGCCGGTCCAGACTCCACTGCCAAACAATGCCGGTCCAGACTCCACTTCCAAGCAATGCCGGTCAAGACTCCACTGCCAAGCATTGCCGGTCCAGACTCCACTGCCAAGCAATGCCGGTCCAGACTCCACTACCAAGCATTGCCGGTCCAGACTCCACTGCCAAGCAATGCCGGTCCAGACTCCACTGCCAAGCAATGCCGGTCCAGACTCCACTTCCAAGCAATGCCGGTCCAGACTCCACTGCCAAGCATTGCCGAACCAAGGGATGCCGAACCAAAATTTGCCAGGCCAGATTGTATCAGCCCAGGCCCATCCGCAGCTGTATACATCCAAGACCCCTACCCCCAGCCTCACTCTATAAATAGAGGGGCAGAGGTACAGCAATGGGGGACAAGTTTGAGAGCTCAAGCACGGAGAGAACTTTCAAACAACTTTCTTTTACTTGTATCAAAGCTTTGTACTTGTAATTAAAACAAGTGAAGAGAAATAACATATAAAGTGGACGTAGGCACATTCTGGCTGAACCACTATAAATCTGTGTGTCTTTTTACAGTTTAGCCCCTGCTTTTCATATATTTGCATAAATAACCCAAATCACTAAGAACAACATAAGATCTACTAAATCATACGACTTTGAGGTGTTTGTCCATTTTTTGTGCAAACAACACCCATTGTTGGATACTTGGTAGAAGGGAAACTACTGTGGGGCAAAAGAGAAGCTAGAAGGATAAGACACCAGCTCCAACTTTTACTATATTGAATGGAACATTTTATATAAAAAGAATTCGCTCCCTTACTTAAGGTGTGTTAGCCCAGGAAATGGCTCAAAATTGTTAAGAGAAGCCCATGAAGGGTTTTGGGGGATCATTTCGATGGCATAAAGTTGGCCGAAAAGGTCATGAGACAAGGGTTTTATTGGCCCCGTACGAATAACGATGCTGTGAATTATGAAAGAGGTGTGAAAAATGTCAGAGATTTTCAACAATCCCACATACACCACCAAATGAGTTAACCTCAATCTCAAGTCTGTGGCCCTTTGATGTATGGGGAATCGACTTAATAGGACCATTACCTATATCAAAAGGTGGAGCCAAGTTTGCAATAGTAACCATCCACTGCTTTGCCAAGTGCGTGGAGGCAGAACCATTGCCAAATATAACATCGGGAAAAGTGCTAAAATTTGTGATCAAGAACATAGTCACTTGGTTTGGAATATCAAATAAGATAATATCCAATAATGGGACCTAATTTAAACGTGAAAAATTCACCAGATTCTGCGATCAGAATGGGATAATCAAAAATTTTTTATCTGTAGATCATCCCAAGGCTAATGGAGCCATTGAAGCAGCCAACAAAACATTAAGATTATCCTTAAGAAACGACTAGACAAAGCAAAACGAAATCGGGTAGAAGAACTATCACTCGAGCTTTGGGCATATCGAACTTCTACTAAGACTGCAACATGACATATTCCATTTTCTTTAACATATGGATGTGAAGCAATGCTTCCAATCGAAAGTGAAATAACATCCCATCGGAGGATTGCATATGCCTCTAGTCCCAACCAAGAGCTAGGAAAATTAATCCTTTGATTTGATCAACGAATTAAGAGATGAAACAGTCATACGAACGGTCGAATATCAATAAAGGATATCAAGATACTATAACTCAAAATTAAGGAGAGATCATTCCAAAAAAGGGAATTGGTACTCTAAAAATTCATGACAAATACCAAAAACCCGACAGATGGGTCACTCGGACCAAACTAGGAAGAACCCCTTATTATCCACAAAGTAATCCCACCAAGAACTTATCGACTAAGCCGACCTAATGGTAATATAATAGCAAGAACTTGGAATGCCAAGGCCTTATTTTCCTATAATGGATATATAAAGAAATTATGACAAGTATACCTACAGAATCGATAATCGATACGAAGGAGACTCAAAAAATAAAGAAAAAGCCTTTGATCCCGCCACAAGGACCTGGTCAAAGCACCTCATAGAGGGAGGTTGGAGTATTCCTCTAGTCCTGCCTAAAAGTCTGGCCAGAGCACCATAAGCCTTCGGTCCTTCCTACGTGGCCTGGCCGGAGCGACTCCTAGAGGGAGGACGGAGTAAGCCTTTGGTCCAGCCTAAGATGGCCTGGCCAAAGCACCGACCAACCGTCGATTTCGCTTATAAGACCTTATCGGAGCGCCTTCTAGATGGAGATGGGTATGACTTTATTTCTGCCTAAGATGACTAACCAAATGCACTAATCAGCCTAAATCCTTACCTAAAAAGGTAAGAAGGGGCAGAAGAAATCAATCAAAGCCTAAATTCTTACCTAAAAAGTAAGAAGTGGTAGAAGAAATCAATCGAAGCCTAAATCCTTACCTAAATGGTAAGATGGGGCAAGAGAAATCAATCAAAACCTAAATCTTTACCTAAAAGGTAAGAAGGTGCAAAAGAAGTCAACCAACCTAAATCCTTACTTAAAAGGTAAGAAGGGGCAAAAGAAATCAGTCCAGCAAGTCTAATTCTATCTTAGAGATGGGCCAAAGCAATCTTCCAGAAGAAGTGCAATCAAACTCGATCAATCTTGTGCAACCTTCAAAGGAAAGGTCAGACCACTACTATGTTAGAATATATTTGAAAGACAATGATCAAAAACGAAATCCTAAATCTTTCATGTCAAAAGCATAAATTATTATCAGAGCCTGGGGTATTATTCTCTAAAATGCTGAGTTAAATTAGCTCTTAATCTTTTATTTCTAGATTGAAACTCAAATTCTCTATCAAATGACAGGAATCTTAGTTATTGATCAGATTTTTGGCTTTTATTGAACTAGAATTTTACCAATGAAATGAAATTTTCAGATGGATTTCTGGTCTTGTTATAGATGGATTTCTGGTCTACTTATAGATGGATTTTTGGTCTTCTCGTAGATGGATTTCTAATTTTCTTACCAGATGGATTTTCGAACTTTTAAAGATGAAATTCTGATTTTCTGACCAGATTGATTTCTAGTCTCCTTATCAGATGAATTTATGGTCTTCTTAACAAATGAATCTCTGGTTTTCTTATTAAATGGGTTTCTAGTTTTCTTATCGAATGGATTTCTAGACTTCTTGTTAGTTAAGTTTCTGGTCTTTTTACCAGATGATTCTTTTGTCTTCTTATCAGACGAGTTTCTATATTATGAACATTGCGCTCGAATTGAAGTTTGCGGGATCCTGACTCTTATTGCCAAATTCTCAATCTCAAGGCATAAATTCAGATTCGCCTCTATGTAGCAATGAATTTTCTTTGGATTTTTGGTTTCTTTATTGTCTCATGTAATCCAAGCTCACCATTCCCAACATGGAAATTGGTATGACTCCTTAGGCCAGATATACATCCAATCCCTCTTACTGGATTGATTTATTTTGGATGTTAAACTTGGTTTCACACTAAAGTGCAAAAAGCTTCTTTTATACAAGGAAGGCAAATGTTATCCACATATTTTCAACTATAAAACATGCTTGAGAAGTCAGCAAGAGAAAAAGAAGCAGCTAAGTCCATGAGAAGATATGGAAACATTCCAAAAAGTAGGTATCGAGCCTATAAATGGATGGTGATATGACGAACCAATAAATCTATGATGATATATTAGGTTTCAAGTCAATAATGTAGCAAGCCTTTAATATTATTGTTACTACAAATACGTATATCGAGCATCTAGAGAGAATGTGTCGAGTTTGGGATTGACAAGGGATGTCGAGCCTAAAGAAAGTAAAGTCAATAAGCATTCAACATCTAACAAAGGATAATGAGCTTCAAGCAATTATAGAAAGGTGTCGAATGTCTAATAGTAAGGGGTGTCGAGCCTCTACATCAAAAAGGGGGTGTCAAACTCTAAGCAATTAACAAACAGTGAAGAGGTGCCGAGTCTTTAAAAGCTAATGAGGCACTACAACAGCAAGTGCTCTCAAGCATTTAGCAAGTAGAAGGTGATGCCGAACATTAGCAATGAAGAGGGATATCGAGCTTCTAAGAGGATGTAGATGTTGAACAAGTGAATGCTTAGAGATATCGAGTTATAACAAACTTGGAAGAACAAGAGATATCGAACCTCTACAACACAAATGTGGTAGAGTATGTAGCAGAGGAGGGATGCCGCATCATTAAAGGACGTCGAACATCTAACCGCAACTGGAGGATATCGAGTTTTTATGAATAACATGCCTATAATGCATTAACTATTATCGAGCCCCTACAACAGTAACTGTTGTAGAGCATCTACTAATAAATGATATCAAGCTTCCACACTAGCAAAGGATTTCAAGGTTTTACAAGTGGCAAGGGATACCGAAGCTTTAAATGTAAAAGATGTTGAGTTTTAGCAAGGAAGATTATGGTATCGAACTTATGTAAGCAAGTGATGTCGAATCTCAATAATGAGATGATGAGATTTCATCAAGATGGTGTCGTCGGATCCCTTAGATTCAGAGCCGTGCCACGTGTCAATCATCCTACATGATTGGCATCTCTATAAATAGGCCCCCATCGATGTCTAGAGAAGGGGAATCATTTCTTTTTCTACTTCTCAAATTATAAGTTGTAAACGCTAAATCAAATTGGGGATTTTTAGAGCTGATTATAACTCTTGTAACTTTTGCATATAAGGACTTGGACAATTAACTTTGCATAGCATAATTCCCTCAGATGTATATCCTTGACTATTATTGAATACCAGACATGCATATGACTTATTTTTGGCTTGGATTTGAATTTGGACTTTCATATTAGTGATTTGAACAAGGCCACTTAAGCCCTTGCTTAAATTAAAGTTTACCATACATAATGACTATTATGCCCATTGACATATGAACAAAGGATTGTAATATATGTGAATTGCCTATTTTGTCCATTAGCAAACATGTAATGGACTATTGCACAATTATGCGACTCGCCTATTTTACCCTTGGACATATGACTAGAAATTTTGAACAACTTCATACCTATATTAAGTTCCATAGGTATTATTAGGACTAATTCGAATAATATTACTTTGTACAACATCTCGAGAGTTGAGCCAATTTTTTGTTTAACATGAGAAAACTCAAAAACAAAATAATAACAAAGAACAAAACAAAACATCATCAGATAAAGGTGTCAAATACCTAACCCTATGTTGTTGTCGTATATAAGTCATATCATATGTGTTCTGTCTCTATTTATTGTGAACATAATCACAAATCTACTTAATTTTGATTCTCGCTGATCACAATTTATTAATATCACATTTAATCATCATACAATTAAATGATAATAATGGTAATAAATTAATCGATCACACAAAACTGAATTGACACCCAGGTCATCATCACCTACGACTCATACATACCAGAAACTGAATCAACACCCAGTTATTCAACCGTCACCTATGACCCAACATTGTTGGTGCATCGACGCGATCTACAATGTTGTACATTACCCCACTAGTCTACCCTAGCCTACATGGTAGCACTCTCATCGAACCATCATCACATATAAATCATGTATCCATAACACTTAGTGCCTGTACAACAGATCGTCGAATTAATGACATTGGGGCAAGGATGCCACACTTAAGGTGCTACCCTAAGTCAATCTAGTTAGGATGGATATTAGCTCTATCTGGTATAACACTCTTTGATCAATTTATTATATTTAACATGTTTATCATATGCATATATAGGATAGTAATCCAATCTAACCGTTGTTATCTTGACATCGCTAAGGGGTTTAACTTGTTTAATCATAATACGACTGTAATCCTACCTAACTGTTATTAACCTGGTGTCACTAAGGGGTTTTGACATGTTATATTACATTCCATATATATAAATCGACAGTAATTCCCACCATACCGTCATTGACCTCATGTTGCTAAGGGGTTTACAAATGTATATCATAATATCATCATTTTATTCATTTAAATTTGATGATCAACCATTCATTTAATAATATATGAGCAGATAAATCAACTAATTGTTTCATAGCATATCTAAACATATAACAAAAAATATAGCATATAATATCAACTTGTGCTACTTTGATAATTTATACACACACACACATACATATGTGTGTGTGTGTATACATACACATATCATTTCTTTAGGATGGTTGAACCTATTTTCCAGAAAAATACATAAAACAATAAGATAATAAAAATTCTTATGGAAGGTTGTGCCCATTTTATTTGAAAGAAAAATCAATAAATAATAATAACATTCCTTAGGGAGGATCACGTCCATTTTTAGGAAGAGTACTAAAACAATAATTCCATAGCTTATTTAAACATATAACATGTAATCCATCAAAATAAAGCAATTAATATCAACATATACTTATCACTTTTATATTTACATATCTCCAAATTTATTTGCTTATTCTTGTCAGTTAAACATGAACTATTTAATTTAAATCATTGGTATGTACACACACACAATAACACACACTCATACACACTTGTCTTAGTTTAAAGTACAACAGCCATACAAAAGTTAATATTTGCCTACTCAAGTTATGCATAACATATTATTTATACTAGAGCATTTATAAATGATTAGTTTTCATAAATAAAACCTATTGAAACTATTTATAACATTCATTCCATTTATTAACATTATACTTTCGAAATTATACGAATGTCATGATAATTTATTTATAGCATAGGTAAACAAATCATATTAATATAACATAACTACACAAAGTTTTCAAAGCATCTCCTTCATACGACCGACCTTTTATTCAATAGCACATGCCCTTCAAAATACCTTAACCACTAATTACATCCTTTAATTATACTTTTAAAAATCAGAATTAATTGATAATCAGTTAGAAAATGGAGGAGGTAGATCCTTTAGTGCTTGGCAAATGAAAAAGAAAGTCCTTCTTCCTTCATGTATTTTAAAATCTCTCTTCTTTTTCAAGCATGACATCAATCAAATTTTTATAAAATAAATGTTCTAATTTATTTGTGGAGTGGTACTATTGTTAACCGCATGTTATTCAACCATAATAGTGAGAGATTCATCAAAATGAAAGCAACAACCATTGAGAAAAAAAGGTAAATAACATGGAAAATGCTTGAAACAAACAATGCTTTAGGCAGTTCAAACGGTCGACCAGTTGAGACAACTTGAAGCATTGTTTACTTCTACCAGAAACTGCCTTGACCGTCACTTATCCCCTATGTTCTACCATTATATCACCTAAGCTCATGCCTCCCATTCCTTGAGCTTTAAAGCTTACACCTACAACTAAACTTGCATTCGGTCAAGCGTATATTACTGTGTGTTAGTTTGTGTGTTTGTGCATGAGTGGGTTTCTACTATTTCATCGAATTAAAACTCAAACAACTTATAAATTTATCTACTATAATCTATTTCATTCCATATAAATTTAGTATCAAACTCAAATGGGCATCACATCAACCATGAATAACTACATTCATAATTACAGTGGATAGTTTAACTCATTGTTTTTTTATTCTTCTATTTGCTTGCTAGTTTCCTTGAAACCCTTTTTGCCTTTTTCTTAGCTTTGATGTGGTTTTGCTTTTTCTTATTGTCTTGGGTTTTGATGATGACGATGATGGAGTTAGGGGTATGCCCTAGGGGAAATTATGTAATTTGTTACATATATCTAACTCGATAATCAATCTTGTTCGAAATAAAAGATGTTTTCTTTCTATTATATACTTAATATAGTGTGTTATATTAATTAGCTAATTTAATTAAAAGTATATTTGATTGAAAACCCATAAATGGTATGTTATGTGATAGTAGTTACAAAGTGTTGTAACCTTGAGTAATTTATCATAATGAAAATAAATATACCTTAAATGTTCCTAGTTAAGATGCATCAAGACTGGATATCGATGTATCCGTTGAGACTAGAGTACGTAATGATCTCCAAATGTTGGGTAGTGTATTACTCATGACTGCTGGAGGCACCTAGTGGTTACGTACTGATAGTTATTGGATAACTATGGAATGACTCACTCGATAGTTTTTTGTTGGTTAATATAACTAAGGTCAAACAGAAATATCGAGGTGATTGATTTACACAGTTCTCTCAACTTGAGAATACTATTGATTTTCAATATGAAAGCTCCACTTTGATTATAGTCAAATCATGGCACAATATCCATTGAGTGGCTATAGTTGGGTCGAATGGAAGTATTGGAAGTGAAGCACCATTCAAGTGAGGATTCATCTTCTCAGTTACATAGGGTTAGTATGACGGTCAACTCAAGTTAACTCAAAGTTAGAGTCTCTGGGTAGAGCAGTTCGATTAATAATTATTGTTATTATTTAACCAAGGAATTTGTGTTTTGACTATTGAGTTGAATATAGACGGTATTGGAATTTTGACCACTATCAAATTCCATAAGTTCAAAGTGATATAGTTTTGACGAAGAGAATTGATGTGAATAAAAGGTGACAACTGGGTAACACTTAACAAAGTGAAATTGGATTTTACCAAAACTAAGCAAGCGATAAATTTGGCCAAAATTTCACATCGTTTGCTAAGTTATGTGTGAACGTTAACATTCGAATAGTTTAATATTAATCGCTGACCAAATTTACACCTGACGAGTCACACAACCGAAATGATGAATTCTCTTTTGACCAAACGACTTAATTAGTTTATAATTATTATTAATTAATTAAATTAATTAATATTTATGGAAATATTTATTAAAAACTATGATTATTATTTGAGGAATAAATATTATTAAATATACTTGTAAGAGTTATAAATATATCAATCGATATACGATATTGACAAGCGATTAAATTATATTTAATTGAATAATATTTTTTACGGGCTTAAATGGGACCTTGGCCCATGATGTAGCAAGCATTTTCAGTTGGAATAAGGCTAAAGAGGGGCTCAATTAGATTAGGGTTATTAGCTTTGGATGGCTCGGATTAAAGGAGAACTGGTATGAGATAAGATCCACTATTTTCTCCCTTCCATCCACTATTTAAACAACTCTAACCCTAATTAAAAAATATGATTTTGCTACCACTTTCATCTTCTACTACCGGTCCACTTCAACCCTAGGCGCCCGACCATATCAAGCTTAAATCAATTCAAGATCAATTATTATCTGATAGTCAAAGGTCAATGGTTTAAGGATTAGCAGTCTACCGAATTGATAAGCTTATAAGAAGAGAGGGTTCATCATTACAAGGTGTGCTACAAGGCATTGGTTTTCAGGTACATTATTCATTGAATCATATTATATAATTTCTGATTTACATTTCATTATATATATATATATATATTATATTGTTAGTTAGGTGAGATTCTTATATGTATTGTTGTTGTCACAAGCTAGATTGGTTATATGTGTGTATTTTTTTGGAATCCCAGAAAATCCGGCTTCATCAGTAACAACCGAGGAAAATATGCGCTGGCCCACTATTACTGAATCACCAAATTAAGCCAGCCCTTTCGAACAACTCAGTGTGGCTCCCATGACTCGAACTCTCAACCTACTACGAGGAAGCCGTATGCTCTTGCTAATCTCACTAGGTCTGCGGACAAGGTTATATGTATGTATTCAATTAACTTTTTTCTTTTTTACATATATCAGATATGTATAGCCAAATTTTAAATATAATAATATTATTATTTTGTTGTTATATAAACACACACATACACCATTTAATTATATATATATATATATAGTTCCTATAATTACAATATCATTTTATGATTAAAATTGATCCTATAATTATATATATATAACTATAGTAATAATAGTTTTCGAAAGCTACAAAATATTTTTTATAATTATTTATTATTTTAAATATTATTTAAATCAATATACTACCACCTAAATAAATCATATAATATAAAATATGTGTCAAAAATTATTTTTTAAATTTTATAAAATTATTTTAACATAAGGATAGTTCTCGACTTTGAAATGAGAATTAAAATATCAGTTTTGTTATTTTCAAAAATTATTACAAAATAATGGTTGAAAAAATTATTTAATTAAAAATAGATTTTGATCAAAAAACTATGAAAGATTTATTCAAACTTCAAAATATCATATAAGATTTTCTGGAAATTTAAATTTTGAATAAATGTTTTGTAAATATTTTTTATTAATATTCTATCTATTTTCAAGTAAATAAATTAATTATTTTAAAATAATAAAATCAATAATTAAATTTTATATTGCTAATTTATGGTCTAGAATTATCAAAAAGATTATTTTGTTAATTTATATATATATTTATTTAGATATTATAAAGTGGAAATTAGGGAGGCATCCCTATCATACTTTCATATTGTAAAGCGGGTCCCTGTCAAAGTTTCATTGTAAATCCGGTCCCTATTTTCTAGAAACAAAGAAAAATTATTGCTGAAATTTCAGCAACTTTTATAAATAAGTGCTGATATTTCAGCAACTTTCCCTGTCAAAGTTTCATTGTAAATCCGGTCCCTATTTTCTAGAAACAAAGAAAAATTATTGCTGAAATGTCAGTAACTTTTATAAATAAGTGCTAATATTTTAGCAACTTTCATACACTGTGTTCACAGTGTACATAAATGTTGCTGAAATGTCAGCAACTTTTATAAATAAGTGTTGATATTTCAGCAACTTTCATACACTACGTTCACAGTGTACAAAAAAGTTGCGGAAATGTCAGCAACTTTTATGAAAAGTTGCATCATGCTCTGCAATAATCGTGAATAAAAAACAAGGACCTAATTTACATTGAAATTTAGTGAAGAACTTTTTGTGTGTTTTGAACCTTAATAAGGACCTGTGCCAAAAGTACCCTATTATAAATATGTTTATGTATAATATATTTATATATTTTAAAATATATTGTTTTGTCATTATAGATATACATAAATATATTTGGTTCATAAATAAAAAGGAGAATTTTTTTAAAATAAAATTATTATGTATATGTGTGTGCATATGTATACATATTATTTTAATACTAATTATAATAATATGCTTATATATATTAATAATTATAAATATATATAGAATATTTTCATATACATGAAATTATTTAAAAAAATTAACATATACTTATATATATATGATATATCTATAAGCAACAAGTTTAAATAGATACAAATATTTGGACAACATACAATACATATCGGATGAGCTAACATATCTGTTGCAATGTAAACCCCAACTTCTATACACGGGCATGTTGTACCTTGCACAGGCTTACATGTTACAAATGTATATACATATATGTATGTATATGATACATATGTGTATGTTTGTATGTATTAAAATATAATTAAATAAAACTATATGATTTATAAATTTAAATAAAATAAGATATTTTACTTAAATAAAATTTAGAAATGTTCTAAATGAATTAGACTTCATAGGTCCAATGCAGATTCAATAAGGAATTTTTTTTGAAATTCACCCGTAACTTTTGCAGCAGGCTGTCCTAGTTCCAACAATAGTATCAGAGCCCAATAACCTATGCAGTCTAAATTAACCATGTCTGGATTAACTATTAAGCTCACAGCACAAAGGTTGTCTCTAATAGAAAATGCCCAATTTGAATTGGACCTTAGGCTAATTTTCAAAATTGTTTAAAATTAAAAATATAAGATTTTAAATTTAAAATTTAAATTTAAATAAGTTATACATATATTATAAAAGTTATAATATAATATAGTTTTTCAATATGTTTGAAAAATAATCCAAATTAATTTAAAAATTTATAAAATTTATTAATAAGGTTAATAAAAGGGGATTTTCTCTCGAAGGGCTTCTTTGTACAGGGTAATAAGTTTTAAGGACAATAATTCTGAAAAATTAGTTTTAAGGAAAAATTACAGGAAGAAGATAAATGAAATTATCATTTTCAGTTATACAAAAATAATGATAAATGAATTTATCGTTTTTCCTGTATAACAAAAAAAGATAAATGAATTTATCATTTTTTGTAAATTGTCCTTAAAACTAATTATTCAGAATTGTTGTCTTTAAAACTATTACCTTGGAATAAGAAGCCCTTCAACCTAATTTCCACTAAACAAAATATATTAATTAAATAAGTTAATTAATGTATAGATATATACATGTGTTATATATTATGACATATGTTGTGTTGTTTTAAAATGTTAAAATAACATAGGTATACATGTATGCATAAAAATGAATTTCCAAATTAATATAATTTATTTAAATTGTTTAATTAAATAGTTAATTAATTAAATTATGTGTGTGTGATGTACTATAAAGGTTGTAGTATATAATAAATATATAATATAAATGCCATATTAAGATAATATAAATTTAATTAATATAATATCATACATAAGACTATTATATAAGTAATATGAAATATAAAAGCTATATAATAATAAAACTTATATAATATGGGTGTATAACTTAAAGGTGGAACATTAAAAACCCTAAATAGACTTAAGAAATAAATACATACATAAATGTATGTATAACATGATTTCCGACGTGTCCGACACTTAAATCACGAGGGTATTTCATAAGAAGTACATTATTCCATAAGTCGATATCACTTAATATAATATATTGAAGATTATGAATCTTCAATATAATATTACCCTCTACTATATATATATTAACAAATTACTTGCATACTTTTTAGTTGTTGAGCAAACTTAAGCTTGGGATGTTATGTGTAGTATTGTTAATATATTAAATAAACAAGTTAAGATAACTATATGTATTTGTGGAGCAAATTCAAGGGACAAATACTATGCTTAGACTGTCGTGATATGGTAGGTGCGAATGAATAATTTGATTTCGATTTGTTAAGCAAACTCAAGGTCGAAGTGAAATTAGGACAAAGTACAAAGGGTTAGGAGTTGTATGAGATACAACCGATAATGAGTTATCCATCGTCCATGAGCCTATGGCTTATTGCACAAACTCAAGGTTAAAATTCTAAGACGGACGAGTCCTAACACTCACTAGTGAAGTCGAAAGACTTCTATGTTTCGACTTAAGGTTTGGTGAAATATAAAAGACTAGTGGGAGCGTTATTAAAAAATAAAATGATAACATTTAACATTTCTAATATTGTAAGAACATATGCTATATAATGTTATAATAATCTACATTAATAAATTTGTGCATCTAGTATGATTGATAAAACGTTTATCAATTAAGATATACAAATGAACTGAAATAAAGATTAACAAATAGAAATATAACATATATTTACTAACAAATGATTATTGCATGTTAACATTTGAACACCTATCCAAGCGCCTGATTTTACAACTACTAAATACATGTGTAATTTGATCGCTTAAGTGTTTATTTGGTCGAGACTCTGTATTGCATTCTATGAGTTTCAAACTATAAAAGCAATAAAAGACTATGGATATTTGATCCATATAATATCGCGTATAAGTATTATATGGGGAACAGTCGTAGTTCGTAATATACGATACTTCGATGAAGTTAGTTCATTTAAAAAAACAAATCAACTGTACTATGAGATTAAGTATTCAATTTGATTTATTATAATAAAGATCGTATTATGTTAAATGTAACACTAGATGAAAACTACAAAATGGTCCTAAGAAATCGATCGTTGAAATGTCAATTTGATCGATTTACGCAAAGTGCAACATATTTGATATCCTTAAATGTTAAGGACGATCGAGTGCATTTATGTAAAGAGTTAATTATGATGTTGTAGTTAGGGTTTCCTTTTGAATAGTTTGACTATTTAGAAAGGAAAATGAATGTATAAGAGTAGATGTGATTTAAGGTACAATCAGGATGAAGAAAGTTAATGCTTCATAAAGAAACATCGAAAATGAGAATTGTAATAATAGTAACTGATACTTAACATTAGAACGAGGAATGTGATTTCTATTCCAAAATGTATTTTCATATAGAATTTTTTTTTCTATGAGATTTATTTCTTTGACTTCAAGATATTAGATCAAAGAACTCACCATTGTAAACTAGGTGTACGAAATAAATGGTTTATATTAAGTGAATGATGGACCTCCAAATTCAGTACGTTATTATAATAATGGCGGAAATAGTGGAAGCATGCCACATAGCACCTATTGATTACATCAAGTTACAAAAATTGTTTTCATAAAATATACCAAACATTATTTATGAAATAATGACTATTTTTTGGTGTCAACTAAAAAATAGACGTAGCTATATTTCGGTGTGAATATTATGAATATTCATTATAAAATAAAACTATAATGTGGTATTTTTTTTCACAACAAAAGTGATGCAATTTAAAATACTGAAGTATATAAAACTATTTACAACTATTTTGATATTATAGACTAAGCCATACTTTTGAGAAATAATTTTTATTATATAGTTAGTAATCATATGATACTAGTTAATTATATCTCAAATAATTAAGGGATATGCACCCATTTAGTGGGAGTGTCATAAGAGCTGATGAACTCTTCGAATTGATACATATAGATGCATGTAATCGCAAGTCTATTAATACCAAAACGGTTCCGCACACTTTGTTACATTCACCAATGAGTTATCATCGACATGATATATGTATTTGATACAAATGTAGTATGTCAATGGTAGATTCATAGAGTATAAAAGCAATAGTGAATAAAATAACGTGCCAATAAAATAGAATGATTTGATTCAATCGAATAGGTGGGTATATTGGAAAAAGTTTTGAACATACCTAAAAATGAATAAATATTCAACCTCAAAAGTCACTTCTCCATATAATGCATAATGATGTATTGATAGGAGTAATCGAACTTTGTTGGACGAAGTACGATTAATTGTGAGTGAAGTTAAGTTAACTTCTTTCTAAAAGGTCGTGTACTGAAGAGTAGTGCATAAGGTTAATATTCATCTAAATGATAATTTACAAAAGCATACAAGATAAGGGTTTATAAGAAACCCCAATATATCCTAGGCCAAGGAGTTGGCAGGTTATGCGAGTCGAAAGTCTGCACGTAATAATTATTCGTAAGGGATCTTGTATGAATCTACCCAAAAGGAGTTTAGGAAATACTGTTGATGGATGACATATTTATGTTTTGAAAGTAAGTTTTGAATATAAGTTTTGTAAACTAAAAACCAAATCAGTTTTATATAAAAGGCAATTCATAAAGTGTTTATGAATGCCTATTTCGTTGCACTAAGAAACAATTGTTGTTTCAAGAAATACCACTTTCATTGTGGAGGAATTTCTTTGAGAAATTATTGGTTGTAAAATGGAATTAGATACGGTCCAAAGATAAAACTGATTACATGAGGTTAAATGAAATTTACCGACCTAAATGAACACAATGCATTAGAATGTCTAATAAGTATTCTCGCACATTGAAGAGAAACTATGAGTTTTTTTATCAATGTAGAAAATATATATAATCCTCGGTTGTTTAATTAAACCATTAAGAGTGTTAAGTCTATAATATGGTATGATGCGCAAATCCAAAAGATTCCAAGTACGTTATCAAAATGTGATTTTTGTAGTCATATTTGAAGGGATGTGATCCTGCGACTACGATTGTGCCTTTAAGATACTATCCAGTTGGAATTTAATAAGCAGTGTTGATGAGAATTACCTAGTAAATTTTAATTGTTGAAATTAGCATAACAGATTCATTATTCAATGTACTCAAGTTAATTCGGATTTACTCATAAAATTATTGCCTAGTATGATTTTAGGTTTTTGGTATTATGTGTTGAAACAGAAAGTTTTAAATATAGATTTAGACTAGACCGTTTGTACATAACGACCAAAGTGTCTCGAAGTCAGTAGGAGCGATATTGAGTTTATGGATTTTCAGATACGATCCAAGAACGAATACAAAAGTATCATTTTGAAAAAGCATAAAAATTGAAAAAGTATTTTGATAGATGTATCAAATAATTTGATTATCAATCAAAATGCAGATGAAGCATGTGCTCATAAGAAAGTAAGTTAAAAGGTCAATAGATATTTCTAAATCATAAGTAAACAACATACTACTTATTTTTAATGATGTACCTGTATTAAAATCAGTTTTAGTTGTTGTAATACTCAACGTTGGATTTGTAAATAATGTCTTTTATAGTTAGTATAAAAGATATTGGAAATGTCTCAAAATGATATGTAAGGACACCTTATTAAAATGTTTAATACGGAACATGTAAGATGGATTCCTTATTCATTGCAATAAGAATTATCATACATGTTATGTTGCCAATGGTATTGTCACATCCTGGAATTTTCGACTTTCGAAAATTCGACATCGATACTCACTTTATCGACTGCCGAGCAATCGAGTGCCGGAAACTCCAATAGTGAGGGTTTTAAGAAAAAGAAAAAGTAGAAGAAGAAGAAAAAGAAGAAAGAAGAACAACAGAACACATCAGAACAGAAAACAATATCAGAATCTTACACATCGCAGCGGAACAATATATAATAGATAAATGAATATCTTTTAAAAACAAAAGAATTATATATGTTATTACATTACATCACATCATATCATCAGAGTCAATAAACAACAATGGACAGTTATATAAACTTGTCCTCATACAGAATACACAGCGGAATAAATACTATCAGATACAAATACTACGTCTCGCCATCCAGCTTATCTCCAAAGCTCCAGAATATCCAGGATATCCTGATAATATAACTCTAGGCTGCCCGTGTGGAAATTGGTGGGCACCCAGAGTTTAGAAGGGAAACAATAAACTCCGAGTCAGTCATGGTGACTGGTGTGAGATCGTAAAAACAGTTATTCTTTAAAATAAACAACAGGATAATTTTAAAGTCAATTCGAAATGCTTTTGGAAAATGAAACTACCATAAGACCTCCCACCACACACACAATGCAAACGCAGACTTGGAGGAGATTTCTTCTTATGATAGTCAAAGATGCTTACTATGCGAAAATCAAATTCTTTTTGATATTATTATTAGTGCATAGTGTAGAAATCATTTCGAAAGTATAATATAAATCTTAGCCAGCATAGGCATTCCGCACTTATGCCTACTATAGCTACTATGTTCAATAGCAGGTTACCGCCACATTCCATAGCAGGTAATACAACTAAAACCGTACACGTCACGTATTGTTTCTTTGGATTTCCAACAAATGGTCAGGCTAAGGAACTTCCTATCCACGATGGGTACGTCCCTGGAATAGACGACCCGAGAACCTAACCGGATCTCTGCCAACACAAGGCCGGGTTACCTCTACAAAAATAGGTAACTACTGACACGCGTATGCCATCCCCCGATCGTCACCGATCTTCCCGAGGATCCCCGATTCGCAACAAACCACATAGATAATAATAATGCAGTAACGACAGAGGTTAAGTATCTGGGCTCCATACCATGATACCACCTTTATCCAGAAGGAATGACATACACTAAGGGGCGCTACTCCCTAGAACCTTGCTGCATTCGTCCTGTTTCGACCATTTCCGGGGTGTGAGGCTCGATGAAGTCTCGTCCACAAAGCTACGCTTTCTCAAAAAGCCCTGCTTCGGGTCAAACAAAATGATCAACCTATGATCACAAAGATATAAGATCAAACAAATGATCATATCACAAATGATCAAACACTGATCATTTCACAGCAACACTCAGTATGCCACGTTACCAAATTGGGATATATCGCTGATGAATTTCAACTACATAACCTCTGAGCTCGTACGTCTCAGAGAAGGGTGTTAAGCTAAGAGAATAAATTCTCCGCCACCAACAGAAATGTATTTGAAAGAAATCAGCTTTATATCTCAAATTGTAACGTCAGACACACAATCCATACAAGTCTGTTCCGGGATCGAACAGAACCGAAGGCACTTCTCACGAAGCCCTTGCATTTCCGGATAATTTTCAATCACGTCAGGACCTCCCGTCACTAAGGGTGATAAAACCTCTAAACCGGAGATCAGCCGATGTAGAGTAACTCGACGGTAATCCTTCCGTTTTCAAAAATATCCGGTCTTCAACACCGGTCTTCAAATGCGATTCATAACGACGTATCACATATTCGGAATGGGTTATACGACCCCATGGTCCTTTCCCGGCTAACCCGAATAGTGAGCGATTTTTCAAAAATAAGTGTGGCATTCAAATTCATCCAATTCGCAACAAATACCTATTTAAGGTAATTATTGATAGTCGGTTATTTAACTATCAATAAAGATGCGCCACATCATCAGATTCCAAATAATTTTCCAAATTATTTCATCTTCAAAAATATCTTTACTGGATATAAAATTTCCACACTTCAAAAATAAATCAACGTTTATTTTTCTAAAAAGTTTCCCTTTCCTTTTATAAATTCCATAGTGAATTTATATTTCAAAATATCTACTGATATACGATTTCCAAATCGATTTCAATATTCAATTTCGATTTATCTTTAAGAAGATAAATCTCAAAAACGTTCATTTCATATTGGAAAACATTCCATACTTATTTAATAATAAGTGTTTCACAAATCTTTTATTTTCAACATTTGAAAATATTCGATATACTTAAATCAAAATTAAGTATATATTCATTCTTTAAGGAAATCATTTACTATAACAACATTTATTTGAGTCAAAACGAATGTTACGTAAAACATCGTTACGACGACTCAAAATCACTAGTATAGGGATTCGAAATTTAGATAGATATATAAATCCCAATACTACATCAAAAACATTTCCTTTCGGAAATCATTTACTATAACAACAGTGTTATAGTCCACCATTTCCTTATTTCTCGAAAACGTCTATTTCAACAATAAAATGTTGAAATCTATGTTTCGATACTTAACACGTTTTAAAACATCTTTTAAAACAACTTCATTTAACGATATTCCTTTTCCCAAAATATATTGATTTTATTCAATAATATATATTCACTGTCCAAAATCGTGAATATAATCACTATCCCAATTTTAACAATTTCTACACATTTAACTTAAAAGATAATTCGCTGTTCAAAATCGCGAATATATCTCCTTTAATAACTTCAATGTTAATTTATCAAATTCTATTGATTTTTACTTTGTAAAACAATGTTTATAAATCCCATTTCTATTTATAAAACTTCGATTTCTAAGTTATCCAATTCAACTTATATATCTCAATTATATACCGGAAGTCTATATTATAAGTTAAGAACTTATAATTCATTTATTTACAACATCTATTCATTTCTCATCTAAATGTCAAAATCCGATCTATAAGATAATTGCTTATAAATCTTTTTGTTTTACAAAATCTATTCATTTAATAACTTCACAATTTATAAATCTATAAATTTCTATCCACTTATGGAATCCATTTTATTTGACTTTAACACTTAATAAAACTCATTTCAAAATTCCAATATTTTAAATTTATAAAAATATCAATTTTTATAAATCTTTTTATATGAATTGTTTAAAATACTTCAACAATTCCAATTTAAACTATTTCATAATCTTTATCAATTATTTATTTCAAAAATAACATTTTTGTCGTATTTCACAAAAATCACAATTTTACTAACATTAAAATTTTAACATTTATTTATTTAAAATAAACCAATTCAAAAATTTCAATAAAACGTATATTTCTACAAATCACTTTACAAATCCTTTTAAAATCCAAAATCGTTATTTTTAGACTTTAAAAATGGATCCGATGATGCAACGCATCAAATAGTCAATCATGGCATTCAAAAACATCATATATCAATATGATAATCAACAAATATCACAATATCTGTAAACAATAAATACAGTTGAGGAATCCTGTTGGATCCCTCCAACCTGTTTCCCTGCATCCACAGACGTTAGCACAATACCAATTCCGCTCCAGTACGGAATTATCGCGGTATATAGGTTTTTATAAATCCGCTTACTAACGGCGCAATAGGGTCTCATCCGCTATACGAGGCGGGAATCAATCAATCCAATATATACATATGCCAATATGTATATACTGCTATATATATAGATATATCCTATCATATCTAATAGCACATTCAAACAAATCAATCAATAACTGCAAAAATTCCACTTTTAAATCGAGTGAGAAAATCTCACCTTAGATTTTATTTTGCCATCCCTTTTCCATTCTCGACCCAATTTCTTGATTTATACCTTGTATAAATAATCATATAAATTTATTAATATTCGAACCAATCAAATGATCCGTTTCCATTTAGCAGAATTTTATTTTATCTAATCAATTCAATTTCAAACAAATTTCCGTTTACATAATTTAAATCATTCAATGATTTTACTTTACCCTAGTTTTTCTTTTAATAATTTTATCAAATCAAAAATTTAAAATTTAGCTTTAAACAAAAATAGGTACATATGTGTATTTATATAACGATACATATTTGAATCAATTTGTAAAAGATGAAATCGAGAATACCTCTTCTACCTTATCGAATCGAACCCTAGCTGTCGATCTTGTTCACGCAAACGAGACCCAAAGGCTACAGCTTGAACTCATCTCGTTGCCAGAACATGGCTTGAACCCGACCTTCTCGAGACCGCGACCTCCAAATCAAATCGCGATGCAGCTCGCCCGCGACATCACACTGGCTTTCCAATGCTCCACCGCAGTCGAGACCACCCTGAAGTCACTGCCGCCGCTTTCTCTACATCGCGAATCACGCGAGCCTAAATGCCACCGCTGCCTGACATCTCGACCTCGCCTTCACTATCTCGCCGACTCCACGCGTACGCGACTAACAGACAACGCGTGGCCTCGACGAATCCTAAATGGCGGCCTCGCCTTCGATTTCTGATTGCCACGAGGAAGACCCCAATTCGCGAACTCCCCTAAACACGCGCGCCTGCCGAGTTTTAAAGCTCGAACTCGAGAATCCCTTTTCATTTTCTTTTCGCGAATGAAGTTTGGAAAAACAAAAACAAGGCTGAAGTCGTTCGCCCATTTTGTTACGAACAATTGATTTTTTTATTTTATTTTCTGGACTCGAACGAAGAGGGGATTTTGAAATGAAACTCGCGGCCATTAATTTTTTTTATCTCGTATGATTTTTGGACTGAGGAGGGAGAGGACGCGTTTAAAATTGAAGACAGCGTGCTCTTCATGATTTCTCCCGTGATGCTCGGCTGAAACAAAGGAGCGTGCTTTAAGGAATGAAAAGAAATTGACGTGATGAATTTTAAAATTTAAATTCAAATCGAATCCGAATAAATTTCGATGCGTTTACACGTCGTGTGCTCACATATAAACACCGAAAAATACGATATTTGAAATCCGACAATAATTCAACATTACGGACCCAATGGAACTGGTTTCGTTGAATTCCGAGACTGTTTGAAAAATGACTATTTTTAAATATGGGTTCGAAAAATTAAATTTCAAAACTGAACGAATCGGTTTAAAAATTCAATTCTGAAGCTCCTGTTATCTTCAGTATTATAAATACGAATTTTAGAAACTTTCGAAATATTTTTCTTTAATTGTACATTGAAGATTTAAATTCTTATTCAACTTTCAATCGATTAAATTTTAAAGTTTAATCGTAGATTTCAAAATTATATCGGGGATTCAAATTAAATCATCGTTCAAATATTTAAAATAAATTAAATATTCTCAATTTAATTTGTTCGAAATTCTGGGTCGTTACAAACTTCCCCCCTTAAAAGAATTTCGTCCTCGAAATTACAAGTTAGGAAAAATGGTCCTTAACTCGTCTACTATTTTTCAACATCTAATAGTTTTATCAAATTCATCAAAACAAATCTCTCTACTAAAGATTCGTTATCCTTTCAACTAAATTTCTAATTTCAACTCTAAGTTTCAAAACAACATTGTTTTCTTAACAATTCAAATTTAAATTCAAATTCAAATTTAAACTTTCAAAAATTTCTCAAAATTTTCCTAACGCCCTAAATTTTCGAAAAATTTCGCCAGCGTCTCCTTTGCGCGGCTAATACGGTACGACTACAAAACGTCCCTACGGACTCTCAGATTTCAAAAAGAAAAAGAAAAAGCCAAGCGGCTAGAGAGAAATCATCAAAAACTCATATTAAAACTCAAATACGTACCTTTTGTCGAGCAATTCAAATTCATCTTTGAAGATCAAATCCAATTTATAACACCTGTATATCTACTAGCCATTATATCTAGTTACAGCATTCAATCCAATTTGCAAATTCTATTACAAAATTTTCAATATATGCTTATATATTTACAGTTGAAGTTACATTCGTTTTTAAACAAAATGAATTCATATCCATTCTAGTTTATAACCAATTTAAATTGATACAAATTCAATTTATTTTAATTCTACTTCATTTGCAATTGATTCCATTCAATTTAATTGGCATTTCATATTTTCATTCGGTTTATTCTATAAACCAAACAACCTTCATTCATAATTGCTCTTTTAGCTTAGTTTCAATTACTAACTCATTACAACTTCCAATTCACTTACAATTTCAAATTTGTCTTCAATTTCATTTACAATTGCAAATTATTCATTCATCCACTAATTCATTCATTTTCAATTTAAATCTAATTTCTATCAAATTACCAAATATTCTATAAGTTATTAACTTATTTACATTCCATTATGAATTTTATCTTTTATTCATCTTTCATTTACAATTATTCAATTCAATTCATTTCTTACAAATTTGAAACGAATTTCAATTTCAATCTCATTTTATTTAATTGATTCACTTGCAAATTTATTCGTTCATTCACAATTTTCATTTATTTTCATAATTCAGTACTCAATTCCAGAGTCTTTTCAACCTTTTCAAAACCATTTTGAAAACAATTCAAATTATCCTTTTGAATTTCCAAACAAAACCCAAATTTCAAACAACTTTCCATTTAAAATTATTTGGCAGCAATTCCTCTTTTGAAAACCCGAAAATGAACATCAGTGATGCTGCAGTCATTACCGAAGTTATTTTCCAGCGACCGAAAAGAGTTTAGAGCTTTCATCTCTCAAAATACTTTTCAAAACCTTTGAAATTCATTTTCAAATCCAAAAAGATTTAAACTTCCAAACTTCCAGAATTTTCAAATTCTTTTCAAAACATTTCCAAATACTTCTCTGGAATCCCGTTTTAAATTACAATTCACATTAAAAATTTACATTCTTTAATTTCACTTGTATATGGATTCATTTCTTAACTTTGGAGTTACGGTTTCAATTTCTTATTCAATTTCAGTGATGATAATTCGCTATTATTACTTCCTAACATCCATGCAACCATATACTATAGTAATTCATAGAAAAACATTTCTTTTCTATACAAAAATAGTTTTGGGTAAAATTATTTCATTTACCCTATTCAAAACAATACTGTGCCGAATTGTTCTATTCAAGTGTTTAGAAACCCCTTCGATACAGTTTTGCAAGACTGTGCCGACGAAGGTTCATATACCACTCAATAAACCAATCATCACAATACAAAACAATTTTATATTCAATAACAAATACGCGCTCATATCTATTATTACACTCAACTCATTCTAGAGTACTACTGACTCTATCTCTAATGAGTAACACCCAACAGAGCAGGGTTGTCGCTTAACCATATGCTCTGATACCACTTTGTCACATCCTGGAATTTTCGACTTTCGAAAATTCGACATCGATACTCACTTTATCGACTGCCGAGCAATCGAGTGCCGGAAACTCCAATAGTGAGGGTTTTAAGAAAAAGAAAATGTAGAAGAAGAAGAAAAAGAAGAAAGAAGAACAACAGAACACATCAGAACAGAAAACAATATCAGAATCTTACACATCGCAGCGGAACAATATATAATAGATAAATGAATATCTTTTAAAACAAAAGAATTATATATGTTATTACATTACATCACATCATATCATCAGAGTCAATAAACAACAATGGACAGTTATATAAACTTGTCCTCATACAGAATACACAGCGGAATAAATACTATCAGATACAAATACTACGTCTCGCCATCCAGCTTATCTCCAAAGCTCCAGAATATCCAGGATATCCTGATAATATAACTCTAGGCTGCCCGTGTGGAAATTGGTGGGCACCCAGAGTTTAGAAGGGAAACAATAAACTCCGAGTCAGTCATGGTGACTGGTGTGAGATCGTAAAAACAGTTATTCTTTAAAATAAACAACAGGATAATTTTAAAGTCAATTCGAAATGCTTTTGGAAAATGAAACTACCATAAGACCTCCCACCACACACACAATGCAAACGCAGACTTGGAGGAGATTTCTTCTTATGATAGTCAAAGATGCTTACTACGCGAAAATCAAATTCTTTTTGATATTATTATTAGTGCATAGTGTAGAAATCATTTCGAAAGTATAATATAAATCTTAGCCAGCATAGGCATTCCGCACTTATGCCTACTATAGCTACTATGTTCAATAGCAGGTTACCGCCACATTCCATAGCAGGTAATACAACTAAAACCGTACACGTCACGTATTGTTTCTTTGGATTTCCAACAAATGGTCAGGCTAAGGAACTTCCTATCCACGATGGGTACGTCCCTGGAATAAACGACCCGAGAACCTAACCGGATCTCTGCCAACACAAGGCCGGGTTACCTCTGCAAAAATAGGTAACTACTGACACGCGTATGCCATCCCCCGATCGTCACCGATCTTCCCGAGGATCCCCGATTCGCAACAAACCACATAGATAATAATAATGCAGTAACCACAGAGGTTAAGTATCTGGGCTCCATACCATGATACCACCTTTATCCAGAAGGAATGACATACACTAAGGGGCGCTACTCCCTAGAACCTTGCTGCATTCGTCCTATTTCGACCATTTCCGGGGTGTGAGGCTCGATGAAGTCTCGTCCACAAAGCTACGCTTTCTCAAAAAGCCCTGCTTCGGGTCAAACAAAATGATCAACCTATGATCACAAAGATATAAGATCAAACAAATGATCATATCACAAATGATCAAACACTGATCATTTCACAGCAACACTCAGTATGCCACGTTACCAAATTGGGATATATCGCTGATGAATTTCAACTACATAACCTCTGAGCTCGTACGTCTCAGAGAAGGGTGTTAAGCTAAGAGAATAAATTCTCCGCCACCAACAGAAATGTATTTGAAAGAAATCAGCTTTATATCTCAAATTGTAACGTCAGACACACAATCCATACAAGTCTGTTCCGGGATCGAACAGAACCGAAGGCACTTCTCACGAAGCCCTTGCATTTCCGGATAATTTTCAATCACGTCAGGACCTCCCGTCACTAAGGGTGATAAAACCTCTAAACCGGAGATCAGCCGATGTAGAGTAACTCGACGGTAATCCTTCCGTTTTCAAAAATATCCGGTCTTCAACACCGGTCTTCAAATGCGATTCATAACGACGTATCACATATTCGGAATGGGTTATACGACCCCATGGTCCTTTCCCGGCTAACCCGAATAGTGAGCGATTTTTCAAAAATAAGTGTGGCATTCAAATTCATCCAATTCGCAACAAATACCTATTTAAGGTAATTATCGATAGTCGGTTATTTAACTATCAATAAAGATGCGCCACATCATCAGATTCCAAATAATTTTCCAAATTATTTCATCTTCAAAAATATCTTTACTGGATATAAAATTTCCACACTTCAAAAATAAATCAACGTTTATTTTTCTAAAAAGTTTCCCTTTCCTTTTATAAATTCCATAGTGAATTTATATTTCAAAATATCTACTGATATACGATTTCCAAATCGATTTCAATATTCAATTTCGATTTATCTTTAAGAAGATAAATCTCAAAAACGTTCATTTCATATTGGAAAACATTCCATACTTATTTAATAATAAGTGTTTCACAAATCTTTTATTTTCAACATTTGAAAATATTCGATATACTTAAATCAAAATTAAGTATATATTCATTCTTTAAGGAAATCATTTACTATAACAACATTTATTTGAGTCAAAACGAATGTTACGTAAAACATCGTTACGACGACTCAAAATCACTAGTATAGGGATTCGAAATTTAGATAGATATATAAATCCCAATACTACATCAAAAACATTTCCTTTCGGAAATCATTTACTATAACAACAGTGTTATAGTCCACCATTTCCTTATTTCTCGAAAACGTCTATTTCAACAATAAAATGTTGAAATCTATGTTTCGATACTTAACACGTTTTAAAACATCTTTTAAAACAACTTCATTTAACGATATTCCTTTTCCCAAAATATATTGATTTTATTCAATAATATATATTCACTGTCCAAAATCGTGAATATAATCACTATCCCAATTTTAACAATTTCTACACATTTAACTTAAAAGATAATTCGCTGTCCAAAATCGCGAATATATCTCCTTTAATAACTTCAATGTTAATTTATCAAATTCTATTGATTTTTACTTTGTAAAACAATGTTTATAAATCCCATTTCTATTTATAAAACTTCGATTTCTAAGTTATCCAATTCAACTTATATATCTCAATTATATACCGGAAGTCTATATTATAAGTTAAGAACTTATAATTCATTTATTTACAACATCTATTCATTTCTCATCTAAATGTCAAAATCCGATCTATAAGATAATTGCTTATAAATCTTTTTGTTTTACAAAATCTATTCATTTAATAACTTCACAATTTATAAATCTATAAATTTCTATCCACTTATGGAATCCATTTTATTTGACTTTAACACTTAATAAAACTCATTTCAAAATTCCAATATTTTAAATTTATAAAAATATCAATTTTTATAAATCTTTTTATATGAATTGTTTAAAATACTTCAACAATTCCAATTTAAACTATTTCATAATCTTTATCAATTATTTATTTCAAAAATAACATTTTTGTCGTATTTCACAAAAATCACAATTTTACTAACATTAAAATTTTAACATTTATTTATTTAAAATAAACCAATTCAAAAATTTCAATAAAACGTATATTTCTACAAATCACTTTACAAATCCTTTTAAAATCCAAAATCGTTATTTTTAGACTTTAAAAATGGATCCGATGATGCAACGCATCAAATAGTCAATCATGGCATTCAAAAACATCATATATCAATATGATAATCAACAAATATCACAATATCTGTAAACAATAAATACAGTTGAGGAATCCTGTTGGATCCCTCCAACCTGTTTCCCTGCATCCACAGACGTTAGCACAATACCAATTCCGCTCCAGTACGGAATTATCGCGGTATATAGGTTTTTATAAATCCGCTTACTAACGGCGCAATAGGGTCTCATCCGCTATACGAGGCGGGAATCAATCAATCCAATATATACATATGCCAATATGTATATACTGCTATATATATAGATATATCCTATCATATCTAATAGCACATTCAAACAAATCAATCAATAACTGCAAAAATTCCACTTTTAAATCGAGTGAGAAAATCTCACCTTAGATTTTATTTTGCCATCCCTTTTCCATTCTCGACCCAATTTCTTGATTTATACCTTGTATAAATAATCATATAAATTTATTAATATTCGAACCAATCAAATGATCCGTTTCCATTTAGCAGAATTTTATTTTATCTAATCAATTCAATTTCAAACAAATTTCCATTTACATAATTTAAATCATTCAATGATTTTACTTTACCCTAGTTTTTCTTTTAATAATTTTATCAAATCAAAAATTTAAAATTTAGCTTTAAACAAAAATAGGTACATATGTGTATTTATATAACGATACATATTTGAATCAATTTGTAAAAGATGAAATCGAGAATACCTCTTCTACCTTATCGAATCGAACCCTAGCTGTCGATCTTGTTCACGCAAACGAGACCCAAAGGCTACAGCTTGAACTCATCTCGTTGCCAGAACATGGCTTGAACCCGACCTTCTCGAGACCGCGACCTCCAAATCAAATCGCGATGCAGCTCGCCCGCGACATCACACTGGCTTTCCAATGCTCCACCGCAGTCGAGACCACCCTGAAGTCACTGCCGCCGCTTTCTCTACATCGCGAATCACACGAGCCTAAATGCCACCGCTGCCTGACATCTCGACCTCGCCTTCACTATCTCGCCGACTCCACGCGTACGCGACTAACAGACAACGCGTGGCCTCGACGAATCCTAAATGGCGGCCTCGCCTTCGATTTCTGATTGCCACGAGGAAGACCCCAATTCGCGAACTCCCCTAAACACGCGCGCCTGCCGAGTTTTAAAGCTCGAACTCGAGAATCCCTTTTCATTTTCTTTTCGCGAATGAAGTTTGGAAAAACAAAAACAAGGCTGAAGTCGTTCGCCCATTTTGTTACGAACAATTGATTTTTTTATTTTATTTTCTGGACTCGAACGAAGAGGGGATTTTGAAATGAAACTCGCGGCCATTAATTTTTTTTATCTCGTATGATTTTTGGACTGAGGAGGGAGAGGACGCGTTTAAAATTGAAGACAGCGTGCTCTTCATGATTTCTCCCGTGATGCTCGGCTGAAACAAAGGAGCGTGCTTTAAGGAATGAAAAGAAATTGACGTGACGAATTTTAAAATTTAAATTCAAATCGAATCCGAATAAATTTCGATGCGTTTACACGTCGTGTGCTCACATATAAACACCGAAAAATACGATATTTGAAATCCGACAATAATTCAACATTACGGACCCAATGGAACTGGTTTCGTTGAATTCCGAGACTGTTTGAAAAATGACTATTTTTAAATATGGGTTCGAAAAATTAAATTTCAAAACTGAACGAATCGGTTTAAAAATTCAATTCTGAAGCTCCTGTTATCTTCAGTATTATAAATACGAATTTTAGAAACTTTCGAAATATTTTTCTTTAATTGTACATTGAAGATTTAAATTCTTATTCAACTTTCAATCGATTAAATTTTAAAGTTTAATCGCAGATTTCAAAATTATATCGGGGATTCAAATTAAATCATCGTTCAAATATTTAAAATAAATTAAATATTCTCAATTTAATTTGTTCGAAATTCTGGGTCGTTACAGGTATCATGATTTGTTTATGTATTTGATACATGAAGAAAATATCAAATCCAAATAGATATCACTAAATGGTCATTTGAAGTGTTCTTGTGTATTTTTGAAATACTAGAGAATTATTTATAGAGACAACGAACTTCTTATGAAGGAGTGTTCGGACTCAAACTTTCTTAAGTAATATTGAGTATAATATGTCATTAATAAATTTAAGTTAAAAATCTTATTGGAAATGTTCCAAATGAAAGACTGTGGATGACTCAATGAAAAAGCTAAGTACATCGCCTTGGATAGCGCCGCAATAAACAATGTATATAAATATAAATGCACAAGTTTATAACTGAGTTGAGGGTGATTCAAATATTGAGAATCCCATAACATCGTTATATGATAACAATGTCACGATATAGTTCAAAACAAAACTTAGAGCTCACTGGAAATTGAGAGATATACTCCGAATTGTTCCACATGATAAATGTAGTTTATCAGCATCGGAGAGAGTTGGTTGACAGAGTATATAATTGAAATATAATAGCATACCCATTCATTGAGGGACTGACCCGATTATATTTTAGGAAATCGATTGGAGAAGTTGGAATAAGATTCCACAATTGACCCCAAGTGCAAGTTGGAGATTGATAGAGTTAGGGATATAATCTAGGGGAAATTATGTAATTTGTTACATATACCTAACTCGATAACCAAGCTTGTTCGAAATAATAGGTGTTTTCTTTCTATTATATACTTGATATAATGTGTTATGTTAATTAATTAATTTAATTAAAATTATATTTAATAGAAACTCAATAAATGGTATGTCATGTGATAGTAGTTATGAACTATTGTAATTGTGGGTAATTTATCACAATGTAAACAAATATATCATGTTAAATATTCCTAGTCAAGATGCATCGAGATTGGATACCAATGTATCCGTTGAGACTAGAGTATGCAATGCTCTGCAAATATTGGGCAGTGATTACTCATGACTACTGGGGACACCTATGGGTTACGAACTGATAGTTATTGGATAACTATGGAATGACTCATTTGATAGTTTTCTGTGGGTTAATATAACTAAGGTCAAATAGAAAATATCGATGTAACTGATTTGCACAGTTCTCTCGACATGAGAACACTATTGATCTTCAATATGAAAACTCCGCTTTAATTATAGTCAAATCATGGCACGACGTCCATCGAGTGACTGTAGTTGGGTCAAGTGGAAGTATTAGAAGTGAATTACTATTCAAGAGAGGATTCGTCTCCTAGTTATATGGAATTAGTATCACGGCCAACTCAAGTCAACTTAAAGTCAAAGTCTCTAGCCAGAGCAGTTCGGTTAATTATTATTATTGAACCAAGGACATTGTGTTTGGACTATAGAGTTGAATGTGGACGACGTTGGAATTTTGACCATTACCAAATTCCATAAGTCCAAAGTGATATAGTTTTGATAAAGAAAATTGGTGTAAATAAAAGTCAGAACCGGGTAACATTTAACAAAGTGAAATTTGATTTTATTGAAAACAGTGCTAAATTTGGCCAAAATCTCACACCACTTGCTAAGTACATATGAATGTTAACGTTCGAATTGTTTGATGTTAATTGTTGACCAAATTTACAACCGAAATGATGAAATCTCTTTTGACCAAACGATTTAATTAGTTTATAATTATTATAAATTAATTAAATTAAGTAATATTTATGAAATATTAATTATAAAATTTTGATTATGGTTTAAGGAATAAATATTGTTAAATATATTTGTAATAGTTATAAACATATTTGTAATAGTTATAAACATATTTGTAATAGTTATAAACATATTTGAGGACTGGTATGAGATATGATCCACTATTTTCTCTCTTCCATCCACTATTTAAACAAATCTGACCCTAATTAAAAAAAATAGTTTTTGCTACCACTACCACCTTCTACTACCGGTCAACTTAAAACCTAGGAACCCCACCATATCAAGCTCAAATCAATTCAAGATCAATTACTATCCGATAGTCAAAGGTCAACGGTTCAAGGATTAGCAGTCTGCGGAGTTGATATGCTTATAAGAGGAGAGAGTTCATCATTACAAGGTGTGCCACAAGACATTAGTTTTCAAATATATTATGCATTGAATCATAATATATAATTTTTGGTTAACATTTCATTATATATTATTATTATTATATTGTTAGTTAGGTAAGATTCTTATATGTATTGTTGTTGTCATAAGTTAGATTGGTTACATGTACATATTCATTTAAAAAAATATTTTTTTACATATATTAGATATGTACAGCCTAATTTTAAGTATAATACACACACACACACACATCGTTTAATTATATATATATATATATATAGTTCATATTTAATTACAATGTCATTCTATGATAATAATTGATCCCATAATTTTATATATGTTCAGTTATAGTATTACTAATTTTTGACAGCTACAAAATATTTTTATTATTATTTAAAACAATATACTAGCTAAATAAATCTTACAAAATAAAATATTTTTCAAAAATTATTTTTTAATTTTTTTTCACATAAGAATAGTTCTCGACCAGAAAATGAGAATTAAAAAATCAATTTTGTTATTTCAAAAATTATCACAAAGAATGGCCGAAAAAAATTAATTAATTAAAAATAGATTTTGACCAAAACGGTTATGAATTTTATTCCAAACTTCAAAGTATCATATAAGATTTTTTGGAAATTCAAAATTTTGATAAAATGTTTTGTAAATATTTTATCTATGTTCAAGTAAATAAATCAATTAATACATATTTTAAAATAATAAAACCAATAATGAAATTTTATATTCCTATATTTACGATCTGGAATTTAAAAGAAATTATTTTGCTAAATTAATATATATGTATAAATATATTTAGATATTATAAATATGTTTATGTATTTAGATATTATAACTTCCGTTGTGGACCGGCCTATTTCCAACAGAAGAGATGAAGGAGGTTGGATTTGCTTAAATAGGGAATAAGGTCAGTAGGATAATGAAGGAGATTAGGCTAATTGTTTCTTATGTTAATTAACCTTCTAAGCGAAAATTTATTTTAATTCATTTCTAACCTATTTTCCCCATTTAAACTTAAATCAAATTCCAATTTGAATCTTCAAAAATAAATATTCCCTCATGAAAAATATGTACATCGATTAAATTATTTTTCAAGATTATTTTCTATTTAAAACATAAAATGCAACTAAATTCTTTTATGAATATTGCCAACTCATATTTTAGCTCAATATCATTCTATTTTCATACATAAAATTTATTTTTCACTTTGTTTTCTTCAACCAAATCACATTTTTACAGAATATATAATTACTATTCGAGAAAACACAATTTTCATTCTAAAATTTACAAATTCACTTTTATTTCCATATTTTAAATTTCAAATCACTTCCTAAAATACTTTTAAGTACTAATATGCAGTATGGCCAAATTTCAAGTTGTTACAAACATGGTGTGATTGATGATTAACGAGGTGAGTCGGTAAAGTGAGTGATACAAGCTAGCAATAGATCATGTGAGGGCACCAAAACTCTAGGTCGAGGATGAGGCAAATTTCCCTTGATATCTTCTCAGTTTCTAGTAAAGTGAAATGAAACCAGTAGTGAACTGGCTATAATACATCGATCAATAAATATAATTATATGTTAAAAAATAAAGGTTGCAACTAATAAATGTGATTAGGTGTGAATCTTAGTTGATTAGAGTTGCAAATGCGAGTCACTGTGAACAGAGACATGATATGGGTGTTAATCTTTGTGCGCGTGATGAGATGGTTGGGTAGTTAGCAAGTGTGTGACATTTACCTTACATGTATACCTTTTATTTACTGATCTTTATTATTGTGCACTTTTCAATAATAGCTAGATTTAGCCAATCCGGAGTGTGTTATTTTTATAACAACTGTAACAACCCGCTTTTCTGTACAATTCAAGCTGACAATAAATCACACATGTCCAACCCAAATCAAACGGAAAGACGGATAGTTAAGGGAAAGAAAGAAGAAGAGAAAATAAACCAAAACAACACAGAATCTCACAATCGCAGCGGAACAAAATATAATATAATATCAATGATCTTTACAAAAGAGAAACTATTATATACATACATCCATCATAGTACAACAACAATCACAATTATCAGCCTGGACAGTTATAACATTCTGTCCTCACAATTTCTGATAATTACAATAACAAAGCAGCGGAAAATAAACATATACATATATACGCCTTGAAGACCTCCAACTCGTCTCCTGAGCTCCAATGCATCCAAACCAACCTGTAAATATGCTCGGTCTAATCCGAGCATTATAATAAAATAACACCCGACTCAATTTGGAAAATTGTATGAGAAAACACACCTTGCTGAACTTTTAAACTTATAGAGATTTTTTAAAAATCAAAGGTATCTCGTAAGACCATGCCACACATAAACACGGATGAGTTTTTACCTTACGATAACCAAAACATTTCATATGAAATCCTCTGATATTATAATAATGTCTAATACACTAATACTTATAGATCATTGCCGAAATTGTTACATTAATTAAATTCCAGCATACTAGGTTCTATAACCAAACCCGAAGGATCATATTGGAAAATGGATTCCAACTACGAAAGGGTAAGGGTCTACCCACCGAATCCGTACACCTTTAGATCAAGTGTACGGGGGACTACAACACGTTGCACCTCTGCTGCTCAGGACTGGCACTACCCCATTCTCGAGTAGCACCGAATGTGATCACCCCTTGATTGTAATCCACAACCACACAATGGGATCCCGAAGCATACATGAATATCGCTCTAGATTTAGGATGATCATAACCTACTTAGGTGCTGTGAAGTTAAAGCAATCGACAGATTCAATGCGGTGGAGGTGCAAAAAGTCATAGCGGAGATATAGCGAGGATATACGGGGATATAGCGGATGACTCTAAAATAGCATATAAAACTCGTACTTAATGTTATTACAAATATCTATATGGTAATTAAATGAAAAATTAACATTTAATTGAATTATAATTAATACATAAATAATTTTAGATAAAAAAACATGTGCGGATATACTGTAAATAAACGTAAAATTATTATATAACATAATTAAATTTAGTAGAATATTAGAGTATTTTCATTTCTGAAAATATATTATTCAATTGAATAAATTAATTTCATAATTTTTATAATGTATAAATGTCATTTTTCAATTCATTTCTTTTAAAGAAGATAGAGCGGAAATAGCGGGAATAATGGGAAATAACGGAAATGGTGAGGCTTAAAGCGGAAAGGCTATATTTAGGGCTATATGGAAAAATCGCAGCGGTAGAATTCCGCTATGAGATATAGCGAGGTTATAGCGGGGAATTAACTACATAACTTAGGTGCGACCCACTTAGCCCTGCCGCATGTCCCTGCTTTATTTATTTCCCGGGTGTAACGCTAAAAGAGGCCACGCTCTTACCATTTCCTCCTAGCAAACCATCTTGGAATACTAATATTGCCCTCCAAGCAACCAATGAAATACCAGCATTCATCCATATAAGTTCATTCTGGGACTGAACGAAACGCTTCAGAACTTCATCTCCAAAACCCATCATCTTCAAGATGTCTTCACTTCGAAACGCATTCGTTGGGTCGAAGTGGTTTTTGGATAACATATCTGATCTCGGTCTCTTCGAAACAACATTCGATAATTTTCGGTAAACTCAACCCCGGTTCTTTAGGAAATAAACAGTCAAAGATAAGAACGGAGATCACCTCCTAACCGTTAGTGGACGGATTTCCTTATCATTGTCCTAGAAGAAAGAAAAGAGATGTACATGCACAGTACATCATCATCAAAGATGATTGTACTACATAACTCACGTGTTTCTTCTAGATATTTGAAAAGTTACTTTTGGGTCCATATTCTGATAGTCGGTTATTTAACTATCAAATAACAAACATTCAATCAGGGATTTAATTCCATATGAAAAACCAACATTTGGTTAAGCACCAAGCAACACTAGCCTCCTTAATTAATATTTCTATTAATTAAAACCATCTTGTAAATGTTTGTATCAAAATACTTTTACAAAGATATATTCACAAACCCTTCTATTTTCACTACTTAGAAAATATCCATATACTTATCTCAATGATATAAGTATATTTACCAAACACTGAGGAATATCTCCTTTTTATCAAATTCTATAATTATTTATAGACTTCGTTATAAATTTCTAAAACCCTTTATAACCCATTTATAAATTATTTTCCAAGTCATTTATAAACCCTTTATAAACCATGCCATTATTTATAAAACTCTTTTTTATAAATCTATAAACCCATTTTTAAAATTCGTTTATAAATATCCATCTATTTATAAATCTCTTTACCTTGTAAATAATCTTCCTTTAATCTTCAAACCATTTTAAAAGCTTCTCTAATAAAAATCCAAGTCCGTTTACAAAACTCTATTTATGAATCTCGAAAACATCATACATAAATAATTATTAACTTTTAACCACTTAAAATATAATAATTATAAATTCAAAATATTATTAATAAAACAATCATTAATCTTTACCATATAAATAATGATAATAAATTACCAAAATGTTATTAATAATCATTATTAATTTCAAAAAATATTAATAATTTAAACAATTAATCCTCCAAAATTATTTAAATATTTATAAACAACTTTAAGTAATATTTATATGAATAACCAACTTTAAAACATAATATATTTATTTGATAAAAATCCATTCTTAAATTTTCAACCCATTCACTTCCATATTTATAAAACTATATTTAAGAATCTCTTTCCATTTTATAAAAACTTCCTTTCATAAACCCATTTATTTATAAATTCCATTTATAACTTTATTTCCTTTATAAATCCCACTTATTCAAAAATCATGTTTAAAACATAAATCACCGTTTGTTTTAACGTTACTTCCATATGGATAAATTCCTTTTATAAATCCTTTTTTATGTATAAAACATCGTTTAACATTCCAAATTTACCCTTACCTTCAATTCCCAATATAGAGTTAACTATTTTTAAAATATCATTCTGTATCTTAAGATAAATCCACTGTTTGATTTATTCTTCAATTTATTAAACGATAATAGTTTCCTTTAATTTTTAAACCCCATTTATAGATCTATACTTTTATTATCAAAATACGATTTTACAAATCTTTACTTCCTTTGTAAAATTATCACCTTTGTAAATTATCCAATTTATAAATTTCATATTTATAAATAAATCATAATATATGTACCTATATACATATATATTACATTATACAAAGATGATTAATAAATATTATATCAAATATTTCTAATTTCTTTTAAAACATGTAGTTGTTTCTTTGATGATGTCCGAATGGAATGATCTTTTTACCAAGTTCGTCGGACGTTTCGATGTACTTCGTTTTATTGAGCTTCGTCTCATTTCTTTTATGGACTCGCGTCCGATGTTCTTTTATGGTGTTCGGTTCATTGGACGTACTGTTTTTGTACTACGTCGGTGTTTCGAATTATTTGAGCTTTGGTTCATTTGGCGTACCGTTATTGCACTACGTCGTTGCACCGACTCAATTTTTCTGTTATTCATGACGTTTTCCACGTCTCTTATTTACGAAAATGCTTTAGGGATTCCACTTTTATTCTTGAGTCTGGTGTTATTGGGAGAATTGAAGTTTCACCAGATTTGACTTATGAGCAACATCCTATTCGCATCATTTCTTCGGAGGTTGAATGCCTTTGAAATAAAGATGTTCTTCTTGTGAAAGTTCAATGGTCCTCAAATCCTGAGGATTTCTCTTGGGAATTTTGAGAACTCGTCGAGCAAACACATCCGGACTTACTCTTTCGTGCTCTTTTTGGTGAACTTCTTATTTCAAATTTTCTTTTGTAGATATGCTTTTATGTTTGTTACTTTTTATTTTTCCTCTTAATTATTGCGAGGATGCAATTTCTTTAAGGATGGGAGTCTGTAACAACCCGCATATTTTACGATTGAATATTTAAATATTTTATTTAAATATAGAATCGTTAATTGGATTGAAGTCCAAAAAGCTACTTTTTGCAAACAGTCGAATTAGGACTCGAGACCACTTCCATTGAGTTCAAAATGCCGTTTGCGACTTTTTTGAGTATAAGCTTCGATATGTTTGGAGAAAGTTGAATTTTGCTATTTTCACTTGGGCTTTTGGGTTTGGGTTTCACCCAACTCATTCTATAACCTAACTCAGCCCTTCTCTTCATCCACTCATCCTCATTTCATTTCTTTTTCTCAAGCTAAACTGAAAATGGGGGAAGAGAAGTGGAATTAGAAATTCCAAGCCCTAGATTCCATTTGCAAGCTTCAATTCTTGCTCCAAAATCAAGGCAAAGCTTTGGTAAGTATCTCCTTCTTCTCCAACTCATTCTCTCTTTGATTTCAGAAATTTCCTAAACCTAACTTAGGAAATGTTTCTCTTTTAAGCTTAGATTCAAGCTTGTTGGGTTGGAATTGAAGAGTGATTGTTCTTGCCATTGCTCTATAGCTTCTTCTTCATTTGTTTTGGGTTTAAAGGTGAGATTTTTATCTCACATCTAGGACTATAATTATCTTTGGTTGTTGGGTATGAATTCCTAACACTTCTTCATGTGCATTTGCTCTTGATTTGGATTGGTTTTATGAATATTCCAATTTTTGTTTTTTGAAGTCAAATTTGTGTGAAAATCCTTTTATGGATGTTTGATCATGTTTTTGGTGATGCATCAAAGAGCTTATAGGGCCAGGTCATCTATTGGCATAAACCCTTAGTGCCTATTGCTCGTTCGGTTGCATTTGCAAAGAGATTGCATCTTCATTTTTAGGCTAAAAATACTGGAAATCCCAGTTCAATCGACTGAAATCTCTGTTCAGCCGACTGAACCTGGAACCAGAAAGTTTCCAGGCATGATTCAGTCGACTGAAATCTCTGTTCAGTCAACTGAACTGGGAAACAGAAAGTTTCCAGGTATGATTCAGTCGACTGAAATCTCTGTTCAGTCGACTGAACCTGGAAACAGAAAGTTTCCATGCATGATTCAGTCAACTGAAATCTCTGTTCAGTCAACTGAATTTGTTGTTTCAGCCCACTTTGCCTTTTGGGATTGAATTTCCAATTTGAATCGATTCGTGATGATCCTATTTGTTGTTATCATTTATTATGACTTTGATGACTCCTTTTTCGGGATTTTTGAATATCCATTTCGATGGATTCTTTATCGGTTTAAATGGATTTGATTCACGTCTTCGTATGTGAATTTTTGATGATTGATTGTTTCTACAATCATTTCTATGGCTTGTCACTTTAAAAATACAAAGGTTTCTATACTAGTAGTAAATATTCAAACTCTTTACAAAGATGATTTCAACTCTATTTTTAATACGAAGCTCGTTTATAAAACTGTTTTCCAATCTATTAGTATATACAAACCTTTACCTCATTCGTATGAGAAAATCTAATTAAACGGCTTAGCAAAACAAGTGGTATGAAACGCTTGCGTTTACTTAGCCGGTTAATTCTTTGACTTGTTCGTTTGAAACTCTTATGACAATTTTCGAGTGGAAATCTACAATTTGTTCGTAAATATTTAAGTTAAGCTAGTGGTTATGGGGCATGAAGCTAAACTCATATATTTACTAGCTTAGTGTAATTGACACTTCTTGATGATCGATGATGATCATTTTATGGTTTAGACTAGCAATGTGCGATGTCTCTTTGTCCGCAATGGGGGACTATACCCTGTCAGGAGGAGCTTCGGCTCATCAGGAGGAGCTTCGGCTCATAGTCCGCAATGGGGGACTATACCCTGTCAGGAGGAGCTTCGGCTCATCAGGAGGAACTTCGGCTCATAGTCCGCAATGGGGGACTATACCCTGTCAGGAGGAGCTTCGGCTCATTAGGAGGAGCTTCGACATCATTGTCCGCAATGGGGGACTACACCCTGTCAGGAGGAGCTTCGACATCATTGTCCGCAATGGGGGACTATACCCTGTCAGGAGGAGCTTCGGCTCATCAGGAGGAGCTTCGGCTCATTAGGAGGAGCTTCGGCTCATAGTCCGCAATGGGGGACTATACCCTATCAGGAGGAGCTTCGGCTCATCAGGAGGAGCTTCGGCATCATTGTCCGCAATGGGGGACTATACCCTGTCAGGAGGAGCTTCGGCTCATCATGAGGAGCTTCGACTCATAGTCCGCAATGGGGGACTATACCCTGTCAGGAGGAGCTTCGGCTCGTTTTTATGGGATAACGACCCATTTTATGATACGCGTGTTGGGGAGTTTTCACACTCCCGTTTTTGATAGGCTTCTTCCTCTCTTGTGATTTCTGGATTTCTCATTGATGATTTCTGAAATTTATGTTTCACCAACTTTTACAATTGACATTGATATGTATGTCATTACTTGTGGCTTGGTGAATTAAATAAAGAATATGACATTCTTTTTAGTGCTTTGAGATTATTGAGATATTGTATGACTTTTGTGGATTTTCTAATGTATACTTGTCGCAGTATGACATTTTTGGTTATCATGCATTTTTGTTATATCTCTTCTTATATCTCATTTTATCTTATATTTATAGCTAGACTGATCCGTTTATTATTTTCTTCTTAAATAATACTCGGGTCAGACTGAGATTTTACAGGTGCTTCCTCATGACTTCCTATCTGGGATAATCATCTGATTTTTGGCTAACTACTTTAGTTTAGTAGTTTTTGGTTGTATACATTTGAGATATAGACTCCTTGATGTATACGTATTCTTTTGTCTAGCACTTGTATCTATTCTTTTTGATATTGTGGATCTTCTTTGACCACTACTCTGATGTACACTTTCATGTGTTATATTCATATCTATTTCCGCCTTTGTGATATGAATTGTCTGTGACTGATTTGTGTTATGTTTATTTCTATATTTGTTTCCGAAGTATATATACATAGCCACCGTGTAGTAGCTTTGAGTTTGTATCGGTATGTCGGATTTCCTCTTGAGATGAAAAGTTATATTTTTATCTAGCATATCGGTACTCGCACAAAGCAATTACATGGATGGTCGCTCCTCAACAGCCTTATTCTTCGTGCTAGTTGACGGCATTACACCGTAGTGTCCTTGGCTAGCATGAGTATTGAGGTGGGGCGTCACATCAACCGCTTTGAGGCGGGGTTCGTATACAAAGGGTCATCTGCTCTTACACGGGAACGTAATAGGGTCTCATCCGCTCCAATAGGCGGGAATATATCCAATCTAACTAATAATAATTAGTAAATTATCCAAACAGTCAATAACAATCAAAAATAAATATCCAAACATCTAATAGATAATTTTTATCGACTAAAAATATTCCTTCTTAACCGAAAAGGTGAGATTAACTCACTTTGATTTTCAGATCGTCAAAACGTTCCAGTTTGGATTAAATTTAAAAAATTTAACCCAAAATTCCAACTAGCTCCAAATTCATCCAATCCAACTCCATAGCGTATTTCTTGCTGATACGAACGCAACACAACTTATCGCGCTCGAAACAGACATCGTACAAGAAAGTTACGAATTAATTAGCATTTGATAAAATTAAAATTTAATTAACTTCAATTTAAATAAACATTTAAACTTAAAAAAACCTTTCTCAACTGCTTCCCTCTCTTTTCTCATGCACCCAGGCACTCGCGCTATAATTTTTTCTTTTTTTTTTATTTGAACATCGATCGCCTCCACGCGCCTTCGCTCGTGCGCCAGCAACCACCTCCGCAACACTCGCCGCCGCTCCAGCCCCCCTCCACGTGCGCGCTTCACGCGAACAGAAATCGTGAACGAAAAACCCAAGTTTTCTGTGCTCGTTTGGACGAGCCACGCCGCTGCCTCAGTCGTCAGTTCGACGATCCGACCATAGAAAAGCTTCGTATGGTCATGCTCTACATTTATCTAGTTGAAGTCGAAGGCTAATTCGACCCCTAGAGGCTCCTATCATTATCGATCGTTGGATGGAGCTCGTTTTAATGGCGGCTGAAATTAGATTTTGGGTTAGGGTTTACAAATGGAAGAATGGACATCTTTATATAGAAATTTTTCCAAAGCACTATTCATCCATAAAAATTTCAAACTCCAAACGAAGCATGCCGCCTGGCGTTCTATATGTTATATTCCTATTCCGAACACAATGGAATATATATTGGGAGCCAATCCCATCATATACAGAAGTTAATTTTCAAAATCAGTTAGTTTAATTAATTTCTACGTGGTTTGATCTCGCACACCTAAACGATACGTTCGATCGTCACGAAATTCGACAGCGTATAATAATTCACCATTACGGATCCATTGAAACTGGTTTCGTCGAAATCTGAGACAGTTTCCAAAAAGACTATTTTTACACGTTAATTAAAACAAGTAATTTCCAAAATCAGTTTAATCACTTTTAAATCCAAATTTAAAAGTTTACTATCTCCATTCTAATTTAAATAGAATTTAAATCAGCCTTTGAAACCATTTTCATTCATATTAAATATAAGATTCAATTATTTAAACAATTCCAAATATTAAACTTAACAATTAAATTATCAAATAAATCATTATATTTGAAATCCAAGTTATTTAACTTATAAAAATAACTTTTCAGTATTTAAAATAAATTAAATATTCTAAATTCAAATGACTAAAATTCTAGGTCGTTACAGTCTCCCCTCCTTAAAAAGAATTTCATCCCCGAAATTACCAATGCAAGAAAAATGCCCCAAACCCATTAACCTTCAAAATCAATTAGTTAAAATTTGTTATCATAATTTTCTATGTCTTTCAACTTAATTCATAGCTACTAACTAATACCATTCTAAGTTATAAAGCCAAAATCAAAATTTTAAGTTATATATATAAAAAAATTTCCCAAAATTCTCAAAAAAAATTCTAGCGCCTTAAATTTTCGAAAAATTTCACCAGCGTCTCCTTTGCACGGCTCGATCGTAAATTTTTTACAATGTATATATAATCACAAATATACATCTCATCTTCGAAGATGAGGAATCCCGTAGGGAAAATATAAACATACGGCATGTAATCCGAGATGTGTACCTTTTATTATATTAGCAAGCATATACAATCAACAAAATGCGAAAGCGAGCTCCAAATGCGAAGCATACGCCATCCTCACCGATTAAACACTCAACAACAATGAGAATATGTACATAGAAAATAATATCACTATATAACATAGACTATACCATAACTATATGCAATTTTAGTGAATGTAACAAGAGAACTTATTAAAAAAAATAACATCCATCCAATTTATTTGTCATCGTATAATTTTGCATTTCCAAATGTCAACATTATATACTTCCATTTCTTATTAGCCTGCTATTGATTCGTTTCAATTTATTCCCATTCAATTAATTTACATTCAATTATTAACATTCACTTTAATTACATTCAATCTCATATAACAACAATTCACTTACATTCACTTATTTACATTTCTTGTTTACATCCAATTTATTCATATCAATTCATTCATGCCAATTAATGTACATTCCATATAAATGTGCATTCCATTAATCAATATTAAATCACTTTTCATTCAATCCATTTGCATTCAATTGATTTACATCAAATTCAATTATTCTCATTATGTTTAACAACATTTCATTCCATATTCAATTTACTTAGTATAATTTCTTTAATACTAACAACACTTAACAACCATTCCATACAACAATTTACTTAAGTTCATTATAAACATTTTTATATAACACTTCTAATGTTTATTTCCACTTCAAAACTTAAGTTCATATTCAATTCTATTAAACAACATTCCAACCATATTTAATTCATTTTGCAACTCAAGTTGAATTTCATTTTATACCTCAAGTTCATTTCCATTTCACTAATTTATTTTATAAACCCATTTCATTAATTATTTACAAATTGAATTCAATTTCATTTTCATTTAACTTTTCTTTAGTTAAATATCATTTCAAAAATCATCTTATTTAACTTAACTTAAGTTAAATTTCATAATTCAATTTTTAAATTTACTTTTCTTAACATTTATATTCAACAAATTTAAAATTTGTTTTAGCTTAGTATTCCTAAAATCTATAAGTTATACAACTTCTTTACTTAAAATTTCATGAAATCTATTTGACTTAAGTTTATTCTCATATTATATCTACAATTCAGGGTTATACAATCACTTTATGACTTAAGTGTATATTCATTTCATTATTTTATCCAATTCATTTCAAAACCCATTTTAATTTCATTTAATCCTTTCTTAATTTATTTAACTTAACCTAAGTTAAATTTTAATTTCACATTTCGATTCCAAATTTCTTTTCTCATCTATATTATTTCAAATTATAAGTTCAAAAGCTTATTGTCTTAGATTTCCTCCAAACGTTTAGATAAAATTTCAAGTTTTTAAACATCTAGTTTTATTTCAAATCATTTTGAAATCATATATATACATAATTCCTTTATATATCAAATTACACCTCTAGAATCTAAAACAATTTTTTTTATCAAACAACTTCAATGGTAGCAATCCTCCAATTAGAAACTCAAAAATGAATGTCGATGATGCTGCAGTCATCATCAAAATTATTTTCCAGCGACTGAGGTGAGTTCAGTGCTTTCTATTTCTTTTAAATTCCATTTAAAATATTTCTAACCCAAAACATTTTCAAAATAATACTATTATTATTTTTCCAAACCTTTGAAAATAATTTTCCAAACTTAACGGGATTTAGATTTCCAATTCCTTGGCTTAAATCCATTTTTATTTGCAAATCATATTATAAATATACTTAGGAAATTCCATTTCCTTTCCATTTATAAACCACGTTTATAAATCATATTTATAAAATATCACTTCCTATGTAATAGTATTTCATGAATGTTGATTATTTTAAGTATAATCAATATTCTATAATTTATAGTTATATATTTAGTCTCTTATATAACCTATTTTCCAAATATTTATCTTTGTTAGATTATAACAATAACAACTAACAACAAATGATAATAATCAAATATTATCATTCATTAACATCCAAACACAACGTATATAGCTATAATAATTTCTGAAAATTATTCCTTTATATATAAAATATAATTTAGGTAAAATTATTTCATTTACCTAGTTTTCAAAACAATACTTTGTCGGTTTGCCTTATTTAAGCGTTTAGAAACCCCTATCGATATCGTGGCGTCCCACGTATTGACCAGGATTCATAAGCCACTCAATAGATAAATTAACATAGTATAAAACCTTTTTATAATTACTAACAAATACGCGCTCATATATACACACTCAAACTCATCCTAGGTCTCACTTACCCTATCTGTGACACCCCACTCCGAGACCCACATTAGCAAAGAGTATTACAAGGTAACACCGTCTGCTAATGCGGAGAATAGAGCTGGTTAGGAGCGACCATCTATAGCCTTGTCTTAATTATCTATTGAATACGCCAACAATGCCACTTCTTACTTAAATGGATCGACATCTCCAATAAATACTTAATACAAAGCTATAGGTGGCTGAAGGATATATCAGAATAAAATATAACAACTCAAATGTAATACACATCACAGAACAGAAGATCATCACATACATTTACACATATACAGATACGTTACAGAGTTTACAGAATGAGACATGTCAAGTGGTAAAGTAAACCACAATATACAGGCGAGTCAAAAGAATACATATCAGAGTAACAGACAAAAAGGACTACACTAAAAGCTATAACAAAAAGGAGCTAGCGGAATAGTCCATGCGGAAGCAAAATAGGCTAAGTCCAATGTACCTAACCTGAAACATCTCGGTCTGACCCGAGTATAAAATACACGGGTCAGTCTAGCTAAACAAATCAGTTAGATAAACTAAATGATAATGAACATACAAGATCATAAAGTACCACAAATATCTCCAAAGAGATAACCAAATCATCTAACATAAGATGAATCATAACAAACCTCATATCATAGGCAACTCAAATAAACCAAGGATATCATATCCCAAACAAGCCAAAAGGCAAATAACAAATACCAATAAAGGTAGCACAAGTTTTCACAAGGTAATTGCTATATATCGTGTGGTTCAAAGAACCTACACCGAAGGGCGATACACTAGGGAAATATAATAGTCAAAGAAACAAAAGATGCTCGAGCTCAGTACTGTATAACAAGGATCCACAAACCCGAAGGCACAAACCCAATATCACTCGAGCGGTGACGATGGACCAACTCCAAAAGTGATACTATAGGGCAACAAACCTGAAGGCACAAACCCGAAGGTACAAACCCGAAGGCAACATACCCGAAGGCAACAAACCCAATATCACTCGAGCGGTGACGATGGACCAACTCCAAAAGTGATACTATAGGGCAACTGTAACGACCCCGAATTTATATATATTTAAATTGATAATTAATTAATTTTTGAATAAAGATTTGCGAAATAAATCGATAAATGGATGCGAGTTTCCCCTCATCGTTATAAATTAAATATAAAACAATAAATATTAAAGTAAATTAAATAATTGAGTTTATAAAATAATACAAGGCAATTAATGTAAGTTAAACAAAAAAACAAAATAGTTATACATAGTTAAAATTCAAACAATACATTAATAAATTTTGTAAAATATAAAATTAACACATTAGCAAATTCTAAAAACTATAGAAGTTTATTTATATTTTCAAAGTGATGAAACAAAGCAAAAAGAAAAAGAAGAAATACAAACCAAAATTTATAAGTACCTATATACAAATACAAATACAAATATAAGTAGGGAATGAAACAAATAAACAAGTGTATGCAAGAAGATAGCAAAAATATATATATATAAATGTGTTTCCAAACAAAACAAAGTACACAATATAATGCATATCAGCCGAGTCATTAATGCAAGCCACCAAAGTAACAAAAGAAGGATATGTATTAGTTATAAAACATTAAAAAAAAAAAGATAATTCATGTAGACAAAGAAGTAACCATATGTACTTCTTCTCATCATTTCAGCCGAAGTAATGTTTTCAGCCTCCATATTCAAGAAAAAAATCTCTGAACTTATTGTACAAAATAATATTTCCCTGTACAACAAAATTATATCACACTGTAACCCATTTTATATGTATCAATCTTCATTTCATTTCGTCCATCTTCAAAGCTGAGAAAAACAAAAGCAACATCTTTAAAACTTCAATCAACAAACAACAAATACAACTGCATATAACCAGAAAATCAAGATGGTTTCAGCTTGCAATTCAAGACAGTTTCAAAATGGTGAAAGCTCTGTTCTTCTTCCTAAAAAAATCAATGTGAGTAGCATATTTTTCTCAAATTTTAAAGGTGTAAATCTGTTGTTTATCTATATATATATCTCTGTGAATAAGCTTGAATATATATATACATGACTCTCTGAATCCAAATTGAAAGCTAGAAGTGTTTGTACAGGCTTACTTTCTGATACTTTGAAAACAAAATTTTGGCTTTCAAAAAAAAAAAAATCATTTCTGCTCGATCTACTTGATGGTTGGACTTAGAATTAAAACAAATGTTGTTTATTTAACCTTGAACTAACTTTTAAAAATATATTCAAGTTTAAATAACCTATTGAAGTCTCTGGAAAGCAAGAAACCAAAAGCAAACTCAAAATAAGTCAAAATTTAAAATTCTTAATTTACGAATCCAGGCATATGACTTGAATTCATATGCTTCAAAATGAATTTTAAAGCAATACTCGTGATTTTTCAAGTCGGAATTCGAGAGCAGTTTTAGTTTATTCAAATTTCCCTTTTTCGTTGATTTCCGGGGATCTCGACGTTGAGGAGGGTCTGGGTTCTCAAGGATGGTGGAGGGGTGATCGGTGAGGCTAGGAAAAATATTGGGATAGTGGGTAGTTCAACGTGGAAGCGGCGGCGAACGAATTAAGTTCGTAAACCTAGTTTTTACTATGCTTGCGTTTTGGTCTCGTTCGATCACCATGGGCGATCGAGCGGTTTGAGCTTTTGGGAAATTGTAGAGGGATGGTAGGCGAAGTCGTGGCTGAAAGCGTAGGCGCTCCGGTGGTCGGTGTGGGGAGCACGAGGAAGTTTCTGGTAGATATTGAGTTTCGGCTTTAGGCCTTAATGCTCGAATTTGATTTCGATTTCGTGTTGAAGTTCTGATGGTCGAAATACGATGAGGGGATGGTCGTCGTCTTGCTTGATGACGTAGAGTTGACCGGAGATGGTTGGAGGCACCGTGCATGTGCACGGTGCACTGTGGAATTCTGGTGATCTTTTGAGTGCAGAGGAATTTTCAACTCGGGAAGTACTCGAGTTTTTCGAGTGGAAGACTCAAAGCAGGAGGACGAAGGACTCGAAGCAATCTGAGTTGACTCGAGTTAATTATTGGTTCAGGCATTAGCAGGCCTGATTGTTCCAGGTTTTTAAATTTAATTCCAATTTGAAAAAACAAGATTTAAACTATGTTTTAAATATAAAGTTTAAGTATAGATTCAAATGAAATTTTTGAATCTAAGGTTTTCAAATGAATTTGGATTTTAAATCAAGAATTTAAAATCAAGGTTTAAGGGAAGTTTAAATCAAAGAAGTTAAATCAAGGTTAAATATGGATTCAAGTTCTTGAATTCAAAACTGTAATTTAAAATCAGTTTCTATTTTAAAATCTGAATGTTTAAACAAGTTTAAATCAAATAGTTTTTATTAATTAATTGTTCCAAATAATTGTTTGATTTGATTTTGACATAGTTCTTTTTATGGATTTTAGAATTGAACTTTAAATTGGGTTAATGTTTAAAAGAATGATCATTTTGAATCTTAAATTCAAAATGTAATTTAAATTTAAATTCAAAAGTGTAATGTTCTACACTTTAATGCTAATGAAATCATTTATAAAGAAATAAATCATCTTAGAAATAATTAAGATATTAAATTGATTAAATGGATAAATTAAATTAAAGGATGACTTATTTATTTAATTTATAATTAATGATTTAGGATTAGAGATTAATTAAAGAGGAGATTAAAGAAATGTTATTAGTTAATGAAGATAATTAACTAGGGATTATTAAGTAATTAAATTAATGTGATTAATTTTGATAATTAATTTGATTAACAAATTTAGATAATCAATTATAAATTGTTTAAATGTAATTACTTAATGAAAGTAATTAAGGATTAATTACTTATTATAATTAATTTTGGATATTTTGATAAATTAAGAAGTTAATTAATTTTGTAATAAGTTTAAAGGTTAATTTAATTAATTAAAGTGTTTGATTAATTAATTTATATTAAATAATTTGGGATTAATAAATCAGAATTGGATAATAAATTCATAAGTAAATAAATTTGATTGGAAATAGATTGAATTAATTAGGATTAAACAATTAATTAATCCTTTCTATGATTAATTTTGAATGCTTGACCTCACTTATGAATGATTTTATCGTATGAGATTCTTGAATTGCTTGTGATATATCCTGATTTATGTTGTGATCTGTGATAAATTATCTGTGATGTAATTCATTATCTGTGATATATATACCTGTAATCTGTATATAAAAGATAAGCGATATAAGTTATACCGCTTATCAAACACATTATTATATCTGGATCTGTGATGATTAACTGATGTTGCACTATTGTGTAAAACCCCTGGACCACACTGTTACACACACAAATATGGATTTCACGTGGAAATCGGTTAAGTCATAGATAATTTAAACTCGATGTTTTTGAAATTGAAATTTTAATTTCAATTGATTTTGAAATTGGAAATTCGGGTTTAAAGTGAAAAGCTTTTGAAATGGAATTTCAAAGATAAAAGTTATTTTGAATAACTTAATCGAGTTTTGAAAATTTAAATAATTTGATTTAAATTTTGAATTCAAGTTCGCAATTGAATCCTATGATTTGAAACTAGAGATTGAAGATGATATAAATGTGTTTATCTGAATTTAAACCATTTAAAAGTATAATTTTGAGAATTTGGATTTAACCCAAAGACTTTAACTCGTATAAATGAGATCAGATTTTCCAAAGTGAAACTGTTTGTTTCCAAATGATAAAAGCTTTCAGATAAAAGAAGAAATTCCAGTTTAATTAAGGAAATTTTAAGATTGAATTGAAAAATGGTTTCTAAGTTATGAATGAATTCTTTTTGAAAGCTATGAATAAAATCTGGTTATTTTTAACAGATTTAAAATGATGATTTGTTTAAACCATTGAAATTGAAATTGTTTTGAAAGCTATAAGTTAAATCTTTGTTTCAAAGATTTAACGAGTTAATCAAATTGAAATGGGAATTAATTTGGAAAATCTATGAATGAATCTTTTGTTTAAAAGATTAAAGTGTGGAAAATTGTTAAACCGTTGAAGGTTGTTAAAATGAATCTTTTTGTTTTAAAAGATTTGAAATGGTAATTTGTTTAAACCATTTGAAAGAAAAGTTTTGGGTAATAAGTTGTGACTTAATTGAAATCCCAATATCCATATGTTTTTAAAATATTGCGCCCGTTATTCGGTTTAGCCGGGAGAGGACCTTTGTGTCATATAACCCGTTCCGAATACTGATACGTCGTATATGGATAGCATTTGAAGACCGGTGGTGAAGACCGGATATTTTCGAAAACGAAAGGACAACTCGTCGAATGTCTCTGCACCGACTGGTCCCCGGTATAGAGATTTTAGCACCCTTTGTGATGGGAAGTCCGGACGTGATTGGAAATTATCCGGAATTGCAAGGGCTTCGTGAGAAGTGCCTTCGGTTCTGTTCGAACCCGGAACAGACTTGTATGGATACATGTCTGACATTACACTTTGAGATATAAAGCAGATTTCTTTCAAATACATATCTGTTGGTGGCGGAGAATTTATTCTCTTAGCTTAACACCCTTCTCTGAGACGTACGAGCTCAGAGGTTATGTAGTTGAAGGTTATCAGCGATATATCCCAATTTGGTAATGTGACATGCTGAGTGTAGCTGTGTGATGATCATCGTTTGATCATTTGTGATATGATCATTTGTTTGATCATTTATCTTTGTGATCATAGGTTGATCATCTGTTGACCCAAAGCATGGCTTTGTGACAAAGCGTAGCTTTGTGGACGAGACTTCGTCAGGGCCTCACAACCCGGAAATGGTCGAAACAGGATCGTTGCGGCAAGGTTATGAGGGTCGCGCCCTTTAGGGTATGTCATTTCCTTCTGGAAAGGGGTGGTATTATGGTATGGAGCCCTGATACTTACTCATGTGGATACACTTTCTTTATGATGTGTGATGTTGGATATCGAGCGCTCGGATAAAGGTCCCAAAGGACCGGGAGGTGGCATATTCGTGAGTTACCTGTTACAGGGGTAACCCGGCCTTGTTGGCAAAGAGCAGTTTGTCTCTCGGGGCGTCCCGCCAGAGGCGTTCCCATGCGGCGGAAGGAAGTTCCTTAGCCTGACCATTTGTTGGAAATCCATTTCTCCAATACGAAACTTGTACGGTTTTAGTTGTAGAACCTGCCATTCACTTATGGTGGCGCCCCACTGTTTGGATGGTAGCTATAGTAGGCATAGTTCGAAATGTCTATGCTGGCTAAGATTTATATTATACTCTCGAAATGTTTTCTTCACTATGCACTAATAATAATAATCCAATGATTTGCGTAGTAAGCATGTTTGACTATCATAAGAAGAAATCTCCTCCAATTCTGCGTTTGCATTGTGTGTGTGGTGGGAGGTCTTATGGTAGTTTCATTTTCTAAAAGCATTGCGGATTTCAATGTTTAAAATCTTTTGTTGATTGTTTAAAGATAAACTGTTTTTGTTGCTCACACCAGTCCCATGACTGATCCGGAGTTTATTGTTCCCTTCCTAAACTCTGGGTGCCCACTATTTTCCACACGGGCAGTCTAGAGTTGGGTTTCTTTTCAGATATTCAGGTTTAGTGGATTATCTGGAGCTAGTTCATTCATCGGAGTTGCTTATCTTGGAGTTGTGGATTCATTCTTGTCTGAAGATCATTTTGGAGTTATCATTTCTATTGATATTGTTCCGCTGCTGTTGTTATCTTTTCTTTTCCGCTGCTATTTCTTGTATCATATCTCTGATGTATATTGATATTCATTGTATCACTCTGTTGTACCAGATATTGTATATCAATGTATTATTCTTTTATTCCGCTATGTTATTTACTTAATTGTGTTATAGCTTCGGAGAACCAGATTTGGCATTTGAATCTTCGGCATCTTGAGTACAAGTGGAATATGGGTGCCAATTTTCGAAGGCCAACTTTTGGGTCTTTACATGTGGTATCAGAGCTAAGGTTGAACTTTAGCTCAGGAGTGTAACACATTAAGTAGCTCATTAGAGATAGGGTGAAGTATACCCTAGAATGAGTAATTCTCAAATATCTGTCCGAACGCCTCAGTAAATTCTCTTGCTATCCACTGATAGTAAGTATGAGTGCAAGAAGTGGATGAGATAGGGGACAGGGGAATACGACTATAAATGGTCGATACTCTGTAACAACAAGGAAGCAATCTTTTCTCTATCAATCTCTTTTGTTCAACATCTTTTCTCAATTCTTCGATAATTTCTGGTAGATCCAGAAAGAAGATTCGATATATTAATATGGGACATAAACTCCGGATGGACCAAAATTGTTTGTTTGGATGAATTGGTTGCTTTGATGGCTATGGTTGATAGGTATACTTTAGTTCTAAACTAAAAATTTTGAAATTGTATCCATATATCTATCTATTTTTTTGCCTCCAGATATATTCTACGAATGGTTAGTCATCACTTCAAACTGACCGATGCCACTCCATACTTCGTAGATCTGGATAACCCGAGTATCTTGTGAAGTGTTAAATAGATTCGTTCTTGTATCTATTATTGATATTCTGATTTGGTAAGCCAAATGCAGAATAGATATTCGGTTTGATTTGATGAAATATTCTTCATCTATCTTCGTGCCTGCGAATTTCGAGGACGAAATTCTTTTAAGGGGGGAAGTCTGTAACGACCCCGAATTTATATATATTTAAATTGATAATTAATTAATTTTTGAATAAAGATTTGCGAAATAAATCGATAAATGGATGCGAGTTTCCCCTCATCGTTATAAATTAAATATAAAACAATAAATATTAAAGTAAATTAAATAATTGAGTTTATAAAATAATACAAGGCAATTAATGTAAGTTAAACAAAAAAACAAAATAGTTATACATAGTTAAAATTCAAACAATACGTTAATAAATTTTGTAAAATATAAAATTAACACATTAGCAAATTCTAAAAACTATAGAAGTTTATTTATATTTTCAAAGTGATGAAACAAAGCAAAAAGAAAAAGAAGAAATACAAACCAAAATTTATAAGTACCTATATACAAATACAAATACAAATATAAGTAGGGAATGAAACAAATAAACAAGTGTATGCAAGAAGATAGCAAAAATATATATATATAAATGTGTTTCCAAACAAAACAAAGTACACAATATAATGCATATCAGCCGAGTCATTAATGCAAGCCACCAAAGTAACAAAAGAAGGATATGTATTAGTTATAAAACATTAAAAAAAAAAGATAATTCATGTAGACAAAGAAGTAACCATATGTACTTCTTCTCATCATTTCAGCCGAAGTAATGTTTTCAGCCTCCATATTCAAGAAAAAAATCTCTGAACTTATTGTACAAAATAATATTTCCCTGTACAACAAAATTATATCACACTGTAACCCATTTTATATGTATCAATCTTCATTTCATTTCGTCCATCTTCAAAGCTGAGAAAAACAAAAGCAACATCTTTAAAACTTCAATCAACAAACAACAAATACAACTGCATATAACCAGAAAATCAAGATGGTTTCAGCTTGCAATTCAAGACAGTTTCAAAATGGTGAAAGCTCTGTTCTTCTTCCTAAAAAAATCAATGTGAGTAGCATATTTTTCTCAAATTTTAAAGGTGTAAATCTGTTGTTTATCTATATATATATCTCTGTGAATAAGCTTGAATATATATATATATACATGACTCTCTGAATCCAAATTGAAAGCAAGAAGTGTTTGTACAGGCTTACTTTCTGATACTCTGAAAACAAAACTTTGGCTTTCAAAAAAAAAAATCATTTCTGCTCGATCTACTTGATGGTTGGACTTAGAATTAAAACAAATGTTGTTTATTTAACCTTGAACTAACTTTTAAAAATATATTCAAGTTTAAATAACCTATTGAAGTCTCTGGAAAGCAAGAAACCAAAAGCAAACTCAAAATAAGTCAAATTTTAAAATTCTTAATTTACGAATCCAGGCATATGACTTGAATTCATATGCTTCAAAATGAATTTTAAAGCAATACTCGTGATTTTTCAAGTCGGAATTCGAGAGCAGTTTTAGTTTATTCAAATTTCCCTTTTTCGTTGATTTCCGGGGATCTCGACGTTGAGGAGGGTCTGGGTTCTCAAGGATGGTGGAGGGGTGATCAGTGAGGCTAGGAAAAATATTGGGATAGTGGGTAGTTCAACGTGGAAGCGGCGGCGAACGAATTAAGTTCGTAAACCTAGTTTTTACTATGCTTGCGTTTTGGTCTCGTTCGATCACCATGGGCGATCGAGCGGTTTGAGCTTTTGGGAAATTGTAGAGGGATGGTAGGCGAAGTCGTGGCTGAAAGCGTAGGCGCTCCGGTGGTCGGTGTGGGGAGCACGAGGAAGTTTCTGGTAGATATTGAGTTTCGGCTTTAGGCCTTAATGCTCGAATTTGATTTCGATTTCGTGTTGAAGTTCTGATGGTCGAAATACGATGAGGGGATGGTCGTCGTCTTGCTCGATGACGTAGAGTTGACCGGAGATGGTTGGAGGCACCGTGCATGTGCACGGTGCACTGTGGAATTCTGGTGATCTTTTGAGTGCAGAGGAATTTTCAACTCGGGAAGTACTCGAGTTTTTCGAGTGGAAGACTCGAAGCAGGAGGACGAAGGACTCGAAGCAATCTGAGTTGACTCGAGTTAATTATTGGTTCAGGCATTAGCAGGCCTGATTGTTCCAGGTTTTTAAATTTAATTCCAATTTGAAAAAACAGGATTTAAACTATGTTTTAAATATAAAGTTTAAGTATAGATTCAAATGAAATTTTTGAATCTAAGGTTTTCAAATGAATTTGGATTTTAAATCAAGAATTTAAAATCAAGGTTTAAGGGAAGTTTAAATCAAAGAAGTTAAATCAAGGTTAAATATGGATTCAAGTTCTTGAATTCAAAACTGTAATTTAAAATCAGTTTCTATTTTAAAATCTGAATGTTTAAACAAGTTTAAATCAAATAGTTTTTATTAATTAATTGTTCCAAATAATTGTTTGATTTGATTTTGACATAGTTCTTTTTATGGATTTTAGAATTGAACTTTAAATTGGGTTAATGTTTAAAAGAATGATCATTTTGAATCTTAAATTCAAAATGTAATTTAAATTTAAATTCAAAAGTGTAATGTTCTACACTTTAATGCTAATGAAATCATTTATAAAGAAATAAATCATCTTAGAAATAATTAAGATATTAAATTGATTAAATGGATAAATTAAATTAAAGGATGACTTATTTATTTAATTTATAATTAATGATTTAGGATTAGAGATTAATTAAAGAGGAGATTAAAGAAATGTTATTAGTTAATGAAGATAATTAACTAGGGATTATTAAGTAATTAAATTAATGTGATTAATTTTGATAATTAATTTGATTAACAAATTTAGATAATCAATTATAAATTGTTTAAATGTAATTACTTAATGAAAGTAATTAAGGATTAATTACTTATTATAATTAATTTTGGATATTTTGATAAATTAAGAAGTTAATTAATTTTGTAATAAGTTTAAAGGTTAATTTAATTAATTAAAGTGTTTGATTAATTAATTTATATTAAATAATTTGGGATTAATAAATCAGAATTGGATAATAAATTCATAAGTAAATAAATTTGATTGGAAATAGATTGAATTAATTAGGATTAAACAATTAATTAATCCTTTCTATGATTAATTTTGAATGCTTGACCTCACTTATGAATGATTTTATCGTATGAGATTCTTGAATTGCTTGTGATATATCCTGATTTATGTTGTGATCTGTGATAAATTATCTGTGATGTAATTCATTATCTGTGATATACATACCTGTAATCTGTATATAAAAGATAAGCGATATAAGTTATACCGCTTATCAAACACATTATTATATCTGGATCTATGATGATTAACTGATGTTGCACTATTGTGTAAAACCCCTGGACCACACTGTTACACACACAAATATGGATTTCACGTGGAAATCGGTTAAGTCATAGATAATTTAAACTCGATGTTTTTGAAATTGAAATTTTAATTTCAATTGATTTTGAAATTGGAAATTCGGGTTTAAAGTGAAAAGCTTTTGAAATGGAATTTCAAAGATAAAAGTTATTTTGAATAATTTAATCGAGTTTTGAAAATTTAAATAATTTGATTTAAATTTTGAATTCAAGTTCGCAATTGAATCCTATGATTTGAAACTAGAGATTGAAGATGATATAAATGTGTTTATCTGAATTTAAACCATTTAAAAGTATAATTTTGAGAATTTGGATTTAACCCAAAGACTTTAACTCGTATAAATGAGATCAGATTTTCCGAAGTGAAACTGTTTGTTTCCAAATGATAAAAGCTTTCAGATAAAAGAAGAAATTCCAGTTTAATTAAGGAAATTTTAAGATTGAATTGAAAAATGGTTTCTAAGTTATGAATGAATTCTTTTTGAAAGCTATGAATAAAATCTGGTTATTTTTAACAAATTTAAAATGATGATTTGTTTAAACCATTGAAATTGAAATTGTTTTGAAAGCTATAAGTTAAATCTTTGTTTCAAAGATTTAACGAGTTAATCAAATTGAAATGGGAATTAATTTGGAAAATCTGTGAATGAATCTTTTGTTTAAAAGATTAAAGTGTGGAAAATTGTTAAACCGTTGAAGGTTGTTAAAATGAATCTTTTTGTTTTAAAAGATTTGAAATGGTAATTTGTTTAAACCATTTGAAAGAAAAGTTTTGGGTAATAAGTTGTGACTTAATTGAAATCCCAATATCCATATGTTTTTAAAATATTGCGCCCGTTATTCGGTTTAGCCGGGAGAGGACCTTTGTGTCATATAACCCGTTCCGAATACTGATACGTCGTATATGGATAGCATTTAAAGACCGGTGGTGAAGACCGGATATTTTCGAAAACGAAAGGACAAATCGTCGAATGTCTCTGCACCGACTGGTCCCCGGTATAGAGATTTTAGCACCCTTTGTGATGGGAAGTCCGGACGTGATTGGAAATTATCCGGAATTGCAAGGGCTTCGTGAGAAGTGCCTTCGGTTCTGTTCGAACCCGGAACAGACTTGTATGGATACATGTCTGACATTACACTTTGAGATATAAAGCAGATTTCTTTCAAATACATATCTGTTGGTGGCGGAGAATTTATTCTCTTAGCTTAACACCCTTCTCTGAGACGTACGAGCTCAGAGGTTATGTAGTTGAAGGTTATCAGCGATATATCCCAATTTGGTAATGTGACATGCTGAGTGTAGCTGTGTGATGATCATCGTTTGATCATTTGTGATATGATCATTTGTTTGATCATTTATCTTTGTGATCATAGGTTGATCATCTGTTGACCCAAAGCATGGCTTTGTGACAAAGCGTAGCTTTGTGGACGAGACTTCGTCAGGGCCTCACAACCCGGAAATGGTCGAAACAGGATCGTTGCGGTAAGGTTATGAGGGTCGCGCCCTTTAGGGTATGTCATTTCCTTCTGGAAAGGGGTGGTATTATGGTATGGAGCCCTGATACTTACTCATGTGGATACACTTTCTTTATGATGTGTGATGTTGGATATCGAGCGCTCGGATAAAGGTCCCAAAGGACCGGGAGGTGGCATATTCGTGAGTTACCTGTTACAGGGGTAACCCGGCCTTGTTGGCAAAGAGCAGTTTGTCTCTCGGGGCGTCCCGCCAGAGGCGTTCCCATGCGGCGGAAGGAAGTTCCTTAGCCTGACCATTTGTTGGAAATCCATTTCTCCAATACGAAACTTGTACGGTTTTAGTTGTAGAACCTGCCATTCACTTATGGTGGCGCCCCACTGTTTGGATGGTAGCTATAGTAGGCATAGTTCGAAATGTCTATGCTGGCTAAGATTTATATTATACTCTCGAAATGTTTTCTTCACTATGCACTAATAATAATAATCCAATGATTTGCGTAGTAAGCATGTTTGACTATCATAAGAAGAAATCTCCTCCAATTCTGCGTTTGCATTGTGTGTGTGGTGGGAGGTCTTATGGTAGTTTCATTTTCTAAAAGCATTGCGGATTTCAATTTTAAAATCTTTTGTTGATTGTTTAAAGATAAACTGTTTTTGTTGCTCACACCAGTCCCATGACTGATCCGGAGTTTATTGTTCCCTTCCTAAACTCTGGGTGCCCACTATTTTCCACACGGGCAGTCTAGAGTTGGGTTTCTTTTCAGATATTCAGGTTTAGTGGATTATCTGGAGCTAGTTCATTCATCGGAGTTGCTTATCTTGGAGTTGTGGATTCATTCTTGTCTGAAGATCATTTTGGAGTTATCATTTCTATTGATATTGTTCCGCTGCTGTTGTTATCTTTTCTTTTCCGCTGCTATTTCTTGTATCATATCTCTGATGTATATTGATATTCATTGTATCACTCTGTTGTACCAGATATTGTATATCAATGTATTATTCTTTTATTCCGCTATGTTATTTACTTAATTGTGTTATAGCTTCGGAGAACCAGATTTGGCATTTGAATCTTCGGCATCTTGAGTACAAGTGGAATATGGGTGCCAATTTTCGAAGGCCAACTTTTGGGTCTTTACATGTGGTATCAGAGCTAAGGTTGAACTTTAGCTCAGGAGTGTAACACATTAAGTAGCTCATTAGAGATAGGGTGAAGTATACCCTAGAATGAGTAATTCTCAAATATCTGTCCGAACGCCTCAGTAAATTCTCTTGCTATCCACTGATAGTAAGTATGAGTGCAAGAAGAGGATGAGATAGGGGACAGGGGAATACGACTATAAATGGTCGATACTCTGTAACAACAAGGAAGCAATCTTTTCTCTATCAATCTCTTTTGTTCAACATCTTTTCTCAATTCTTCGATAATTTCTGGTAGATCCAGAAAGAAGATTCGATATATTAATATGGGACATAAACTCCGGATGGACCAAAATTGTTTGTTTGGATGAATTGGTTGCTTTGATGGCTATGGTTGATAGGTATACTTTAGTTCTAAACTAAAAATTTTGAAATTGTATCCATATATCTATCTATTTTTTTGCCTCCAGATATATTCTACGAATGGTTAGTCATCACTTCAAACTGACCGATGCCACTCCATACTTCGTAGATCTGGATAACCCGAGTATCTTGTGAAGTGTTAAATAGATTCGTTCTTGTATCTATTATTGATATTCTGATTTGGTAAGCCAAATGCAGAATAGATATTCGGTTTGATTTGATGAAATATTCTTCATCTATCTTCGTGCCTGCGAATTTCGAGGACGAAATTCTTTTAAGGGGGGAAGTCTGTAACGACCCCGAATTTATATATATTTAAATTGATAATTAATTAATTTTTGAATAAAGATTTGCGAAATAAATCGATAAATGGATGCGAGTTTCCCCTCATCGTTATAAATTAAATATAAAACAATAAATATTAAAGTAAATTAAATAATTGAGTTTATAAAATAATACAAGGCAATTAATGTAAGTTAAACAAAAAAACAAAATAGTTATACATAGTTAAAATTCAAACAATACGTTAATAAATTTTGTAAAATATAAAATTAACACATTAGCAAATTCTAAAAACTATAGAAGTTTATTTATATTTTCAAAGTGATGAAACAAAGCAAAAAGAAAAAGAAGAAATACAAACCAAAATTTATAAGTACCTATATACAAATACAAATACAAATATAAGTAGGGAATGAAACAAATAAACAAGTGTATGCAAGAAGATAGCAAAAATATATATATATAAATGTGTTTCCAAACAAAACAAAGTACACAATATAATGCATATCAGCCGAGTCATTAATGCAAGCCACCAAAGTAACAAAAGAAGGATATGTATTAGTTATAAAACATTAAAAAAAAAGATAATTAATGTAGACAAAGAAGTAACCATATGTACTTCTTCTCATCATTTCAGCCGAAGTAATGTTTTCAGCCTCCATATTCAAGAAAAAAATCTCTGAACTTATTGTACAAAATAATATTTCCCTGTACAACAAAATTATATCACACTGTAACCCATTTTATATGTATCAATCTTCATTTCATTTCGTCCATCTTCAAAGCTGAGAAAAACAAAAGCAACATCTTTAAAACTTCAATCAACAAACAACAAATACAACTGCATATAACCAGAAAATCAAGATGGTTTCAGCTTGCAATTCAAGACAGTTTCAAAATGGTGAAAGCTCTGTTCTTCTTCCTAAAAAAATCAATGTGAGTAGCATATTTTTCTCAAATTTTAAAGGTGTAAATCTGTTGTTTATCTATATATATATCTCTGTGAATAAGCTTGAATATATATATATATATACATGACTCTCTGAATCCAAATTGAAAGCTAGAAGTGTTTGTACAGGCTTACTTTCTGATACTCTGAAAACAAAATTTTGGCTTTCAAAAAAAAAAAATCATTTCTGCTCGATCTACTTGATGGTTGGACTTAGAATTAAAACAAATGTTGTTTATTTAACCTTGAACTAACTTTTAAAAATATATTCAAGTTTAAATAACCTATTGAAGTCTCTGGAAAGCAAGAAACCAAAAGCAAACTCAAAATAAGTCAAATTTTAAAATTCTTAATTTACGAATCCAGGCATATGACTTGAATTCATATGCTTCAAAATGAATTTTAAAGCAATACTCGTGATTTTTCAAGTCGGAATTCGAGAGCAGTTTTAGTTTATTCAAATTTCCCTTTTTCGTTGATTTCCGGGGATCTCGACGTTGAGGAGGGTCTGGGTTCTCAAGGATGGTGGAGGGGTGATCGGTGAGGCTAGGAAAAATATTGGGATAGTGGGTAGTTCAACGTGGAAGCGGCGGCGAACGAATTAAGTTCGTAAACCTAGTTTTTACTATGCTTGCATTTTGGTCTCGTTCGATCACCATGGGCGATCGAGCGGTTTGAGCTTTTGGGAAATTGTAGAGGGATGGTAGGCGAAGTCGTGGCTGAAAGCGTAGGCGCTCCGGTGGTCGGTGTGGGGAGCACGAGGAAGTTTCTGGTAGATATTGAGTTTCGGCTTTAGGCCTTAATGCTCGAATTTGATTTCGATTTCGTGTTGAAGTTCTGATGGTCGAAATACGATGAGGGGATGGTCGTCGTCTTGCTCGATGACGTAGAGTTGACCGGAGATGGTTGGAGGCACCGTGCATGTGCACGGTGCACTGTGGAATTCTGGTGATCTTTTGAGTGCAGAGGAATTTTCAACTCGGGAAGTACTCGAGTTTTTCGAGTGGAAGACTCGAAGCAGGAGGACGAAGGACTCGAAGCAATCTGAGTTGACTCGAGTTAATTATTGGTTCAGGCATTAGCAGGCCTGATTGTTCCAGGTTTTTAAATTTAATTCCAATTTGAAAAAACAGGATTTAAACTATGTTTTAAATATAAAGTTTAAGTATAGATTCAAATGAAATTTTTGAATCTAAGGTTTTCAAATGAATTTGGATTTTAAATCAAGAATTTAAAATCAAGGTTTAAGGGAAGTTTAAATCAAAGAAGTTAAATCAAGGTTAAATATGGATTCAAGTTCTTGAATTCAAAACTGTAATTTAAAATCAGTTTCTATTTTAAAATCTGAATGTTTAAACAAGTTTAAATCAAATAGTTTTTATTAATTAATTGTTCCAAATAATTGTTTGATTTGATTTTGACATAGTTCTTTTTATGGATTTTAGAATTGAACTTTAAATTGGGTTAATGTTTAAAAGAATGATCATTTTGAATCTTAAATTCAAAATGTAATTTAAATTTAAATTCAAAAGTGTAATGTTCTACACTTTAATGCTAATGAAATCATTTATAAAGAAATAAATCATCTTAGAAATAATTAAGATATTAAATTGATTAAATGGATAAATTAAATTAAAGGATGACTTATTTATTTAATTTATAATTAATGATTTAGGATTAGAGATTAATTAAAGAGGAGATTAAAGAAATGTTATTAGTTAATGAAGATAATTAACTAGGGATTATTAAGTAATTAAATTAATGTGATTAATTTTGATAATTAATTTGATTAACAAATTTAGATAATCAATTATAAATTGTTTAAATGTAATTACTTAATGAAAGTAATTAAGGATTAATTACTTATTATAATTAATTTTGGATATTTTGATAAATTAATAAGTTAATTAATTTTGTAATAAGTTTAAAGGTTAATTTAATTAATTAAAGTGTTTGATTAATTAATTTATATTAAATAATTTGGGATTAATAAATCAGAATTGGATAATAAATTCATAAGTAAATAAATTTGATTGGAAATAGATTGAATTAATTAGGATTAAACAATTAATTAATCCTTTCTATGATTAATTTTGAATGCTTGACCTCACTTATGAATGATTTATCGTATGAGATTCTTGAATTGCTTGTGATATATCCTGATTTATGTTGTGATCTGTGATAAATTATCTGTGATGTAATTCATTATCTGTGATATATATACCTGTAATCTGTATATAAAAGATAAGCGATATAAGTTATACCGCTTATCAAACACATTATTATATCTGGATCTGTGATGATTAACTGATGTTGCACTATTGTGTAAAACCCCTGGACCACACTGTTACACACACAAATATGGATTTCACGTGGAAATCGGTTAAGTCATAGATAATTTAAACTCGATGTTTTTGAAATTGGAAATTCGGGTTTAAAGTGAAAAGCTTTTGAAATGGAATTTCAAAGATAAAAGTTATTTTGAATAACTTAATCGAGTTTTGAAAATTTAAATAATTTGATTTAAATTTTGAATTCAAGTTCGCAATTGAATCCTATGATTTGAAACTAGAGATTGAAGATGATATAAATGTGTTTATCTGAATTTAAACCATTTAAAAGTATAATTTTGAGAATTTGGATTTAACCCAAAGACTTTAACTCGTATAAATGAGATCAGATTTTCCGAAGTGAAACTGTTTGTTTCCAAATGATAAAAGCTTTCAGATAAAAGAAGAAATTCCAGTTTAATTAAGGAAATTTTAAGATTGAATTGAAAAATGGTTTCTAAGTTATGAACGAATTCTTTTTGAAAGCTATGAATAAAATCTGGTTATTTTTAACAGATTTAAAATGATGATTTGTTTAAACCATTGAAATTGAAATTGTTTTGAAAGCTATAAGTTAAATCTTTGTTTCAAAGATTTAATGAGTTAATCAAATTGAAATGGGAATTAATTTGGAAAATCTGTGAATGAATCTTTTGTTTAAAAGATTAAAGTGTGGAAAATTGTTAAACCGTTGAAGGTTGTTAAAATGAATCTTTTTGTTTTAAAAGATTTGAAATGGTAATTTGTTTAAACCATTTGAAAGAAAAGTTTTGGGTAATAAGTTGTGACTTAATTGAAATCCCAATATCCATATGTTTTTAAAATATTGCGCCCGTTATTCGGTTTAGCCGGGAGAGGACCTTTGTGTCATATAACCCGTTCCGAATACTGATACGTCGTATATGGATAGCATTTGAAGACCGGTGGTGAAGACCGGATATTTTCGAAAACGAAAGGACAACTCGTCGAATGTCTCTGCACCGACTGGTCCCCGGTATAGAGATTTTAGCACCCTTTGTGATGGGAAGTCCGGACGTGATTGGAAATTATCCGGAATTGCAAGGGCTTCGTGAGAAGTGCCTTCGGTTCTGTTCGAACCCGGAACAGACTTGTATGGATACATGTCTGACATTACACTTTGAGATATAAAGCAGATTTCTTTCAAATACATATCTGTTGGTGGCGGAGAATTTATTCTCTTAGCTTAACACCCTTCTCTGAGACGTACGAGCTCAGAGGTTATGTAGTTGAAGGTTATCAGCGATATATCCCAATTTGGTAATGTGACATGCTGAGTGTAGCTGTGTGATGATCATCGTTTGATCATTTGTGATATGATCATTTGTTTGATCATTTATCTTTGTGATCATAGGTTGATCATCTGTTGACCCAAAGCATGGCTTTGTGACAAAGCGTAGCTTTGTGGACGAGACTTCGTCAGGGCCTCACAACCCGGAAATGGTCGAAACAGGATCGTTGCGGCAAGGTTATGAGGGTCGCGCCCTTTAGGGTATGTCATTTCCTTCTGGAAAGGGGTGGTATTATGGTATGGAGCCCTGATACTTACTCATGTGGATACACTTTCTTTATGATGTGTGATGTTGGATATCGAGCGCTCGGATAAAGGTCCCAAAGGACCGGGAGGTGGCATATTCGTGAGTTACCTGTTACAGGGGTAACCCGGCCTTGTTGGCAAAGAGCAGTTTGTCTCTCGGGGCGTCCCGCCAGAGGCGTTCCCATGCGGCGGAAGGAAGTTCCTTAGCCTGACCATTTGTTGGAAATCCATTTCTCCAATACGAAACTTGTACGGTTTTAGTTGTAGAACCTGCCATTCACTTATGGTGGCGCCCCACTGTTTGGATGGTAGCTATAGTAGGCATAGTTCGAAATGTCTATGCTGGCTAAGATTTATATTATACTCTCGAAATGTTTTCTTCACTATGCACTAATAATAATAATCCAATGATTTGCGTAGTAAGCATGTTTGACTATCATAAGAAGAAATCTCCTCCAATTCTGCGTTTGCATTGTGTGTGTGGTGGGAGGTCTTATGGTAGTTTCATTTTCTAAAAGCATTGCGGATTTCAATGTTTAAAATCTTTTGTTGATTGTTTAAAGATAAACTGTTTTTGTTGCTCACACCAGTCCCATGACTGATCCGGAGTTTATTGTTCCCTTCCTAAACTCTGGGTACCCACTATTTTCCACACGGGCAGTCTAGAGTTGGGTTTCTTTTCAGATATTCAGGTTTAGTGGATTATCTGGAGCTAGTTCATTCATCGGAGTTGCTTATCTTGGAGTTGTGGATTCATTCTTGTCTGAAGATCATTTTGGAGTTATCATTTCTATTGATATTGTTCCGCTGCTGTTGTTATCTTTTCTTTTCTGCTGCTATTTCTTGTATCATATCTCTGATGTATATTGATATTCATTGTATCACTCTGTTGTACCAGATATTGTATATCAATGTATTATTCTTTTATTCCGCTATGTTATTTACTTAATTGTGTTATAGCTTCGGAGAACCAGATTTGGCATTTGAATCTTCGGCATCTTGAGTACAAGTGGAATACGGGTGCCAATTTTCGAAGGCCAACTTTTGGGTCTTTACAGCAACAAACCGTAGTTGCGAAGGTCCGGAGACCTAGTCCTGGACACCACTAACTGGCGGAATGTGTCACAACTCTCAGAAAGGAACCCGAAAAATGTTAATGTGAGTCCCATACCACATGTTCGCACTAAACGGTTTACTAACCGTTAGTCAATTTCACACTCAAAGCAGTACAAAGTTCACCTCATCTCATCGGTAAACCAGACCCAAAGGTCAAAACGGTCAAATGAATAGATTAGGAATTAACTAAAAAGATGAACGCATGTGTTCATAGCACGCGTTTTATCTAACCATTTAATTCTCCTCCCTCTTCGCTCGGAGTGCAAAAGTGTGTATTTTAAATAGAAATTATAAATTGGAGAAACAAGCTTTTAATACGATTTAAAAGGATCACTTTATAAAAACCCGTGTACGAAATCTAAAAAGAATCATCAAAGTCAAAGAATGAAATAACAACTAATTGGATCAACACGAATCGATTAAACAATGGAAATTCAATCAAAATAGGCAAATAGGCAAACCCAGACGTCTGGGGGTCAATCCAGACGTCTGGATTTAGGTTCTGGAAATTCAAAAACCTTCTAGACGTCTAGAGGGTTGCTTCAGACGTCTGACAGGGTGGTTCAGACGTCTGAAAGGGTGGTTCAGATGTCTGACAGGGTGGTTCAGACGTCTGAAAGGGTGGTTCAGACGTCTGACTCTGTTTTCTGCCATTTTTATAAATTTCCGTCGTATAAACTTTTGCTCCAGGTTTAAAACCAAACGTCTGAACTTGCATTTCAGAAGTCTGAAGACCTGATCTGGGCAACAATTTAGCTTGGGCCATGATGGCCAAAACGATTCAAGAGCGATCAATCGAGCAATGACGACCAAGGATTTACGCCAAACGACAACCCGGTCTTATAGGCTCTTCGATACACCCTAAACATCAAAGTCCAAACATCCACAAGAAGATTTTCATAAAATTGGACCAAAACACAAAAATTGGAATATTCACCAATTCAATTCAAATCAAAAGCAAACGGACATAGATAAGTGTTAGGAATTCATACCTAACAACAATGATATCTATAGAAGTAGATGTGAGTTAAAAAACTCACCTTTTTAATTCAAAAGCAAATGATAAGAATCTCAAACACAAGGAGAAGATCAACCACTCTTCACTACAACTCTACAAGCTTCAATCTAGGATCAAAACAAGTATTTCCTAAATTAGGGTTTAGGAATTTTCTGAAATCGAAGAGGAATTGAGATGGAGAAGGAGAAGAGGAGGCTTACCTAAGCTTCTCTTGGATTTTAGAGCAAGAATTGGAGTTTGCAATTGAATCTAGGGCTTGGAATTTATAATTCCTCTTATTTTTCCCCATTTCAGTTGAGCTTGAGAAAAAGAAATGAAATGAGAATGAATGAATGAAGAGAGGGGCTGAGATGGAGTATAAGATGAGTTGGGTGAAACCCAAACCCAAAAGCCTAATAGAAAATAGCAAAATTCAACTCACTCCAAACATATCAAAGCTTATACTCAAAAAAGTCGCAAACGCCATTTTGGACTCAATGGAAGTGGTCCCGAGTCCTAATTCGATCGTTTGCAAAAGTAGCTTTTCGGACTTTAATTCGACTAACGACGTTATATTTAAATAAAATATTTAAATATAAAATCGTAAAATATGCGGGTTGTTACAGATCTCCCCTTCTTAACAAAATTGCATCCACGCAATTCCTAGAGAAGAATTTGCAACAACTACATACTTACACCCAAAATGAAAAGAAAAATAAGCTTGAGATAAAAAGATATTCTCACTATTTCAAAGCGAAGATAGAAAACCCGGATAGGATCGCCCAATAAACTCTCTGGTTTCCCAAGTACAGTCATTGGGATTAGCGGACCATTGTGTAGGATCTAGATTAACCCTAGAGGGGGGGTGAATAGGGTTATCGCAAATTTTCTCGAATTAAACACGTAATCAAAATGCAGATAAATAAATATGCAGAAAAGTAAATCACACACAGAATTTACCCAGCTTCGGCAACCCCTGCCTACTGCTGCATTCCCAGATTTCTATTAGAATTAAACAGTATCCCGCTTACAAACACTCTGACAGACTCGCAGACACTCGCTCCCGCTCACAAACACTCCTACAGACTCGCACACCCTGCTCCGCCTATAGAGTTTCGTTTACTCGCAAACTCTGCTCCCGCCTATAGAGCTTTGCAAACTCGCAGCCCCCTGCTCACTGAACTAATTCTAACTAGACAATCTGACAACACCTAAACCCTAGGTGGTGATTCACTCTGACTGGAATTTGAAAATACAGACTGAAAAACAAAATACAGTTTAAACCTGGAGCAAAATTGAAATTTAAACTTGATAACTGATTTTGCTCTAGAAAATAATCCCGGCCTAAAAATAACTAAAAAATTAAAACTTTAAAACCCTAAAAACTAGACCGGCCCCTTTTAAAAAATCAACGGCCCGCTTCACTTTTTATTTCGATTAAAAATGTTGGCCCACTATTATCTCTTCGATCCCTTTTGTTATTTCACTAGCCCGATCCCCTGAGAAATGGCGATTCACAAATTAAGACTTCGGCGATGTTGCGCTTCTCTGGCGATTACGAGCTTCAGCTCCTCGAATCTCTGTCACTGGCGAATTTGAGCTTTGGGTCCTCTTTGTTTGATTCTTGAATTAGGGCTTTGATTGTTCTCTGGCGATTCTGGATTGGGGCTTGTATTCGAAGATGTCGACTTTATACTGGTCGATCGAGTTTGATTTCGAACTACGTTGCTTAGTCGATCGATTGATTTCTTTGTCTTGCACACGGCTGCTCTTCGATTTGTGATCGAATTCGTCACCTGACTTCGGTATGTAATTTGTGCCTTTTTGTTCTGTGGTTTGATTGCTTGAATTCGATGATATTGCCAATGATGATTGTTAGGGTTTATATAGGAGTCGAACTCCATAATTTTCGTTCGTATAAATATATTTGAATTTGTCAAATGAATTGCTTGAATTCATCTCGGCCACTTGATTATTCTTGGATGTTAGTGATTTCTCTGAATTGTTCAAAGTCGTATATATTATGATCTCTTGGTTGACACGGTTTGATTTCATGACATTGAATTTTTCCTTGCTCGATTTCTTGACCTCCACGTTTCTGACTTGTCTCTGACTTGATTTTGAACTGCGAAAATACTTGTTGGCCACGGTATTGTTTTCTCAATGACTTCGGCGTTGACTTTGACTTAATTATAACTTAGTGCTTTGGTTTGCACTATCATTGATCATCTTGATGCTTCGGCATTGTTTTTCTGGTGACATTGATTACTGTTCTTCACTTTTACCTGTTCACTTGAATTACATTCATTTTGGTCTTTGCATTATGTAGTTGCCATTGTATGTTTTCTGACAACACCAGTGTACATGCTTCACTGACTTTGACATACTTGATGCCTTGTTTGATTCATGTTGTTGTTTGGTCGTTTGGTGCCTCCTTGAATTTGTGTAGACTGTCTTGACCACTTGATTGTATTCGAATTTGATTTTCGAATTTCACCTGAGTTGAATCCGATTTGGATTTGACCTTGTGACATTATTTTATTTTGCACTTGAGTTGAATCCTGTATTTGGGTTTGACCTGTGCTCACTTGTCCCTGTAAATATATCAAGTGTATATACATATACCGGTGTGCACGGCCTTGTGGCATGTACAGTGATACACTGTGCATGTCACAAGTTGTTCGTGTGTGTGATAAATTCAAAATCAAATGATGACGAACAACCTAAATAACTGAGGCAAATAATATTTTCAAAATACACATTTTGTTTTATACTGCAAAAACATTTCCTTTTCAATTTTACTGCGTGAATGTATATTTCTGCAGATTGCTCAGATGCTGGATTCAAACTGGAATGAAGTTGAAGATAAATACGAGTGTGAGTGATATGTAGTGAGGAAATGATGTAACTATGAAATCGTGATGTAATTGTATTGTGATAAAAAATGATGTATATAGTGAGAGCTTGAAATTGTACTATCAAAAATGTAATAAATATTTGTTTGAATAAAAAATTCGTTTGAATTCAAATTATGTGTAATTTATTTTATTCAGCAAATATCTATTTAATCTGTGAAAAATAAAATAGTACAATATCAAATACATTTAAATGAATGTATATATGTTTATTATCATCAAACAAAAAGCATATACATGCATATTCCACACATTGAACTTTAATGAGCGGCACGTCGTTGTTTCGAAAGTGTTTCACCTCCGTGGCAAGTACGCGAATAGGCTGCTGTATAATAGATAAATCTGGTGAGATCTTAAGCCCTTGCAAATCAGGAGAGTCGATAACAGTATCCGATTCTCGAAGACACTTCCGAAGCTGAGAGACGTGAAACACGTTGTGAACTCCGGATAGATGAGCTGGAAGTGAAACTCTATAAGCCACAGGGCCAATACGTTCAGTAATAGGAAATGGTCCTACAAAGCGAGGAGCCAATTTCCCTGTCACACTGAAGCGCATAACCCCTATCAAAGGAGAAACACGAATAAAGACGAGATCACAAACCAAGAACTCGAGAGGCTTCCTACGGTTATCCGCGTAGGATTTCTGGCGGCTTTGTGCCTCTTTCATTCTCTGATGAATAAGGACAATCTTCTCGGAAGAATCATGAACAAAATCTAGGCCAAGAATAAGCTTCTCCCCAGATTCCAACCAACAAGAAGGTGATCGACATGGCCTTCCGTATAAGGCTTCGAAAGGAACCATACCGATACTGGACTGAAAACTATTGTTGTAGGAGAACTCTACAAGGGGTAGATGATCCTCCCAACTACCTTCGAAATCAAGAATACAAATACAGAGGAGATCTTCCAAGATATGATTCACCCATTCAGTCTGTCCATCAGACTGTGGATGATAAGCTGTGCTAAAATTAAGCTTTGTTCCTAAAGCTTGCTGAAGACTCTGCCAGAAATGACTGGTGAATAAAGGATCACGGTCACTCACAATCGAACTAGGAACACCGTGAAGTCTCACGATTTCCTTGATAAATAACTTAGCCAAAAGAGAAGCAGTCCTATTAGATTTAATAGGAATAAAATGAGCTGACTTGGTGAGGCGATCCACAATAACCCAGATGCTAGAATGGCCCGATCTCGTACGAGGTAGGCCATCAATGAAATCCATTGAAATCTGATCCCATTTCCACAATGGAATCTCTAGAGGCTGAAGGAGACCAGAAAGGCGTTGATGCTCGGCTTTAATACATTGACAAGTCATGTAATTACTCACATAAGTCGCCCATCGCGCATCATGCCTTCCCAATAATAAAGGCGATGCATATCGGCATACATCTTACCACTGCCAGGATGAATGGTATACTTAGAACAATGACAGTCATCAAGAATGTCATGCCTAAGTGCAGAATCAGAAGGCACAACAAGACGGTTTGTAACGACCCACATTTTTGACCGTTCAAGTCGACAAAACATACACACATGCCGACTCAAACAATCCAAAATATAGATAGTTATTGGGGTTAAATAAGAAAAGAAAAGAAAGAACAGAAAGAAACTCAGAATCTCGCAGCGGAAGGGATAAGATATAATAATAAAATAACAGTTCATGAAGCTGTTAAATAAATAAATTTGATTATTATTATACATCATAAATCAGAGTTACATACATATCAGAGATAATACAACAATGCAGCGGAAAAATAATACAGTAGTAGAATACAAAATGATGTAATACCAAACTCCGTCTTCGTCCTCCAGAATAGATCTTCAACCTTATCTGAAATGCTCAAGCTGACCCGAGCGTAATGAAAAGACAAAACACTCGAGTCAGGACTAAAATATATATCTCATGTAAGTTAAATCGAATAAGTAAATATGAGTGTGACGGCGTCGGAGATGTTTACGGGTTTTAGACACCTCATATCCAGTGTTTAACGTGTGTGCATTAACTTAAGAGATGTTCGGGATTTATATCTCCTAAGGATCCGTTGAACTATCTACTATATAATAGAATACGCTATATACAATAATGTCTATCATAAAGTAAAATATCATTCCTAGCGTTAAGCCATGGCCCATTCCACCCTTAACACAGTTTATAAATGTCATAGTTTATACAGCACCGTAAGCCCCACCGTAAACTAGTGGTTATCAGAGGGTACCCCATAGGTATAACACAAATCAAAATCGTAGTGGTTACGAATAGGATAATCAGTATGACAAGGTACATGAGGCGATACCAACTAGGATACTAGTAGTTGCGTCATCCGGACTGATGTTGGGCATAGCAGCTACCACCCCAACACCACGAAACAACACTCCCATAATCGAGGGGTGCACCCAAATCGAATCACAAAAGTAATAGATATGGTAACGAAGAAGTGTGTCTGTTAGAGGTGGCGAGCCTCAATGGTCCGGCAGGGCTCCTGTTTTAGTCATATCAAGGGTCATCCAAAATCGTTCTCTTTCTTCAATCAACGCGTTCACCAAAACCATCCACTTCGTTCTGGATCAACACTCCGCGTATATTAGTTATTAAAGTGGTTTTCGGTATCGGCAGAGAGTATGTCCATATCTGATCCCGGTCTCTTTACTACGTATTATTACACCGATGGCCATTTAATATTTAAAGTTCAAACCAAATCAAATCAAAAGTCAACTTCAAATTTACTTTCAAATTTGATTATTTCACAATTCAATTCGTTTCAATAGTTAAATCATATTTCCAAATAAATTTAGTTCAACATTTATTTAGCCAATCAATGCAAGTATTCAATTTCAGTTTAATAAGATTCCAATTTCACTTATTAAATTTATTTCATATTCAATGGATTTAATTTGATTCTTAATTTAATTCAAATCATTTAAACAAAATTCGATTCATTCACATTTATGTTTACATTCATTACTTCATTAAATATAATTATAAATTCGGTTAAATCAATTTCATTAACTAAATCCCCTTTAAATCAAATAGTTTTAGTTAACCCGTTTACAAAATCAAATTCAATTTCTATTAAAGAATCTTATTTAACTTTATTTAGTTCATTGATTAATTAACACAATTTTATTTTTCTCAACAAGTTTCAAAACAATTTAACTTCGTAACCAAGTTACAAAATCATAATTAAACTAATTCATTCAATTTAAAATCATTTTATATTTAAGTTATCACTTAATCAAATTCACAAACTTTACTTAGTTTAAATTCCACTTATGTCAAATTCCATTTAATCTTAAATTAAATTTCATTATCAAGTCTCAAATCCGTTTAATCAAAACCAAGTCTATAGATCTTAAATTTTTACTTAACTTTAAATTTTACTTAATCCAATTTCATATAAACTCAAATCAATTCATTTATTTATTCTATTACAATTCAAATAAATTTATTAGTTTATTCAAATCAAATCCATTAATTTATTTCATTTAAACTCGAGTAAAATCATTTATAAGTTCCAAATTAAATCCATTAAGGTTGTTAATTAATTTCGAAACAATTTGTTGACCAATCAGGTTTCTTATTTTAATTGTCTATCCTAGGCCAAGTTGTTTAATTGGGTATTTATCATTTCAACCCGATCCCATTTTAATTAAATATAAATATACAATAAAATAAACACTATGGGAACTTGCAGTATTATAACAACATAAAATAATCACAACATTCAAATATCCAAATATCAATAGTTAAACATCCATCACATCATCATCCAAATCAGACAATAGATAACATAATTTAATTGATTATCAATAACGGTTATTAACTGGCAATTTATAAGTTCATGCTAATTAAATGACGATTAAATGAAATAAGGTCATACTTAACTGAAATAATAATTCAAACATTTCAACCATCAATCAATAAACATCAATAGACTATTTATTATCATTAATAGGTATAAACTTGCAAATTGGAATTTATTATTAAATCGAATGGATATTAACTGCAATGAATGTCATATTTAATTGGAATAACAATTTTAATGTACCAAACATCAACCATCAACAACATCATAATTCATCATTCATCATTCAGTCAACAGGTCATAACAAATAACAGGTTATCATAGATGGGTATTTAACTAACAATTAAATTTCAACATTAATTTAAATAACAATTTAATCCAATTCGATTAAATTTCAACTAAACATCAATTTTAAACTACTAACTAGCAACCAAAAACATTCATATTAACTAATGAATTCAAATTAACTAACATAACATATTTAGTCAAGCGTGAGTGGTTAAAACACTCACCTTTGATTTATCGACGATTTAAAATCCAAATAAAGGCCCAAATTTGAATAGTCTCGGAATGCAGCTAAACTAGCTCCATGTTGTCCGGAATTTTGATACGAACGCAATGAAGAAAACCGCACGTCGATCCAAGCTCGTATGCAAAAGATATGCTAATTAGAAGTTATACGATATATATTGTTATGAAATAATTAAATAAAAAAAATTAGGTTACTTTCTTCTTCCCAATCCCAAATCGTAGCCGAACCCACCCTTATCCTTTCAACCTCTATACACATGCAAAGATCAGCCACCAGAGATTGATCAGCGACCACCACTATGTGTGCCACCTTGAGAGCCACCTACGCGCCAAGTTTCATCGCGTCATTCGCCGCCGTTTGCACGCAATCCAAGAAAATACATGCATCCTTCAATCCCAGATCTCAGAAAATCTGTAATGTATTAGCAACAATCAACCGTATGGATTCGAAGAGCTCGTCGAGATCTACACTTTTGCTTTTGAAATTTTTCGATTTCGTTGAACGGATTGAGAGATATTAAGGAAAGAAGATCAGCAATTTCTGGCCATGGAATAGGTGGTGGCCATGGTTTGAAATTAGGGTTTCTGAAATAAAATAATAATCGAACTGTCTCGGTTTGCGTGCATATTTATATAGGTAGGTCCAAAATCATCCGAACTCCAATCGAAACGTGCCGCCGGGCATTTATAAAGTTTTACCCATATTCCGAACGCAATGGAACTAGTCCCAATGCCTAATTCAATCGTATGTGGAAGATAGCTTTTGAAGTCGATTATTTTAATTAAATTCGACATTAAATTTCTACGCGTTTCAAGCTCGCACGGCCAAACGACAAGTCCGATTGCTACGAAAATTGAAATCCTACAAAAATTCACTATTACGGATCCGATGAAACTAGTTTCGTCGAAATCCGAGACCATTTGCAAAATTTCAATTTTGACAAGTTAATTAAAATATTAAATATTCATTTTTTATATATCCTCTTTTAATTCAATATTAAAGTTCATAAACTTTATTCTAATCCAAATTAAATTTAGACTAACTTAGTAAATCAATTTCCTATATATTAAACCCTATATTCAAATAAATTTACAACTTCAATTATTTAACAACTAATATATTAAACTTTCAATTTACTCAATTTCTATTTTTAATTAAATTTAACTTATTAGTTTTATCCAAATAAAATGAATTCAAATAACCTTATAACTCAACCAAAACCCTATGAATACAATTAACATCAAATTTATATTTCACTATGCTAATAGCCTATAGTTATCATCTTAACTCAAATTAATTGAATATTTAATTCACTAAATTAAAATCAACTATTTCCAAATTTAATTTCAATTGGATTAAATAAGATAATAAATAAATAATTGTTATTAATTAATATTTCACATTTATTAACTTTTGTTTACAACCAAAATCTTAAATTACATGCCACAGCAGATTGCACATTCCAAATAAAACCAATTTCATTTACAATAGATACTTCCAACATTAACTCCAATATTTTGATTTATTCCTTATTTCCAATTATAACCAAATTAACTTCATATTTATTCAATTTATTAACGTTACAATAATATAGTGGTTACTAACATTCAAACCATATTATTAAGTCATACTCAAACAATTCCCATTTGTCAATCATAAATTTTGATTTCCACTATATTAAATTCGAAAATCTTATCAAATTTTATTATTTAAGTTATCGAAAATTAAGGGTCATTATACGGTTCTTCTTGCGAAGACACCCATGCAAATCAATGCTGAAATCCCGCAATGCCTCATCACGGGATTCAGTCTCACAAAGCTGAACAAGATGCACAAGATCAGGATCACGCCGCTGAGCTTCGGCAATACGATCCAATAGAGAGGGTCGAGCTTCCAAACTAAATAATGCTATCGGAGAATCAGAGGATGGAGCTCGATCACGAATATCACAAAAAGATAGAGTCTCAAGAATATCCCATTCGGCAAGCATCATAGAAACGACAGCCGAATGTCTGCGACTAAGTGCATCAGCAACACGATTACCCTTACCAGGGGTATATTGGATATCAAAGTCATAGGAAGCGAGAAACTCGAGCCAACGCCGTTGCCTCATATTGAGTTCCTTCTGAGTGAACAAATACTTCAAGGATTTATGATCGGTATAGAGAATGAAGCGCTCGCCTAATAAATAGTGTCGCCAAATCTTCAAGGAGAAGACAATGGCGGCTAACTCAAGATCATGAGTGGCATAGCGAACTTCATTCGGACGCAGTTGCCTAGAAGCATAAGCAACTACCCGATCCTTCTGCATAAGCACGACACCGAGACCACTACCACAAGCATCGGTGTAGACAACAAGATCATGATTCCCCTCGGGAACCACAAGAATAGGAGCATTAGTGAGAAGTTCCTTTAATGTCTGAAAGGAAGCTTCACACTTATCGGACCAAATATAACAAATGCCTTTTCGAGTAAGGCTGGTGAGAGGAAGCACAACACAGGAAAAATTCTTAATGAACCGACGGTAATAACCCGCCAATCCAAGGAAACTACGAATCTCATGAACATTCTCAGGCCTCTTCCAATTCTGGATAGCTTCGATCTTTGAGGGATCGACTGAAATGCCGTCGGAAGATACAACATGGCCTAAGAACTTAACCTCATTCTCCCAAAAATGGCACTTGGAGAATTTGGCTTTAAGCTGATGGTGACGAAGAGTACTCAAGACAATTCTCAAGTGATTAGCATGCTCAGCTTCAGACTTAGAATAAACAAGAATGTCGTCAATGAACACAAGGACGAACTTATCGAGATATTCCCGGAATACTCGATTCATAAGATCAACAAAGAAAGCCGGAGCGTTCGTCAAACCGAACGGCATAAAGAGCCACTCGAAAGAACCATATCCAGTGCGGAAAGCTGTAAGAGGTATGCTACCTTCCGCGACTCGGAGCTGATGAAAACCTGTGGCAAGGTCGAGCCGAGAGAAGACCTTAGCGCCATTCGATAGATCGAACATATCATCGATCCTCGGCAAAGGATATATATTCCTGATGGTCAACTCGTTAAGCTTGCGGTAGTCGATGCAGAGCCTAAGAGTTCCATCGGACTTATTCACGAAGACGACCGCGGTACCCCACGGTGAAAAACTGGACTGAATCAACTGTTTGGACTCAAGCTCTAAAAGCTGCTTCTTGAGTTCCTCATTTTCTTTTGTAGACATCCTCGTGGGAGGACGGCCAACTGGCTGCGCGCCTGGAATGAGATCAATGCGGAACTCGATCGCCCGCTTGGGTGGCAAACCCGAAACCGGCTCAAAAACATCAGAAATGTCACAGACAATAGGAATACGAGATATATCATCATCATCTCGTGAGTCAAGAGAATATAAGGCCATTCCGGAATTATCCACATCCCAAAGAACAAGTGATAGATGAGTAGACGAATCTGGATGTCGAAGATATAAAATTCTTTCAGAACAAATAATCCTGGCATCGTATCTCACTAGCCAGTCCATACCCAAAATCATATCAAAATCCAAATAAGAAATAACGTGCAGATTCGCACGAAAAGAAAAGCCACATAAAACAATCTCAACATCATCACAAAGCATGCTAAGGGTTGTGAATCCCCTAATAGGATTCGCAATCCTCAACGAAGTAACCATACAAAAAACATCCAAAGACAAATCATCGATGAGCTTTTTCTGTACGAAAGATTGCGAAGCACCTGTATTGAAAAGAACTCGAATACTACGGTCATGAAATAAAATAGAACCTTCCAAAATAGATGGAGATATACCTCTAGGCTGAGAAGAACCTCCAGAAGCTTTAGCAACATAAAGCTTGCCAGACTTGGCATTAGGAACGGTAGGGCAGGAAGAAACATGATGACCTTCCTTCTTGCAATAACGGCAGAAGAGAGGCTTAGGACAAGCTCGAATCATATGATCAGGAGAACCACAATTGAAACACTTCCGAATGGAAGGTGTTCCAGCAGATTGAGAGTTAGAACCAGATTCAATAGGCTTCTTCTTCTTGGAAGGAAGAAATCCCTGCTTATGAAATGGAAACTTCTTCTTATTGGGGTTCTTGCGAACCTCAACATCATCACCACTATCACACTCCTTCTCGATGGCCTCGAGATGAAGTGTTGAATCAACCAACTCCTCAAAAGAAAGCTTAAGCTGGAGCATTAAAGACTTCTTAAGATATTTCTTAAGACCAGAGACAAACTTTATATTCTTCTTATAAGAAGTGCTAATGAATTCAAGAACATACTTAGATAAGGCCTCGAAGATGCAACATAATCAGAGATGGAGGACTTCCCTTGCTTCAACTTAAGGAAGCGACGTGCTAATAAAACTTTCTCAGATTGAGGAACAAATTTGAGTTCGAATCGCTCCCGGAACTGAGTCCAAGAAAGAACAAACTCATCAAGTTCGGCTATAAGAAGCTCGTACCAATCAAGGGCACGCTCTTGCAATAAGTTAGAAGTTAGAAGAACTCGATCATGGTCGGAAAGATCCATGCGAGAGAAGATATGTTTGCATGTGCGAATCCAAGCTTGGACCTCAAGAACGGACTCGGAGCCTTTGAATGGCTTTCCACCAAGATGAGAAAAATCACTGCACAGGCGTGCAAAGGCAGACTTGCGTGGAGGAGATGCACAAATAGGAGTTGGAGGCTGAGTGCTCCTAAATAACTCCAAGAACTGATCGGCAGACATATAAACGCCGTCCGGATGCGAGCCGCTGGATTGCCCAGCATCCGAGCGTCGACCTCTGCCTCTTCCGGCCATTAGCTGAAAGATAAGATAAGAAAAAGATTATTCACAAGGTAGATATTATTAATTCAAATATGGAATACTACGGAATAAAATGCATTCCTAGACATATTCCCAAAATTCTATCTACCCCAAAGGCACGGAAAGAATAATGGCACGATGATTCAAAGATTCGTAACATTCGTACAACACTTTAATGTACCGTAATATGTGTCTCTATTCTATGTTTATCATATTTTGTTCTGAACTCAGCTCTGATACCAAGCTGTGAAGCCTCACTCCGAGACCCACATTAGCAAAGAGTATTACAAGGTAACACCGTCTGCTAATGCAGAGAATAGAGCTGGTTAGGAGCGACCATCTATAGCCTTGTCTTAATTATCTATTGAATACGCCGACAATGCCACTTCTTACTTAAATGGATCGACATCTCCAATAAATACTTAATACAAAGCCATAGGTGGCTGAAGGATCTATCAGAATAAAATATAACAACTCAAATGTAATACACATCATAGTACAGAAGATCATCACATACATTTACACATATACAGATACGTTATAGAGTTTACAGAATGAGACATGTCAAGTGGTAAAGTAAACCGCAATATACAGGCGAGTCAAAAGAATACATATCAGAGTAACAGACAAAAAGGACTACACAAAAAGCTATAACAAAAAGGAGCTTGCGGAATAGTCCATGCGGAAGCAAAATAGGCTAAGTCCAATGTACCTAACCTGAAACATCTCGGTCTGACCCGAGTATAAAATACACGGGTCAGTCTAGCTAAACAAATTAGTTAGATAAACTAAATGATAATGAACATACAAGATCATAAAGTACCACAAATATCTCCAAAGAGATAACCAAATCATCTAACATAAGTCATAACAAACCTCATATCATAGGCAACTCAAATAAACCAAGGATATCATATCCCAAACAAGCCAAAAGGCAAATAAAAAATACCAATAAAGGTAACACAAGTTTCCACAAGGTAATTGCTATATATCGTGTGGTTCAAAGAACCTACACTGAAGGGCGATACACTAGGGAAATATAATAGTCAAAGAAACAAAAGATGCTCGAGCTCAGTACTGTATAACAAGGATCCACAAACCCGAAGGCACAAACCCAATATCACTCGAGCGATGACGATGGACCAACTCCAAAAGTGATACTATAGGGCAACAAACCCGAAGGCAACATACCCAAAGGCAACAAACTCAATATCACTTGAGCGGTGACGATGGACCAACTCCAAAAGTGATACTATAGGGCAACAAACCGTAGTGGCGAAGGTCCGGAGACCCAGTACTGGACACCACTAACTGGCGGAATGTAACGACCCTGAATTTTGAACAATTCAAATTGAAAATATTTAACGAATTTCCATACATTTGAATTATGAATTGACACGAATTTCAAATTTTCAGGATAAATTTGGCGATTAAATTTTAGGATTTAATCTATTGAAAATTTAATAATAATTTGAATCGGGATTTATAAATGAATGTAAAGGAAATTCGCTTTGAAATTTTAAAATATAGAATCTTTGGATTTTAAAAAAATCAAGTTTATCTTATTCGATAAAATTTAAAACTCTACATTTTTGAAATTGATATGATAAGGTATATGCAAATAAATGTTATTTAGATAAAGATGTTAAAAAGGAAATAAATTATATCTACAAAGTAAATAACATATTTTTTTTTAAAAAAAAATGACCATACCTCTAGTACTAAGACCATACTTCGGTCCATGCCCAAAGACACGATGATTTCTCTGTTAAAACCACGACTTTCCCCTCTATCTTCTCATTCATTCGTGAACCCTAAAACTAAAAATCAATCGAACGAAGACGAATAAAAATGGCGGCCTCGTTTCTCGTTCTTCCTCGTTCGTCTCCGAGAAACTAGGGCTAGGTTGAATCGAAGGCGGCCGATCTTCATAGCTCGCTCGATCGTTCGACTTCCTTCGCCTCGCTCGCAACCGTTCCAATCGAAGGTGAGTGGTTTCTCCCCCACTCACATCTAATTTAGCCTCCAGTGTAGAGTTTAGTTTCATATGTTTTTTTGTTCGCATTAAATTGTTTAAATTCGCTATTTTGGTTGCTTGATAAATTGATTCTCACGGCTTTGAAAGTATTGACTCCTTGTTGACTTCGGTCCCCTTGATTTGTTAAATTGGTTTGTTGTGATAACGACTTTTGGATTCATTTGTTTTTTTTTTCGAATTTCTAGCAAGTGATTTTTAAGTTGACTTCGACATTGCTATGGCTTCGGCCATGGTGATTTGCGATGATAGTTTGCTTTCTGCTGCGATTTGGATTTTGATTTCACTGACTTCAATTTGGACCGAAATTATGGTTGTAGCATACTTGGTTTGAACTTGACATAACTGCAGATTTTATTTTCTTTTATCAAAGAAACTGATTAGAATTGCTTTTAAACCCAGATTTGCCCCGAGTTTTCTAAAACAGAGTTTATACTGCTTTAATGTTGACTATAGTCTTTATTTGGTTTAAAACTGTTGATCTGGAATTGTTGGAATTTATCTGTTTATTTGCTTCGGCACAGCGCCTTGTTCTTGATGGTGATACTTGTGCATTTGTCACTAGTGCATGTTCATATACATTGATTTCATGTTGTCTTCTATTTTGGTCTGGGCACGTGAGTTTTCAGGCAGTCTTCATTTCAGGCAGTCTTCACATTTCATTTGCACTTGGGCTTATGCTTGAAACTGATACATTGCATATGCTCCTGTTAGGATTGGTGTAGTTGTTCCCATTTGCACTTGAGTTCGACCTGTAGCTTGCATTGTCAGTTGCACTTCATTGTTCATAAATTTCTTGTGTCCACATATATACGGTCTGGTATCAATTAAAGACTTTTGGCTTTGTATACATGTACACTTATATCATTTCGAAGTTCCAGATGTACTTTTTGGACTTGATGTTTGAGTTTCGAGTCTGATACTTTTTGGAGTTGCCATTTGTTAGCTTGTAGTCCCTGTACACTCTGGGTTACCGCTTGCTGTTGTATGTTGTACCTGTTACTCTTGTAGGGTGTTGAAATACATGTCTGCACATATGTTTATACTTGTAGTTGCCAATTTCTTCTTTGCTACACTGAGTTGTAGTTACTGTCTGGTTGAGGTTTTGATCATATGTATACATACATTCTTGTATGTGTATATGTGTATGGCCATCCTGTGTTTGTCTGCACTATAAAGTCTTGTAGTTGTTCAACTTGGTTTGCATCACTGTGGTTGTAGTCTGTTACATCTGGACTTCGGCATTTGACTTTTTGAACATGAATTTTATCACTTGACTTCTGTATATTTTTACGATTTGCTTACTTCCATCTGTTCATCTTGATCGGTTTTCATCAAGTCAGTTTGAATTTTCTTTTTATGGCATCTGAACTGCTTTCCGATTCTACTGTTGCTCTCGACATTTCGATGTTGAACTTGGATAGTGTATCAGTGATGTTTCATCCCTGTTATACTTGATCATATTTCTGTTTTGTTTCACTTGATTAGTTGAATTTCTTTGTATTGGTGCATTTATCCCAGATGTTTTAGATGCACTGTTGCATTTGATTCATCTGGACATGTATTTGTTGTTTCACCTGTTGCACTTCATTGTGGTTTCATGTCTGTAGTTGCATTCCATTTGTGTTGTTGTCACATTTGGCTGGTAGTTGATTCATCTGGCCTGTCTGCATTGCACTACTTCATTTTGTATTGTTGCGTACATTCTTTGGTATAGCAGTCTTCACTATTGCATTATGTTTTAGCTTTTGCACTTTGATGTTGTAGTCTGCACCTCTGTTGCATTTGGTATACTACTGAACTGTATACATTGCTTGACTCATGGTTGATTTGTTTTGCATCCATATACTTGAGTCTTTGCCTTTTGGTCTGCACTCTGTAATCTTGAGTTGTATTTGTGAATTTCATGGTTTCTTGAAAATCTGGCAATGTCTGCATGCTCATTGGTCATTTCTGATTTCTATTTGTACGAGCTTGATCTGTTGCACTCAGTTTATTTTGCCTTGTGTTGAATCCGGTATTTCGGATTTGACCTTGTGCACTCGAGTTGGCGAGGCAGTGCACATGTATGTACGTGTGTACTACAGCCACACCGCCTTGATTTTATTGGTATTTCTTTTGCTTTTGATGCATTGATCTTTTATGCAATTTTATACTAGTGGCGAGGCCGTACATGCGTGCGTGTACGGCAGCCAATCAAACTTTGATGTTTTAAAGGGACAATTTCGATTGTTTTAAATTGATTTAGTCGAATTGATAAATTTTTTATCTATCTCTGTTGATGTTTTAAATCTGCTGATTTATTGTTTAACACTGTTAAGTGTTATAATTTTCGTTATCCGATTTCTTTGTTAAAAGGATTGGATAGACGAGAATTATTGTGACTGTCGTCTATTTGATTATTATTACCTCTATACACTAATAACTGGTTTGAATTAGACTGACCTGTGTATTATTTTCTTTTGAATGTAATACTCGGGTCAGACCGAGTATTTTACAGCTTGAAGATTTTCGAGCAGCGAAGTTAGAGAGAGAGGGTAAAACGCTCACTTTAGTAGTTCGGAAAATTTTGTATTTTAAAGATATTCCGCTGTATCAATTTAATACATTGTATAAACTCTGATATATGTAAAAAGATTTATAGTAATGAAATATTGTTATTCTGTGTTTCTGTGGCTGATTCTGTTTAAATTACATAAACTAAATAACAATCCGTCTTTTTGAACATTTCGAGTTGGTTTAATTACCGACTAAGGGCGGTCAGAAGGGGGGGTGTTACAAAGTGGTATCAGAGCTTTGGTTTACACAAAGCTTAGTTTATGGCATTTAATATGAATAGTTACTAGAAACACTTTAAAGAAAACGTTTTTCAAATCTAAAGAAGTATAAAATTGTTTGAATGGAATTGAAATTTAACTAAGGAAAGTTAAATAAATTGAACTGGATTTGATAAATTATTGAAATGGAAATTTAAACTTAAAAGATAAGTGATTATATAATATGAATTGGAAAGTTTAAAGTTTAATAAGTTGTATAACTTATAAAATGAGAAAAATTAAATAAAAACAGTTGTTAAAATGGTTAAACAGTTTTGTTAAGTAAAACAAAATCTGAATTTTGAATAGTGATATGAATTTGACTTTAGTAAGAGTTAAATAAAATGATTTTAGAAATGAAACATAGCTTAAGTAATGCTGAATGAGGTTGAATTTGATATCAAAATGAATTAAAAAAATGAAGTAATGAATATGAATTTGAGTTATATAAAGGAAATTCAACTTTAATTGTAAAAGTGAATTAGTAAATGAACCTGGATTAGAAATGTTGTTGTTAAGAGTTGAATAAAACTTAAGTTAAGAAGTTGTGAATATAGTGAATATTAGAATTCAATCTGAATTAGAATATAAACCAATTGAAATTAAAGGTATTAAACCAAATTGAATGTAAGCAAAGTAAATAAATTTGGTTATGTTGAATGTGCACCGGTTGTAGATGATTGTAGTTGATTGTATAGAAATTCATTAAGTGTTAATGAAATAGAATTAATGGAAATTGAAAGTTAAGAAACTGAATTCAAATTGAAAGATAAGTAAATCTAAATAGAATCAAATTTGATTTGAATTGAAAGCAAACTAACTTGAATATAAATTAGTGAAAGTAAACTAATTGAATATGAATGAATGTTAGTAAAATCCAATGTAAATGAATCAAATGTGATTAAATTGAAAACCAAGTCGATGAATGATTTACTAAAGAACTAGTTGATTATTTTGGAAGTAGAAAGCAGATGCAAAGTTCAAATGGGATTTAGATTTGAAAATTTTGAAGTTGTCAACAAGACAATCCATAATAAATTTAATAGATTCAGTGATGAATTTAAATTTGAACTTGCAGAGAATTAAGTTAAGTGGAAAACTTAGTATTGGAAAATTTGAAATTGGTTTAAAACCAATATTGTGAAAAGTATGCGGATTTCAAACTATAAATTGAAGTCTTTATAAATAGGAATAGAATTTATAAAACGTTGTTTATAAATCCGGAAATGACTTATTTTGGATAAGTAAATCTTTATAGCTTGTTAAATGAAGTATATTCACGATTTTGGACAGTGAATATATTATTGAATAAAATGGACATGTTTTGGGAAAAGTGATATTTTAAAACGAAGTTAATGGTTTTAAAAGATGTTTTAAAAGGCATTGAATATCGAAACCATAGATTTCAACATTCATTGTTGAAATAGATGTTTTCGAGAAATAAGGAAATGGTGGACTATAACACTGTTGTTATAGTAAATGATTTCCGACAGGAAATGTTTTGTATAGTATTGGGATTCATACATCTATCTAAATTTCGAATCCCTATACTAGTGATTTTGAGTTGTCGTAACGATGTTTTACGTAACATTCGTTTTAACTCAAATAAATGTGTGAAAGAGAATGATTTCCTTAAAGATGAAATATATACTTAATTTTGATTAAAGTATATCGAATATTTTCAAATGTTGAAAATAAATTAGATTTGTGAATTACTTATTTTTAAATAAGTATGGAAATGTTTTTCCAAATATGAAATGTTGTGAATATATTCCGTAAGGGATAAAATGATTTGAAATTCATTTTCGAAGTCGAAGTTGAAATGTTAAATGAGAAATTTGAACAATTAGTTCAATTTGAAATTTTTCAAAAAGATTGAATCGTTAAGTTAAATTGAGTTTAACTTCGACATCAAAGACAATATAAGTTGAGTTTTGAATTTCAGATGATGGTTTGGATTGTATGTCTAACATTGTGAATTGATGACATAGCAATTGATCTCTATTAAATATATATCTGTTGGTGGTGGAGAATTTATTCTCTTAGCCTAACACCCTTCTCTGAGACGTACGAGCTCAGAGGTTATATATCGATAGACATCAATTCTATGTTGAGAATTGACGATGTAACGTGAAATCCAAATCAAGTGTGAAGTCGATAATAAATGGAATTATGAATATGAATTGGGTTTGAGATAACCTTAAATTTCCAAATCGACTTAGAGGAAAATTTTTGAAATCCTCTATTTGTTATGGATATAGGATATGTAGGTTTTCAGAACTTATATATATGAATGCGGTAAATTCGAAAACCGTCAGTTTGGAAAGTAATTGTTATGGAAATCTTATGTAAGCTTACATGGATATGATATGTACGAAATGTGAAATGAAGTACTACATATATAAGACATTATGTTTTCTAAACTGAGGATATGGAAAAGTACCTTCCATTTATTATTTGTGAAGGTTTTGGAACTCTCGATGAGTGTCCATTTGAAATTCGTAGCTACGTAGAATTTCCATTAGTCGAAGTGACTATTTGAATTGGAATTCCTCGAGATGGATCATGTCGATGGGATCATATTGATTGATTAGCGTAATTTGAGGGGCGCGATGCCCACAGTTACAAGCGATTTCCACTGGGATAGTGGCGTAACCGCCGGGTAAACTGCAATCTAAATGCCAAGCGAAGTTTGAGGGGCGTGATGCCTACAGACACAAGCGATTCTACTGGGATAGTAGCGTAACCGCCGGGTGAACTGCGATCTATGGTGACAACCATGGCGAAATTTAAGAGATGAGAAATCTACAGATTACGAGCGATTCTACTGGGATAGTAGCGTAACCGCCGGGTAACTGTAATCCATGGGGGAACGTGCTTTCCATATCCATTTTTAAAAGAATTTTTAAATATTTTCACTGGGAGTTGAAGCAAGTATATTTAGTACTTGGTGATTTTTAGTCCTGTGCCTGGCCAGCGTATGCCTAATGTCTGTGAGAACGAAGATGGACTTGTTAAATTTCGAGTTAGCAAGTATTTTCAAACTGTAAATAGTGAATCAATAGTTTGAAATTAAAATTACATAATTCCTACCTAATAAACTAAGGAAGAGGATCTTTGTAATGTTTTGAAAGTCCACAGCTTTGGAAGAGATTGATTATGCAAATCTCTAACGTGAAGAATTTTAAAGTTTACATCTGAGTTTATAAATCGAAAAATTTGGTAAAAGACTTTTGCATCTTAATTGTAGAAATCAATGAACAAAGGAGATAATAAACAAAACTAGTGAGATTAAACAAATAGAATGAATCCTATATTCATTTATTTGTAATAAGTTTCAAGCTTAGAAAAATTGAGTAGGGTATAAATATTGATGAAAGTTTAACAACATTACCTTTTCGTGGACAAAAAGTTTTAAGGAGGGAAGATTGTAACGACCCTGAATTTTGAACAATTCAAATTGAAAATATTTAATGAATTTCCATACATTTGAATGATGAATTGACTCGAATTTCAAATTTTCAGGATAAATTTGGCGATTAAATTTTAGGATTTAATCTATTGAAAATTTAATAATAATTTGAATCGGGATTTATAAATGAATGTAAAGGAAATTCGCTTTGAAATTTTAAAATATAGAATCTTTGGATTTTAAAAAAATCAAGTTTATCTTATTCGATAAAATTAAAAACTCTACATTTTTGAAATTGATATGATAAGATATATGCAAATAAATGTTATTTAGATAAAGATGTTAAAAAGGAAATAAATTATATCTACAAAGTAAATAACATATTTTTTTTTAAAAATAAAATGACCATACCTCTAGTACTAAGACCATACTTCGGCCCATGCCCAAAGACACGATGATTTCTCTATTAAAACCACGACTTCCCCCTCTATCTTCTCATTCATTCGTGAACCCTAAAACTAAAAATCAATCAAACGAAGACGAATAAAAATGGCGGCCTCGTTTCTCGTTCTTCCTCGTTCGTCTCTGAGAAACTAGGGGTAGGTTGAATCGAAGGCGGCCGATCTTCATAGCTCGCTCGATCGTTCGACTTCCTTCGCCTCGCTCGCAACCGTTCCAATCGAAGGTGAGTGGTTTCTCCCCCACTCACATCTAATTTAGCCTCCAGTGTAGAGTTTAGTTTCATATGATTTTTCGTTCGCATTAAATTGTTTAAATTCGCGATTTTGGTTGCTTGATAAATTGATTCTCACGGCTTTGAAAGTATTGACTCCTTGTTGACTTCGGTCCCCTTGATTTGTTAAATTGGTTTGTTGTGATAACGACTTTTGGATTCATTTGTTTTTTCTTTTGAATTTCTGGCAAGTGATTTTTAAGTTGACTTCGACATTGCTATGGCTTCGGCCATGGTGATTTGTGATGATAGTTTGCTTTCTGCTGCGATTTGGATTTTGATTTCACTGACTTCAATTTGGACCGAAATTATGGTTGTAGCATACTTGGTTTGAACTTGACATAACTGCAGATTTTTTTTTCTTTTATCAAAGAAACTGATTAGAATTGCTTTTAAACCCAGATTTTCCCCGAGTTTTCTAAAACAAAGTTTATACTGCTTTAATGTTGACTATAGTCTTTATTTGGTTTAAAACTGTTGATCTGGGATTGTTGGAATTTATCTGTTTATTTGCTTCGGCACAGCGCCTTGTTCTTGATGGTGATACTTGTGCATTTGTCACTAGTGCATGTTCATATACATTGATTTCATGTTGTCTTCTATTTTGGTCTGGGCACGTGAGTTTTCAGGCAGTCTTCATTTCAGGCAGTCTTCACATTTCATTTGCACTTGGGCTTATGCTTGAAACTGATACATTGCATATGCTCCTGTTAGGATTGGTGTAGTTGTTCCCATTTGCACTAGAGTTCGACCTGTAGCTTGCATTGTCAGTTGCACTTCATTGTTCATAAATTTCTTGTGTCCACATATATACGGTCTGGTATCAATTGAAGACTTTTGGCTTTGTATACATGTACACTTATATCATTTCGAAGTTCCAGATGTACTTTTTGGACTTGATGTTTGAGTTTCGAGTCTGATACTTTTTGGAGTTGCCATTTGTTAGCTTGTAGTCCCTGTACACTCTGGGTTACCGCTTGCTGTTGTATGTTGTACCTGTTACTCTTATAGGGTGTTGAAATACATGTCTGCACATATGTTTATACTTGTAGTTGCCAGTTTCTTCTTTGCTGCACTGAGTTGTAGTTACTGTCTGGTTGAGGTTTTGATCATATGTATACATACATTCTTGTATGTATATATGTGTATGGCCATCCTGTGTTTGTCTGCACTATAAAGTCTTGTAGTTGTTCAACTTGGTTTGCATCACTGTGGTTGTAGTATGTTACATCTGGACTTCGGCATTTGACTTTTTGAACATGAATTTTATCACTTGACTTCTGTATATTTTTACGATTTGCTTACTTCCATCTGTTCATCTTGACCGGTTTGCATCAAGTCAGTTTGAATTTTCTTTTTATGGCATCTGAACTGCTTTCCGATTCTACTGTTGCTCTCGACATTTCGATGTTGAACTTGGATAGTGTATCAATGATGTTTCATCCCTGTTATACTTGATCATATTTCTGTTTTGTTTCACTTGATTAGTTGAATTTCTTTGTATTGGTGCATTTATCCCAGATGTTTTAGATGCACTGTTGCATTTGATTCATCTGGACATGTATTTGTTGTTTCACCTGTTGCACTTCATTGTGGTTTCATGTCTGTAGTTGCATTCCATTTATGTTGTTGTCACATTTGGCTGGTAGTTGATTCATCTGGCATGTCTGCATTGCACTACTTCATTTTGTATTGTTGCATACATTCTTTGGTATAGCAGTCTTCACTATTGCATTATGTTTTAGCTTTTGCACTTTGATGTTGTAGTCTGCACCTCTGTTGCATTTGGTATACTACTGAACTGTATACATTGCTTGACTCATGGTTGATTTGTTTTGCATCCATATACTTGAGTCTTTGCCTTTTGGTATGCACTCTGTAATCTTGAGTTGTATTTGTGAATTTCATGGTTTCTTGAAAATCTGGCAATGTCTGCATGCTCATTGGTCATTTTTGATTTCTATTTGTACGAGCTTGATCTGTTGCACTCAGTTTATTTTGCCTTGTGTTGAATCCGGTATTTCAGATTTGACCTTGTGCACTCGAGTTGGCGAGGCAGTGCACATGTATGTACGTGTGTACTGCAGCCACACCGCCTTGATTTTATTGGTATTTCTTTTGCTTTTGATGCATTGATCTTTTATGCAATTTTATACTAGTGGCGAGGCCGTACACGCCTGCATGTACGGCAGCCAATCAAACTTTGATGTTTTAAAGGGACAATTTCGATTGTTTTAAATTGATTTAGTCGATTTGATAAAAAATTTATCTATCTCTGTTGATGTTTTAAATCTGCTGATTTATTGTTTAACACTGTTAAGTGTTATAATTTTAGTTATCCGATTTCTTTGTTAAAAGGATTGGATAGACGAGAATTATTGTGACTGTCGTCTATTTGATTATTATTACCTCTATGCACTAATAACTGGTTTGAATTAGACTGACCTGTGTATTATTTTCTTTTGAATGTAATACTCGGGTCAGACCGAGTATTTTACAGCTTGAAGATTTTCGAGCAGCGAAGTTAGAGAGAGAGGGTAAAACGCTCACTTTAGTAGTTCGGGAAATTTTGTATTTTAAAGATATTCCGCTGTATCAATTTAATACATTGTATAAACTCTGATGTATGTAAAAAGATTTATAGTAATGAAATATTGTTATTCTGTGTTTCTGTGGCTGATTCTGTTTAAATTACATAAACTAAATAACAATCCGTCTTTTTGAACGTTTCGAGTTGGTTTAATTACCGACTAGGGGCCGTCAGAAGGGGGGATGTTACACGGAATGTGTCACAACTCTCAGAAAGGAACCCGAAAAATGTTAACGTGAGTCCCATACCACACGTTCGCACTAAACGGTTTACTAACCTTTAGTCAATTTCACACTCAAAGCAGTACAAAGTTCACCTCATCTCATCGGTAAACCAGACCCAAAGGTCAAAACGGTCAAACGAATAGATTAGGAATTAACTGAAAAGATGAACGCACGTGTTCATAGCACGCGTTTTATCTAATCATTTAATTCTCCTCCCTCTTTGCTCGGAGTGCAAAAGTGTGTGTTTTAAATAGAAATTATAAATTGGGGAAACAAGCTTTTAATACGATTTAAAAAGATCACTTTATAAAAACCCATGTACGAAATCTAAAAAGAATCATCAAAGTCAAAGAATGCAATAACAACTAATTGGATCAACACGAATCGATTAAACAATGGAAATTCAATCAAAAATAGGCAAAAATAGGCAATCCCAGACGTCTGGAGGGTGGCTTCAGACGTCTAACAGGGTGGTTCAGACGTCTGAAAGGGTGGTTCAGACGTCTGACAGGGTGGTTCAAACGTCTGAAAGGGTGGTTCAGACGTCTGACTCTGTTTTCTGCCATTTTTATAAATTTCCGCCGTATAAACTTTTGCTCCAGGTTTAAAACCAGACGTCTGAACTTGCATTTCAAACGTCTGAAGACATGGTCTGGGCAACAATTTGCCTAGGCCATGATGGCCAAAACGATTCGAGAGCGATCAATCGAGCAATAACGACCAAGGATTTACGCCAAACGACAACCCGGCCTTATAGGCTCTTCGATACACCCTAAACATCAAAGTCCAAACATCCACAAGAAGATTTTCATAAAATTGGACCAAAACACAAAAATTGGAATATTCACCAATTCAATTCAAATCAAAAGCAAACGGACATAGATAAGTGTTAGGAATTCATACCTAACAACAATGATATCTATAGAAGTAGATATGAGTTCAAAAACTCACCTTTCTAATTCAAAAGCAAATGATAAGAAGCTCAAACACAAGGAGAAGATCAACCACTCTTCACTACAACTCTACAAGCTTCAATCTAAGATCAAAACAAGTATTTCCTAAATTAGGGTTTAGGAATTTTCTGAAATCGAAGAGGAATTGAGATGGAGAAGGAGAAGAGGAGGCTTACCTAAGCTTCTCTTGGATTTTAGAGCAAGAATTGGAGTTTGCAATTGAATCTAGGGCTTGGAATTTCTAATTCCTCTTCTTTTCCCCCATTTCAGTTGAGCTTGAGAAAAAGAAATGAAATGAGAATGAATGGATGAATAGAGGGGCTGAGATGGAGTATATGATGAGTTGGGTGAAACCCAAACCCAAAAGCCCAATAGAAAATAGCAAAATTCAACTCACTCCAAACATATCGAAGCTTATACTCAAAAAAGTCGCAAACGCCATTTTGGACTCAATGGAAGTGGTCCCGAGTCCTAATTCGACCGTTTGCAAAAAGTAGCTTTTCGAACTTTAATCCGACTAACGACGTTATATTTAAATATAAAATTGTAAAATATGCGGGTTGTTACACTATCTCAAATGAGTAAATTCCCACCAAAGCCTAGGTGTTTGCTCAACCTAAGCTCTGATACCACGTGTAACAACCCGCTTTTTAGTATAATTCAAGCTGGCAATAAACCACACATGTCCAACCCAGATTAAACGGAAAGACGGATAGTTAAGGGAAAGAAAGAAGAAAGAAGAAGAGAAGAGAAGAAGAAGAAGAAGAGAAAAGAAACCAAAACAACACAGAATCTCACAATTGCAGTGGAACAAAATATAATATAATATCAATGATCTTTACAAAAGAGAAACTATTATATACATACATCCAACAAAGTACAACAACAATCACAATTATCAGCTTGGACAATTATAACATCCCATCCTCATAATTTCTGATAATTTCAATAACAAAGCAGCGGAAAATAAACATATACGTATATACGCCTTAAAGACCTCCAACACGTCTCCTGAGCTCCAATGCATCCAAAATAATATGTAAATATGCTCGGTCTGACCCAAGCATTATAATAAAATAACACCCGAGTCAGTTTGGAAAACCAACGTGAGAAAACACACCCAATCGAACTTTTAAAGTTATAGAAACTTTTCAAAAATCAAAGGTATCTCGTAAGACCACGCCGCACATAAACACGGACGTGTTTTTACCTTACGATAACCAAAACATTTCATATGAAATCCTCCAATATTATAATAATGTCTAATACAAAAATACTAATAAATCATAGCTGAAATTGTTATATTAATTAAATTCCAGCATACTAGGTTCTGCAACCAAAACCGAAGGCTCGTATTGGAGAATGGGTTCCAACTATGAAAGGGTAAGGGTCTACCCACTGAATCCATACACCTCTAGATCAAGTGTACGGAAGGATACAGCACGTTGCACCTCTGCTACTCAGGACCGGCACTGCCCTCTTCTTGAGTAGCACCGAATATGATCACCCATTGGTTGTAATCAACAACCATATAATGGGATCCCAAAGCATACATGAATATCGCTTTAGGTTTGGGATGATCATACCCTACTTGGGTGCGACCCACTTAGCCCTGCCGCATGTCACTGCTTTACTCATTTCCCGGGTGTGAGGCTCGAAGAGGCCACGCTCTTACCATTTCGTCCTAGCAAACCATCTTGGAATGCTAATATTGCCCTCTAGGCAAACAATGCAATACCAACATTCATCCATACAAGTTCATTTTGGGACTGAATGAAATGCTTGAGAACTCCGTACCCAAAACCCATCATCTTCAAGATGTCTTCACTTCAAAATGCATTCGTTGGGTCAAAGTGGGTTTTGGATAACATATCCGATCCTGGTCTCTTCGAAACAACATTCGATAATTTTCGGTAAACTCAACCCCGATTCTTTAGGAAGTAAACAGTCAAAGATAAGAACGGAGATCACCTCCTAACCGTTAGTGGATGGATTTCCTTATCATTGTCCTAGAAGAACGATAAGAGATTTACATGCACAGTACATCATAATCAGAGATAACTGTGCCACATAAATCACGTGTTTCTTCTAGATATTTCCAAAGTTACTTTTGGGTCCAAATTCTGATAGTCCGTTATTTAACTATCGAATAACAAACAATCAATCAAGGATTTAATTCCATAGGAAAAACCAACATTTGGTTAAGCACCAAGCAACACTAAGCCTCCTTAATTAACACCATCTTATAAATGCTTGTATCAAAATACTTTTACAAAGATATATTCACAAACCCTTCTATTTTCAATACTTAGAAAATATCCATATACTTATCTCAATGATATAAGTATATTTACCAAAAAATGAGGAAGATCTCCTTTTTACCAAATTTTAAAATCATTTATAAACTTCATTATAAATTTCTAAAACCCTTTATAACCCATTTATAAATTATTTTCCAAGTCGTTTATAAACCCTTTATAAACCATGCAATTATTTACAAAACTCCATTTTATAAATCTCTAAACCCATTTTTGAAATTCGTTTATAAATATCCATCTATTTATAAACCTCTCTACCTTGTAAATAATCTTCTTTTAATCTTCAAACCATTTTATAAGCTTCTCTATTAAAAATCCAACTCCATTTACAAAACTCTATTTATGAATCTCGAAAACATCATACATAAATAATTATTAACTTTTAACCACTTTATAAATTCAAAATATTATTAATAAAACAATCATTAATCTTTACCATATAAATAATGATAATAAATTACCAAAATATTATTAATAATCATTATTAATTTCGAAAAATATTAATAATTTAAACAATTAATCCTCCAAAATTATTTAAATATTTATAAACAACTTTAAGTAATATTTATGTGAATAACCAACTTTAAAACATAATATATTTATTTGATAAAAATCCATTCTTAAATTTTCAACCCAGTGACTTCCATATTTATAAAACTATATTTAAGAATCTTTCCATTTTATAAAAACTTCCTATCATAAACCCATTTATTTATAAATTCCATTTATAACTTTATTTCCTTTATGAATCCCACTTATTCAAAAATCATGTTTAAAAACATAAATCACCGTTTGTTTTAACGTTACTTCCATATGGATAAATTCCTTTTATGAATCCCTTTTTATGTATAAAACATCATTTAACATTCCAAATTTACCCTTACCTTCAATTCCCAATATAGAGTTAACTATTTTTAAAATATCATTCCGTATCTTAAGATAAATCCACTGTTTGATTTATTCTTCAATTTATTAAACGATAATAGTTTCCTTTAATTTATAAACCCTATTTATAGATCTATACTTTTATTATCAAAATACGATTTTACAAATCTTTACTTCCTTTGTAAAAATATCACCTTTGTAAATTATCCAATTTATAAATTTCATATTTATAAATAAATCATAATATATGTACCTATATACATATATATTACTTTATACAAAGATGATTAATAAATATTATATCAAATATTTCTAATTTCTTTTAAAACATGTCCTTTTATTATAAAAGACGGACTTATTCTCCAAGATTTAAAAATCTATATTTTACAGTTCGAAAATCTTTATTTAGAATATTTTATAAAAACACAAATTTATAATCTCTAAAACTCAAACTTTTATTTTAGAAAAATTATTAAACATATAAAATTTCCAAAACCAACTTTGAAATCCCGTGTGAATCAAATCATTATTTATAGTATTTAATATACCAAAAATAGAACCTAGCGCTACTAAATCACTAAATAAACCAAATCATATTCATGTCATCCAATATAACATCCAACATATCATATATCATAATATATATGAAAATAAAATCAACAGTGTGAGGAATCCTGTTGGATCCCTCCAACATGTCCCTCTGCATCACATACAGTATATAATCATAAAAATACAAATCTACCGCTTCGAGACGGGATTCGTATACAAAGGGTCATCCGCTCTTACACGGGAACGTAATAGGGTCTCATCCGCTCCAATAGGCGAGAATATATCCAATCCAACTGATAATAATTAGTAAATTATCCAAACAGTCAATAACTATCAAAAATAAATATCAGACATCCAATAGATAATTTTTATCGACTAAAAATATTCCTGTAAAAAGGTGAGATTAACTCTCTTTGATTTCAGATCGTCAAAATGTTGCGGTTTGGATTAAAATTGAACGGTCGTTCAATTTAACCAAAAATTCCAACTAGCTCTGAATTCGTCCAATCCAACTCCATAGCGTAGTGCTCGCTGATACGAACGCTACGCAACTTGTCGCGCTCGAAACAGACCTCGTACAAGAAAGTTACGAATTAATTAGCATTTGATAAAATTAAAATTTAATTAACTTCAATTTAAATAACATTCAAACTTAACAAAACCTTTTCTCAACTGCTTCCCTCTCTTTGCTCATGCACCCAGGCACTCGCGCTCGATTTTTTTTCTTTTTTTTTATTCGAACATCGATCGCCTCCACGCGCCTTCGCTCACGTGCCAGCAGCCTCCGTCGCGCTCGCCGTCGCTCCAACCCCCCCCCCCCTCCACGCGCGCGCTTCGCACGAACAGAAATTGCGAATGAAAAACCCAAGTTTGCTGTGCTCATTTGGACGAGCCTAGCCTCGGTCGTCGATTCGATGATCCGAAAGTAGAAAAGCTTCATATTGTCATGCTCTACATTTCTCTAGTTGAAGTCGAAGGCTAATTCGGCCCCTAGAAGCTCTTATCATTATCGATCGTTGGATGGAGCTCATTTTAATGGCGGTTGAAATTAGATTTAGGGTTAGGGTTTGCAAACGGAAGAATGGACGTCCTTATATAGAAAATTTTCCAAAGCACTATCCATTCGTAAAAATTTTGAACTCCAAATGAAGTGTGCCGTCTAGCGTTCTATATGTTATATCCTATTCCGAACACAATGGAATATATATCGGGAGCCAATCCCATTATATACAGAAGTTAACTTTCAAAATTAATTTATTTTAATTAAAATTCCTTTAATTAATTTCTACGCGTTTCAATCTCGCATGCCCAAACGATATGTCCGATCGCCACGAAATTCGAGGGCGTATAACAATTCACCATTATGGATCCGATAAAACTGGTTTCGTCGAAATCCGAGATAGTGCCCAAAAAGACTATTTTTACACGTTAATTAAAACAAGTAATTTCCAAAATCAGTTTAATCGCTTTTAAATCCAAATTTAAAAGTTTACTATCTCCATTCTAATTTAAATAGAATTTGAATCAGCTTTTGAAATCATTTTCATTCATATTAAATTTAATATTCAATTATTTAGACAATTCCAAATATTAAACTTAACAATTAAATTATCAAATAAATCATTATATTTGAAATCCATATTTAACTTATAAAAATTACTTTTCAATATTTAAAATAAATTAAATATTCTAAATTCAAATGACTAAAATTCTGGGTCGTTACAAGAACATCGGGTTAACCTGAGGTTGTTTGCAGAACATTTTACCATGGTTTTTGTGGCGCTTTTGGGTACTGTTTTGTAGGAGATGTAGTAGGTACATTTCGATCAGTTGTTATCTGTTCACGTGATGATGCTTTATGAAATGCTGGGTATATATGTATGATGTATAGGTTTGTGGGCGTAGTGGTATAACACTTTTGAGTAGTCGAGTACGTAGACATGAGATGTTTCATTATGTAATGTACTGAATACATTGACTATTGTTATGTATTATATTTTATTCGCTTTTGTTAGTCATGTGTTGGGTATATTTATTTATATTACTAGTTATACATATTTTTGTCCTTTAAACTCCTTGTACTTGCTTTATACCAAGATAAAATACATGTCGGTTTGTGTTTCTACTATTATTGTCATGTGTCAATGTTGGTCCAAGGGAATGTATATGATGGAGCATCCATTATAATGCCATTTTTCCTACTATCAAAAGATATTACTTTAGTATTATTCTTTGGTAGTATATGCATAAGGTTAGGGCGTCACAGTTCATGATTTAATGCGTGTTGAGGTACATCATCCAGGATATTTTAGTTACATCAATAATATAATATTATTATGCTAGCGTACACATTAACTTTGAAAAATAATCAAAAACTAACTTGTCACTATCTTTTATCCTCCAAAAGAAGATAAACACGTTGTTTAGGAAGGCAACTGATTTATAATATTCAAAATTAGAGCTTATAATATTCATAACCGAAGTTTGATAAATGGAACGTCGGTAGTATTTTTCTAGTTAACACTTTTTTTAATATTATTGGATCACATTTTTTGTTAAAAGTGTAGTAAATATGTGATGCTCAGTAAACAAGTATCTTCTCCTTTTTAATGCTCTTTTCATTTTCTTACAACTTATATATCTTAATCCTAGACCAAAGAATGAAACTCATAATATATTTTCTTAATGAATTTGAAAGTTAAAACAGAAGTATGTCATGTGTCATTTAGCTAAATTTCCAATGCAATAAACCTGATATATGTTCCTATTATTCAAGCACCATAGCAAAATGTAACATTGATAAATTAATCATTTTAATTAACATTACTTTCAACATATCATGTGCATATCACAGATTTGCACTAGTTTTAAAGTAAGAAAAGATTTAAAGGAAAAGTAAAGATTTAAACGAACTGCATAAGTTTGAAGTATTTAGGAATAGTTGTTTATCGGATTTGAACTTGGATGCATAATAGTAGAGTAATCATGAGGAGTGAAGTTATTATAAAATGTATTATATAAGTTGGAATGGTAGGAATTGAACTTGGGTCTTCTTGGGAATAGACTTAATCATTGAGAGTTGAGTATTATAATTCTAAAATTTGGACAAAAAGGACAATTATAGTGAAAGATTCAACGTTAACATATATAATATAAGATTTCTCCTACCAAATTTTAATTGACATTTATGTAGCATTTATTTCTCATTTATTCAATTGAATAAGTTTCTCTCCTTCAGCTAAAGAAATCAAACACCACTTCTTAACTTTTATGGAATTAGAGCGTTACATCCTCCAATCTCTATGTAACTTCTTCTTTAATTGCATTATTTTTATTAGAGCTGATTCATTTACCTGCATGTTTCTTAACTGTTTCATTGCTCCTCCACTCCCAAAATTTGTTCCATTCTCAATCTCCATTAAATTCTACCTTTTTATGAGTAAGATTACTTATAACATGTCTACCTTTTGGAAAGATTTGTTAAAAACCATTAAGTTCCTAACTTCTGATTTGGGTTATGCATTCGGTTGTTTTGAAATTTTTAGATCCTACATTTTTAATGGATGCTAAATCACTTCAGGCACAACCTTTATGCATGATGCTTTGCCAAAAAGGATACATGATATTTCTATATCAATGTGAGTTATCTCGTTTATTTGACTGTAGTTTGATAAATAAATTATTTGTCTTAATGCTTTGCTTTAATTTAAATCCTAAATCTTTGTATTTTATTATGTTAAGTATTGTTAGAAATTCATAAGAATTTGCACTTTCTGTACTTTGGGAATCTTGAGTGGTGGTATATTTGGTTTGATTTAGAATACCAACTGAACATATATATATATTCCAAAGTTATGTAGAAATCATATGTTAGTTTTGTCTCTATTTATTTCTCAATGTTATTGTTTTTTCCTTGTTCTCTTTATGTATTAAGCATCATTTATACAACTTTATTCAGTTAGCATTTGCGATGCTAGTTTACTACACATGAATTTTTACTTTCATATTCTGTTTTGAAAAATACCAAGAAGAAAAATCTAATGTTGATCAAGTAAAGATTTCCTTCTATTATGAACATAGTTTATTAGCTAATTATATCTATAAATTATTTTACAAATAATTTTCTTTTCTCGATTATATAAGTCAAGAAAATTTAAATTTTATAGTTTTTCTAATGCTTTCGTGAGATTAAAGTTTGCATATTTAAAAAATGGCTGTATTGGATGTCAAGAAAATGGATGTATTACTATTGTTGCAACAAAGGATCAAAAGACTACGGCGTATGTAAAATTTCATGTTTGATTTCATTCGGTTTTAATTATAATTGATGTATATTTAATATTTATTTTGTTTAAACATGGTTGGAATAACTGGGTATTTAAGCCAATAGATATTCTCATAGGATTAGTGTTGACATATTTGAAAAAAAAAGGTAATTGCATTAAAATAAGAGATTAAGAGACTAAAGAGTATGTGAGAATTTTCTTTTGATAGTAAAGTGGTACATTATTCAAGCAGAGCACTCATGAGTATATAAGAATTGAAAATTTTGTTTATTTTATTTTATATGTTTAGCTTAATTAATATTTATTGATATTTAGTTGGTTTTCTGATTGAACTATTAATTCGTTATTCATGACCTATTGAATCCATATATGTATCTCTATAATATTGTATTAACATGTTCTTACCAGTTCTCATTTAAGCTAATTTGAAATGTTGTTGAAGAAAATATTTCTTAAGTGGGAGAAAATAAGATAAAATAGTTGTCAGGCTATGGTTTTACCCCTAGCCAGAGCGTGACTTATAAATTGGTTGGTATCTCCCAACATCACATTACAAGCGAGTTCGACCAGATCAAAGTATCATTAGTAAGTAGTCATATATAAAGTATCAATTTGTCATGTCAATGTGTTTTCCACATTTGAAGCATTATTTATGTATCGTCCAGTATCTCCGAACATCCCATTATAAGTAAGATAAAAAAGATCATGGCCATAATATCTGTCGGTTATTTAATAATTATAATCAAGTCATTTCAATTTTGAAGGTGCCCTTACCTTGAAATGAAGTTTTAATCTCTCCAGATAGTGTTAACACAAATCTACATTATGACATCCACTCACTCTCCAATGAAGGGGCTTAATGTTTAAAGCAAGTCTATCCACTAAATCCGATGAGGGGACTTGCTATCCTATACAAAAGCATCCACTCACTCTTCGTCGAGAGAACTTGTATTTCATGCTATGAAATTAAAGTGATTAGCGATTTTATAACGGTAGAGATGCAGAAAGTTATGGCATAGATAAAGCGGGGATATAACAGAAAATAGCATAGGTGCAAAAATCTTCATTAGATATAGAACCAAATACATAAAGTTAATTTGTTCTCATTATGACATCATTTATATGGAAAAAAGAAATATTATTTAATCTTATATAACCAAACCGAAGAATATCATGTTTATACAGACTAGATTTGGTGACTGTAATAGATTTCTAACTTATATTGAACATTTATGCCTTAAAATTAGATCTTAACCCAAACTTTGTTTATTTGGTTTAAAAAGAAAACTAGTTAAATCAACTTTTACATATTAATGTTGCTAAAGCGGGTGCTTAAAAGCCTTGATTTAGCAGAAGTAGAGGAAAATAATAGGCTTACAGTGGATCTACTGTTTAATAGTGCTAAATTAAAATAGCATAGCGGTTGAAGAGCACTATGCTATAAAGGAGATTTTACAAGGCATTAGTAGGGCTTTAACTACACATATTTCATGGTTCATCACCCTGTCTCTTTGGTCAGGGGAACCACAGTTTACCAGTCTATGCATCAAATATAAAGGATAATTCGATCCATTTTGTATCTCATAGAAATATAAAAATAAAATATCATGTTCAAAATGAGTACATGACAAATCAATCTAAAATAATATTAATTAACAAATTTTTCAAACAAGCTTACTACATCCATATCGAAGTGCATCAAACAAAAACTTGAATTGATAGTCCAAACAAGGATAATTCTAATGCTTTGACTCAAAGCATGTGTAACAACCCTCTCCGAAATGGGCATAAGTTTCGACCCAATAAAAGCCCAATCAAAGCTTAGGTCCATTTCAGAGCTGACTGTTGGTTGGTAAATTGATAAAATAACAATATATAGAGCTATCTATCCATGCTTTCAGAATCTCACCGTAGAAGGAATAAAATATAATAACATAAATAAGTACCCATTTCACATATGCTAAGTCTTAGAACTACAACATCTCAAATATCCATAATATGATGTCTCAAAATAGATCTTCGGCACGTCCAAAAATCTAGGTATATCAAAATACGTCAAAAACATAGATAAATAACTAAACTACCATGAGTCTTCACCGCCTCCTTCATCATCTTCATTAGGATCATTTTCCCCTAACCTATGGGTTGTAATGAAGAGGGAGTCTGAACAACAATGTCTGGTGAATGAAAATCTCAAGTCTAACCATAATATTATTTGGTCGGTATCATTTAGATGAGTATTATGTCTTACGCATCCTATACTATGTCCTACCGAGTATACCTCCAACTGTAAGCCAAAGGCTCTTCCCCTCCATCTCCATAACGTTTCTCCAACCATAGGCCAAAGACCCTTTCTAATTTAACTTCGTAACTATAACGAGGATGCAACGCATCAATTAGGTCTAACGACCCATCTCCGTCAACCATGTCCTAACGAAGCAAGAGAAAGAACTTGAGCCACCCAATACCTCTTTAATTAGAAATAGGCAGACTTTGACAATTTAATACTATACCCTAGGTAGATCCACGTCATTTAATACCCAGACTGAAGGCGAGCCCTTCTTTGGTACTTCCTAGCTGACATCATAAGAAATCTCCTAAGGGCATTTAATACTTCTTTAATGGGGAAGAGGCAGACCCTTCAATAGCCATTTAATACCTCAACCCCGAAACAGACCCCCTTTAGAGATTTCCAACTACCGCACCTAAAAGATAATCCTGACCATTTATTACTTCTTGAATGTGAAGGAGGAAGACTCTACAATAGCTATTTAATATCCCTAGCCCCGAAGCAAGCCCATTGAGATATCTGTTCTAAGACCCATAACCCGAACTGTGACATCTCATATTAGTCCAACCATTCGTTGGCACTGGTAGACAGATTAGCTTGGCAGGCTTACCTTACAGAATTGGGACTAACCTCATGTCCATCGTGGGTACATATTATAGGCGATGTCTCACATAAGTTCTAAAGTCACAATGTTGGAAGCCAGATTAGCTGGACATGCTTTTGTATTCTTTTAACTAACCTCACATCCCTATAACTTATTCATATTTCTGTTCTCTGACACTACACAATATATTAAGATATCTCTGCTATATATAAATATATAAAACATACCTCACCCGCATTTACGCGTTATGGCTATACAATGGAAGCTCCTTATTTGCATTTAAATATGGATTAATTACCATAATTATCCTTAACTTCCTTTCTGTAGGGACTAGAGTTATTTATTACCTGTTTATTTTATATATTATGACCTATACGTTACTAATATATTATAGGAAGTTGCTAAGATGATCTGAATGTAAAAACTTCCATATCCATACAAGTCTCAGTCTAATACAATAGGTTTTAAAAATAGCTAATATTACAAATTAAATTATCTAAACAAAGCAGACTTGCGTAAAGAATAGAATCAAAGTACCCAACTTATTTTACATTAACATCGTAGAATTAACGCCTCTATTTCAAGGAAACAAAACTTTACAGTTTAAATCCTTTATATTCTATTCAACTTTTACATATACAAGAGTGAAATGAAAAAGGGTTCATATTTGCTTAAATTATGAAAATAGGAGGTGCAAACGATACATAGAAAAATCTATACTTTGCATACCATTTCCTAATTCTTTTCTTTTAGAACCCTTCATCACAACATATAGGAATGAGAAAGTGGAAGTTGAATAGAACATAAATTATTCGTATTACAAATAACAAATTAAATTCTACTATATTAACATAAAACAATCTAAGGTTCCAACAAATACAAGAATTGACATTTTACGTGGGAATTTTAAGGTTTTAGATTTAAGGTTTTCGTATACGAAAATTCCCTAAGGCATAAAACAAATCCAAATTTTTATTACATGATTTACTAATAAGAGAAAAATTAAGATTTCCACCCCACAGATAGCTTTTCCAAATTCCTTAGGATTCAATTCCACGCCTTCGCTTATTCTCTCCTCCAGTTATCTTCTTTTTAATATCACAATATACAATAATTCAATTGTATATAAATTAGGTTTAGATTCAGAGATTAAGGAAGAATAGAACCAAAAAAATATACATATGTCTAAAACTTATTACCTCTTTTGTTAATCTGGTTGAGTTGTGAATCTTAAATCTAGGAAGTTCGTGGAGGAGGAAGAGAACAGACAGAGTTTCGCTAGCATTGTTATTTTTCTTATAAATAAAAGTGAGTGGTTAGCCTCTTATTTATAGTGATTATAACGTATCTAAACCGTACGATCAAACTCCTCTAAAAATAATAAATCCAAGATGTCAGGCCTAGAAAAACCCTAGCCGCCACATGAGAACCGATCGACCGCTCCTCTTAGGCAGTCGACCACCAATAGTCGGCCGTTTTCGGCCCAGTGAAGGGGTCGACCGGCCTCCTGCTCCTGGCCGTAAATTGCTCGTTGTTGTTTTTTTTAAATTTCTTTCTCATTTTGACACTATGTTAACATTTGCTTAAACGTAAAGCTTGTCATTAATGTTAATATCTTTTATTGCCCTTTTTAATTTCAAACGTTAATGTAATTAAACTTTAATTTTAAATTTGTTTGAATTATTTTAGATTTGAAAACTTTAAACGTCGATAACTTCTCCGTTTGAGCTCCGATCGCAAAACTTCATATATGAAAGTTGATCAGAAAATTGCCATGAACACAATGGTGTAGCTTTCGTGGCCAAATTCTAATGTTTGTAAAATCATCATTTTTAGCCTTATTATTAATTAACTAATTTCTGGTGAATTTTTATGGGGTGTTAAGCAAGTCTATGGGATCGATCGAGATCGTGCACATGTGTAACTGGCCCAATCGTAAAATTTTATAGTTTATTCAAAGAAAAACAGAGAAAAATGGAAAAAATAAACCTAACTTCAATCTATCCCAATTATGAGATAACCATGTTATATCCATGTCCTTATTACGACCAATGTTGTATGCCACAACTGGTGGTGGTTTCTATGGCATCACCTTGGTTTTTCCTATAGTTATTGGATTCTTCACATATCGCCGCAACTGATTGCTCTGAACTCGCTCCTTTATCAGATCTCATAAGTGCTTGCACTTGTTTCTCTCATTCCCTTTCAACTCATGGAGCAAACAAAATTTTCCAAACTTACCCTCTCATTTCATGGTCTCTCTCTTAGGAGGTTTTCTGTATTGAATCTTCCCCTAGTTCCCAAATAAATACTTTTTGGAGTCTTAGTAAGATCAAAATAATAAGAAAACTTAAGTTTCCTCCTCGCATACTTTGGAGGCCTAAAGCCATCATCAGCCTTCCTCTTACCACTAATTCTTTCTGAAACCTACCTTGGATGGTCCTCCATCATCAACAACATCTAGTACGAAAATTTCAACCTCCATGTTTTCTTGACATAAATACCTTTTGACTTAACAGTAGAAGTCCACTAGATCCACTAGAGGATCCCTTACCAATGCCTTTTTAAACTCATTTTGATTATCAACTCCTGCAACCACTACCATAAGAACTATTGACAAATCTGGTCTTTGAACTGCAACGGTTGTTGCTTTAAACCTGATTAAATAAATAAACACTGATTCCTTCTCCCTCTGCTTCACATTCAAAAGTGACATCACACTACTCGATCGGATAATATAAACCTTAAAATGCCTCATGCACTTCTCAACTAATTCGATCTATGTGCTAATAGATCCAATATCAAGTTAGGAAAACCACATGGCAGCCAAATCAGTTAAGTACAATGGAAATCAATGACACATCACTTCGTTCGAAACTCCCAATACTCCCATGTGTTGGATGTATCTCATTAGATGTATTGTAGGATTAGTTCTCCCAACATATGGTTGTAATGTTGGTAGCTTGAAATCAGGTGGATTCCTAGCATATCGAATGTTTGAGGTGAATGGCTTCTTGGTTCACATCACCTAAACTTTGATCTAGGACTCCTCCTTGTAACGCCTATCGTATCATCTCGGTTATTCAATCTTCCTTATTCAGTTGAAATCATTGGAGTTCATCATGCCTTTGGTAAAAGGCTTCCTCGTGCCCCCTGTTTCGGTGGGGACCTTCCGGTTCTTCTTCATTTGACTATAAGTTTGCATTTTTGATCTTGGTTCCTACAATGTTCTATTCCTTTTTGGGGATTCAGATCAACCTTGCCTAGTTGGTCGGATGGATCGGTACCGATCGATGAGGGTTAATCGGTATTGACCGATCTTTGAGGCTAGAGGATAAATATGACCCCCTTCCCTATGGTCCATCATCTCTAATCTCTGACCTCCTATGGTCTCGATTTTCGACTGCTCTAGTTTATCTTTATTGCTCCATTCGTTGGAAAAGGCTATTTAATATATCTTCTTATTAGGGGTAATTGCATCATTTACCTATTTTTCATCATTCCTTTATTTTCGTCTCTTGTCATAAAGTTTGAAATTTGATTTGAACTTGAGGACACTTCCTGGTAGCCCCTATGCTTTGATTGGTTTCCTCTGTTAGCAGTCTTCCTATTAGTTGGCTTCTTTATCTTTAGTAGGTTAGATCTGAGTTCAACTCTTAGTGAATACACCAAAATAATTAGTCTTTTTTCTGGACTAACATTCCAAATTGATGTAAACATAGTAAATAAATGGAAAATGTAAAAAATCAAAGAGAAAAAATATATAATATTTTTATAATGGTTCGGAAAATCTTTGGCCTACGTCCATTTTATCGTTTTTATTGATTACACTTTGTTAGATTAACCAATTTTACAAGAGAATTTCATAGTATAATACTTAGATCTCGAACTAGAAGTGCTCGCCGTTAGAAAGTTGACCAAAATGCTAAAAATTGGGTGGATTTTCCAAAAGTCATTTTCTTGTTATTTATAGGCGAATCCATATGCACCAGAATTATCAAATCTCATTTTGAACCGCTTAAAGAGTCAGATCAGTTTTCAGCACAAAGGACGAGTTAATTTGCATGTTTCCCAAGATTTGATCGATTGGTACCAATCTATCCATGGATCGTTATTGATCGATATTTTGACCAATTCTTCGATACATTTCTTCAAAAAAAATTAAGTCTTCGAGATTTAGATCTTCAAGAGCAAAAATATCACCACTGATCGATCCACACATCCTTAAACTTGTCTTTTTCCTCAAAATGGCATATACAATCATAGTATAAGCAAAGTAGGACAAAGTCTTTGTCCATCTTCTAATTGACCGATGTCGATGGATCAATCAATACCGATGGATCAAGTTATTTTCAAACTTGAACTTTTCCTTAGCCATTATATCCTTGATCTCCTTTGAGCTTTTTAATCTATTACTTCATCATTTCATTGTCCAGTTCCATCAAAATATTTCTTAGTTATTTAAATATGAAAAATAAATTTAATACTATGCTCCCTTAAAAACACCAGTAAAAATTATTTGTTCATAATGGCATTTTCGTTTCATATTAGTACGGTCAATAGAATTTATCTCCATTTGTGAAATACAAAAACTCTCATGTGTTGGATCAACATTTTGCACTCTATATTTGGTGACTAAAGTAATAGAAAAATCTATATTTCCACTACTATGAATTCTATGGATTTCTTAATTTGTACTTCTAGTCTTTTCACCTTTTCTCTTTATTTTTGGATCTTCTTTGTTTTTGTAATTAATTTTGAACATTAGAAACTTCTAGATTTTCTCAGTTTTTCCTACATTTATTTGTTTAAAATGTCCATTTTTGGCTATAAACTAGAGAAGCATTTTATCCATATGCAAAAAGTGAATTTCTATGGATAACGCAGATATTATTTTCAAACTTAATTTTTAAGACATCAACTCTCTTTTTTATGTTTTCTCCAGTATAATTTCCCTCATTTCAACTAGTAGTTACATTTGACGTTTAATCTTTATGGTGTATGATATTTTTTTTCCGTAACATTTGTGCAAATAGTGACTGTTCACATATTTATATAAGATACCTAATGTGTACGACTTATTTTCTCTCAAATGTTGAATTATGTATATCACACTTCATATGGAACCATTAAATGTAAGTGGTAAATGTATATTTATGTCATTATAATTTCTTCGAATCTCTTAATTTATATCTTTTACCTTTTCCGCTTTTCTCCTTATTTTTTGACCATGGCTACTTTTGCTACTGCATTTTAAAGTTAGAAAATGTTTTAACTTGCTAAACCATTTTCACATTATATTTTTTAGAAGCCTATTTTGATTGTGCAATGGTGAAATGTTTTATGCATCTAAAATAAACGAATTTTCATGAATGTTGTGAATATCATTTAAAAGAGAATCTACAAACATCACCTTAAATCATATTATGTTTTATTCTATAACATTATTAGCTATTGGTGTAACCAATAGAAATGACTTTAATATCATTTGTATTCATCTTTATTTACATGGATTTGTAGTATAGATCAACTTATTTTCAACTAGTGTTTGTATGACACCAAGTTATTAAAGAGAACGGAAAACTTCATGATTTACATACTTATACCAAACGGATATAATCACTTACTAAAGAAGACTTTGGTCAAAGGTAGGATATTAAAAAGATGCCATATTCTTATTATTTATGCAATATAGCATTACTATCCACACCATAAACATTACTGAAATACCGAATTTCCATTGGCTATATAAAGTGTGTTTGTGTTTCAGTTTATTCGACAATATAAAGCGTGTTTGATTTAAAAAATATGAAGATTCAAATGGTGGTACAAAGCATGTATGCATTTTAGTACAGTTAATAATCTATTTCCAGATATAATAAATAACACATAAGCTTTGTATAGCTGATTAAAAATCCAGAAATTTTGAGTAATCCTTATAGCCTGAATTGTAATGCCCTATGCAACATATTACAAAACAATTTAAAAAAAATTGTTGAAATATCATTTTATAATACATAATATTCACTATTCTTTTTAATGAGATAACTTATTTAAATTTAAATTATTCGAAAGGCTTTGTGCACTCGACAATAATCGATAGGTTGGATATTGTATAATTCTTAATTATGTTTTATGTTTTACTTGCAAACATGAAGTCCTCTATACTAAAAGTTATATATATATATATAGGAATACTAGTGTGAACTCATGCCATGCACATGTATTTCACTATATAATTTGTTAACGTTATATTTCAATATTTTAGTCTTATGAAGAGGAAAGTGTATATTTGTGGATTAAATTTGTTTAGATTAGTTTTTTTCCTTAACAACAATGGTAAACATTTATTAATAAATCCACTTAAGTAATTTTGAAGCACACATATTATCGCAATTTTTTAAGAAAATAATGGATTTATACAAAAAAAACATTAACATTAACTATCAACTATTCCTTAATTGGTAGGTTACATCACTAAACATGTCTATTAATTTAAGTGATGCATAAGTTCAACATGAGTTCATCTTAAATAGAATATAAATTCAAACGTGTACACATTAGATATGATAACAGTGTCCCACTGTAAAGGCCCGAAAATCCGCACTGTTCAAGCCGACAATAAACCGCACATGTCCAGCCCAAACTGAATGGAAAACTGGATCTTATGGGAAAGAAAGAAGAAAGAAGAAGAGAAGAGAAGAAAAGAGAGAGAGAGAAACTAAAACAAACACAGAATCTCACAATCGCAGCGGAAAAACATATAATATAATATCAATGAGCTTCACAAAAGAGAAACTATAGTATAATATACATACATATATCAGAGTACAACAACAAATCACTAATCATTAGCCTGGACACTTACAACAATCTGTCCTCACAAATGCTGATAATTTCAACACAATGCAGTGGAAAATAAGCATATACGTGAATACGACCTGAAGACCTCTAGCTCGTCTGCTGAAGCTCCAAAGCACTAATCTGAATATGTAAAATATGCCCGGTCTGACCCGAGCATTGAAAGAGAAGAACGCCTGGATCAGTCTGGTAAGAAAACACATCTCAAATTTATTTTAAAGTTCTTTTCTTTATCAAAACAAAGGTATCTCGTAAGACCACGCCACACATAAACACGAACGGGTTTTTACCTTGCGATAACCAAAACATTTCATATCAAATCATCTGATATTATACTAGTGTCTAATATAAAAATAATAATTAATCATGGCTGGAATTGTTACCATTATTAAATTCCAGAATATGTTAGACTCTACAAACAAAATGGTAGGCACGTATTGGGGAATGGATTTCCATATAATGGTAGGTAAGGGACTACCTTCCGTACAGTACATTTCTAGAGGAATGTACCAAGGATCGACACCTTCGAATCCTTTGTACTTGGCAAGACCGGCCTACCCACAGACCTACCTGGTGGTGGATAGAACCGAATAAGACATCACCTCAGTCGTTCCCGATTTATCCGTGGCCACAAGCATACACAACATACTCAACATATAGAGAATAATCTAGAAAGGTGATGACCATACCCTAACGGGCACGACCCACTTAGCCTTACGGCATGTCCTGTTTAAGCCCATTACCGGTTGATGAGGCCTGAAGTAGCGATTACCTTTCACATAACATATTCCACTTTGAATGCCATACTGCCATTCCATGATCACACAACTGATTTGTATAAATGTATAACTCCTAAGCACGTACGTCTCAGGAAAGGGTGTTAAGCTAAGAGAAGTTGTCTTCTTCGCCATCAAACAGATGATATGTTATAGAGATTAATCGATGTAATTAGAAATGCAACGTCATACATTCGTCCATACAAGTTGTCCAGGAACATGACAAACCGAAGGCACTCTTCTACCACATCCTATCGAGAATTACCCCTAGGATTAGTAGTGAGAAGTCCTTGCATATTGTAGATTTTCATAACGAAGCACTACTGACACCATAAATATATAATATGGTAAATTTCACCCCGAAGGACTCGTGGCAAGTAGCCATGCATCATGAAGATCTCCATCTTCAAAATCATCATCATAAACCTGCACTTTCGAATGCATACATTGGTCCATAGTGGTTCTTGGATAAATACGACCCCAGTCTCTCCGGACCAACAACGATAAAGAGTCCCTTAACCTCATACAAAAACCAAGTCTCGTAGAATTATCACGTTTCCAATGCACAACTTGCTATCCTTCGGCCAAGAAGAAAGCCCGATAGATTGAAATATCATAGACACTCCGCACTACTCGAATCAACATTCTTAATCCAAATGATAATCAAGCCTACTTAGTCGGCTTCATGCTAAGTGCACGACTAGTCGGTTCCCGTATCAAGTTAAGAAACCAAAAATGGCTAAATTTGATAGTCGGTTATTTAACTATCAAAGCAACAAACAATATCTGACACATAAGCAGTAACTAGGCCCATTTAATTAATCTTTTATTAATTAAACCAATTTCCAAACATTTACTTCAAATTACCTTTAAAAAGATATATCCCCAAAACCATTTCAATTTTTTGATATTGGAAAACATTTCCATATACTTATATCAACGGTATAAGTATATTTAATAACACTACCATTTTGGAGACACGCTAAATAGATTTTCAATAACCGTACAACTCCAGAGTTCGTACGCCTCCGGACGGATGATAAGTATAAGAAGCAATGCTCCTATACCACCAAGCCTTTAGTATAATCATAATAACTAATTCGTGTATTTCATAATGGAAGGTCAAAACACAATTTATTGGGTCAAAACGAATGTTGCATAAAACATCGTTATGAAAACCTAAAACATTAGTATAGGGATTTGATTAATTATATTTATATATAAAAATCCATATACTATATAAAACATTTCCTTTCGGAAAATCATTTACTATAACAACGGTGTTATAGCCCATGCCTTCCTTACTTTCCCGAAAACGTCTATTACAACAATAAATGTTGAAATCTATGTTTTTGATATATATATCACATTTTAAAACATTTTTAAAAAGCATTAAATTCCATTTGGAATCGTTACTTTCCAAAACATTACTTTAAAAAGATAAATTACTTTTTTAAAACCACTAACTCCATCAAAATATTACTTTAAAACAATCCTTTAAAAGATTATTTAAATCTTAAAAACTTGAAAGTATTTCCTTTATATAAAAATATATATTTAAATCTCAATATAAATCATTTCCATATTTATAAAACTATGTTTATAAATCTCCTTTCAATTTTATAAAACTTCTACTTTGTAAAATATCTTTATTTATAAAATTCTATTTGTAAATCATTCTTTTACAAAAAATCATTTTACTATCAAAATCCATTTCATTATAAATCTAATTTATTTATAAAATCCATTTACCATACAAATTTCAAATTCATTTACAAATTATTTATAAATTCCGATTATACATCTATTTCTTTATTTATAAAATCTCACTTTTATAAATCCTTTTTATAAACTATTCAAAAATTTCTATTTAAAGTATTTCTCAAAACTATACTACCATAATATCAAAAATCATAACTTTTTATTTGTCTAAAAACAAATTCATTCTTTTTAGTAATTCAAAAATTATTAAAACATATATACTTCAAAAATCACTTCAGAATCATTTCAATTCAAAATCACTATTTTATAGTATTTCAATACTAAAAATATGGCCCAGCGCTACCATAGCACAGAATAAGCAAAACAAACCCATGTCATCAACTATGGCATCCAACACATCATATATCAAAATATATGAAATGTAAAATCAAAAGTGTGAGAAATTCGATTGGATTCCTCCAACCTGTTCCCCTGCATCACATACATTATATAATCATAAAATATAAATCAACCGCTTTGAGGCGGGATTCGTATACAAAGGGTCATCCGCTCTTACACGGGAACGTAATAGGATCTCATCCGCTCCAATAGGTTAGAATATATCCAAACCAACTAATAGATATAGTATATCATCTAACCAAGCAACAAACAACATAAATAAAATTATTCCCGCTTATATAAAAATATAAGTAGGCCACAGAGGTGAGTTAACTCACAAAAATTCCAATAATCGCCAAAGCGCTCCGGTTTGAATTAAAATTGAACGGTCGTTTAATTTAACCCAAAATTCTCACTAACACCGAATCTATCCATTCCAACTTCATAGCGTAGCACTCGTTGATACGATCACAACGCAACTTGTCGCATTCGAAACTGACCTCGTACGAGAAAGTTACGAATTAACGAACATTTAAAATAATTAATTATCATTAACTTAAATAAATTAAAGTTTTAAATATTAAACCTTCTCTCATCTTCCCTCCTATCTCATTTTCCAGGCGCACGACCTTTTTCTTTTTTTATTTCGTTTTCGAATCGCGCCACCCACGACTCGCCGTCGTCGACCTGCCGCCGCCGCTTGCGCCACTCCACCGCCACCCTCTTCCTCCACACGTGCGCATGTTGCCGTGAACGAAAGCTAAAAAACCAAGCCCGACCTGCTTGTGAACGCGGCCTAATTTCCTCCACCTCGGTCGACGATAGCACGATCCATCCATTAATTAGCTTCGTATAATCGTGCTCTACATTTTACTAGTTAAAGTCGAAGGCCAATTCAGCCTTTAGAGGCTCCGATTAGCCGTGGCCGTTGGATGGTTAAGTCTTAATGGCAGTTGAAAATTAGATTTTAGGTTTTGGTTGCAAATGAAGGAAGTGGATGGTCTTTTATAAGAAATTTTCGTGGCACTATTCATCCGTGAAAATTTCGAACTCCAAACAAAGCGTGCCGCCTAGCGTTCTATATGTTATACCCCTATTCCGAATACAATGGAATATATATCAGAAGCCAGTTCCATCATATGAAAAAGATAGCTTTTCAAAATCAAATTATATTAATTAAAATTCCTTTAATTAATTTCTACGCATTTCTAACTTGCACGACCAAACGATAAATCCAATCGCCACGAAATTCGACAGCGTATAATAATTCACTATCATGGATCCGATGAAACTTGTTTCATCAAAATCCAAGACAATGCCCCAAAAGGCTATTTTTACACGTTAATTAAACGAGTAATTTCCAAAATCATTTTAATCACTTTTAAATCCAATTTAAAAGTTTTATCTTCCTTCTTATTCAAATAGATTTGAAATGAGCTTTCAAAATCATTTTTATTCGCATTAAATTCAAGATTCAATTATTTAAACATTTCCAAATATCAAATTTAACAATTTAATTACCAAATAAATCGCTATATTTGAAATATAAGTTGTTTAACTTATAAAACTAACTTTTCAATATTTAAAATTAATTAAATATTCCAAATTCAAATGACTGAAATTATGGGTCGTTACACCCACATATGGAATAAAGAAATCATGCTAAGTATGAAATGGTATTTCGAAATTGGTATAAATAAACAATATTCTAACATTTGCATTAGTACACTTAACACTAACTAATAGTGATTGAATTAAAAAATATTTAGTGGTTTCAAAGGTTATATTCTTAATTGATATAACATATTATAACATGAGAAATATAAATAAATGACAAACATTATGTACTATATTATTTTTAAACATTGAGGCATACTGGATAGTTTAATAAACTCCTAAGTGAGTGCACCAGAGACTCCCTCCACTTTCGGAAATTAACATATTAATTTGATGTTGTCATTAGTAATCGATCCTTGAACCTCTTCATTAACTCTAATGCTCTAGCCAAATAAGCTACCACTTGAGAACATCATAGTCTATTTTCTAGAACAACCAAATAATTCTAGGATTTACTTCAAATAATCATACCACTATATAATGACTAAAAAAACTTAAAATTTAGCATAATTCAAAGCAAAGTAATTATCACCATGAGAAATACTTGTGGATACGCATAAAAATACTTTAGATGACATCGCATTGAAAATAACTATAAGACCAAATGAAAAAAAAAATACAATCAACAAAGTGGACTAATCAAATATCACGTAATTATATGTTGTTATAAATGCTTGTAATATTATTTTTTGTACATCTAATATCGACAAAATATAATATTTGTAACCCAATACAATTGTTATGCTGGTAAGACAAAATTATAACTACATTTTAAAATATAGCGAATAAAGAATGTTTTTCTTCAAACATAAGCAAATATGTCAAAAATATTATGGTGCCCTTGAAGCATAACCAAATATTACCCTAATATTAGTTTGGCGGGTTTGTTGAAGAATATTATTAACAACTATATTTATACTCAATTTTTTGATTTTATACTAATCTTATTAAAGGAAATTAAAGTATATTTAAAAAATAGGCAATGAGCTCCTATGACACTATTTTTATTTAATATACATATTTGATTTTTCTCACATCTAGGAAATATTTGTTGAATCTACAAAACACTTCTTGTTACATGTTTCTGCATTGAGTTATGCATTTGAAATGATGTTGATTGTTGATAAAACCAAATAAATAAAAAGAGTTTATTAATTACATATTAATTCTATAATTGATTAGAGTTAAAGAGATTTAACATGTAATTAATTATCTCATTAAAATGAATACAAATTATTTTGAATACAAATTGATCAAAATTAAAAGCAAACAATTCCTTTTATTTATTGCAAACTAATAATATTTGATACCGTCCTTACTATTTAATAATAGTTCACTTATAACCATAATGGATAACTTTATCTAAGATTTAAAGTTATTTATTTTCAGAATACTTTATGTTACATGTTCCCTCATAGAATTTTCATCTAAAATATTGGTAAAGGTAAATAAATAAACAATTAATTGATTGGATATTAATTAAATAATTTATTAGCATTAAATAGAATTAATATGTAATTAGTTATCTCATTAATATGAGTTACAATTTAATCCTCAAAGTACTTTGAAATCAAATTGAAAAAAAATGAAAAGTAGTTAATACATATTATTTTTTGCATGACAATAATATTTGATATGATAATAGCTCACTTATAGCCATTATAAATAACTACCTCTCTAATTTATAATTATTTATAAACATTTCCATACTGAAAAAATACAAAAGAACATAAAACAAAACAAACTTTGTAAAAAAATTAGAAATAATTACCTCATTCTTGTTTAAGATCTTCAAGAATTTAATGATAACCATGAATATGTGTTGCCTATGAACATTACATAATATATAATATAACACAATAGAAACATATTAAAGGCCTGGATTGAGTAAAGAAAGACATTGTCAGAATTTATCAAAAAAAGTTCAAACTGACTAAGACAAAGTTAAACATTTAAAAATAAATATGTTTCCAAAACATGTATTTAAAAACAAAATTTTAACAAATTTTATATTGTTGACGAAGGTAGAACATAAGTGTTTCTTATACATTTATATTTTCCCTCAAAATACAGTGTGAAATTTATTATTTAAATAATCTTTCACTTCATACCGAACCCATGCTTCGCACATCGGGTTATAAAAAAAGGAATTGAATTTGCGTACGTATAAACAATTAATTTCAGACAGAGGATATTCAAGACGACAATTATAAATATAATATTAAAAAGATGAATGCCAAGTTGTTATTGTAGTTCAACAACTTGATAAGTGAAACACACAATTCGATAACATTTATACAAATAGAATGATATAAATTGTTATAACATATTGTCCGTATATTATTTGGAAAATGTTATTTGAAAGTTATTATCTTTGAATGTGATTGATACCTAGATCAAAATGCATACTTGTTTGTAGAATCTACGATTCTCTGAAGATATAAATAATTCTGGATATTAACTTCGGGTCCATGTTTATTGTTTGAAATGTAAAGTAGGCTCCTATCATTATTTTTTTCTAAATTAGGTCTCTACCGCTTTTAACATCACACCAGGTAAATATCATTAGGAACCCACTCATTTAATTCCAATCTATAAAATTTGGTAACTTTTTATGCATTAACTGGATTTAAGAATCGTTTTCACCATTAAATCACAAATTTAACAATATTTTCAATTATATCCATTGTTGATACCTAAAAATAAAATTTAGAATACCATTTTTATGAAATATTTTTAACTGCATTTATGTAATGTAGTTATTTTATATCACCACATTTTTCACCTGCATTTATGTAACTACATTTGTTTTGGATGATCATAACTTTTATATAGTTGTATTAATTACATTATGTTAATGCAATTGTTATTTTTTAACCTAATAATTGACAAGTTTTTTTTTTGAATTATGGTTGCATTTGAATATTATAATTTCCAATCAATAATAAGACTATTTAATATTGAAATATTTTATTTTAACTGCATCATTATAGTGCAGTTTTAAAGCTTTGAAAATGCATTGAAAGATGCAGTAATTAACTACATAATTGTTATGCAATTAAATTATTAAATTTGGAATCAGTTTTAAAATAGATTTATTCTACTTCATTTGAAAATTGCAGTTTTAAGTAAATGTGGTAATTAACTGCATATGAATTATGTATTTTTTTACATTTTGAATTAGTTTTGATAGATATATTTTATTGCATTTGAAAGATGTCATATATAGTTTAATATAGTTTTAGGTAGTTTTTAGCAAATTTAAAGCCTTAAAAATGCATTTATACGATGTAGTAATCATTTGCATAAAAGTTATGCAATTAACTTTTTTAGAAATTCTTTAAGAGTTGTAGTAATTAATTTCATAACTATATGCAGTAAAAAAAATTAGTATTTAAACATAGATTTAAAATATACGTAAAATGCATACTAAAATTGTTTTTGGTGGTTTTTACATTTTTATGTCTTAAAGTTGCATTTTGGAGTTGTAGGTTTTTAACCACATGACTACTATGTAGTTAATTTCTTTCAATAATTTAATGAAGATTTAAAATAGATCTATTTTACTGAAGTTGAAAGATGCAATTTTAAGTAGTTTATTAATTATTATTGTCTAATAATTGATTTGAGCTTCTTTAAGTCATAGAATTACATTTGAAATGTTTTGTAATTAATTGCATGATTGTTATGTAGTTAATTTCTATTGTAATGTGAATCATTTTTGAAATATATCTATTTCATTGAGTTTGAAAGATGCAGTTTTGAGTAGTTTGATGTTTCAGGTAGATTTTAGCAATTTTAAAGCCTTAAAACTACATTAAAAGATGCAGTAATTAATTGCATAGTTGTTATGCTGTCAATTTTTTTTTAATTAGAATCAGTTTTAAAATAGATTTACTGAATGCAGTTTCAAGTAAATATGGTAATTAACTACATATGAGTTGTGTAGTTTTTTAATATTTTGAATCCGTTTTAAAATAGATCTACTTTAATGCATTTGAAAGATGTTGTTTTATGTAGTCTAATATAGTTTTAGGTTGATTTTAGCAAATTTAAAGCCTCAAAAATGCATTTATAAGATGAAGTAATCATTTGAATAAAAGTTATGCAACTAATTTTTTTAACTTTTGAACCAATTTTAAAATATACTTGTTTTATTGCTTTGAAAGATGTGGTCGGGACTTTAATACGATATTTATATTTAAAATTATCAATTTTTCAGAAATTTAATTTTACAAATTTAATTTTTTTACATATATATAATGCCCAACATCAGAAAGATAATAAAAATTGTGATTGATGAAGGAAACGGTTTATTAATCCGACACTTTTACAAAAAGTTATTGCATTTTAAAGATTCAAATTAAATGTATTAAAATAGAGATGATAACAAAATGCGAGCAGAGACTTGATTTACAGATAATTATTAGCAGGACATTTTGTCCATTTTAATCGTTAATAGGGATTTGTCATCCAAATCCCTATTAATGATTTCACATATGGATATTTCAGTACTTCAATCGTGACATGTATATTTACTGAAAATGCTCACCATAAAGGATGGTTCCATAAAATAACATCATAATCAAACCTTGTAAAATTACTAAAAAACCGAACACATTTTCCTTGCACATCAATAGTTAATGAAGTCCTAACAATTTGTTTTTATACATACATACGTAAAATATAAATTATTAAAAAACAAACCGTTACTGTAGATAAAGAAGGAATAATACTACCAACATGCAACTATTTACAAATGTGGATAATTAAAGTTGAAATAGATTGATTGATCTGTAAAGGTACAATTAAATTTAGTAATTTACAACCAATTATGATGTTGAATAGTTGGAATGGTGAATAAGAAAGTAGAGAATGTGTATAATTCTTTATATACAAGCAGGTAACATCTAATGCCAATTAATTTGTTGGAACTTTAGAATGGAAAATAAGTAAATGCAATATAACAAGTGCAATACAATAAATTTGTTGGAAGATGTATGGGTCACATCAAACATTCAGATGTAAATAAATGCAATATAATAAATTATTTAATATTTTTCAATTATCCCTTAAGTTCTTATGAGTACAACACAAAACAATATGGTATTAGCTCCAATTTTAGGTATAGTTACTTCAATTTCAAGTCAATTTGATTTTCATTATTCATAAAGTGGTTAAAATCGAGTATAACTATATCAATAATTAGGCAATTAATTTCGATTAAGAAACTTATATTCGAACCAACCATCATGTGAATTGTATAAGTAAAAGGAGATAGGAAAAAAAATTCTTAGATCACTTAGAACTTAGTACATGAACACTAAAAAATACTGGACAATCCACCAATAAAATATGTCCTTAAGAAACTTATACCTAAAATTTAAAAGTTATATATGTCATTACAATTGGTCCCTAACTTTGAATCCATACACCATTGTTTGAAACTTTGGACTACTTCTTTCTTTATTATTCTTGGAAATTATTCTTATTTTAGCAATCTTGTGTACTAATTTCATCCATAAGTTTGTTTACCATGTCTACTTTGTATAATATATTTATTTGTTTCCTTTAATAGTTTATTTCCCATATTACATAAATTAGTTTTCCATTTTTTCAAATTTTAAAAGTTTTAACTTTTGAAATTTTTCAATAATATTTTGCATAATTTATATTTTCATTATGTGCCTCTAATACGTTATAAAACAACTTTATTTTTGCATACTACAATAAGAAAGGCTTGGAGTTGCTTTGCATATGGAAGATGATCAAAGGAGAAAGCTTCGATAAGTTAGATTTCTGCTAGGAGTGTGTGTTGCGTACGCATACAAAGGTATCCTTTGGAGTTGGACTTCATAGATTGGAGAGATTACTTGATTATGTACATATAGATGTCCAGAAACCAATAGCTACCGTTTCCATTGGGGGAGCAGATTATTTTATTTCCTTCAATGGTGACTTTTCTCGAAAGGTTTGGATGTATGTGATGAAGGCCAAGTCAGAAAGTTTTGAGAAATTTAAAGCTTGGAATGCACCAGTCAAGAGCCAATCTGGTTGCAAGTTGAAGGTGCTTAGGTCTGATAATTGTGGCGAATTTTTTTCTAGAAAGTTCCTCGATTTCTGTAAGCAGCATGGTGTACAGAGGCATTCCACTATACTTAGTGATCCACAATCTGATTGAGTTGCTGAGAGGATAAATCACACTCTCCTTGAAAAGGCACATTACTTGAGATTGATTGCAAGCTTATCCAGAGGCTTTTAGGCGGAAGCTTTGTCGACTGTAGCGCATATTGTAAATCGAATTCTATGCTTAGCCATGGATGGGAAGATTCCATAAGAAAAGTGGAGGGGTAAAGCAGTGTATCTTGGTTATTTTTGTATTTTTTCTTATCCTATATATGCACCATTCAGGTGATGATAAGTTGGAGGCTATAGCATACAATGGCGTGTTTATGGGGATACACGAATGGAGTCAAAGGGTATTGAATTCAAAACTAGTTGATAAGAAGATTGTACATTCTAGACATATTACAATTGATGAGTCTGCAATGTTAAAGCCTAAGGAAGAGTTACCTACCTCATTAGTTGATTCTGATAGGCGAAAGAAGATGAAAGTGGTTCCCACATTTCAGCCTATTAGCAGCTGTTGTTGATAGAAGTGAAGATGTAGTTGATGAGATGTCATAAAGTAGTCCATAGGTGCCTTCTAGTAGTGTTGGTGATGTCCATGAAGCTAAAGAAAGTAGCTCAAGGTGGTTCTGAAAGGAGTTTATGCGATGTTATACCTACTCGAGCCAGTCGTAGGACTATTAGACCACCCAAGATGTATGAAGATTGCCAATATGCAAATCTCAGCCTTGTGATCAAATTTACTATGCCTTGTATGTGGTTCATGATGAGTCATTTGACCTTAAAGAAGCCATGAAATCGAGTGATAGTTCAAAATGGATTTGCTCTATGGAAGAGGAGTTAGAGTTGTTGAAGAAGAACAAGACTTAGAATTTGGTACCACCTCTTCAGTGAAGCCGAGCCATAGATTGCAAGTGGGTGTTCAAGATGAAGGATAATGAGAGATACAAGGCTAGATTAGTTCTAAAAGGGTTTTAACAATGGTAGGGAATGGAGTATGATGGGATATTTGCTCCTGTAGCGATACATACATTTATCCAGATTTTGCTTGCCATAGTTGTTACTCATGACTTGGAGTAGGAGCAACTTGATGTGAAAACCGCATTCTTGCATGGTGATTTGGAGGAGACCATTTATATGAAGCAGCTAGAAGGATTTATTGTAAGTGGTAAAGAAGATTGGGCTTGCAAGTTGAAGAAGTCTCTTTATGTACTTAAGTAGTCGCCTAGAGAGTGGTACAAGGGGTTTAATTCTTTTATTCTTTCACTTGGTATTAATCGTAGTATTAAATATGCATGTGTTTATTTTAAGCATTTCAAGAATGGTAGTTGGGTGTATTTGCTCTTATATGTGGATGATATGTTAATTGCTTCCAAGGATAAAGCTAAAATAAATAAATTGTAGTTGAAGTTAAAAGTGGAACTCGAGATGTAAGACCTTGGGGAAGCAAGGAAAATCTGGATATGGAAATCCAAGGAGATAGAAAGCTTGGACTTTTGAGGCTCACTCAAAAGGAATATATTCAGAAGACTCTTGCTTGGTTTAGCATGGAGGGAGCCAAGGCAATTAGTACACCCATACTTTTGCACATACAGCTTTCTAGTAAAGGCTCCCCGATCTCAGAGAAGGACAAGACCTACATGGAGAAGATGCCCTTTGTGAGTGCAGTTGGTAGTTTGATGTATGTTATGAGTTGCACTAGGTTTGACATTGCACATGCTGTTCGATTAGTTGGTAGATATATGGTAAATCTAGAAAAGACGCATTATGAGGCGTTGAAGTGTTTTTTTAGGTATTTTAGAGGAACTCCAGTCCATGGGCATGTTTTTAACGGTAGAGGTACAGGTTTCAGCTTGGTTGGATTTTGTGATTCTGACTATACCGGAGATAGAGATCGAAGGAAGTCAAGTTTATGTTATGTCTTCACTCTTTGAGAGACAACTATTAATTGGAAATTAGCGAAGTTGTAGACGATAGTTTCTTTGTCTACTATAGGGTAGAGATGATAGCAGCTACTGAAGCGGCTAAGGAAGCACTCTACTTAAAGTGGTTGATGTATGATTTGGGTTTTGTATATGATGAAGTTGTGGTGAGTTGTGAGTCACAAGTGCAATTCACTTAGCTAAAAGTCTGGCTTTTAGCTCAAGGACGAAGCATATAGGGTGAGAGTCCTTTCTTATCTTAATGAATGAAGAGAAACTAGTTCGTCTTTAGAAGGTTCACATGAAGGAGAATGCAGCAAATATGGTTACCAAGTCCTTACCTACCGCAAAGTTCGAGCATTTCTCGAACTTGATCCGATTGTTAAGGTTCTAGGTGTCACATAGGGAGAGGGAGTTGGTAGATGGAGACGTTTGTTTTCATTATGGAGATTGTTAGGTCCTATATGGAAAAGATACTTTTAACACTTTAATGGGGGCGGTGGCATTGCCGGAGTTCGTTGACAAAGTGCAATGGGTGATGACCATGCCAAAGCACATTGGAAAAACATCCATGGTGTCTTGTCCGAGAGTTGCTTGGAGTATGAGAATGTAGGTGGAGTTGGTAGGTTTGCATGAAAATATAATATCAAGGTGGAGATTGTTAGATTTCGGTGATACAATATTTTCATATTAAATAATGTTTGGGAGATATTTGAGTTCATGTGAATTATGACTCAAATTTATTGTCTTTTTTAGTGCATTAAAGAAGAAAATGAATTATCTAGATGAGGAGTTATTTTGAGAGATTAAAGTAATCAATCAATCCTCTAATCAGCTGATTCAAGAAGGCGTTTTATCAAGTGCGTGCAAATTGGAGGAAACTGAAAACATCAAATGGATAAATGTTTCTCATATGAATATAAGAATTGATGTGGTATTGATTTATTACCATAAATCAATTGTTTCAACCCTAAGTAATAATCTTTATAAAGATAATCATTCTTTAGAGATTAACATCATCATCTCAAGTTGTATTTCTTCATATTCTTCTTCTTAGCTTCTATTTTCATTTTATTTTCTCAGAAAATAATAAAATCTCCTCTTTCCAAAGTGAATGTACATTATCTCGTGATAGTGGAACTATTATAACTCATGTATGTGAATTTTCTTTTCTATTTGTGCATCTGTGATATGTGATTATTTATTTTGGAATATTAGTTTAAAGTTTGTTCTACCTCATTATCAACATGATCATATTATTTCCATTGTGTTTGGGATGTTATTCCAAAATTTCCCGAGCATGAATAGTTATGCCAGTATCCTAAATCATTTATGGATATTTGGTATTTGATGCATGGATACGGATGGATATCAGATATTTACCAACTCTAAAAAAAAAAATATTTACCAACTCCAATATAAATTATATGAAATTTTTTTGTTCCAACATAAATCCTTTTCAGCAATAATGTCAAAATAAATATACGATGATAGAAATCAGTTTTGAACAATAAATTCAATGTACACACATAATATGAATTATTACCTTAATAAAACAGTAAAGATCAATTATTTTATATACTTAAATATGCATAATTTCAACTACTATACTGATAAAAGTTGGATGGAGAATTTTCGAATGCAGATACCACCATATCAATATCCATATCTATTTTTCGAATTTGGATAACTTTTTATTTTGCAAGTATGGATGTGGATGGATTTTGGATATTCGAACATCCATTGACTACCCTACCCCATTGATGGCTAGTTGATGCCCAAACGCCCTTCTTCCTAAATAAGTCTCATTATCTCTTCAAGAAAAACTTGCTTTATTAATTCCAAAATAAAGTACCATCAGTGTAATTGAAGTATTCTTTTGATCTGTGCAAATAATCACAGCTTGTACAAAAATATCTTCATTCTATCCTGATAGAAAGTTTTTTGAAAGAAAGCAATTAAATCATGCTTTGGAGTTATATTTCCATACAATTTAGTTAAAAATTTAACATACACCGTACGAATTAGCATCAGTAATAGATATGTTATTCACACTAGAATTATGACACTAATGGAAAGTGCAGTTGGTTGGAAAACGCTATTAGGGCACAACGAACAAGGACTTATTCAATTGAAAAACTAATCACGGAGCAACCAGGTGTAACTTGTTCACTTCCCCATGGCTAGGTCAAACCAATTTTGTGGGTAGTTCACTGAACACTAGCTAGTTTTTATAATGGCGGAGCTTTCGCCGTTATAAGTTTATAAGTCTTTACTTCTAGGTTTATAGGTTTATAACAGTGAGGCTTTCGCCATTATAAACCTATAACGGCAAAGACTTCGTCGTTATAAATATGTAACAGCGAAGTTTTCGCCGTTATAAATCCTACAATTTATTAACTTCACTGGTCTTTGGCTAGTTTCGCAGTTACTTGGACGCGCAGCTCGTTCGTTCAGTTGAAAAGCAGGGGAGAGAGTGAAGTGAACAGAATCAGATTGTTGATAATGATCTTACCACAATTAAGGTTGATAGCCCAGTTGATTAATTAAAGTTCATAGTAAATTTTCATTTCTTAAATGGATGAACTTCTATTTGTTTCTGCTCTATTTTGTTATGAATAAGTGAGTTATAATTTAATATGCTCACAATCATATATGAGCGTTAAGAAATTGATTGTAGTACTTGGAATACTAACTTTTATTTTATTTTATTACTTTTATAAGCAACATTTTTTTTTTACTTCTATAGAGCAGTCCAAAATCAAGAGTAGAATTTTACATTAGTTAGCAGTTATAAACTCAAATTCCAGAAAAGTACAGTAAATTTATTGGCATTTGTGTTCGTATGTTCTGAAATCGGATCTTGTGGACATCAATTACCAGATAAAAGAAGGGACGATACTTCGATGTATCCTTAATTGGTGTTTGGTAAGATACTGGAAGATAACAATAAAATCATACTCAACAACTTTATATTCTTTTGACATATTCTGCTCACTCAAACTAATTATATATAACTTATGTATTCACTAGTTGTACTTGTGGTTTATAATCACTGCCTGTAATTATATAGTATTATAAAGATATATTGATTGCCTTGTTGATTTGGACCATTTGGTACATGCTTGTGCATGCATGTTTCTTTCTTCAATTGTTGCTACATGTCCATCTAAAGCAACTGAGATAATACGAAAACTACATGGAAGCCAATTTCAGTTATCGAAATTTTAAAAAAACAACATCAACTAGAACAAATCTTACAGCTAGATAATCTTCTAATGGAGGAGTGTAGAATATCCAGCATGTTATTACATGAATGTGTTCTGTATTTTATTTTAACAGTAAGAGTTACTTTGCGTGACCTCAGGTTAATAGTAATTTTAGGGCTTGTTGATTAATTTATTGTTATGCACAATACTCATTTCACTTTGTTTCACTGAATAGTTGACATATATGCTAATATGCTTAGGTTTTTGGTTCTTTTCTTTCCTATTTGCAAATCAAGCACATTGAGGTTAATATTATACTGGTACATAACAACTTCAAGTTACATTGATAACTGCTTATTTCAGTTACATATCTTCCAGCAAACTTATTGTCCAAAAATGAAATCTTTTCTTACATAATTAATCAAGCCAAAACAACAAATCATTGACCAGTTTCGATCAATTCATAGAAACAGATACATGTGTACAATATCCATATACAATTAAAAGGGGAATGTTCATAGGTAAACAAAGTGTCAATACATTGACCGCAATTTATAAAAAAAAAAGTATTTATTTAAATTTAAAAGAAATGTCAAAGAATTCAAGCTCAATAATCCTTCTTAAGCGATTATCACTCTCTAATGCACACAACAGCTAGATCAACATTTTAAAATTCTCAAAGTCCTCTTGATGTATGTTTTTGCTCCAGTATCAAAACACAATAGTTAAATAAACACCAATAAAGTTCAAGTTTGGCGTTGAAAATTTTCCATAATCCCGTACATGTATATTACATACAAATGCACCACTAAACTTCCATACCAAATCAATATCTTAATACTATAAGTTTCGAACTGTAGATATATATAGATACTTCGTTTCATACTTTCCTCTTGTGATATAATAACCACCTAACTACTAATAATTCCTTTGACATTCTTCATAATCATTTCTTTCATATCCAAATCAAGCATTTACATACCTAATTCAAAACAAACCGGTAAATTATATACTTACTACCTTCAATGCATGCTGCTATATAAGCTGTCTACATCCATATACTTTCATCATCCAAAACAAAACAATGACCTCGATTTCCATTACTTTGTCAGCGGTATTATTCTTCTTGATCTTCCTACAGTCAGTAATGTCAGCGAATGTTTCCTCAATCACCCCTGAAGATGCGTGTAATTACGTCCCTGACCGTACATTCTGCAAGTCTTTCCTCTCCTCTCAAGGCTCTCAATCCCTTTACTCTTTTGGTCGTTTCTCTATCTCTAAATCCCTTTCCGAATCAAAGAAACATCTGGACTCTGTAAATAGGCATCTGGCTAAGAGCTCTTCTGCATTATCAGAATCTGCAGTTATGGCACTGCAAGATTGCAGACAGTTGTTAGGTCGTAATGTTGAATATCTATCTTTAGCGAGCTCAACTTTAAGTTCCATAGATACCACTCTTGATGATTCTGAAGCTGATGATTTGAAAACAATGCTTGATGCTATACTAACTGACCAAGAAACTTGTAAAGAAGGACTAGATATGATGGCACCGTCAGATATCAAGAACGAATTCGAAGTTTCTTTGTCGAATGGTAATTCTCAGTTTAAGAAAATATTATGAACTTTGTTATAATACGATTTTTAAAAGCTTATTATTTTTATTTTCATGTGCAGGAAAAAAGATGGGTAGTGTATCGCTTGCTTTCTTCAAATATGCATGGACTAATGCAGGTTCTTCGAGACCTAAAAACAATAGCAACTCGAACAAATTAGGAAGAAAACTAATGCTGTTTCACGAAGCTAAGATTGGCCCTAACGGAGAACTGCCTCTAAAAATGTCGAAAACAAATCGTGAAATATTTGAAAAAATTACAAGTGGGAGGAAACTTCTGCAGTCTCCTTCAGTTTTGGTGTCGAAAATGGTGGTGGTGAGCAAAGATGGATCCGGTAACTTCACCACAATAACTGCAGCAATAAACAAAGCGCCAAACAACACCAACAGTGCAAATGGGTATTACTTGATTCGGGTTCGTGCAGGAGTATACAAAGAATATGTCTCAATAGAATCATATCAAAATTACGTCATGATCGTCGGAGACGGCATTAATCAAACTATAATCACTGGCAATCACAGCGTTGTTGATGGATGGACAACTTTCAACTGTGCTACATTCTGTAATAATCAAACTAGCCTCAACTTTCATTAGTATGTACATATATAGTCTAGCTTTTTTTAACTAAAACAAATTATATTGCAGCTGTTGTAGGGCAAGGGTTCGTAGCAATAAACGTGACGTTTCAGAACACAGCCGGAGCAGTGAAAAACCAAGCAGTAGCAGTGAAAAATGCAGCAGATTTATCCACATTCTACAAGTGCAGCTTTGAAGGGTATCAAGATACTCTTCTAACACATGCAATGAGGCAGTTCTATAGAGAATGCAACATATATGGGACAGTGGACTTCATATTTGGAAACGCAGCAGTGGTTTTTCAAAACTGTAGTATATACGCTAGACTACCGATACATGGGCAAAGCAACGTTGTTACAGCTCAAGGTCGATCTGATCCGAACCAAAGCACGGGTACATCTGTACAGAACTGTAACATAGCTCCTGCTGAGAATTTAGGGACGACAAAAACTTATTTGGGAAGGCCATGGCAACAGTATTCGAGAACGGTGATAATGGAATCGAGTTTGGGTAGTTTGATAGATCCGAAAGGGTGGGTGCCATGGAATGGAGACGTTGGTTTGAGTACATTGTATTATGCGGAGTATAGTAATAGTGGGCCTGGGTCGGATACGAGCAACAGGGTTACTTGGCCTGGTTACCATAAGTCGATTAATAGCACGGATGCTAATAATTTCACTGTGGGTACTTTTATTTCGGGAGCTAGTTGGTTGCCTATGACTGGCGTACCATGCTCTAGTGGGCTGTGATTATTTGTTTATTTATTTGGATGGAGGATGGTAGAACAACCGGGATTTAAGAAGCAAAGTAGGCGCATGTAGGGTGGATACCGATGGAGCCAAATTAATTTATTGTTGAGATTATTTTTGCATGATTTCACCGATTTAGAATCGGTGAAAGTAGCAAACCCGTATTTATTTATATTTAATTTTTGTGTTATTGTTTGACAATTGAATGTTCTAGATTTATTGTTTGTGGATTCGTGAATGTGATATTGGAATAATTCATTTTTGCATTAATTTATAGCGTTGTTTTATAATTCATTTGACATAGCTTGGAGTGAATGAAAATGATTCGATTCACAAAATATCCTAAATTTATTTTTACATCAATATGGATCTTGTTCCGCAGGGTTAAATTCAAGAATACTATGAACTAAAAGATCTGCAAAAGAGAATGAATGTTGTTGGATGCACCGAAACATAAGAAATGAAACGTTGGTATAACAAAATACCCTAAAAAATAAGTAATTTGCTTGCTAATAATGATTTTATTGTATGTGAAATTGTTATTCTTATTTTACTTAAAAAATGGATTGAAGGATTTTTAAGGATAAAATTGGTTTCTTCGCCCATCCATCATCACATCCGTTCACGGTGTTAGATAATTACAATAAATTCAATGTCTTTTCATATATCCGACTTTTTGTATTTTGTATTAATGGACCACCATATCCATTTTCAGAATACGTACTTATCGCAGCTCATTCATGTTTTCTTTTCTTTCTTTTTTTTTTTTTTTGTGAAATGGGTACTTAGTTGGTCGTAATAATTGTACTGCAAGTTTTAGGTAACATTGAAAGAGCTTTAACAAGATCGTAATATGTTTTGCGCTTAGAACAAAATCAATCCAAAATTCGTAAATCCAAAATAAAATGGCAAATGAATTTAAATCTTACAAGTCTGAAGTAAAGATATCTTTAGGCAAAAGTATTAATGTTAATCTTCAATGGTTTTCCTCGGATCTGATAATGGAGTGCGTTTTCTTTTTTCTCTTTCCTTTTGTAAACTTATTGGACTTAAAAAACATTTCAGAAATGATCCCTTAAATACAAAATGGGCAGAAGAAAGTTTCAATTCTAAAATAGCATCAGTCCAAATAGAGAATGAGTCTATATATATTCCAAGACAACCTTTGCGACCAGTATAATTATTAATAACAATCTAATTTTTTCCATCAAAAATTCAAATGCTTTTTCATCAATTCTTTAAATGAAATCAGTGCACAATAATAACATATGTCACATAATAAATAAAACTAACATTCTCCCACTTGTCCGTAATGTTATAACATAATAAACCATACATTCAAAATTGGCCAATATAATTTTCATTAATCCTAAACATGTTCAGTTAGAAATACCAAACCAAACTAATGTAATTAGAATAACAAATGTCGTTATTTGATCCTCATTAATTATAATATTATTACTCTTTCCAACAATGGTTAATAATCTTCATTCGGCCCTCATAAGTAATTTGCTTAGATTAAATAAAATTATGCGCATCATATTAAACAAATTTATAAATTCAAAGTCAATACATAATTAAAGACTTAGTACATAGCATTATGTGTGTGTGTAGTTTGCAACACCAAAATTATAATATATTAACTAAACTCATGCCGGCAACATGCTCCTTGTAAAGAGTGAGTGAAAGCGCTTTTGTTAGAGAATCAGCCAACATAGCTCTTGTATTAATATGTTGTATCATAATAGCACCATCTTGACTCTGTCTCTAACAATAAGATATTTGATGTCAATCCACTTAGATGCACCACTTGATTTGATATTCTTAGGAAAAAAATAGCTGCTTCGTTATCGCAAAATAAAGTGAGTGGTCTCACAATACTGTCAATTACTTGAAGTCCTGGTATAAAATTCTTTAACCAAACTGCTTGACCATTAGCATGATAACATGCCACAAATTCTACTTGCATAGTGGAAAATGCCCTTATAGAATACTTAGCACTCTTACATGAAATTGGTCCCCGCAAGCATAAATATGTAACCTGATATGGATTTTTTACTGTCGACGCATTAAGAAAATCCGAATCGGAATAACCAATAAATTCAAGGTCATTTGACCTCTTGTAAGTAAGCATATAATCTTTTGTCCCTTCCAAATAGTGTAAAACTTTCTTGGCAGCTTTCCAATGTTCCATTCGTGGATTATTTGATATCGGCCAAGCATACCAATTACAAATGCAATATTAGAACTTGTACAAACTTGAGCATATATAAGACTCCATACTACCGAAACATAAGGAATTTGCTTCATTTGAGCACGTTTTATTTTATTTTTAGGACATTGAAACTTGCTGAATTTGTCACCCTTGACAATAGGAGCAACACTAGGAGAGCAATTATGCATGTTATATCTTTTAAGCATTTTCTCAATATATGCTTTTTGTGATAAGCCTAAGATCCTACGATATCGATCTTCGTAAATTTCAATTCCTATAATATAAGAAGATTCACCAAGATCCTTCATTTCAAACTTAGTTGATAGAAAACATTTTGTCTCATATAACATGTCTAAATCACCACTTGCTAATAAAATATCATCCACTACAAAATGAAAAAGATAAATTTACTCCCATGAATCTTGAGGTATATGCATTGATCTATTGTATTTTCTTTAAATCCAAATTCAGTTATAACCTCATCAAACTTGAGATACCATTATCGTGAAGCTTGTTTTAACCCATATATTGAACGATTAACCTACATACCATATGCTCCTTGTCTTCTACAACAATCCTTCACGTTGTTTCATAAAAACTTCTGCATGCAAGTTATCATTCAGAAATGCAATTTTCACATCCACTTGATGTAGTTCTAAATCATAATGAGCTATGAGGGCTAAAACAATTCTTAATGAATCTTTCTTTGAGACATGAAAATGTATTATCAAAATGTACACCTTCTTATTGTGTAAACCCGTTAGCGATAGTCTGGTCTTAAATCTTTCAATGTTACCTTTGGAGTCGGTTTTAGTTTTATACACCCATTTACAGTCTATAGGTTTAACCCCGATTCGTAACTCAACAAGATACCAAACTTTGTTAATTTTCATAGATTTCATCTCATCGTTCATGGCTTCTAACCAGTTAGATGATTTATCACTCACAATAGCTTACTTCAATGAGATAGGAGCATCTCCATTACTTATAACACATCCTTCCTCGGTAAGGTATATGATATAATCATCAAGTATGGCAGATATTCTTTCTCTTTGTAATCTTCGTAAGGATACTTGTGGCAGCATAAGAACTTCATCAATATTAGGAACATCATGACATAAGTTTCTTTTTTAGCCTTTTGAACAAGAGGAATAGAATCTGTAACCTTTCAAAATATCGGAACTGGAACATAAATTTGAATTTTCTTCGAGTTTACTGTTCTATTTACATTACTCCCACTTACGTTGCCATCTTCAAAAAATACAGCATGCCTAGTCTCTACTATTCTAGTGGTATGTGATGGGTAATAAAATTTAAAACCTTTGGATCCCTCCGGATAACCAATAAAATAACAATTAATGGTTCTGGAATCAAGTTTCTTTAGTTGTAGATTATAGACTTTTGCTTCAGCAAGACAACCCTACATACACAAGTACCCTAATTGCGATTTTTTGCTAGTCCACGGTTGATAAGGTGTTTTGGAACAGATTTACTAGGAACTCGATTTAGAATATGTGTGGTTGTTTTTAAAGCTTACGTCCATAAAAAATCCGATAATGTGGTATTGTATATCATACTTTGTATCATATCCATTAGTGTATGATTACGTCTTTCAACAACAATCCATTCTGTAGAGTATCTCCCAGCATAGAGTACTGATGAACAATACCTTTTTTAACATGGTTGGTTGACGAACAATACCTTTTTCTTGAAGAAATAAAGCAAATAGATCCGGACTTTGACCAAGGTCGGTGTATCTACCATAATACTCACCGCCTCTATCTAATCCCGCTATTTTAATTTTAAGGTTATGTTGATTCTTAGCTTCATCCTTAAAATTTTTGAACTTATCTAGTATTTTGAATTTTTCATTAATCAGATACACATAACCATAGCGAGAATAATCGTCAATGAAAGTAATAAATGATTTATGCCCGTTAATACCTGGAGTAGGAAAATGACCACATATATTAATATGAATAATTTTGAATAGTCCTCCACTTCGAGTGGCTCCTTTCTTATTTTCCTTGACAAATTTTCCTTTAATACAATCTACACAGTTGTCAAAATCAAAAAATCTAATGTTTGGAGAATTTCATTTCTAATGAGACGTTGCATTCTATCTCTTAAAATATGACCCAACCTACAATGTCATAATTTGAAAGAATTTCCAACTTCATGATTTCTCTTGACTCCACGTGTATGATTAACACTAGTAATATTCATAGATAACATAGATTCACAAAAGGAAGATTTCAAACATAATTTATATAGATTGTCACATTATAATCCATAACTAACTAGCTTAGAGTTTGATATAGTTTCAACTCATTATTTCCAAACTGAAATGTAAAAGCACATGCATCAAGTCTAGAAACAGAAATTAAATTCCTAATCACACTAGGAATATAAATTACATCATGTAAATCAATAATAAAGCCACTCTTCAAAATCAAACAAAAAGTTCCAACGGCCTCGACTTCAGCCTCTAATCCGTTAGCAACTTTAAGTTTCCTTTCTCCCCTTTAAAGCATTCTCACGGAGTGGAATCCTTGCAATGAGTTCATAATATGTGCAGAAGCACCAGTGCCAACCCACAACATATTTAAGGAAACATCAACTAAAAAGGTTTCACAAATCATGAAATTTAAATCATTACTCTTTTTTTTAGTGAGCCGGACTTTAAAGTTCACACAGATTTTCCTCATATTTCCTTGCTTCTTACTATGATGATACTTAAAAGAATGCATGCAATACCCCGCAGCTTTAATGACCGAATATTTAAGTTATTAATTTAAATATTTAATCGTTAGGCAATGGAACTCCTTTTATACCCGACTTTTACAAATGAGTGAATTATGACTCGATACACCCATAGTTGAGTTCGCTTTTTTCGACGTGAGTAAAATGAGTATAAAGTTGACTATGTTTGAAGCCGATGATTTTCGAAGATGAATAGTGTTGTATGGAAAGAATTATGAATAAAGCCCATTTACTTAGCTATGTTGAGCTACCCTCTTCTCATAATTCTCATTTACTTTTCCTTTTACATTTCATCTCCTCTTATTTTCACCAGTGGCCTCCTAATCTCTTTTTAATCACCTCCTAATCAGAAACCCTAAACTCATTAAATAAATTTCTTAAAATCAAATAAAAATCACCATAATTCCTCTTTTCCAATTCTTTGCGAAACACGCGAAGGAATTGGCTTGATTTGGAGTATTAATGTGCATTTCGAAATTTCAAGAGAGCATAAGCTTGGGTTTTGGCGATTTGAGCTGGGTTTGGGTTAAAGCAAGGTGAGTGGGATGATTCTGCTTATTAATTTAAGTGTTACACTACAAGAAAAACCATTTATAGTTGCAAAAATTGATGGCGTTTCTTTCTAAATGCAACCAAAAAGTATTTCCTAAAAAATATAAATGCGGCTAAAAAGATTTCACGTTCCCGGTGGCGTAAAATAAAAAATATTTCACAATTTTTTTTTATTTACTATCACGTTTCCCTTCCTCTTCCTTATTTATTGTCACGACCCTTAATTTTTTCAGTTCCCGCACTTTTTTCATTTACACGCTATCTATTTTCCATTTCCCTCTTCTCACTTCTTCCGTAACCCTAGTTATCATCTGTAGCCATGTCAACCTATACCTCCTTCTCTACTTCCCTCTTCCACCTCCTCTCCACTTCTACCTTGTGGCTGCTTTCTCCCATCTCAGCTTTCGTCCTATCTACGTCCACATCGTCACCGTCATTCTCTTTCCCGACCGATCCGAATATTCCCCTGCTGTCCATCCCCCCCTCCACCTTCTATCAAGAACAAGTTCTCCTTGATTTCCAACTCCTCATCTTCATCTTATCCACTCAATATTATGCGGTGACCTCTCTGAAGGAAGGGAAAAGAATATTATGCAGTGAAGATACCACAGGCAGTGGAAATAGAATATTATGCGGCGACCTCACGAAAGAAGGGAAAGCAGAAGCACTGATGAAATCTGATGATAAAGGAGAAGAATCAGTGATTTTACAAGAGGAAAAGAAAGTATTAGAAGAGGTCATTACACCGTATGAAAATTAGACGATTACTGAATCCCAGCTGAATTGTGATTGCCGCAACCACGGTTCATCGCCTAAGGATTCTATTACGGCAAGTTTTGATTTTATTATCAATGGTATTATTATTGTTTCTTGTAATTATGGGATTAAATAATAAATTGAAATGGCAGGGGAAGGAATGGAATAGAGGAGATTTGAATAGGGTAGAAGTGAAAATGTGGAATGGTTTGGGAGATAATTTTTACTTGATTGTTCAATTCAATGCAAGATGAGGGTGCCTGTAACTATCAGCATTGTTGTGTATTCAATTTGGTTTAACGTATTAAAAATAATTCCACACTTGAGATGAATAGGTTAGAAAGTTAATTTTAGCTTTTAAAAGTGAAAATTATTATTGTATGTGTCTATATATATATATATATATATGTATATATATATATGTATATATATATATATCTTATTCATCACATTTTCTTAGGATGTAGTTAATTTATTAATCCAGTTGATTCTACAATTTAATATGGAATCAGTATGTACAGTTCAGATATGTGCTATTCCATTGCTGGAATCAAGTTTTTTGTTTTAGTCTGCAATTATAATTATAACACTGAATATGTTTACTTTAAAACCAGTTGAATCAACTACAAATGTCACATCTTGGTAAAGTAAGTGAATATAAACTTAAACTTAATAGACCTTGCACATAAATTTGTCTGTATGATTTTCATGTGCTTTTGTAATTATATTTTCTTTGCTGCTGACTCCTCTAATAGAAATGATTTCGCTAATGGACTCATATGAATCGTGGTAATTTTATGTTTGGGCTGATTGGATGGGAGAAAGCTCGTCATCGCCACCGTTTAATCCGAGTACCATACACTTACCTATGCAACATCTGCATTAAGGATTTGAATTCATGATATAAAACTATGATAACCGTTTAAACTATAAATACCTCAATTACAATGCTTATTTTGGTGTTTTCTTGTTATAATTACCATCACCCTTAAAGGTTTTCTAAAAAAATATAGGAATGCACAGTATTTATATGACTTGCTTTAAAACTTTTAATATTTTATATTCTATGCTCTAATGTAAATAAATGTTTTCTTTTACCTTGTATACACATTGTAGATCTAAGACTATCAAAAGTTAAACGACACTCTAATTTCTGGTGGTATGAGGGGAACATTTCCTTGGATGGCGCATGAGCTTCTTAATGGAGATACTAGTCTTGTATCAAATAAGGTATGTTCTTTTGCATTTTCATTTTACATTCAATTATTATTTATGCATGCTTGGATGGTGAACTCGATGCATGGGATCGATGAACAGAGAAGCAGTAGTACTACTAATTTTGGTGCACCTCATTTCTTAGCTTGGAATCATAAAAGAGTAGGAGAGGAAAGAAAGAAAAAATACATAGATTTAGTTATGTTTTAGTTAGGAGTGTATAGTGAACTAAAACAGTACACACTACACACAAGACAAATCTCATACCCAACATGAAATCTCGGCTGGAGCAAATTTTGAGGTATTCTATATGTTTTAGCAATTCATTATGAAAGTCTAGTACATTGGTAAATATTTAGATAACATGTTTGGATTTCTTGATGATTGCACAACTATTGCCATGATATATTTGGATTTTGGTGACATATTTTATATATTTCATTTTCGCTAGTGATACTTGACAAAACCCACTCATCAAATATCATCATGCATCGTATGTAATAAAAGTTCCATCCGTAGAATCTGAAGCAAACTTGGAATCAACCCTAGTTGTGGAAGAAACAAAATCAGAGATAGAGTCAAAAGATAGACCTTTGACTACTACATAAGTGTTAGATGAAAGGAAGGTATGCTTATGTCTATGTACTATAGTTATATACATTGTACTTGCCTTTCCATATCTAATTTACTTTTTAGAGTGTCAATAAGTACGATACTAATTGGTTGGAGCAAATGATTTCATGAGTATAGGTTGTATCATTTTTTATGAAAATTTCCTTGTATTTTTAAATTCTTAGAGGATCGTATTTACAGAGTATAACTATGCAAAATGAAAATGGATTCCAGAAAACAGGAGGTCACTATACTCGAGTTTTGGTTGCAAGCAATGGCTATTTGAGATGTGGTCATGTATATCAAATCAATGCATGGATAACTCGTATGACCAGTTTAAGTGGCCACCAAGGGACTGTGAAATGCCCGAGTTTGATGGCCTCAAGTTTTGGGAAAGGTACTACCGATCAATCATATTAGTTTAATATGTTGACGACTGCTTTAACTACCCGGTAAGAGAAACATAATTTATATACCAGTCAAAAAGTAATTGTGTTGGATTTAGCTCATATTAGTTTGTTAGCTAATAATTTATAATTTCAATGATCTGAATAAGGAATGATGTTGGATTTAGCTCAAAAAGGTTATGTGGGAGAAATATCTCTCTTTATCAAAGACTTGTTTGTAGCATTATGTCTCTGACTCATAATTATAAACTGTCATGGTTATATTCTCGTTAACCAACTGTATGTATTGAAATGTGAATTCTTTATTCTTGCTGCATTAAAAATAATAATAAAATGATAGGTTTGATAAATCACCATTTTTTACAAGATTTGCTTCTGAAGTATTTTAGTCGAACTAGGATGCTTAGATGTTTATGCTTACCTATCTATTTTTCTCCCCTCTTATCACGGTTTCTTTATTTGGTTTTTAGCAAAACGAGGCATAAAAAAGTCTAGTAGAAGGAACTTTTGATGAGGTAAGTCCACAAGTGTAGTTAAATAACATGCACTAGTTTTTTCTTCACATGTGATAGTTGTTTCTTCTCGTATTCTCTTTTTCTATTATTTATCTTTAGACATTTTGGATCTGCAGTGTTGATTTATAGAATTGCATATGCCTATTTCCAGTTTTGAATATTGACTGGTCCAATGTATTGATCAAGGAACCAGAGAACGAATTCATTTAACTTGAGATACCACTTCTAATATTCTATTTGCAGGTAGTTTATTCTCTACCAATGCTATAAAAGAATTATTTGAATCTAAGTAATCTTTTATTTAGCCAATGCCAAGAATAGACTACTCTCTGAAAGCTGTAGGTGGAAGTCTGACTGCTATCCCCGGTCTTTCGAATATGATAGATGTAAGTTATAATGTTATCTTAGTTTCAGTATACAGAATACTTCATAGTTGCGTATGTTAGCATGATTTGATAAATAATTATACATGCCATATGAAATGACTATAATTCAAACGTGTAGGATACTGTGAATTCAATCGTCATAGATATACTCACGTGGCCTCATAGGATTGTTGTTCCACTTGGAGTTGATGTAGACAAAAGGTTAGCATGCCCTTTTTTTTGTGCGTGTGTGTGTTCTACCATTTTGATGTACCTTAGTCATGGGTTATGTTTGCTTTGGCATTATCAAAGGCAAAAATAATCATACAATAGAGTGTGAGAAAGAGAGAGAGTGTGTCTATTATTTAAATGCTAGAGAAATGGTGCAAAGTGATGACCAGCAGTAAGTTGCATGCAGTTTGCTATGGAAAGGCATGAAACAAATTTATAGATCGACAACAAACACAGATTTCTTTGAGAACGATTCTAAGAAGGCTATATGTTTATAGATTAAAATATAATATAAATAAGAAGTTTTTCTTACATTTCCATGCATTCATATAAGCTGCAGCCAGATGCAGAAGGGATGTGGTAGTTCTACCATTCTGCAACATGTAACTTTATTATATTTGGCAAAGTTATATACTTATATTATGATACGATGATGATATGATGTACCTAAATGCCAATGCACTGCAACACTATAGTTTCCACTTTCATAAATTTCATCGATGATGAATTTTATGTTTTTACCCATGGCTTCCGTAAGTTTCTTCAAGAAATTGTTTTTTCCTGAGTAAAAGACAGTAAATTTATTACATACATTTGATATGAGGTAATGATATGAATTGCATTACCTTTCCTTTAAATGGCTTTGAGAAAGCCAAGTCTTCGAAAACACAGTCATCAGAAATGATTCTCTGCAATTTATTCAGTTTTTTTATCATTGAGAGATTCGTAGAATTCATCGGCTAAAGCTTCGAGTGGAGAGATGGGTTCCATGTTTCTTGATTTTGCAGCATAGATTGGTCTATATGGCCTGCCTTTCAGTTTCAATTTGGCTAGTGCATGGTATTGTGAAGGATAGGCTGAAAGAATATCAGGACCGTAGATATATGAAGATTGTGGCCTGGATAAGTTGACTGTTTTAGGAAATCTGTGGCTTAATGAAAACTGTAGGTTCATGGCCATTGAATTTGGGAACAAACTGTGAAAAATAATTAGACTCAAGCTATTAAATTAGGGTGAATGGCGTAAGGTTGAAGTATTTGACACCTATGCTGTATAAGCAAGATATGCTTTCCTCTATTAAGTGCCAAAGGAATATATGCTGCAGCTATATGAGTTTACCTGTAGAAGAATTTGATGTTGCTTCATATGTGAATTTGGTTTTGTTTTATTTTATTTAGGTGATAGTGAAACTGATTTATGTTTGTCAACATGTGTAGTAAATATTTGCGAGAATAGCATGTTAGATTGGTTATGAGATCATTAGCTTATGTTAAATCTAACTAGGTAGCTTTATAATACCAGATTACTAATAATAACTATGAAGTGAAGTATTTTTTTATACAACTATTATACATTCATTCTTTTGTCACTTAAGTGTTTTTTTGGTCACTTAAGAGTATGTATGGATTGTGGTGGAATGTTAGTTGAATTGATGGTGAGGAGTTATGTATGAATTGATGGTGAGCAGTACAGTGATAGTGTAGGAAGAAGTGGCAAGGTAGTTGAGTGTTGTGGCAGTGTAGAGAAGTGGTCGATTGTCGTCCATATGATTTGTTTCAGTACATTGCTTATTTAAGCAGTTTTAAGTTCAGGTTTTGTTTTCTCACTCTTTTGTTCTGTTCTTTGTTGACAGGTAGTTCAGGTTTTGAAGACATCAGCAATGACAGGTAGTTCAGGTTTTTATGGTGGTTCAGGTTATGCTCGGTACGGTTATTTCAGACGTATATGTACCGTTATTTTAGATGTTTATTTCAGATGTATATGTACGGTTATGACACTTATGGTAGTTTGGTTATAACACTTATGGTAGTTTGGTTGTGTATGTGTACAGGTAGCTTTTTGTCGACACCTATGTATGTGGATGTATGAATGTCTATGTATCTTGTGGATCTTCAATGTGTATACGTATTTTGTAGTTGTTTAATATATTGTGTTCAAAAGTGTATGTGCTTGCGTATTCTGTTATTATATAATTGGATGCTAGATCAGGGGTAAATCTGGAGTAGCAGGTGGAGGGAAACAAATGCTACTGGATCTTATTTATTTTGGTAGCATTAAAATGTCGCTACAAAAGAGTAATTAGAAACTCAAGTACACTTATGCTAGCGTTTATTACGCGCTACAAAAAATGTATATAACGCCATGAAAAGGTAACGTGGAGGAGAAAACCCTTTCGGTGGCGTTAAACAGGCGCTACAAAAAAATTAGAAAACGCTATAAAAAAGCATCATGGAGGAGAAAACCTTTTCGGTGGCGGTAAATAGGCGCTACAAAAAAGGAATTCTATGGCGCTATAAAAACGCTACCAAAAAAACAAATTTAGTGGCATTTCAAAAAGTGCAACTAATACTCGAGGATTTTTAGTGGCATGTTTTCTCGTAACGATTATCGGAACGCCACTAAAAATAAGTAGTGGCGTTTTTTGGGCGCTACAAAAAATCAGTTTTCTTGTAGTGTTAATCTTCATATTTTTGTTTATTGATGATATGAAATCATATACATTGATTTGGAGATTGTCATGCTATGATTTATGCTTGTATTTATGTTATAAATATGTTTTCCTTAACTAATTAACTGTTTGAACCCTTAATCGACATGTTTTGAAAAGTTAGTAAGCCCTAATTTTGATTATGGGTTAAGTAATTGATTTTGGGTGAGATAATGATAGATTAGAGGCTAATTGCATGTGATAATTGAGTGCATGTCATTAGTTAGTAATAAGTAATGGTTAAACTAATTAAAATGGTTTTGAAAATAGTTTGTAAGCTAATTTAGTATTTATAAACATTTGTTAAATGAAAGAATGATTTTTATAAGCAAAGAAGTGTTTTATAAAATATATAATGTTTTATAAAATAGTAAATAAAGTTTAATTAGTATTCATCAAATGGTTATATGATTTTATAAATGAAAACAATATTATAAAATAGTAATATGAAGTATACTTAATTTCAAGTTAGTTAATTAAGTATTTAAAAGCTCAAAATTGATATATAAGTTAATGATACATTTTATAAAATAGAAGTAAGGTTTTATAAAATGGTATAAAACAATATCAGACTTTTACTGAAGAAGTTTTGTAAATAAAAGTAAGTTTTGGTTTAAGTAATAATTGAATTACTTATCCAAATATAGGTGTATGTATATGTGTATATGAAGCTAAGCGACAACTAAAATAAATATAGTATTGTAACTAGAATTTTTTTACGTTTGGTTATTTTTATACGTTTGCAATTGTTTGATTATATAGGAATATAATTGATTACAAGTACGTTGCAGGTATTTCACGTAGCCATAACGACTATCGCCTGCGCTAAATTGCATGAGGGTATACCGGGCTGAGTAATCACCTCGGTGAAGTCCGAAATGTGACTTGTGTAATTGGTGTGCGTTGCGTGAGCGTGTTGGCATAAGCGTGCACAAATGAGTATCGACGCACGTATAAGCTATGCACAAGGCAAGAAGGTCGGGTATGTCATTTTGGCGTGTTAGAGGAAGCCGAGTCGCTATAATCGCCAGTTGAACTCTACTCGTGCAAAGAGTGGATTTTGGTGTCAAAACTGGTTTTTGATTACTTATTGAATTCGCTTCCAAAACGTCAACGAATGATCTCCAAAAGAAGTCCAATGCGGCGAAGGTAGACTACAGGTGCTAGGCGACGCATGGGGCGCAACGACAGAGGAGGTAGAGCTCGAATCAACGGCGTATGGTGTAAGACTCGGGCTTTACTGCCTAGGAAATGCCACCATTAGTTGACCGATGATGGACTGACCTGGGCAGTAAAGCCCAGGTCAGGTGCATTTCGTCAGGGGTTTCCCCCCGTCTCATGTGCGGGTCTTCATGAGGCTTCAGCTTGACATCGAAAAGACTTTTAGCTACTCGGGAAAGTGGAATGCACGATGAACTTGGGGATCTGGACACGAGTGCAACGTAATCAATGACAATCGGGCACGAGATCGGTATGATGATTGACTATATGATCACGTCCGATGAGCGCGTACGATCAAACGAAGTGAATCCGTACCTTCGGGCATTGACCCAGGGTCTATGGTACAATGAGGTACCGACTTTATTTATTTTAGACCCTCGACGGGAATCTTTGGATTGCGATCGATGTTTAACACGGAATCAAGTTTTAGGTATATAGAGTAGGTCAGAGATCACCTATGCTGACTAACGGTTACAGTGAGACTTACACGAGTTTGACCACACTGGGTGCGACTCGGGGTCTATGTTACATTAAGGTACCAACTCTATTTATCTTGAGCGAGTCTACCGCGGACCCCGGTAATCAATAATGATGTCAATTTATATTCTTTGTTTACCGCTTATAGTTATATTATGTGTTATGTTAGTTGTTTGATAACATTGTTGTGTGTTTTAGGATATGCTTATACTGTGGTATTTATAGTGTTTTTGCATCTATATATTAAATCACTGTATCATGGTATACCGTTACGTTTCAGTCATATTATATTAGTTATGCTAACTCGTTGATTACGGAAGAAGAGCAGGTTATGGTATGATTTCCTATCTATTGGATAAATTTACTACACTTGTTAATAGGCTATCCAAATTTCCCCTGAGCCACGTTTGTGGAGAGGGCTGGCTGCGATCTTAATAGTTTCTGTTTATTTATATATAGTTTTAATATACAGTATTTTGTGATAGTTTTCCTCACACCAGGCTTTATGTATGACCCGCGTTTTGTCTTGGTCTGCTTATGTCATGACAACTTTCGGGTACTCGATTGAGTAGTTTGAGAGTCATGTGCTTTTGGGGATACATTGTTAGGTGGTGTAGCTGGAGCACTTTGGAGGTTAGGCATCGATATTTTGTGATATGTATATTTGATAGTTTAGTTGTACATGACAGATTTTTTATTTGTTTATGAGACTGTGTATTAGATATTTATACAGAACTCCATTCTTTTAGGAGTTGATGTATTCTGACTTTCTGTACTAATATTTATTCATCAGCTTCTTCCGCTAGTGCGATCTCTTATATATTGTTATTTTATTCAGTTCATGTATATTCAGTATATTATATGTTGTCATTCCGTTGTGAGATCTTACCGATGTCTTGGTTTACTATTTTGTTTTAATTTTACCCCAACGATTTGTCTTTTGTAGTATTTGAAGGTCGTGCGATGATGTAAGGCGTCGATTTTTGAGTATCACAAAGGAAGGTTGTCACAATGCATTGGTTTTGTATCAGATATATTAGTTTCGTTAATACCAGTAGTCATATTCACTTTATTTTTATCTTTACCATTGTCCTTGTTTTTCGATTTTGGAATTGTTGTAATTTTGGAATTTGAACAACAATGTGTGCATAGTCAGGTTTCTCAGCCTTAATCCTTTCTTCTTCTTCAACACACATAGCAATTAGTCCGCTCATTTTCCATTTTTCTTTTTGCGTATTATGAGCGATCTTGAAAGGACCAAATTGTGCGGGAAGAGAAGTCATAATGAAATGAACTAAAAATCTTCCAGGAATTGTCATGTCCATGCCGTTTAATTTTGCGGCCATACCATTCATCATGATATATTCACGTACAATGCTTGTCCCGTTATACTTGGTAGTGAGCATTTTCATAATGAGAGAACTTGCATTAATTTTAGAAGTACTTTTAAACTGATCTTCAACAGAAGTCAAATACACTTTTGTAGTGGAAATATTATTTGCATCATCCTTCTCAGGAATACCTCCTTTTATAGCAGTTGTAATAGTACTTTTTATAATCGTGAGAGACATGTGGTTTGACCGCTCCCATTTTGCAAAATTAGCTTTTCATCATCACTACTTGTCGCTATAATAGTAGGTTTGTTCATTCGTAATGCCTGGTCACTGTATAGAACATCATATATTCTGAGGCAAATAGAACATCATATGTTTTAATTTTGAAATATCATCAGTCCAAATAGAGAAGGGGTCTATATATATTCTGAGGCAACCTTTGAGACCAGTATAATTATTAATACCAATCTGAATTTTTTCATCAAAAATTCAAATGTCTTTTCATTAATTATTTAAATGAAATTGGTGCATAATAATAACATATGCCACATAATAAATAAAACTAACATTCAAATAGCACACTATAAGTCAAGTCAACATATTTCCAGTGATTCAAATCATGCATTATACCAGATTCAAATCCATGATCTCATGGATTAAAGGCAGAAGTCTAACCACTAGAACAGTGATGGTGAACCAAGTCATTTGTTTAAGAGTGAGAGAAATAATAACTTATGCTTATTTTTATTATCTAATTTTTTTCTCTCTCTCTCTTGAATAATAATATTGAAAAACATTCTCAGTTTTTATTTATTTCTCTCCAGAAGTCCAAATAGAGAGGGAGGACTATATATAATAACCTTTGTCCAATGTCATTAGCAATCTCACATCTATTTTGAAGTTCCCTTCTCTGCATCGAATTGCTCTTCGATACCTATGGCTATGGTACATCAATCTGTTGATTGCATCATTAAATGTCCGAATCATCTAGCCTTAGCTCCTAGAGGATAACTATAGCTACTTCTATTTGTTTTTATGGTTATTTTGTTGCTCCTTTCATTGTTGTTCTCGTATTTCAAGATGATGCTACTTGTTTCTTTCACCCTTGTTCAGGAGCTGTTGTTGTATCAATTATTGATTTCTAACTTTTGACACTTGATATTGTTCGGATTGTTTAATCACAACCCTATAAACGCAAACTCGTATGAACTTTTTATCTCAACTTGATCTACCAAGATAATGCTCTTATAACGCTTTGGAAATTAATTCCACTTGCATACTACTTTGAAGGAACCATGTGAGAACGTCTATTATATTGCAGCTACAAACCACATCAAGAGGGACTGCAATAGGCCTGTAAACGGATGCAATCGGATACGGATAGTGCTGTATCCGTATCCGAAAATGAAAATCCGTATCTGAATCCGTATCCAATATCCGTGAATACCCGTTGAATATTATCTGTATCCGTATCCACTAATATTTTCGGATATCCGAAAATATCTGTATCCGGTTTAGCGAATACGGATATTTTTGGATATCCGAAAATATCTGTATCCGAACCTCAAAATGTATCCGAAAATATCCGAAAATTAATCAATATAATGCATATTTCATTTTTTTGACTGAAAAAATATGAAAAAACCTTGTAATACATAAATTACATCAAATTAACAATAGGTAATCCAATCACACAAAATCCGTACAATAATATTGCATATATAAATATAATCCATACGCAAAACCCATAGGCTAATTCAATCACAGCAAATCATAAAACCAAACATGCATCACACTTCTTAATTGTAACAAATACCAAAAAATAAAAATCATCTTCATTACATATAGCCTAAAATATTGCATTCTTTTTCCATGAAGTGGTTAATGCTCCAAAACCAAAAGATTACCCCGCAAAATACAAAGTTGTGTATTAATAAATAAGAAAAATTCCCTGCACATATCATAATAAGCTCGAGCAGCAAGCCCCAGGCTTTCTGTTTCAAACAGCAAGAGCTTGCTGTTTGAGCTTGATACAGCAAGCCCCGGGCTTGCTGTTTGAAACAGCAAGTCTAGGCTCTCAAATTTCTTCAGATTAAACAAAGTATAACAAAACATGGAGCTCTCAGCTTTTCCTGCAGAAAGTAATCTCATTCTTCCCTGTCCAGTTTCAACTATAACCCTTGAACAATTTAACAAGTTCGTTCATATATCGCTGGAGTAGAAACCAAACCACCAATTTTAAGTTATAAACTGACAGTGTGTTCAACTAATCCTTGTTTATGCCTCACTAACTAACAGTAAGTTAATTAGATATCAAATTTGATTCCTTTTACAAGCAACATAATGAATGAATTGTTAGCTAAACACAACAAAATTAGTTTTGTTTCCACACTTACACAAATATATGAATTAAATCCTATATGCAAATCTACTTGGATTAGAAAAAGAAGTTATAATGTTATTCATGCTCTTAGGAATAATATAAAAGTTTTCCTCAGTAACATTAGAAGTATAATTTAAAGATGATAACTGGAGGAACCAATATTTGGTCCTACAAAGTTCAACTTTAGTGTAAAGCCTATGGGGCCAGTATGCTTTTGAAGGGTTCCAAAGCTTCTTGCCTCAAATATTTTATCATATTTCTACTATACATCATGGATCTAACATAAATATCTTTACATATATAACATCGACTGCTTCATCAATTTGGTTTTTACTACTTATCTGTTAAATCAGTCAAATATCACTTAACTCTTTGATTGATATCAATTAATGTGAATTTATTGTTGATATCATTTAAGCCTATGGTGCCAGCAAGAGCTTGCTGTTTGAAACAGCAAGCCTAGGCTTGCTGCTTCAAAAAGCAATTTGAAACAGCAAGCTCGATTGAGCTTGATGTTTCAAACTGTTTAATTCATCATGGTAAATCTTACCTGCAAAGATGATGTGAAACCTTCTGAGGAAGAAGAACTCCAATAACTGAATCTTACTTAGAGAGCATGAACAGGGCAAGTAAGAAAAACTCCAACTAAACATGAACAGTGTATGTTTATGGACATTTTGTATGTTTATGAACACTTACAATTACCCTCTAATGTGAAGTAGGTTTATAATGAAATCGAAGTGTCATCTACAAACTCGACATTATGACTGTTCGTCGACGGACTTTCTATCGGATTAGAAAACCGTCGAAAGAATTTCAAATTAAAAATAACTGCAAGCGCACGGCGTACACTTGTAGTACATGGCGAATACGGGTCGATCCGTAGGGAATTGATGATTATAAAAGTCTATTCAATCAAATTAAACCAAAGTTGAGAAATTATCAAGCTAAAAAAATGAGAAAATTAACAAACTAACAACTATAAATGTGAATGAAAACTATGAGAATAAATTGACAATTTAAAGATAATTCCACTCTCTAGATCACATGGTTTAACAAAATGAAGTTATGATCTCTCTTTTCTTGTCATTAGTGTAATTAGTTGATGTGCTTATCATAAGTATGGTATATTTGTGCTATTAATTAGCACAATATAAACCATCAAACTATAACACAACCACTATTACACATTTAACACTCATAAAATATGACAACAAAGTTGAAAGCAAAATCTATTTAAGCATGGCCTATTAACTATAGTTTAGAAATATAGGCCATCAAATTTTAATTTCAACAATCACTTCATTACCATCATCATATGTAGATGAAGAGGTAATCATTGTTTGTGATTGTTTAAGCATAGCCTATTTGGTGTCAACAATATAGGCTATCAAATTCACATAAAAAACAACAAGTTAAACCACTTCATTTTAAGCACAAAAAGAGAGCATAAACATCAAATTGTCGAAGCTACATGATTAGAGGCTTCATTACCCCTAAATTGAAGGGATTAGCCTCATATCACTTGTAGCTTGCAACATGAAACTAAAAAAAAGAAGGAAAATGAAATCTAATGAAAAAGAGAGCTAATTAACAAGAATTAGAACTATTCTACTTGCATGAAAATAAATCTACACTACAACATGAAAGGAAATAAACAAGAAAGGGAAAAGATCATATATTAAATTGCATAAAAAAGAAAAATTACATGAAGATAAAAATGGCTAAGTAGCCATGAAAAGAGAAAGAGAAGAGCTTGTTTATTTGTGAGCCTAAACTAAACTAAGAGAGACTAAGGGAGAGGGTTACATGAAACATAAGACGATTTTATACATGTGTTAAATCTTAATTCATATTTTTGGGGAATGGCCAAAATACCCTCTTAGGAAGTGTGAAGGCCAAGTAATCATTAGCTTCAAATAATCCTCATTTAAGTGTACATGAAGTCATTAATTCCATAAGCATGTGCATTAGCCTCTAATTTGTACATTAAGGTAGGTGGGTAGGTGGGGTCCTCCATTATCTTCACTTTGAATTATTTCCATCTTCATTTGTTCTCTTCACTCTTATGCATGCATATATCATCATGTAACCACTTGTAAAATTCACCAAATTTCCTACAAAACAACATAGAAAATTCTAAGTAAATTTTCACAATTTAATAAATGCATAAAAATGACCATTTTGCCCCTATATGAAGATGAATATGTGACAATTTCAAATAATTTGAATTTTGGTTTAAACAAGTTAAAATACCCAATATGATCATTTATTTAATTTAAATAGATTAAATATGGTGGTAAAAATATGCATATTCACGTGCACATCAATGACCTATTAAAAGAAGGAAAACAAAACAATTATAGCATATAGGGGATAATTAATGTGTTGAAAACACGTAGAAAAATATAATAGTTTTACCAATATCAGATGGCAACCAATCCTTTATACAACTCAAAGCTTCTACAATATCCGAAGATAATGAAGATCTACACTTGGAAATCAATCTACCTCCACTACTAAACAATGATTCGGATGCTACAGTTGATACCGGAACGGCTAAAATATCACGAGCCATCCTTGCAAGAATTGGAAAAGTTGGACAATTCAGATCAGCATTTGATGCGGTCCAAATAGTTGTGAGTTGATGTATATGCAACCGCACAATCTTCCTTCACTCTAATAATACAGAATGATTGACTTACTGATCAGAACTTTTCCTGGATCAAAAAAGTGTTATAGGGCATCAGTATCCTTATATACTTGATTAGCAGATACAATTCAATGGACTGAAAAGCATGTTAAGCCCTAAAATCTTTCCAAGCAAAAGTGGGATTTAACAGAAGTAAAATTCATGAGATTAGGCAGCATATGCATTAATGGATACGGCATAGAACAAGTTCTCACATATAGTTATCTTGTTATAAGATTCTCTAATTTAAACAGCTCAAGCTATTGAGTTAAAATGCAAATTCATAATGTTTGCAAAATAAACTGAATAAAGTGAAACTCCTTCATTATCTGGAAGCGTAACATACAAGAAATTGCATAATAATTTGTTGAATAAGCAAGATGCATAGCTAGTAACAAACATGAATTTTCATGGAATTCTTGCCTCCGCCAAAATCAAATTCACAATTCTGTATAATTCAGCATGCTCTCTTTTTAGTATAATAAAGCGATTAAAAACCCTAGGTTTTGAGAAAACCAAGATTAATCAAAAGAAATTATTTAAGTATCCAACTAATGTTGATTACAACAAAGAGCAGCCTTGAAAAGATACGATTTAAAGGAGATCTAACGTTTGTATAGCCAAATTTTCGATCTACTATCATTATGCAAAGAATATATTAAATAAAGGATCAGAAAATTATTAAATCCTTTATTTTTTAAACGATGTTAATTTGAAATGAAAAATAAAAAGAACGAAGCAAAGAAGAAAACAAAGTTTACCAGAGCGACGATCAACCCGCTCGATAATATTAGGCCTGTGGACCAAGGCATACTGAAACTGAGATGCGGCGGTCTATCGGAGTGCGGTGGAAGATGCGGTGGTCAAACGGATCTAGGGTTTTTTTCCTATTTTGAAGTTTGAACTTAGATCTAGGGTTTGAACTTGAAGTTCGAACGGTTGTGGAATGGAATTATGGGGAAGTCGATGTTGTCTGTACTGTGTGGTATCACTAGTGTGCGTGAGAATAAATGAATAATTATTGGACATTTGGGATTATATTTTTGTAAACTAGCCAAGTGATAATAGAGTTGTATTTTGGTAAAATGATTTTGTTTCTAATATTAGTGTATTTGTATTAAATTTATGGATATAAAATAACATATTAATATATAAATATTTAATTTCAAACCGGACGGATATTTATCGGATACGGATACAGCCATATCCGTATCCGTATTCGAAATATGTTTCGAATATCGGATATCTGCATTCTCTTTTTAGATATCGGATATTTTTCATATTTTCGGATACGGATGTGGACGAATTTCGGATATTTCAGGTATTCATTGACAGACCTAGACTGCAAGTTGAATTGCAATATCAAATTAAAATATGATATATCATTATTTTTCGTTGAATTATATTGTATGCATGATAGGTAAAGAATTATTGAAGCGAACGTCACCATTATGCAAGGATAATTGTTTGTCTTTACTTAGTGTAGTCCCTCTATGTCAACATAGGACATGAGCGTATGTGTCTGCAATTTAATTGCATAAATGTCTACAATTATTCAGTAACTTAATTCTATGATTAAATTTACATATTTTTCTGGCAATGTTTGGTGTAGTTTGCAATTTAATAGGGACTTTAGCCAAACAGTCCTTATATAAAAAGCAATTTTTTTTTAAATTATATATAAAGGGCAATTTCGGAAGTTTACGGTCGGATCAAAAGTTTGCGCTTTCAATCTAACTATTAATACGAGCGTTACGGCACGCGCTTCGCGCGTGATGATGAATCGCATTTCGTGCGCGAATTGTTTTTTTATAAATTGTATATGTTTAACTCGTTTGAAAAAAATAAAATTTTTACGTTGAAATGATATATAGTTAGTTTTAATTTTTCTTTCTAAATTGTACCATCTAATTTTTTGTTAGTTTGAATTCATATTTCTATTATTAATTACTAAAGAAATAATTTAATTTTTTATTGGTTTAAATTTTCATTTATGTTATTAATTAGTAAAAAACGACTTTGAAAAAAGTTTATTCATAGGATCCTGTTTTTAAGTGATATAAAAATAAGTGCGTTTTGAAATGGAAAAAGAAAATTAACTTTAAGATCCTATTTTTCAGTAATAGTAAAAGCATCTTCAACCCTTTGTTAATTTGAATGTAAAGTCAAAGACACATCATCAATTAACATTTTTGTTAAGTTTACTTTCTCCAATGCAAATGTTGAATGAATTTTGAAGATGACGTGTCAAACAATTCACAAGACATTGTGAAACATAATATCTAGTTGTAGACATTGTAGTCCACAATGTGGAAGTGCATATATCCACAATTATTTAGTTATTTGATTTTTAAATTGCTCTTAAAATAACACATGTACAAAATTGTATTCTTTTAGACATTTGCATTGAAGAACAACCTTCTATTTTATTGTAGAGGCTTGTTTTATATAGTTCACATTGTGAAATAGATGAAGACACATAAGCATTTCCTTGCCTTTTACTCAACCTAAGCAAATCCGATGACATCATAATTACTAGCTAGTTTCCTCTCATTTCTTGCCTTATTCTTTGCCCTCTTTATTTCAAACTGATCGGACAACGTCTTCTCTCTTGCCATTTCAGCTTTAGACTTGACAATACTCTCCATCAAAACTCTTTTGTTCTTAAACACGTTGCCTTTCACCTTCATATACATAGTATGATATATGTGTTTGTCAATCTTGGATGCCTCCCTGTACTTTTTCAACAAACGCCTTAGAACCCGCATCCTCTTCATCCATAAAATCTTAGTCGGAAGCCTAGCCTCCCGTGTTCCCTTCCGTCTACCTATACATATATATAATATAATGCACAAACTGTATAGATTAAAACTAAATAAAAATAAAAAGCTAATCCAAATTACTACCGTTTCCACAGTGCCGCCCTTTCATTTTAGCTTGCATAGCTCCACGGGCACGATATCTTGAGTGTAAGGGCATCTCCAGTGGGTTACGCACGTAATATTCAGGACCCTGAATATTACGTGCGTAATCTCACAGGAGAACGCACCGGTCAGGCGCCCATTTTATGGGCGCCAGACCATAGGCGCCCATAAAATGGGCGCTTGAAATGCAGACGCTCATAAAATGAGCGCCTGCCCCCTCCCCTCTACTACTACCCATCCTCTCCCTTTCCTCCCCATTTTTTCTCTACCTTTCATTTTAATTTTTTTTTAAATTAGCAAATCTAAACGAAATGCCGCCGCGTCCAACCAAAATCGCTCTAAGAACGGTTCACAGACATCCAGCGGAGCAAGCTGGACCGTTACATGTTCCGCCGCCACCTGGAGTTTCATCAGACGATCTACGTGTACTACACGAGCTTCCAGATGGTTATCGGCATAGAGCCGAATCCGCTTTGACGACCGTACAGGTATAAATTGCACATTAGTATATTTGATTATTTTTATATGTACATCACATAATCATATTAAATAACTGTTATTCTGTCAAAAATTATTAATTCATAAATTATCTTTAGGACCATTACATTCATTGTCGGGGTAGTTGGGCTAAGTGTATTACCCAGTTTTATGATTCTCTTCCCGGTCCTATTGCTGAGAGGCTACAGGCTAGCCCTTTTGGTCTTTTTTTGTCGACTGTGCCGTTTCGCGATATGACTCTTGCACATACACACACCATGCATGATATGTACATGCAGCATACACATATGCTAGAGGCGCAGATTGATCAGCTGTCAGCTAGACTTGCTATATATGAGCCTTTCGGATCACAGGGCGGAGGTGAAGCTGGTCCCAGTGGGTATGATGCTGGTGGTTTAGGTGAGGATGATGGGGGTGAGGAAGATGATGAGGACGAGGGGGAGGATGGTGAGGATGGTGATGGGGATGACGATGATGATGACGGAGATGATGATGACGGAGATGGGGATGATGATGACGATGACGGAGATGATGGTGATGGGGATGATGGTGATGATGATGACGACGACGACGTTGCATCCCTTTAGTTGTATACCTTTTAGTATATGCATAGCGAACGTTTTATTATATGTTGCAGTTCATATATCTTATGTACTTATGTCAGTGTTTGAGTGTTTGTTTATATAATTTCACTTTCTTGGATTTTGGCTGATAATGTTCGAGTATGCTATGAATTATATATGTTTGTGTATGCTGTGAATTATATATGTTTGTGTATACCGTGAATTATATATGTTTGTGTATACTAGTGACATTAGAATTGAACACATACGAACATTGATAAAAAACGACACAGTAATAATAGAACATAAATATGAATATACTAGACGTGACGATTAAATTGCAACTCCTGTAAAGAAATTCGAAGACGTCTTATCTCCTGTTCTAGTTCGTTTGCATAGGTTATTCCCCTTGGACATAAAGGATCATCCAACCATTCCGCGTAATTGCAACCATTCAGCCAGAATTGACATATTTGGATTCGACGACCAATATTTTCTCCATCCGCACGTACTACAACTTCAACTCCATACCCACACTGACAACAAACTGGGTACGATTCAACTTCTTGCTCAGTGGGAGGTTGAACTACTTGAACCTGGTTCTCAGGTTGTTCATATGCATGACGAACAACATGTTGTTCGTATGGTGGTTCAACCACTTCCTGAAGTCTCAGCTGCTCAAGATCTGGAAATTGACCGCGGACATCTTCATAGTGTTGTTCTTGATAATTGATAAGCCAATCCTCATCAGTATGTGGACTTTCCGTACGCACGTAACCTGCATCTGAATCGATAGAAGAAGACCAAGAAGGCATTGGATGATGAATTTATTGTTGTGATTGAGGAAGAAGATGATTATGAATGATGAATAAGTAAATAAGAAAGCGTATATATAAACAAACAGGTAGTAGGGGAATGATAAAAACAACAGACATTATTTGAAAAGACAAGTCAGAAAGCTCTCCACACATTAACGACCGTTACATAACCAACTACCAATATTGTTATCTTAAGGCCATCCAAATCTTTCTAGCCAATTTTGGCGTATGAAGTATGCATCATGGCCAATGAACGGAGTGCGGTATTTTAAATTGTATCGACCGTCATATGTCGAACGTGTATTCTCAAACACATTTTCCGATATTACCTCATTAATAATCTTTGTGTAACGCGTGCATGCCCTAGTAAAGTTTCTGTATGCTGTCCTGGCCTCTTGAGCCGTACGTCTAACTTGACAACCCACGTCGTTGTTGTACAGTTCAGCCAGAGTCTCCCAAAAATGAATTACCATTACCTCCTGATTGTCGCACATCTCATCGGTTTGTATGTAGTACTGCATAAGTAACTTCAATTCATGAGACTTAAATGTCATGTTGGACAATGTAGTTTGAATAATGTTAAGTTTTTAAATGATTTCAACAGATAACGATTTGTTAATTTATAGAATGGATGTTGATTCTCTCCACTCAAGAATCTTGACCGGCAGATGAACGTGGCTACAGTATTTGATTTGACTGCACACTGAGCCACCTTCTCTCCACTCAAGAAAGCAGAGAATCTTCACCGGCAGATGAACGTGGCTATAGTATTTGATTTGACTGCACACTGAGCCACCTTCTCTCCACTCAAGAAAGCAGAGAATCTTGACCGGCAGATGAACGTGGCTACAGTATTTGATTTGATTGTGCACTGAGCCACCTTCTCTCCACTCAAGAAAGCAGAGAATCTTGACCGGCAGATGAACGTGGCTACAGTATTTGATTTGATTGCGCACTGAGTCACCTTCTCTCCACTCAAGAAAGCAAAGAATCTTGACCGGCAGATGAACGTGGCTACAGTATTTGATTTGACTGCACACTGAGTCACCTACTCTCCACTCAAGAATTTGTCTATACATATAACCATTTGGATCTCATACTTGTTCACCTCAATTAAGTCTAACAAAACATTCACATATCAAACAACCATCCTCAAATATCAAACAATGTCTGGAAATTTACTAAAAGCTATATTGCTATGCGACAGTGACTCTGAAGAAGAAGCGTATGCGTTAGCGCATCAACAAGAGGAGGAGGAACTGATGGAGATATACCGTGAAGCATACGGTTCAACTTCTGGAAAACAAGGCGGTTCAGTTATGGGTCGGAAATATATCAACCGTAACCAGCAAGCATTTCATAAAACACTTATGCAAGATTACTTTGCCCGTGATCCAACTTACGGTCCAGAGATGTTTAAACGACGATTCAGAATGAGTCGTCCATTATTTTTAAGAATTCTCGAAAGTATTCAGCAGAATAATAATTATTTTGTTTACAAGCAAGACGCCGCAAAAAAACAAGGTTTAAGTGGGCATCAAAAGATGACCGCAGCGTTGAGGATGTTAGCGTACGGTACACCCGCCGATGCCCTTGACGACGCATATCGTATTGCAGAGAGTACGACATTGGAAAACCTAGATCACTTCTGTCAGTCAGTTGTGGACATTTATGGGACTGAATATCTTCGTTCTCCAAACGAGGCAGATGTAGCGCGCTTGCGTGAAATGCATGAAAGCAAAGGCTGGCCTGGAATGCTTGGAAGTCTAGATTGTATGCATTGGGAGTGGAAGAACTGTCCAAAAGCTTTTCATGGAGCATATAACGGTAAAGAAAAAAAACCTACTATCATCTTAGAAGCGGTTGCCTCTAATGATTTGTGGATTTGGCATGCTTTCTTTGGAATGCCAGGTTCTCTTAACGACATAAACGTTGTCGAACGATCTCATTTGTTTAATGATTTAGCGCAAGGTAAGTCAACTCCCTTATCATTTACTCTTGGTCATAATACATATGAGCATGGATACTATCTTGGAGATGGAATTTATCCCAAATGGAGTACGATTGTAAAGACATTTGCAAACCCAATGACGGCAAAACAGAAACAATTTGCTGCAATGCAGGAAGGACAAAGGAAGGACGTAGAAATGACGTTTGGGGTCCTTCAAGCAAGGTTTGCAATGGTCAGCAATCCATGTAGATTATGGAAGAGATCAAAAATGGCTGCAATTATGTTCTGCTGTATAATTTTGCATAACATGATCATTGAAGATGAACGCGCTATGGACTATCCCGATTTCGAGTATGATGGGGCAAGACAACCCCCCGAATTGTTTCGCACAGCCACGTTACGAAATGAAGGACAGTACGCAATTCATGTCGATAATCATGAAGTATATCGTAATGCTGCTATTCATAATAGACTGCAAAGGGATTTAATTGAGCATATTTGGAATTCTCATGGAAATCAATAGTTCGGGATGGTGGATCTTTGTTTAATTATATCTGTTTGTCTTTTTATTTCTATAACGAAGTGTAGAATGCTATAATTTTTATCTTTGTAATATCATTTATGTTTTTTGAAATAAATCTTTATTGATGTCTACATAATGCATCGAAATAAATGGCATCCCATTGAATATTTTAAAACTAAAAATAACACATGATTGAAAATATAAACTGACGGTACATGGATATTTAACTGCAATAACTTAAAATATCACATTAATATTTCAACTACATATGTTTTGTTCCCGATCTACTCTCAACAATGCGTTGTTTGTACTCCATCCAATATTGCATTGTAATTGGGTCCATTCCGGTGACATCCTTTTCCATTACTAAGGTCTCTTGACGTTGCCGTTCTAGCTCAAACCGGCCCTTCTCAATCTCGGTCAGTTCTTTTAACACGGCAAGCTTTTCTGCACTCCCCCTTTGACGTTCTGCATTTTCTCTCGCATGTTTTTCATGCATTAGGGCTAAACGAGAATCGATTTGAGATTGAACAGCAATTTTCTTCTTAGCTGCTTGTTGCCCCCATCGGTCTAGCATCTTCATCAAATGCGGGTTCTGCTTCTTCGTCTTCGTTATCTGGGCATACATTAGAGTCCATCTGAGAAGAATTGCTTGGGCTAGAATTATAATTAGTTCGTCTTGTTTTTTTCTTGCCCTTCGAGTTCGTCTGAACATCTCTTAAACTTTTTGCAGTGTTTGAGCTCCATTTTTGTTGACTAACAAGCAAGTCGTAGCAGTTTGCAAACTGATAGTAGTGGGGTTTCTTAGTACCATTTTCTCTTGAAAATAATTTCAAGAATTGATCGTTCGCCATTCTCTTCTAAAAAAACAGAAACACAAATTGATATATTAACAAAGTGATCAGAATGAATATAAATTAAAAATAATATTTTTCAAAACGCTACCAATTCAGCTTCGCCACCCATTCCACTTGGATTTGCTGTTCTTATTTTGTGAATCTGCTACTCGTAGAATTGTGTTTGTCGATTAATCTTTCCGAAACGACCGGTGATTGCAGACATTGACCTCGTCTTTTCGACATGCTTTTTATTGTACGCAGTCATGACTTTTGCCCAAAACGCCTCTCCACTTTGGTCATTCCCCTTTACCGAGTCGTTAGAAAAATGACAGTAAATATAACACAAATCCTTATCTTCATCGCCAGACCATGTAGCAGAAGAATGGAAGGACAGAGGGGGAGCGGTTTGGGGATGAACATTTTGAAATGGTTGAGAATCAAAATCCCAACTATCCATATTCATCGCTTCGGTATATGATTGAAAAGGATGAGACATACTTTCAATATTATGGAATTGAGAATATAATTGTAATAGAAGAAGAGATGTGTGTATTACAATCTGAAAAATAGTCCTATATATATAATGAAATCACAAATATGACCGTTTATAGCCGTTGTAATTTTAAATATGACCGTTTATAGCCGTTGGAGACAAAATATGACCGTTTATAGCCGTTGGGGACAAAATTTGACCGTTTATAGCCGTTGGAGTTTAGAGAATACGATTTTTTGTAGCCGTTGGAGGATTTTGGCAGGGGAGACGGAAGCGCATTTGGGGTTGGGCTTGGGCGCCCATTTTATGGGCGCCAGAGCTCTGGCGCCCATAAAATGGGCGCCAGGGCTTGGGCGCCCATAAAATGGGCGCCCAAGCCCAGTTCAGGATCCTGAATTGGGCGACTGGAGGCTTTTTTTTCACGGATTCAGGATTGAACAAGACCACTGGAGTTGCCCTAACTTGACAAGCTTCTGCACAATTAATCCTTCCTTTATCAGTTTTCTAACACCCGTCGCTGCACATTTCATATCCACCACAATATATAACGATCTTTTGTGTAGGTTCAGGTACAAAAGTAACTAAACTATAAATAGTCTGTTTATTTTTTATTTTTTTTTAGAATAATATACGTAAATTTTTACAACTTGGACAATGGGTTATTATGATATATGACGAAGAAATATTAATTGGGAATATGTACGCACTAGAATTAACCATGGAAATTTCGTGGAGTTCAGATGGATCGAGCCACACTTTGCATTTGCCGCAGTTGAGAACACTCGACGCGAGCCTCTTTACAGCCGCCATTTCTGTTATTAATCTTTTTTATTTTTGGTAACGTAATTTCGTAGGTATTAAGTGCACTCTTTATGTCTTTATATACGAATAAGAATGAGACGGTTTGCGTGGTGACCAAGTTTTGATTGATTTTTTTTATTATTCTTTGTTTGTCAACAGCAGAACGTTAGTTGTTACTTGCTTGGCAATCAAAAGCTGAATTAGATTGGGTCACAGCAACATGTACAATGGCCAATCATATTTATTAATATTCATTGAAATGAATACAAGTCGCTATTTGTTTTAAGTAACCCAGTTATAGAAAATTAATTTTGTAAAAGAATTCATCATCATGATGAATTTGTTAAGGCAAATTATATATTAAACTTATTATTTTTGGATCCAAATTTTGGATTTGCTTTATGTAATCCAATATTTGAACAAAAAGTTAAATTATTGTATTTATTTATAAAAATGAGTTGCATGTTAATTTTTTATTTATCCGATATCTATCCATTCTAAAGTAAATTTGTATCCATAAAAATTAAGAAAACATAAAACTCATTTTGTTTCTAAAATACATTTTTCAATACAGATTTATTTCATTTTGTTTTGGTATAAAATTATTAACGTGCTATAGTACTGGTATAGTAATAGAGAATTAATGTTTGCTTGATCCGTAGATGTCTTGTTTAATGGTTAATTGTTGGTACTGTTTGTTGTGTTGATGTTGATAAGCAATCGGTGATAAATCCCAATGAATAGTATGTTTTGCATAACATTGCCATCTTTACAGTTATGATATGATGATCATTATACCATATGTGCATGGGCATGTAGATGTTTATTTGCTACGAAGTTCGAACCACTTGAGGGCATACGTTTAAGCGTCCAGATAAATCGTTTGAATTTTTGTCATTAACTTCTATAAACTAAAAGTACACAAAAATTGATAGTTTGATGCCAAGTTAGGAAATAGCTGTTTCCAAAATTAGTGTTGCAAACTCATAGACAGTAAAACTCGAACATTAAACTGAATAGATATACGTTGGAAAAAAGATTCAAATATCATGCTATTATTCTCGAAGTAAAAATTTATCGATAAAAGCACGTACGTTCAATATAAGTAGTAATCTTCAAATGTGGTATAAAATAAATTTTCTCTCCCAATGACAGAGTCTTATTAACAGCTCAAATGATCAATATTTTTACTCCTTCCAAAGCCAAAAAATTTTGGCGCTGACACGACATAATTTCAATGACAAGTCTGAACAAAAATGATGCCTAGGCTCACCGCATTAGGCTTATCCTCGCATTATAAATGAAGATATACTATATTCCCAGTGACAAATTTATGTATGGGTGTAGACTCAATCAGATGGGCCAATCATTTTCTCCGGAACCACAAGTTCGTTAAATTCTTGCTCACTTAAGACTCCAAGGCTTAATGCAGCTTCCTGCAAAGTAATCAGATTATGGTTTAGGATCTGAATAAATCAAGATAACTCAAACATCAAACACACTCACAAACACACAAAAAAGTTGATATTTGTAAAAATCCTTACAGTATTAAAATATAATTGATATTTGCGAGTACAAAAAGAGAACAAATAGTATGATAGAGTAAATTTACATCTGTTAGTTAGAGATAAAATTTATTTATATTAAAAACCCTGAAAAGAGAAGTTTGTGGAAAACAAATGCCAAGGACAAACAATACATGGAACGTTCTAATGATCCATTTAACCTTATGATTTTACTTTTAATGAACAATTGAAAACAGTACATGAACCCATGGTGGCTAAAAATCTAATATGTTTTGAGTATGATCTTTTTGTGTTTGATTCATAACTAACTTATGCATCATAATCACAGGGCTAATCCTGATAGGAGCTCAGATAAACCCAAGTGTTCAGGCAATCAATTAACCAACAAGGGTTTTTTATTTTTATTATTATTTGTAAATACACAAGACAATAATATAATTATATAAAACACTGTCAGTTTATTGTTAAAATGCATTGTAGCTCAGCAGGGTCCCAAATTCAAATCCCTAAAGGCAATCATTTTTTAATGATATTTTTGATCTCTAAGTTTCTTTAAATATGCAACCACAAATAGCAGGCAACCATGTATAAAGATATTATCTACGTTAAATGTGGGAATAAAAACGTATCACAAGGTCTTTAACAACATAAAAATGAAATAATATAACCATAGAAGGCTATTGAAATACATTGTTTTAAAAAAACCCATCTCGAAGCTCGTCTCGAGGAGCATCTCGAAGAAATGAGAGATAAAACGTTTTGAGGCTTTCCCAAAAGGCATTTTTACCTTTAAATTTTACGCCTCAACAACTTGAGGCATACAAAGCGAGCCTCGCACGCCTCAAACAGTTGAGGCTGCGACTCAAAAATCTGTTTACCCTTAATTGCAAATATTGACGGTAACAGAAATTATTAAACTTCAAATTATTTAACGGGAAACAAAAAAAAAGAATTTTATTTTAAGAAAATGGAAGTTGGTGTTTGTTTTAATTTTCAATTTCATTACCGACATAATTAAGTAAGGTTGTTTCTAAAACAACGATCACAACATATGTAATAGATTTACTTATTGCACTTTTAAAAAAACTTATAGACTTCATTGAATCTCCAAATAAATTTTGCCGATCAATTTGAATTGGTATAAGGAATCGAAATTGGAATTTTGCGGAATTTCCAAATAAATTTTTCAAAATCGAAATTGCAATCGCATGGATTCCGGTTAAAAAAATAAGTAATGTATACTTGTTCAGAGTCAAACTTAAATGATTTGTTCTTTGTATTTTCAGGTTAATTTAAAATGTCAAATTTCATTTTATGTTTTACGTTTTATTTTTATTCGAAAATTTATGCTTCAACATTTCGAGGCTTGTGCCTTGCCTCACGAACTTGAAGCCTCCTCATGTACGTTTTCGTGTTTTAAAACATTGGTTAAATATGAAAAATGCGAAACTAAAAGTATTTTATAAGATCAAGAAAAGATATTTGTAGAAGGCTAACAAATATCTGTGATAGTGTTTGCAGAAAAGCATTAATATAAAGAAAAACATACCATGTGAAGTCAACTGTTTTTACTTTTTCAATCTAAACTAAAATGATTTATGTTAAATTTTCCAAAAAACGAATTATATTAGACTTATATCTTATGCTAAGATTGCATTTTAGGAGCGTGAAATTTGTATGACTGCTCAATGTCAAGCTCAAGTCTGGAGCTAGTAAACATCATGGGTGCGTTCACACTTCACAGCTTATTTTTGTCCCGTTACCGTGTCAGACGTCCGACGCGGTAACAGAGCAACTGTTGGACATGGCTAGTTAATTTGGTGCAGGGAAATTGATCCGTTGGCATTGGATGCGTTTGACGTCAACGGTAAAAATTTATCCCAACGGCGGAAATTTCTCCTCCATTATATGAATTACACTCCACTTACCTTTTTCTCCACACCAAAATCAAAATTCCTTCCTTTTCTTACTCTCTTCGATTACCATATTCAAATCAAGATGTCGTAAAAATAGCGAAAAAGTCTGAAAATACGATCTACAACAGCAACAATGCATTTTCTTCGATGCGGAGCTGAAGCATATGAGGACGTTGGCAATAACAAGAAAGAATTCACAAAAAAATAGCAACAGCACTAAACAACGTCTTGAAGGAATGTCCTAGAGAACCAAAGGTGATAACGATCATGCTCGACATAAATACAAAGCGCTTAGAAAACAGTCGTTGGCTTGGCAAAGTCTATGCAATATAACGGAGTCTGGATCCGGTTAAGGGAACCATATGTGATACAGAGGAATGGTAGGCTGATCGTGTAAAGGCTGTTATCAAGGGCGTCGCTGGGGCACCGCTGAGCACCGTTTAGGTGTTTTTGTGTATATATATTTTTTACTTTGACTAGATTAAATATAATTACACCTAAAGACTCAATTATTATGTTTACTTATTTAAGTTCTTCATCTTGTAATATAATTTTAAAATTTATTTACGGTTTATATATTTTATAACAAAATATATTGATTATAGAAGACCATTCAATAAATATTCTTTTTATAATTCGAAATAAACATGCAATTTTCATGTTTTCCACAGTTTACCTAATTGATTTTCTGGTTCAAATAAAATAAATATACAATAACAATAACTCAATAATTTTTCATTTCTTCGAAATACGATTTTAATGGTTCTTCCTTTCACTTCCTTACTCCATTTATTTTTAAATTTCATTTTAAATATTTTCGGAATATAACCAAAAGTATTCTATTACGATTACAAAAATTAAATTATTCATAGTTATTGTGGTTTTTTATGAAGTAATAATTATTTAGTACACAAATATGCAGTTATAGTTATGGCATAAAGTTTATTATGTATAAACTTTAGTACGTGTAAGCTTTACTACTGTTGTAAAGTATGATAAGATTTTGTTCTTTTCTTCAATTTATTAACGATAAACTTTAATTATGTCTATATATATATATATATATATATATATATCAATTATATTGCAATAATAAATAGTGATAATCTAATCAACACAAATTGAGTTTTTAATTATATGTAGTTACTGTTTTTATTGCCACTTAATGAAAAAATTAATTTGCATCAAATTATGCCGCGAGCGCTTATTGTCGTACAGGCTCCGCCTAGACTTCACTTGGGCTCTAAAGACATTCTTGCAGCCTAGTGCTTCGCTCCGTCTCGAACAGCATAGTGTAACGGTATATATCTTTTCTTTAGTTTTAGATAAGTTATTATTTGCTGCTAAATAGTTTTTATTTTATGAGTTTGGTAATAATATTTTGAAATATCGAAGAGGACCGATAGAAAATATGGGACTACTACAAAATATTTCAAGGTACATATGCAACTCGAGCTGTTGTATTTACGCCTGCTACTGCACATGAAGATGTGTCCCCAAACATTCCATGATCTCTTCCGCGTTCTCGGACATTTCATACCTCTTTCGATCTAACGTGAGAATTCGATGACATGTATATGAATCTCGAAGATGTTCACGTACAACCGACGCCAAGGACAGAGCAATGTGAGCTGAGGAGGTCACGTGACTTTGCCAGCAATTTCAAAAAAAATCGCATTGTTCTTTGATTGCTCAAAAAACCTTACCCATCATTTGCACTGCAATGTCCCAAAATTCATTCACAACAACCACCACTTTCAGCCGACATAGCAGGCATCATAATCTTCTCCGCTCCTTGGGTACGCAGTTTTATGTCGCGAATCTGAATTCAAATTCGTTTGAAATTTGAGGAATTCGATTTTCGGAATTCCTCCAAATTCGAACAAATTTCGAAATTTGTAATTTGTATCAGTGGTAGAAGCAAGGTTTTGATATTCAAAAATCGGTTTTTGATAGTTGAAATTGGTTTTTGATAGTTGATTTAAATCTATAGTGGAAACTGCTGTTATAACATGTTTGATGTTGACAATGAAACCTATAATTTCTCTAAATGTTGGTTTCTAGTTCCTCCATTATTTAGTGGATTCTTCACATTTTGATTTCTAATTTCTGATAGAAAGTTGCTTTTGATATAATGATTTACCTACATAGTATAAACTGAATTAGTACAAAATGATCTACCAAATTAGTTCTTAATACCTGAATTAGTACAAACAAATATACCAAATTTACATGGTTGACTAGTGAATTAAATTGGAAAAAAAATTGCCAACTTGATTTACCATACAAACCTCAGCTATGAACGATACAGATTAGTTTAGTGATTTAGCTATGAACGATACAAATTAGTTTAGTGATTTACCTGATTGAGTTACCAAAATACGAGCTTTTGTAGTAATTTTTCATTTTTTATTAATTGTCATAAAATCAGTGAATAAAATAAAATGAGCATAATTAGGGATGATGCAAAGTGGCTTATCTTGCAATTTTTACAGCAACTATTATCTATTGCGTTTAACAGTTTCTACAATGAATTATTATATCAACTATTTTGCAATGGTTATTTAATAATTTTCTTGAATTCTTGTGCACGCATTTCAATAATTGGCAAAAGAAGTCTACCCATTCCCTAATTATTTCAAACTGTGACCTCGCCAACACAAAATTCTGGCTACGCTACTAACCGATGCAGTTCTTTCCTAGTATGGGACAACCATCTATAACTCCACCATCTATGACACCGCCTTCTATGGTTCCACCTTCTATCTCTACACCACATCTCAATTCAAAATCAACATTTGAAGATCGTGATGGGATAAGTAGAAAACGCCGCATTGACGAAAGCATGATGAAGCAGAAGGTATCTACTTTTATTGATCAAATATAGGAGAGGGAGATGAAGAAATCTCGTTCTGATATGGAAAGCTCTAACACTAATCCGAGATCAAACAGTGTAGATTCTACCGGTTCGTCTTTTTTCTTACGCCGTTTTTGCTAATCAAGTGAAGATAATTGATTATATTCAATACCAACAATACTTGATCAACAAGTCCGAACCTAATCCGTAGGATTTTTTTTTTGCATTGTTTATGTACTTGTTCTTTTTTCTTTTTTGCAGTGTATATGTTTATATTTTTAATTTACCGTTTTGTTCCCACGTTAGTTTATAATTTAATATCAATTATTCTACAATTTTTTTTGAAAGGAATTATTCTCTCATATTTCAAATAAATAAAAACCAGACATACAAATATATAAATAATTGTTCTTTCCCATACCCCTTAAGTAATACAAAAACATAATCCCATTTTGTGAAATTACCTCTTTTGCTAAACAAGAAAAGCACCATATGTGTGTGTTCGTGTCATTTAGGACATGAACTACAAATACATACATACATATATATAAGCTAGGATCAATGACACCATTTATAGTCTCTTGATATCAGCCACATGTTTATATATAAATATTTGATTAATCTAATAGAAGAGAGACAAAACAAATATTTAAATAGATACTTGTGACCGATATCAGAGGCTACAAAATAATGATAAATAAGGGGCTATTAATCCCAGCTTATATATATAAGGAGCGTTCAATGGCACCCCTATTTTTCCTCATCCCTCTGATTTCCACCACATTCCGGTTTAAATAATAATACCCTCTCTCTCTTCCCACTACACATCGTTTAATTCGGAATTTAGGTAGAAATCAGGAGGCTAGAGAGGTACTGCAAAAATAAAAGTGTCATTGAACGCTTATATATATAAGCGTTGTAAAAATCCTTCTAGACCTCCTTCTAGGCTCCGCTTAGGCATTAGACGAGGCTTACTACCTAACGATTTGCTTAGGTCCACCTAGACAACGTTTATTGCCTCATGTAAGAATCTAAACATGTATTTAGACACTGGTTAGGCATTATTTAAGATTCAATACCACGTACAAGAATCAATGTGCTAGTTTTAAACGGGCTTAGCTCCTTGACTACTCCGAAATGCATCCAAAATTCCAAAATTTTAATTTATATCAATCGACGCTAAATAAAACGTTAAAATTTCATCCAAACACATGAGTTATCAAAAATGCCTAGCACCGATTAATCCTCAATCCTTACTTACCACCCTGTGTCCGCCTAACGTATTTTACAACCTTGATACACACACATATAGTCAGGATCAATAACACTATAGTTTGCACCATTTTGTAACCCCCTCGTATCAACCACAGGTTTCTATTTAGGATCAAATATTTAAATACAAACTTATGGCTGATATGAGGGGGCTACAAATAGTGTTAAATAAAGGGCGTTGTTGATCCTAGCTCATACATACACATACACACATATATGTGTGTGTCTCATTAGGTCCAAATTCAGCTAATTTTTTTGTAGGACGGAGCTTGAACATTTTTGCATCTGGTTCGATCTACCAATTAAGACACTTGTATATTTTGACTTGAATGCTTTTTTTTCTTTTCTAATTTTAAATTTAGTTCAACCATGGGAAAAACTGCTTTTATTTAACTTCTAATGCAACTTTGTTATTTTTATATTAAGGCAGCCGAAATAAATTTTAGCTGGGGCAACCCAATAAAAGGCTGGCCCTGCCTAAACGAATTATTTTGCTCACTCCTTTTACATATTTCCACCAATTTATCACCTACATTTAATTATTTTGAGAACGAATATCTATGGATAAAATAATTTATATTATAGTGATTTCATGCATGCATGTGCTTCAAAGTAGATTTTCATATTACCTTCTGGGCTATGTAATTTATCATAATTGTATAATTAATCAAACCAATTTACTAAATATAACAATCAAATAAGAGCCAACTGTGGTATATCTTGGTTGAAAATGGGAACATGAAAAAGGGAGTAACTAGTCTATAGTTAATTTAGCAGCCCTCTCTATATGAGTTGACAACCGAACAAGGAAAATATATACTTATACTACCAAATACAAGGTTACAATAATGTAAGATTTTATTGAACTGACGTTACCTTCAAAGTCGTTCCTTCTTTGTGAGCCTTTTTAGCTACAGCGGCAGCTTTATCATACCCAATTTTCTGTTTCAAAAATCAACATACATTAATGCATTTAAAATATTAACATACCCAGTTTATATAACATTAAATGATGACTAAATAGTTACTTACAGGGTTCAGAGATGTAACAAGCATTAGTGACTGTAAAGAAGAAAAATAGAAAAGTTAGCATAACAGTAGATGTTTCATTGAAGTTTGTAACAACATTACCTCATGCAATAATTTAGATATTCTTTGATGGTTTGCTTGAATTCCCCTCACACAGTTCTTTTCGAATGAAAGGGATGCATCCCCAAGTAGTCTCAAAGACTGTTGTAAAGAGAACAGTTGGCTAGTTAATGCTTTTTATTTGTCAAAAAGTTCTACTACAATCTACAATCAGCAATAAACAGCGAAAAAGATTCTTACACGAAGAAGACCACTAGCAATCATCGGTTTGAAAACATTGAGTTCGAAATGACCATTTGATCCACCTATAGTAATGGCTACATGATTACCCATTACCTACAATAATATATAAAATATATGAGATCATCCACAAAAGAATGGTTTGAAAAAATGTAAACATGATCCGAGCAGTGTTGCTATGCAATCGATTAGTAGCAACATGAACAGTACATTTAGTGTTACCTGAGCACAAACCATGGTGAGGGCTTCACATTGAGTAGGATTAACCTTCCCCTGAATATATAAAATTTGTCACGCCTTAAATGTGTAATAAGTTGTTGCAATAAGCAAAAGTTTTACCCTACATAGAAGGTGAATTTTTTTTTTAAAAAAAAAACATAAACATTAGTGCTCTTTATTATGTATCCATAGAAGTTGAGATTTCTGTTAAAAAAGGGAAACCTACAGGCATTATACTGCTACCGGGCTCATTTTCAGGCAATATTAGCTCTCCAAGTCCACAACGTGGGCCACTAAAAAATAAAAATAGGAAAATGAAAAACAAGATATGAAATTTCATTATGTTAAAAAAAATAAAAACAATATACAATGACACACCTTCCAAGGAGCCGTATGTCATTTGCAACCTTCATCAATGAGGCAGAAATGGTGTTCACAGCTCCACTACTCTCAACAAAAGCATCATGTGCAGCCTAAAAAAAACTAGAAGATAATTTCTATGCCACATCTTGCAAAATTGGTTAGCATATACTTCAGATTAGATATTATTTCAATTTTATTTAATGGGGAGATAGATGAAAATGTGATGGGGCTAAAAGTTATATGGGAGTTTGATGCCTGCATAATCATAAAAAAGATCTTCTAAATGGAAGGCTTTAGTTTGAAGAAATACAGCTGTATAAACTTGGGCCTTGGTCTATGAAACTAGAACTATCTTGAGGCATGACCGCGGTATTGCTAAGACACATTAAATGAACATTTCTTTTCAAGATGGATAGCTATATGACGGATTCTAAAAGACTCTATACATAGTCTTAATACAACAAAAGAGGGTGTGAAGATGTAATTAAACATTTTGTTATATCATAATTAAGCAATTTTTATATTATAAAATACCACGTACATGTTGCTACTCTCTACCTTTGCAATTGAGTTGGGTTTCACCTTTATTCATTACCAACAATCATCTTTTTAAAATTTGATGAAATGCAAGCTCATACATATACATACAGATACATACATACATACATATGTGTGTGTACACACACACATACATACATATGTATACACACACATATACATACATACACACACACACACATATCCGCCCAAGTGGGAGCCTTGTGCACTTGGTAGAGAATGATGATATACATTTTGGAACCAAGTCTCTTTTGGAATTCCCGATATGAAACTAGGAGCATTTTATAGTTTTTAATTTTAATTCTAGCCTACACTCTACAGTACATATTAAAGTTGACACAATTGCAAGATGGAATGTTTAAAATACAAAATCATATTAATGATACTAACCAATGCTTCAAATTTGTTTTCTGCTGTGACAAATGGTAAACCGGTCTCCTCAGCTACAGCAGCTGAAATCTTAACATCAAAACTGTACAACATGCATTTATGTATGATATAAGATTTCAGACAGTGCACAAAGTAGTATTGAACAATGATAACTCGTGAAGAGAAGATCAGTACTTAAATAAAAAGGAAAAAATAGGCAATGAATGGTAGAAAGAACGATGCTGCAACGAATAGACATAATAGAAAATTCTGTTTTTTGGTAAGCAAAAGAAAGTTTAAGGATGCAAAGAGATTTGAGTCATCCAGAATCATTATTGAATGATGAAGGAAAAAAAAGTAGAAAAATACAAGTAATTTTTGATAGGTTTACAGTCTAGAATCAAAATATTTCTCTTAAGAAAAAAAAAATCAAAGACATGCTCAATGCTAGGAAAAAATTAATCCCAATAACCCCTACAAAGACATTACAGGAATATTATCCATCCACAGCATGATACCATTAACATAAATGCATAAAAAGTTGTGTGTACAAGACACAGAAGTGCCATAAGTTCAAGACCTACCCTTTCTTAGTGTTTAATCCAGTGCCAACTGCAGTACCTCCTTGCGCAAGCTGTTCAAAAGTTACATAGTTTGAAGTTCCTTGCAATTAAAAGTCAGACACTAATATTTATGACTATTGCTTTCCACTTGTGATGGATGCATCACTTGAACAAGAAAACTAAGCCATGGTCTAAAAAAAACTTGTTTTTGAAGTGTATGCCCATAATAAATGAAGCCCAATTTAGCTTAGTGTGACTATAGGAAGTGGGAGTTATTTATGGACTAGCTAGACATGTCAAAGGGTCTAGGTCTAGCCTGGACTCACCCCCATCCAATCGAATGGGTCAGATTTGGTAAGATTAGTTAGGTTTTCGGGATCATTTACTCAATCTGACCCGGAGCCATCAAAAGAAATCAATATTACATACGGTCTGGGCTCAAGCAGCCCTTTAAACATATTAAATCCGGATCAACTGAAAATATCATTTAGCAATATAGTGTTATTAAAAGAAATTAATATTGCATATGGTCTGGGCTCAAGCAACCCTTTAAACACGTATAAAGCAATATTAATTAATTACGAATACAATTTTTACTATAAACTATTTTATTCTTATGTTATGAGGAAGAAAAAAACTACGGTGTATCTTATATTTCAAATTTCATTGCTAAATAAATATTTTGCTAATTGATACACACGGAAAGCTTCGTATTTAATTACAAAAATGGGTCATTTCAAACAAACAAATGGGTAAATGTGTTGGAACCAGATCTGAAAGGACTAGGATCTAGTTCGCGTTAATGTCCCAACCCATTTTAAGAGGCTGCATCCTTAAAATTAAGCCTTGCGGTAACGGTATACTTTTTTTATACCAAATTACTCACCCACATACAAAAAACTTTCTGCTCCATAACCTAGAATTTCCTTTAGAAAATTACTAAATGTAACACTGCTCACACTTTAAAGCCACCGGAATACAAATGATAAGTCTATGGCCTTTTGTTTTGAAATCAAATTTCAAATTATAGATACTATTTCAAAAAAGACAATGACAATAAAAATACACATGATAAAAACAAAATCAATGAAGGAAGAGAAAGTAGAAAAAAGAAAGTGATTTTTGTAGACATGAAAGGGAAGGAAAAAAAAGAGAGAGAAACTGTTTTCTGTATTGTCTTTCTTATCTTGATTGAAGTTGTTCCAGTAATCAATTTGAAACTTGACTACGAAGTCAGAAATACTAGACTTATGATAGGTTCTCGAGTGGACTGTGAGTAAACTTTAGTGGGATCAGCTTTTAAGTGTGGACAATTTTTTGATTTGATGATTTTCTAAGGCTCTATAACACAAAATTTTAACGAGGGTTAGAAAATGGGGGAAAAAGTTCGATAGGGGTGTCAAACAAGGGTGGATCCAGGTTTTTATCTTCAAGTGGGTAAAAAAACGATATGATTAAATTGTACACAGAGAATTCCGTGTTATTCCAACGTGAAGGAAAAGGATTACAGTGACAAAGGTGTTAAAAACCAAATGATTTATACTCCAAGTGTTGATGCTCTTTTAAATCTATAAACCTGAAAGGCAGAAAAGTTCCTGGCTTTCCTATTTTTTCTTGTATGTCAAATAAATTCCAATTATGTGCATTAAATGTCAATAATTTCAACAATTTTACATCTAAAACTAAAAAATGTTGTAATGGACTAAAATGGTGTACTTTCTTTAAATGAAAGTCCATTTTAAAAATTCAATTTCAGTTAACAAACAAACCAAATTAAATTTAAGGCAGGTGTTATTGACACCCCTTGGCCTATTAGTGGATCTTCCAGTGGTGTTAAAACGAAAATGAAACAAGAAACCACTTATGCAACCTTAGTGTCAATAGAGTACTTTGTAAAGACCCCTACACTTACAGTATCGAAGGGGGTTGTTTGTATGTAAGAGGATAATTTGGTAAAAGGCATACTTTATCGTCCTTAAAATTTCTTTTTGAGGTAGCAGCAACTCCTTAAATATAATACTAGACCAACTTGAGGATTGGGACTTCCAAATTAAAGTTCTTCTATGATTATTAATTCATTCACATAGCAAATGTTCCAATGTCAATTCAAATTCTGATCGACAGTGATGTGCAGATCTCTAACATTGCAAAAAATTGAGGATATATGGCTATGGATTGCAATTTATAAAAACAGATAGCACGTGCAAGAGAGTGGGGGGATTTATTGCCACCAATCAGAATAAGAATTTTGCACACAGACCAACTTTATATGCAAATGGCACTTTTGTCATTCAAAAATTGAAATTGTCCCTAAAAAGGAATAGAAAAAAAAAATTGTATTTGAACTGAGGAATATACGAAAAAGGTGGACTAAATTTATACAAGCTAAAGCTGAGGGTCCTTTGTATTCTTAAAAAGCAGATAAAATGAGTGCCTGACAAAATTTACCATGGGTGACAAGATATTGTTTGTGCACATGATTTTGTGTGTGTGTGAGTCTACGTGTTGGTTGGGAGAGCAAGCGACCTTTTCATTTTTTAAAATTAGGTCAAACTACATAATTAGTTTACATAGTTTTCCTCTTCTGGTTATAATATAAAATGGTAAGGATAAGTTGTACCTGGTACATGCGAGGTAAAGTATCTTTCACTCGAGCAATCCCGTATTTTACCTAAGAATTTGATTTGATAAGTCAACGATGATGCAGTGAAAAATTACAGAGCATGACAAGAACCATTACGCGCATAATATGTCATGTATATATACCTGTGTAGTATACCCACTGAATTCTTGTCCAAGAGTTAATGGAGTTGCATCTTGAGTATGAGTCCGTCCTATTTTGATAATGTCTTTGAACTCGACAGACTGAAAAGCAATTTATCATATTTTTGACCCCTATGGTTATAAGATATCCTACTGATAGTAGAACTTAACTGCATCAGTGTACGTTATTTTGCAGTCCAATTAGGCATAAGACATGACTTCTGAATTTTAACCTTGCTGGGTTATTCTATGTTAAACAATATACAACTAGCAATGAAGAGAAAAATTACGGAACAGGCGATTGTGTGCTTGTACATTTATAACTGAAAATATTTGAACAAATTAATTTGCAATTTTTAGTTCCAAAAAAGAAAATTAACTAGTTATCTGGGAAGCTTTTGATTGTTACCTTTGCATGTAGTGAACTGTGCAACTGTTCCAAGCTTGGTATAAACCTTGAATTAATTTCTACTGCTGCAGCAATGTGCATAACCTGAAATTAACAACGGATCAACTGTTAATACAAACCACAAAAGGAATCTGTGTGTCATCTTTATGTGTTTATATGTAAGGGTGTTAGGGTGTTGTAGATATGTAAGTTTATAAAATTCAGGCAGGCAATATCACAATGTTTGAGTCCAAAAAGTACAGTGTTTTTTCCTAGTTTCAGCTTTGAAAAGCTCTTCAGATTCATAATAAATGTACTTCTACAGACAAGTGAGCACAAATAGGACCTCAAAATCAAATGAGTAAGTATAGTGAAGAGTAAATTGAGTGATCTTGTAGCATGACTTCAGAGAATGTTTTAGGCTAAGATGTCTGCAGGCTTTAGCTAATAATTTTACAAGGTTAGCTCAAAAGAATTTAAAGCTAAAGTAAAGGTAGTAAAGGTACTACAGCTTACTGTTGGAAATGTATCATTTGAAGATTGAGCTCGGTTGACATGGTCATTGGGATGTACAAATTTCTCACCACGTTTATGGCCAAGTATCTCAGCTGCTCTATTGGCAATAACCTGTAAAATATATTTTGATTATCATTGACAAATTTGCAAAAAGAAATTTTCAGTTGAAAAGAAAGAGCAATTTTAGCCCTGTGATGCAATATAATCTAATATAAAAGTGGTTTATTTAGCAGTAAACATGAGCACTGCATAAAACCCATATATGATTTATCACATATATTATTATGACTTGTGATGCAACCAAATATATTGAGCTTATAGTTCTAACATTACAGAAAAACCTCTTGGAACCTTTAATTGGGCATGCATCCAAATGTTAGTTGTCTCAGAAAACAGATTTAAGCATAGGTCCATTTACTTTTTCTCCTTTTTTTTTGTTAGAGTTAAATTTGAGGCATAACTGTTCCTTTACTGTTCCCAAAGGCTATTGAATGATATGATTGGGTTTAAACTTTAAAGTAAGGATCAGCTACCCCATTAATCATGCTTACTCTTTTGTGACTAAATGAAATCCAATTTGTTAGCATCAAAAATGACCAAACACCAATGAACAAACTTAGCTTAGGATCATAAATGTGATACTATTGTTGGTTTCTATGAGAAGAGATCTTTGTTATCAAATATTTAAGTTCTTACTCTATTTCATATCACATATCACACATAGATATACTAAAAAGCAGGAAACAAGATGCAGAAAAGTAAACAATACACAGAATTTTTATAATGGTTCGACAATCTCTGGCATACATCCATTTTATATACTTTACTATGATTATCCAATTTACAATTGCTACGGCACTTGCTAGATCTCTTTGGATCGGTTACGACAATTGCAAACGGTCAATTCATTAGGTTGACAAGGCTATGGCTGTCCTAGATCTTAAAATGATCGATTCAATCTCTAGTTGTTGTTGTTGGAAGATGAATTTGATCAGTTCAGATGTGTAGTGGTATTTTTGGATGGTCCATTGCTGTCCGATAGTGCTCCGACTGCTCCTAGGATCTAACCGGTAAGGTATACGGGCTCCTAGAAAATTCTGTCTATACAAATGATACTAGGGGCTATTTATAGGTGTACAATATTTTGTTTGGCTAATTCTGCTAAATAAATTTTATTAGGCTAATTATCCTAGGATCTGAGCAGATTCAGGCGTACCAGATCATTTTCATGGTTCAATGTATTCTGATCGGTTATTTATGTTTGTTATTTCTGTTCGGTATAATTCTGTTCGATACCTAACAAAATCATTAAGGTTGAACCGAATTTCTTTATGTCATAATAATCTCTTCATTTTAAGTCGAAACTGAATGAAACTTGAACCAATAGTTTTGTATTGTTAAGTAGAACGCTCCAGTGTCTTCGGAAGTTCCATTTGGGTGACGTAGCTAGTAGCTCTCCAAGGTGGGTCCAAATCGATTAGGTAGAGTACCGATTTTAAGACATCGATATATTTCAATCCGTAACTCGGATTGAGACGCGGTTTCGATGAAGCTGCATTTCATGATCTTAGGTATATATTCTAACTGGTTTGAGTCTGTTCTAAGACCTGTCCAATTTCATCCGTAACACAATTACTATTCTATCATATTCATTAAGAAGATAACCCCATTATATTATTTTCTGGATCTTTTCGCTATGATGGAGTTATACCCTATAAATACGAGGGCAAATGCATATCCGCATGAATATCACGCGCGCGCACCCCCCCCCCCCCCCCCACACACAAATATCTTAACAGACAGTAGAATACTACTACGGAACTGTATTGTGCTTGAAAGTAAAATACTGCTAGCAAGATATAGTTGAATGCTAACCTCGTTAGCATTCATGTTGCTTTGTGTCCCACTTCCAGTCTGCCATATTACCAGGGGGAAATGATCATTCAACTTTCCCTCGGCAACCTCTTCGGCAGCCTTCATTATTGCTTTCCCAATAGTTGGATCAAGACCATACTCCATGTTCACCTGCATTAACAAATATCAATCTCATGCTGATATGACTGCTAGGATACAGAAATTTTGAATACATGTAGAAATAACAATTGAAATTGAGATGAAACGTTTGTTGTGCAAATGGTATTGAAAGATGTCTCTAGGTGAGAATATCATAAAGGGTTTTTCACAACTAACTCAAGCACCCGGTAAACTCCTTTAGGCTAAAGATATATGAAGACATACATATTACAAAACACTACTACAAAATGACAGAATGTTGAAAAGAGTTAAACATTGAGAAGAAAAACAAAAAGAATAGAAAAGGACGGAACACTGAGAAGAGTCACGTAGACATGTACAGGATTACAGAAACTTAGAACCTGACAACCACATTTTTAGAACCATCATATCTACAGGTATACAGAATTATCCAGTTAATTATAACAGGAGCAAATATAATACAGTGGTAAAGTTTATGTTGTTTGACAAATGGTTCAGGTTCACAACTTCAGATTCCCAACAATATGTTTAGACATAGTAATATAAGAAGCCAAAAATTGTTCACTAAAATCTTCTAATGTAATCAAGGTGAAGCCAGAAATTACAACTGTCCCAAGCTACCTAGGCTATTAGTAAATTACATTAAAACTTCATCAAGTGCTCAAAAATGTCACATTTATACACATAACGTATACCATAATTTCATCCATATCAGGGTGGTGTAAACATAGTTCCACTGTAACTGTAATGAGCAACATAAATAACAAATAAATAAAAATAAAAATAATCAAATGCAATAGTTTCTCATCAACGTAAGAATTATATTGTAGAATTAGCAGCAAAACAGTGACAAATTTGTAAGGAAGCCAATGGAATAAAGGCTGCATGCATCATTCTTTTCACTTTCATTTTTGCATCCGAGTTCACTGATAATTGATGCTTTGGTCAAATGCATATTGATGCTGCTATTTTGTGTCAAATAGCATATTATATGTATACCTCGGGCTAGCTGCAGAATAGCCCTACCTTGAATGGCATCACCATAAAACTTTACGACATTCATATAAGTTGACTCAGTTATGTGTTCGTGCTATTTCAGTCCATTATCAAAAATAGACCACACCGAACCTTTTACAACTTCTCTAAAGGAAGCGTTAGTTTCAAACTTTCTAAATTTTTGATAGGAAAACATCATTGCTTCAATCGGCTCCAAGGGTGAAGCCACGTAATAGCCACAGGGACTGGCTACAGGCAAATGCTAAACCCTCCGAAATTTTGCTGTTTTCGTAACATCATGTGTTTTTATGTTTACTTTCGTTATATCCACTTCATAAAACTTGCCATCAAATTCCCACCTCCTCGGATGTCGACCCTCCTCGTATTAATGTCTGGCTTCTTCCGAGGCCCGCTTTATGTTTGCAGAATTATTTTAGGACAGTCGAACCTTTACACTTAGAAAGGCATTTTGTATCCCTGTTTAACTTCCCTTTATTGCCCTTTCTTTTGTTTCTTATACATTGTTTTTATGAGCCCAAACCATTTGATGATGATATATGAACTCATTGAGACTCTTAGATAACTCAAAAATTTATACATAACACAATATTTGCTCTTTATAAGGACCACATAGTTCTTCAAGCAAAAGAGCTATTTGAAGGTTCTTCTACGCTGTAATAATACATTAATACGCTTTTTTGAACCATCCTAGCTTACTAGACAACTATTTCTTAAGTTTCTAATTCCTCCAATTTTATTCCTCAAACAGAAAATATGATTAACAAGTCTGAATCTCAAAAGGTTACCTTCAGCTCTTCTACTAACCATTTGCACAAACAAGGTAACAGCTTTACAGTGATAAAAACTGAATGATTAAAGAGCAAAGGAGAATAAATAAATAAATAAACCTTGGCAGCGCATTTCTTCAAAACACCAAAAGCTCTCACAATGGGTTCAGGCATTCGCTCCCTTTCACCTCCAATATCAAAATTCTGCAGCGATCTCTGCGTCTGCGCTCCCCACAGCCTTCAATTACTCAAAAACATTTAATAAAGCGCATTATATAAATATATATACTCATTAATAGATAGTTTAGTAACTAACTTATCGTTCGGAACACTGATCGGACCGAAAGTATCGCGTTCTTCTCTGAACCCGGTCGAGATCCAGCGGAGCGATGTCGGACGGAACAACGCCTGAGTGGACGAGGTGAGCCGCCTTGATGCGACGAGCATCGCCATTATTTTCCAATAGTTTAAGATAGTAGAGATAGAATGATTGAAAAGAAAAAAGGCGAAGAAAGAAATGGGCACCGGCGTGATTCGCTTCTGTTTGGTTTGTTGATATAATGGTGGGCGGGCGGGGTACAATTTGACAAATGGGAAGGTGCACCGTAATTGGAGACGTTGATTAGTTATATTACGGCTACATGCAGGTCTGTCAATATACCGTGTTCGGTTGGGGTATTATAAAACTCAGATCCGAGTCCAATTACAATAATTTAAACTCGAGCCCGGTCCGAACCTGCAGGGTATTTCAACCGAATATCCAAGTCCGGTCCGTCGGGCTTTTTAAGCCTGCTGGTAATAACTATATACCTAACTCAGAATATTTATGTTAAAACCATATTTTAAAACTGCAACTTTGATAAAATTTGTATACAAACAATGTTCACATATAAATTGGACGATGATGTAGTCAAGCTCATAACAAAAGTATGCAAAAATATCTACATGTAAACAAACAAAATGGTAAATAAATAACATACGCACTTATGTTTTGATACGACGAAAAACTAATAGTCGGATCGGGCCCTAACCGAACCGGGTTTTGATAAAACCGTACCCGACCCGGATCGGGCCTGAGTCGGGTTTGGGTAGTAAAATGCAAAACCCGTACCCGCATAAATAGGGCGGGTTCGGGCCGGGCTCGGGCCGAAGCTCGTACCATTGACAGGCCTAGTTACATGTATGACACGTGTCCCAATGAAGGTAGCTTGTACGGTCTAGACGTACTAAAGTGGCATTCTTTTATTTCGGTGTGAGACCATCGGAAAGACTATCATCTTTACCTGTTTTCTGGACCCGTATAACAATACCCGTCGAAAAGGCTTTTTGTTGGGAGCTTCATGAGGTGTGTGTCCAAGCCATTAACATGGGATTGTCCCGGTGTGACGTTAAGCTGCACATAAAAGGAATAGGATGAAATTATGAAATTTAAATGTGTTTTAGTCCAATATAAAAATAGAGTAAGAGCTCCATAGTAGTGAAAACGAAACCAATCCTCTGTTGGAATAACGATCTGGAAGACATGGGCAAAACTTTATTAATGACGGAACCAAAATAATCAATCTGAGAACGTACTATTGCAATGGTATACAAATTTGGTGGATGAATTGAACTTTGTGCCTTTTTCTGGATGCACGATGTTGGTCTATTTACTATCCAAAAACCAAACAAATATATAAAGAGCATCCACAATGTCACATTTCATAACGTGGTCTAATCGATAGAAGCATTGGTTAAAGAAGACGCTTGATGCGTTATATATCTCCTAACTGACGGGATATGCAAATATGGTTGTAATGACCCGCAAACTAACGTACATGGTTATTTATGTAATTTCAATCGAGGGAGTAAAACAGACAATTTTGATCAATGTTGGATATTTGGACTGTCTTATGACATTCAAAGTTGTCGAGACATGAAGTTATATATATAATTCAATACTGTGTGGAGTTAAGAGCAATGGGTTATTTTTTATAACAAGAGTGATACTTAATTTTTTTAAAAGCACTCATTTTGATGTCTCGAACCTAAGACCTCTAGAACTACAATTTAGATATATTTTATCACTCGAGCTAATAATACTTGGCAAGAGCAATGGGTTGTAAATTTTAAATGACATTGAGTAAGATGAACTTATTAAACTGAGAAGGCCGTGACTCACATCTTATCTCCTCATAAGTTGTGGTAAACTCCAAACTGTAATCATTAATTTCATTCTTATAATTTCTTCTTTTCTCAGTACATCTCTTTAACAATGGCCTCCAAATTGTACAATTAAGGTTCTAAAATAAATATCTTAACGAGATGAAGAGACGATAATGATTCGTTTTTCGATTAGATGAGAGAGGGGCCAAAATCGTTAAACAAAGGCGTTCAAATTACACGGCGTGTTCATCCAGGATTTATCTGTTTTATTCTAATTACAAGGCATTCAAATCCTTTTATTAAATCTGCACCCGTTTTAGGGTTGGATCTCCCCGGATCGTTTTGTATTCAGTTAAATGCACGATCTCTCAAGATCGTTTAATGTTCAAGTTAAGGGGACGATCTCTCCAGATCGTTTGGTATTTAAGTTAAGGGGATGATCTCTCCGGATCATTTTGTGTTTCAGTTAAGGGGACAATTTCTCTGGATCGTTTAGTATTTTATTTAAGGTTTGACCTCTCTGGGTCGTTTATCGTCCAATCTAGGGTTTTGATCTCTTCGGATCCTTGTTGAGCCTGCTTGCTCTCTAACAAAGAAACTCAACGACCAAGCAAGCCCATCCGCTTACTGTCCGGCAATGGGACTTACTTTTCGTACAAGCTCATCCACTCGCTCTCTAGCAAGGGAGCTGGCACATTGCACTCCGGTCTCGTCTCTCCGGTCGGGACTTAAAGCAACCAATATTAGTCATCACGTTCAAGTGATTTTCCAAATGTCAAATAAGCAGAAATCCTAAGTGTTTATTCCAAACATCTGACTCAGAGCATGCCTAAAGATCAATCTAGGTCCCGTACACGTGTAAGTGGTTTGAGGTTATTATCGTTTTAAGTAGTCATCTTAGGCATCTGACTTAGAGCATGCTTATGGACCGTTTAGGATCATGTACACGTGTAAGCGGCCTAAGGTTATTATTGTCCTTATTGCTCAATGCGAAAAGCAAAATACAAGGAAAAAAACAAAAAAGTAAAGTGTCGGAATCAGATTTTGACTCTCGTTCATCCCGATCATAAGATTGTCATCCGATGGAAGCCTCTGATCCATAACTTTATTCTGAACCCCGTTCCAACGGTGAGCTTCTGTTTCCAGCTCCTATCGTCATGCCTTCTCATATTCCGATTTTCCACTCTGGCTCCAACATCAACCGTTCCGGGCACTAAAGCTCATTCTAGATCCAAATCGATCGTGCCCCCGGGTCGTGGGGGCATTGTTTCAATTTGCTTTGCTCTATCCCAGATGCTTCTACATTGGTTTCTGGTCTTTTGTTCTGAATTCCAGTAGTTCAAACTATTCCTTGTTGATCCATCCTTCTGAAAAACCCCTCCAGCATTTCCTACTATCAATCCGTTATTTTATCTTGCATTTCTTTCATCATTTTCTCCATCTTTCCTCTGATGATGTACTTGTATTGATGAGAATTTGATGACACCTCCCGGTTGCCCATATGCTCTGGTTGGCTTCCTCCATCCTTAGATCCGATGTTTAGCCTCTTCATCTTCTTCCAATCTCAGATTCAAGTTTCAAATCTTCAGATCTTGTTCAAGGTTCTCGATGAAAGCACCAAAATGTTAACTCAAAAATTGGATCCACACCCAAAAATCAAATGAAAGCACCGTTTCAAATTAAATAAAAGTAAAGGTAGTAAAACAAGACACAATTTTTATAGTGGTTCGGTGTAATCTAAGGCCTATATCCACTTTAACCTTTTATTAGTTGTTCTCTCTCTGGATTACAACTGGTTTTCTTAGATCTAACCACAATCTAGTGGATCTCAAACTTACAATGATGTTTCTAGAGTGTTTAGGAGTCCATAGTACTAAGAATTTGCTGATCTAAGTCCTAGAACAGCAAATAGTCGTTTCCTAGATGACTTTAATGAAGGAGAAATTAGAAGTGAAGAAGTAGAAGAGTCTCTGCGGTTAGAGAATCCATATCAAGAGTGTAGAGGAGCAGAGAAGAGAACCCTTTTTTAGTTGTAGGTAGGTATATATTTATAGAGGTATCAGTCGTGTTGGATCAGAAGTCCACTTGAAGTAGAGTCCAAATATCAGTACAAAGCAGTGTGCAAAGTTGCAGGATCTTCCAAGTTAACCATAGAGGTTGATGCCAACCTCTCAAGTCGGTGATGACTTCTCCCTATAGTTCGAATCACTTTGAACCTTCTTACATCCATCATCTTTCTTCATTTTAAGGTGTCACATGTTGTTTCCATCGATCGTTGGTTGTCCAAAACAAGGCGGTACCTACCTCTCTCCAAAACAACTCAGCATCAACCTTTTTGCCTAAGAGGTCGGTAGTGATTTTTTTCCTTAGCTCGAAATGACTTGTATGCTTTTGCAACACTCTTCTAATTCCATATGGAGGTGTCCCAAAGTAGTCGCAACGTCTATGGAGTTAACAAGAGAGGTCGGTACCTACTTGAGAGGTCGTTGGCGACCTCTCTCCTTAGTGTATTTTTTATCCAAATTTCTTGAGCACACATAGAATATGTAGACAATAACTCCTATAAAATTTGAGTGGGAAACACTAAGCCAAAAAATGTCTTTGACGACATGATCATGTCGGTACCGGCAAGTGTGGTTAATGTATTTTCAGTTGAATTTTTCCTAAGATGTTTCTTTGCCCTATCTAAGAGTGCTTGCCAATTTTCAGGTCGTTTCATCCTCGTTTGAATCTTCTAAAATCTACTTTGCTAAAAAGCGGGTTAACACTTGTCCCCTAAAGTATACCTTTCGAATGTAAGGTGTGCTTTGCTCAAGAACAAGTTCCAGTAATCGGTCTTCGATAATTGAGCTCTTCAGCTGCTTCAATCTTGGTGAATCGTCCAATTCCTTCGGATCCTCTTGTTAATCACGAGTCATTCCAAACCTGTTACAGCCTAAGACCTTAGACTCTGCTTAAGCGTAGTTTATACATCATCATCATTCCAATTTCATTTGGAGTTATTACATCACATACAAAAATCATCCCATGTTAATCCGAGATTTACATCATTATCGTTCCGATTTCATTCGGAGTTATTACATCACATATCAAAATTGTCCCCTATTCATCCAGGATTTATCTGTAATATTCTAATTACAAAACGTTCAAATCCTTTTATCAAATCCACAACCGTTCTACGGTTGGATCTTTCCAGATCGTTTTGTATTCAGTTTAATGTGTGATCTCTCCAGATTGTTTAATGTTCAAGTTAAGGGGACGATCTCTCCGGATCGTTTAGTGTTTAAGTTAAGTGTACGACATATCATTTAATGTTGAGTTAAGGGGGCGATCTCTCCAGATCGTTTAGTATTCTATCTAAGGTTTGACATCTTTGGGTCATTTATCGCCCAATCTAGGGTTTTGATCTCTTCGGATCCTTACTAAGTCTGCATGCTCTCCGGCAAAGAAACTCAACCACCAAGCAAGTCTATTCGCTCACTCTTTGTTGAGGGGACTTACTTTCTGTACAAGCCCATCAACTCCGGTCTCATCACTCCGGTTGAGACTTAAAGCGATCAATATCAGTCATCACGTTTAAGTGGATTTTTCAAGTGTCAAATAAGATAAAATCCAAAGTGTTCATTCTAGACATCAGACTGAGAGCATGTGTAAAGACCAATCTAGGTCTTGTATACTTGTAAGTAGTTTGAGGTTGTTATTGTTCTAAGTCTCAAGCATCCGACTCAGAGTGTGCCTAGGGACCATTTGGGATCTCGTACACGTGTAAGCGGCCCGAGGTTATTATTTTATTTATTGTACAGTGCGAAAAGCAAAATACAAGAAAAGAAACAAAAAGCAGAGTGCCAGAATTGGATTTTGACTACCGTTCATCTCGATCATGGGATTGTCATTCGGTGGAAGCCTCTGATCCATAACTTTATTCTACCCCCCGTTCCAATGGTGAGCTTCTGTTTCCAGCTCCTGCTGCCATGCCTTCTTATTCAGATTTTCCACTTTGGCTTCAACATTGCCCATTCCAGGCACTAAAGCTCATCCTAGATCCAAATTGATCGTGCCCCTGAGTCGTGTGGGCATTGTTTCAGTTTGCTTTGCTCTATCCCCAGATGCTTCTACGTTGGTTTCTGGTCTTTCGTTCTAAATTCCAACTGTTCCAACTATTCCCTGTTGATCTATCCTTCTGAAAAATCCCTCCAGTGTTTCCTACTGTTAATCCATTATTTTATCTTGCATTTCTTTCATCATTTTCTCCATCTTTTCTCTAGTCATGTACTTAGATTGATGAGAATTTGAGGACACCTCCTGGTTGCCTCCATACTCTGGTTGGCTTTCTCCATCCTTAGGTCTGGTGTTTAGCCCCTTCATCTTCTTCAAATCTTATATTCAAGCTTCAAGTCTTCGGATCATGTTCAAGGTTCTCAGTGGAAGCACCAAAATGTTAATCCAAAAAATGGATCAACACCCAGAAATTAGATGAAAGCGCCAATTTAGATTAAATAAAAGCAAGGTAGTAAAAGAAGACACAATTTTTATAGTGGTTCGGTGTAATCTCTAACGTACATCCTCTTTAATCTTTTATTAGTGTTCTCTCTTTGGATTACAACTAGTTTTTTTAGATCTGACATAATCTAGTGTATCTCAGACTTATAATGATGTTTCTAGAGTGTTTGGGAGTCCTTAGTACTAAGACTTTGCTGATCTAAGTCATAGAACATTAAATAGTTGTTTCCTAGGCGAATCTAATGGAAGATAAATTAGAAGTGAAGAAGTAGATTAGTCTCCGCGGTTAGAGAATCTAGATCAAGAGTGTAGAGGAGCAGGGTGAAGAGACCCTTTTTTGGTGGTAGGTAGGTTTATATTTATAGAGGTATCAGTTGTGTAGGGTCAAAAGTCCATTTGAAGCACAGTTCAAATATCGGTTCGAAGTAGTGTGCAAAGTTGCAGGATTTTCAGAGTTAACCACAAAGGTCGGTGTCGACCTCTCAAGTCGATGATGACTTCTCCCTGTAGTTCAAATCACTTTGAACCTTCTTGCATCCTTCTTCTTTCTTCATTTTAAGGTGTCCCGTGTTATTTCCATCGATTGTTGGTCGTCCAAAATAAGTCGGTACCTACCTCTTTCCAAAACAGCTCAGTATCAGCCTTTTTGCCTAAGAGGTCGGTGGCAATTTTTTTCTTAGCTCAAAATGACTTGTGCTCTTTTGCAACTCTCTTTTAATTCCATATGGAGGTATTCCAAAGTGGTCGCAACATCTACGGAGTTAACAAGAGAGGTTGGTACCTACTTGAGAGGTCGGTGGTGACCTCTCTCCTTAGTGTAATTTTCATCCAAATTTCTTGAGAATGCATGGTATAGGTACACAATGACTCCTATAAAATTTGAGTGGAAAATATTAAGCCAAAAATGTCTTCGACGACATGGTCATGTTGGTACCGACATGTGTGGTTAATGTATTTTTGGTTGAATTTTTCTGAGATGTTTTTTTGCCCTATCTAAGAGTGCTTGCCAATTTTTAGGTCGTTTCGTCATCGTTGAATCTTCTAAGTCCAATTGAAATCTACTTTGCTAGAAAGCGGGTTAACACTAAACCAACTAAGTGATAAATTTGGCCATAATGTCACACCCTTGGCAACGTGACATGTGAACGTTAATATTCGAATTGTTTAATATTAATCACTGATCGAATTTACATCTTAGAGTCATACAACCAAAATGTTTACTCCGACTACCACCTAATCATTTAATTAAACTATAATTGTTATAATTAAATTAAATTAATTAATATTTATTAAATATTAATTATAAAGTTTTATTTGATTTGTGTTGATAAGTATTGGAAATAGTGCATATATAGAAGCTATATACACGGTATCGATATACGATATCAATGTATGTTTAAATTTGATTTAAATGTATATTATTTGACTGAGCTTGAAATGAAATGGAGGCTTATATATGGGGTAAGTGTGGCCGACTATACATGGTAGGAGGAGGGGTTGAATTTGATTCAAATGGAGTTTTAATTGGCAAAGGAAATAATCAGATCCATAATTTGATTCTCTCTTTCTCTCTTATTTAAACTCCCTTAACCCCTCATTTTAGATACTACTTCACCTACCTTTGCCTGAAAATATCCCCTATCCCTCCTTCATATTTTCAAGTTTCAAATTACAAATTTAAATAAAAATAGTGCAACGGTGTGCGGATCTTTTAATCAGGTGGCTCTTTTTAGAAGAATTTGAATTCGGATTCAAAAGGAGTCAATCAGATTCAAGATTCAAAGTGTAATCTCTAGGCTATAGTAAGGTAACACTCCTGTTTACATTTTACACATACACACACATAAAGATATATATATATATATATATGATTCATGTATGGTTAGAACGAATATATCATCATGAATATTTATATATGTATGTTGTCAACATAGGATGTGAATATATATATATATATATGATTTGAAAAAGAAAATTCATATACATACATATATACACATATATATATATATATGATTACATATGCTCACAGCTAGAGATTAAAAAAATTCAAATTAAAAATTGATTAATAAAATTATTAAAATAAAAGTTGGTTTTATAATTATACAAACATATGTACACGATATTAGTAAATTTTATATTAAATTATAGACATGATGATAATTCAAAAAAAATTCATATATATATATATATAATTTTAATTTTCAAATAGATTACTTTAAGTTAATTCCAATATTTATAAATATTTATTTATTTAATTTACATAATATATATACATATATATATATATTGTAAAATTTAATTTAATTTTTTTTTGCATAATTTCCGCATAGAAAATTTAATAAAAAAAACTAATTGTTAAATCTGAAATGAGTTAATTAAATAAAATTGAATTTGTAAAAAATGATTTGGCCAAGGCACACACACATATATATGTTATTTATTTAAACATTTAGTTACATATAATATTATTTTACATTATAAACTATTTTTCATTATATTAATACATAAATATATATATATATTACATTAAAAAATTAATTATTATTTTCATATGTGCGTATATTATAATATAAATGACTTTAAATTTTAAGTTAAAAGATATTAAATCAAGATCTAGTTTTAAAATTTGAATTTGAATTTAAATATGTATACACACACATATATGTTCTAAAGATCCCTTTATGTATGTATATGTGTTTGTGTGTGTAAATATACATATTAATATTCCTTTGCGTTATTTTATATTTATTTATTTCAGTATGAACTTAATTTTATATATTACATCAATACACACACATTAGACAACACATATGTATATATAGGGGCTAACATGTCTGTTACAGTGTAAATCTCATCACTTAGATACCAACATGTTAAACCATGCATGTTGTATATGTTGCACATGCACAGCCATATACATGTGTATATGATATGCATGTTCATATTATATAATACAAATAATATATCGAAATAACACTTTATTTCTAGATTAAATAAAATAATGATTTTATTTAAAATTAATTTGGATCAGATCTAAATCAATTTAGACTTCATAGGCCTCGTAAGATCAAAAATGACTAAAAAAATTAAAATTCACCTACTTAACTCATTGTGTGCTGGCCCAGATTCAATAATTGTATCAGAGCCTAATAGCCTATGTGGTCTAAATTAGTCATGTTATGGCTAACTAATTAAGCATAACCATGTTAAGTCTAATTAATTAAACTTACCCATTTAGTACGGTGTCTAAAAAAGTAGTGTCTAGGTTGGGTTAGGGTTAACCAAGTACTTTACTCTACTTAGCAATTAGCCTAGCCCGAAAGGTGAAGTGAGCCTAAGATTATCCCTAATAGAAAATCCCCAATTTGAATTTGAGCCATGGATTAATTTTCAAACATTGTTTTGAAATTGGAATAAAATTTAAATTTGAAAGTTAAATTTAAATAAGAAATACATTATAAATGTTATGATGTGATTTTCAAAAGTGTTATGAAAATTTTATAAATATATTTCAATTTTTTTTAAATATTTAGATTAATAAATTAAATAAATTAACTAGTTAGTTAATTAATCACACACACACACATATATATAATATATACTGATATACTTTACATTATCTTGAATTGTTTAAGTAATGTAAGTGTATATATATATATACATATAAGAATTTCTAAAATCAACATATTAGTTAAATTTGTTTAATTAAATATATTAATTAAAAGTTAATTAATAAATAATAAAATACATATATATGAAGATACATGTGTATTACTAGAAAGGTTATAGTATACATATTCAATGTAAAATAATTAATCGAATAATATAAAATTAGTTAAAATGTTAACTAATTAAATTAACTAAGTAAGATTTAATTAGTATAATGTTATACATAAGACTATTGTATAATTTAATTAAATTATAAAAGTTATATCATAATTGAAACCTATATGATATGAATGTATAATTAAAGATGGAATGATAAGAAATGCTAAATAGACTTAAAGGTTAAATACATAATCATAGTACGTATACCATGATTTCTGATGTATCCAATGCTCGAATCACGAGGGTATTTCATAACAAATACATTATTCCATAAGTCGATATCATTCAATTAAATATATTAAAGATTATGAATCTTTAATATAAAGTTGTCCTATACTATTTATATATTAATAGATTACTTGCACACTCTGTCGTTATTGATAATCCACAAGCTAAGGATGTTATATGTAGTATTATTAATATATCGAATCGATGAGATAAGATATATGTACGTATTTGTTATTCCTCAAGGTATGTATATTTATACTTAGGACATCACAAAATGGTAGGTACAAGTGAATAGTCTCTTTCAATTTATTGATATTCCTTAAGGTTGAAATGAGATTAGGATAGGAAACCAAGGGTTAGGAGTTGTAAATGATACAATCGATCATGTGTTATCCATCATTTGCGGGAGTATGATTCGTTGACATTCCTCAAGGTCAGAATCCCAAGGCAAACGAGTCATAACACCCACTAGTGAAGTTGAAAGACTTCTATGTTTCGTCTTAGGGTTTGGAGAAACATAAAAGACCAGTGAGAGCTTATTAGTAAAATGAAATATAACATTTAACCTTACTAATATTCTAAGAACATATACTACAAATAGTGTCGAATATACTAAGTTAAAAATTGCAGAAAAATGTCTACATCCAAGTTGTTTTCTTAAAATGACAAACTCACCAGACCTAACTACAAAGATTAGATAAGGGCAATAAAGATAGCATTAACATATGAACATATATGGTCATAGATAATCGAACCTTCAAGGGTTAGACCCGCTAATGATGCGGACCTCGAACTTAGATTAACATATAACAAATGGGTCTCGAACCTCGAAATCGCCTAAGTTTACGTGTTGTCTACGTTAGACCAACCATTACAGAGAGAGCATGAAAACATGGTTATCCATCAAATTTATGATAGCCTCAAAGCTCTATTTGGGGAATAGTCTCGTTTCACAAGGTACGAACTTACGAAGAAATTTTTCAATACGAAAACGACGAAAGGACAAAAGGTGCACGATTACGTTCTGTTGATGAAAGACTATATTGGTAGACTTACTTGATTGGACGTTATTATAGGCAATGAGCTTCAATTAGATCTAATCCTAGAGTCTCTTACTCCTTAGTTTGGGTTATTCTTTTTAAACTATAATATAAACCAGTTGAACGTAAGCCTCGTGGAGCTGCTCAATATGTTAAGATCGGACGAGTCTTTGTCTAATGATCAAAATATGATGCCTGTAGTTAAGGGGAACACGTCATCTTCGAAAGGTTTCGAAGAAGTAGAAAAGGGTTAATAAGAAGAACAAGAAGGCTTCTCCAGCCAACAAGGGTAAATGTCATCATTGTCACAAGAAGGATTACTGGAAAGTACCTAAAGATTGCTAGAGAGAAGAAACATAATGGTCTGCTACTCCTACAAGTATATTTATGATTCAAAATTGTTTTACAATCAATAAATTATCTTGGGTCTTAGATACTAGATATGGAACTCACATCTATAATTTGTTACAAGGGCTTAGGAACAGGCAACATATGGCAAGGGGAGAGATGAGGCTTTATATTGCTGATGGATCTCTAGTGGATGCAATGGAAATCAGATATTTTCATTTAATTAAGTTTTCCTACTGGACTAGTTTTGATAGTAAATAATTGCTATTATGTAGAAGACTTTATTTGTAGGGTTATTTCTTTCTAGATTGACTAAGACTGGTTGTATTTGTCATTGTGCTAGTAATGTTATGAACATCATGTTAGATGGTAATAAAGTCTACTATGGTATTTTAAATAATGACATTTATGTGACCGATACTAATTATGTCAGTGCTGTGAGTAATTCTTTGAATGATTATATAAATAAAAATTACCTTTGGCATTGTAGGCTAGGTCATATAAATGAGAAATGACTATACAAATTGAAAACCGAGGTTTTTCTACAGTCATTTGATTTTGAACCATTTGATATGCGTGAGTCGTGTCTCAAAGTTAAAATGGCCAAACACTCCTTTATTTGAGAGCAATGAAAGAGTTAATGAACTCTTAAGTCTTTTACATAGCGATGTATATAGCACGATGCCTATAGTTACCAAAGATAATTGTTCTTATTTGGTAACATTTATAGACTATTTCTCAAGATTAAGATATGTGCATCTTATAAAGAACGAATCTGATGTCTATGAGAAATTTATCAAATATAAAAACAAGGTTGAAAATCAGATAAACCACAAAATTAATAGACTTCAATCCGATCAAGAAGGTGATTATATTGGACAAGAGCTCCAACAGTAGTTAAAAAGACAATGGGATTATCTTTCAGGTTACTCCACCATATACTCCGCAACACAACATTGTATTAGAGCAAAGGAACCGAACCTTATTAGATATGGTTCATTACATGATGAATAAGGTCGAGTTACCTCTGTCCTATTGGGGATATGCGCTTGAAACGATAGCACATATGTTGAATTTGTTACTAACGAAATATGTGCCTAAGACGCCATATGAGATGCTGCATGGAAAGAAACTCTACCTCGATTATTTAAAGGTGTGGGGTTGTCCAACCTATGTTTGGATTGTCGATCCCAATAAACTTAAAGCAATATCTATATTATGTAAACTCATAAGATATACCATGAACTCCATGGGATATATTTTCTACGACACCGAGTAAAATGGGTCATTGTTTCTCAACATGTTGTCTTTTTAGAAAATGAATTCCTATCAAAAGAAATTTAACAGCGAAGTTGTGGAATATGAGATCCGAGAGTCTAACACGGAGAATGAACTAATGGGAGAACCAAGTTCACTCATATATGAAAACACGAGACCTATTAGAAGGTCTAGTATGGAATTTCACGCACTGGAGAGATACTGCGGTTTTCTCATGGATGGCAAGAAGGAGGACTACATCTTTGATGATGACACTCCTCTATTATTCTAACAAACACTATAGAGTAAAGACTTTGCACTTTAGCTTAGAGCTATGAAATCCGAAATGGATTCCATATATGAAAACAAAGTTTGGACTTTGGCTTACATACCCAAAGGTATAAAACCCATCATCTGCAAATGGATTTTTAAGAAAAAGTTAAATGCAAATGGACAAGTGTACAAAGCAAGTCTAGATACAAAAGAATTTCATCAAATTCAAGATGTTGATTATAACAAAACCTTTTTAGCCGTACCAATGCTTAAGTCCGTTCAGGTAATGCTAGCTATTGCTGCATTCTATGACTACAAAATATGGCAAACATATGTAAAGACAACATTTCTAAATAGTGATTTAGAAGCGACCGTCCATATGTCGGAGCCCAATGGTTTCGAGGCCAATGGGAGTGAGGGTAAGGTTTGCAAGTTGTTAAAGTCTGTTTGTGGACTTAAATAAGCTTTAAGGAGTTTGAATAAGTTTTTTGATAAAGTAATCAAACAAAGCGGTTTTTATCAGAACACAGAGGAAACATGCGTATACAGAAAGGAGTAAGGAAATGCTATGATGTTCTTAGTATTATACATTGATGATCTTCTATTGATTGGCAATGACATTTCGTTATTGCAATCAGTGAAAGCTTGGCTTTCTAAGAACTTCTCCATGAAGGATTTGGGAGAAGCAACCTATATACTAGATATAAAGATTTATTGAGATAGATCTAAGAAGTAGCTGGGATTGTCCCAATCCCTATACATAGATATAATACTTAAAAGGTTCAGTATGGAGAATTCTAGGCACGGAAATGTTCTGAAGCAATATGGAAACATACTTTCTAAGAAGGACGCTTCTTAGATTGATGAGGAAAAATAGTGTATGAAGAGGATATCAAATGCTTCGGCAATCGATTCCATAATGTACACTATGTTATGTACTAGACCGGATGTGGCATACGCATTAGAATGCATAAGCAGATACCAGTCTAATCTCGAAGAAAACATTGTACGGCTGTAAAATGTGTACTAAAGTATTTAAGAAAACCGAGGACTTATTCCTAATATATAGGAATGGAGACATCCTTATGAAGTATTATATTGACTCTAGCTTTCAGAGTGACGTCGACGATAATAAGTCAGGTCATGTTATGTCTTTACTATAAATAGTGAGGCTGTTAGTTGGAAAATTTCCAAATAGAAAACAATAGCTGATTCCACAATGAAGGCTGAGTACATCGCCCTTAATGAAGCAGCTAAAGAAGCGGTCCGGATGCGCAAGTTCTAAAATGAGCTAGGAGTGATTCCCGACATGGAGAATCCAATGGCATTATTTTGTGACAAAAATGCAACGATGTAGATCACAAAGGAGCCTATAGCACACAAGAAATCATGACAAGTTCTTCGAAAGTTTCATCCAATTAGAGAATTCGTTGAAAAGAAAGAGTTGATGATGTAGAGAGTAGATACCAAGGACAACATAGCAGATCCATGCACGAAGGGACTAGCTCGGTCATTTCTCATCAAGCAGATCGAAGGGATGGGATTGAGATTCCATAATAGGCCCCAAGTGTAAGTGAGAGATTGATAGAGAGGGTATGCCCTAAGGGCAATTCTGTAATTTGTTGTAAATTTTTAACTTTGCAATGAAATCTCGTTTGAAATAAAAGAAGTTTTCTTTCTATTATATACTTATTATAATGTGTTATATTAATTATTTAATTTTAGTATATTTAATAGAAAATCCATAAATAGTGTGTTTTGTGATAGTAACTACGAAGTGTTGTAATCATGAGCAATTTATCACAATACAATAAACACATCGTTTTAAATATTTCTAGTCAAGATGTATCGAAACTGGATATTGATACATCCGTTGAGACTAAAGTACATAACGTTCTCTAAATGTTGATCAGTGTATTACTCATGGCTATTGGGGGCACCAAGGGGTTACGTACTGATAGTTATCAGATAACCATAGAATGTCACATCCTGTAGTTTTCTGTTGGTTAATATAGTTAAAGTCAAATAGAAAAATCGATGTGACAATATTGCACAATTTACTCGACTTGAGAATACCGTCGAGCTTTAATGTTGAAAGTCCGCTTTGATTATAGTTATATCGTGGCATGACTTCCATCGAACGACTATAGTTGGGTTGAGTGGAAGCATTGGAAGTAAAACAATACTCAATAGAGAATTCGTCTCCTTGGTTATATGAGGTTAGTATCTTGGTCAACTAAATCCAACTCAAAGTCTTTGGCCAAAGCAGTTCAGTTAATAATAATTGTTATTATTGAACAAAGGACTTTATGTTTGGCGATACAAGTTGAATGTGAACGATATTGGAATTTTGACCATTACCAAATTCGATAAGTCCTAATGTGATATAGTTTTGACGAAGGAAATTGGTGTAAATATTTATCACCATTGAGCATTGCTTAAGATAAGTAAATTTGGATTTTATTGAAACTATGTAAGTGATAAGTTTGGCCATAATGTCACAGTACTAGCTAAGGTGACATGTGAACGTTAATATTTGAATTGTTCGATATTAATTGCTAATCGAATTTACACCTAAGAGTCACACAACCGAAATGTTAAATACTTCAACTACCACCCGATTTAATTAAATTATAATTGTATAAATTAATTAAATTAATTAATATTTTTGAAATATTAATTATAAAATTTTATTTGATTTTTGTTGATTAGTATTGAAAATGGTGTGTATATAAAAGCTGCATACACACGTATCGACATACGATATTGATGTACATTTAAATTTGATTTAAATGTATATTATCTGACTGGGCTTGAAACGAGATGGAGGACCATATATGGGGTAGGTGTGGTCGGCTATACGTGGTAGGAGGAGGTATTGAATTTGATTCAAATTGAGTTTGAATTGGCAACAGTGGATTCATATTCACAATTTGCTCTTCCCTTTCTCTTATATTTAAACTCCTTTAACCCCTCAATTTAGTTACTCTTTTTTTGGCTACTCCTTCACCTACCTATGGCAGAAAATATTCCCTAGCCCTCCTCCATCTTTTCAAGTTCCAAAACATAAATTTAGATAAAAATAGTGCAACAGTGTGTAAATCTTTTAGTTAGGTTGCTCTTTATGGAAGAATTTGAATCAATCTAATTCACCATTCAAAGTGTGATCTCAAGGCTATAATAGGGTAATACTCTTATTTACATTTTACATATGTATTTATTCATTATATGATTCATGTATAGTTAGGTCGAATACATTATCACAAATCTTTATATATGTGTGCTATCAACATAAGTTGTATATATATATATATATTAAAAAATTCATACACACACACACACATATATATATATATATATGCCCACGACCAGAGACTATAAAAAATTCGAATTAAAAATTGATTTACACAATTATTAAAACAAAAGTTGGTTTTATAATTATACAAACATATGCATACGATATTTGTAAATTTTATATTAAATTATACACATGATAATAATTCAAAAAAGTTCGTATAGATATGTATATATATATATTATTAAATTAGAGAATATATATATATAATTTCAATTTTTAAATATATTACTTTAAGTTAATTCCAATATATATATATATATTACATTATTATATTTATAATAAAAATTATTTTCAAAAAAATAATATTTTTATACATAATTGCCATACGGAATTTAATTAAAAAACCTAATGGTTAAATATGGAATGATTTAATATAAATTTGAATTTTTCAAAAATGATTTGGACGAGACATATATATGTAGTATTTATTTATACTAGTTATATATATAATATCATTTTATGTTATAAACTATTTTTCATTATTTTAATATATAAATATATATACATATATTTTACGTTAAAAAATTAACTTTTATTTTGTATGTATGTGTGTTTTAATGTAAATGATGTTAAATTTAAAATTAAAGGATATGTAAATCTAGATTTAGTTTTAAAATTTAAATTTGAATTTAAACATCTATGTTTATTCTAAAGATTGCGTTTTGTATATACATATAATATATATATATATATATATTATTCCTTTGCATTGTTTTATATATATTTATTTATTTCAATATGAACTTAATTTTATATGTTACATCAATACACACACACATTAGACAACACATACGTACATGGGAGATAACTTGTCTATTTGTAAATCTCAACACTTAGATACAAGCATGTTAAACCATGCATATTGTATATGTTACACGTGTACATACACATATATGTGTATATGATATGCATGTTTATATTATATAATACAGATATTATATCAAAATAAAACTTTATTTATAAATAAAATAAAATAATGATTTTAACTAAAATTAATTTCGATTAGATCTAAATCAAATTAGACTTCACAAGCCCAATAAGATCCAAAATGGTTAAAAAATTGAAATTCACCAACTTAACCTAGTGCGTGCTGGCTCAAATCCAACAAGATCAACTTTTATTCAAGCTTTAAAATGAGATCTTACTTTTATTTTATTTTGGAAAATTTTAATTGAGACAAAAGAGAAGCCACTAAAGTAGAGGAATGATTTATTTATAAAGGTGAATGAAGGATGATGGACATGAATAATGTTAGGGAAAATCCTTAAGTGGGTTAGGCCTTTCACATATAGTATACTATAACTCAAAACGCTTTTTAAAACAATTATTTATAGTTAATTTACTTCTTATAATACTTATAGATTTCTCCACATCACATTCCAAAATTTATCTCATTTAATTAATTAATAACATACTTAATTGACACATCTTCAATCCTTTCCATTTCTTAGCATTATTGCTAATAATTATCAAAATAATTAATTTAACAATAATTCTTCATACTAATAGTTAAGGGTCTTATAATCTACTTGACCATGTCATACAGACTTTTTGGTTCGAATTTGACCACTCCCTAATGGGAATTTAACTAATCCTCCTTGCATTGTAACAACTCGCATCTCCAGACATACCGATCCAAAGCCTAAAAATAGCATATTTAATCGTGTCGTGCCAAGATATGCGAATCAATAGGTTTTTTTTAAGTTTACACGATATAAAGACAAATATAACTTTAAAACATTCTACACTTTCAGATCTCACAGCAGAATGAATAAAATATAATTGCTGAAACTCCATATAAGGAGTAATAAAAAGAGTTCTAATAGGAATACAACATAAGTCTGACTAATAAATAAGATGCGTAGGGAGATAACTATAAATTGATACATCTCCACAACACCATGTCACCTTCTCCAGCACCTTATCCTAGTCATCTCGCCTATTACCCTATCCTCCTGTAATAGATTTAAAGAGGGAGAAATGGAGGGTAAGACAAGGTCTGGTGAGTGAATTATATCACTGGTGGTATGATATTGACAAGTAATTAAAGTTCAATTATTACGTGCACATCCTAGTGGCATTCCTTTGTCTAGGTGATCTATGATAATCAATTAGTTACTTTCACATTATAGGTTGGCTATGCGCCTAAATCCAATTATGATTTATGAAAGTTTCCACTCATAGGTGGAACATACCAAAACTAGATAATCCTAGAAATATCTCTAGTGTATGGTCTCAATGATAGATCACCTAACTATACATTGAGTTAACATTCTCTTTAGTAGTTGCTTGGGTTGCACCTAACCGAGTACATCCAATGCTCGACCCACTCTTTGAATCACAGCCCGGCGATACTTGTCATCTATGCATTGATTCACCTAACCGAGTATGCATCCAATGCTCGAACCACTCATCGAAACGTAGTTCGACAATACTTGCCAGCATTGATTCACCTAACCAAGTACATCCAATGCCCGACCCACTCATCGAATCACAATCCAACGATACTTGCCATCTATGCATTGGTGCACCTAACCGAGTATACATCCAATGCAGAGCCCACTCATCGAACCTTAGTCCGACAATACTTGCCATCTATGCATTGGTGCACCTAACCAAGTATACATCCAAGTCTGGTCCACTCATCGAACCACAATGGTACCTTCCATCTATGCATTGGTTAACCTTCTCGTTAGTGTTTGTATCCTAAGCTCTATATCCTTACACAAGTACCACCAAGGGTCGGATCCAATCCTTCTGTAGGATTAATTGATCCTAAAATGATGAATGTCTTCACCTCCTACTCTTTTTAGCTTTCACAAATAGGTGACTAGGACCAACTACAAATGATAAGACTTCTAATCGCGATATAATTGCATGTCGCGTTGAGTGTCACATTTAACAACTTCATGAAGTGAGAACCTAGGACGTCACCAAGCGTGATGCTATTCCAGCTTGTTGCACAACTCTGCTCAGCCACATGAATTCCTGAAAGACAAGGAAGTGGGAATAAGTTTCCTTGATCCATACTATATGGCCTGTACCAGGTCCAGGTTCAACCCGGTCTTGTTTTGGCCATTCAGACGTCTGATTGGTATATTCAAACATCAGACCCTAGTTCAGACATCCATCCTTTTGTATATTTTATCACCTTTTCATTTTTATTTGTTTGATTCATTATATATGATCATGTAATGATTTACACATCAATATCCATGTTTATTTTAGCTAGTTATTTACCTAAAGCACGTTTTATTTGAATTGCACTCGTTTGTCATTCAATCCCTTTTTAACTTCGAACATGACTTATAATCCTCTATTATTCCATTTTGAACACTTATCCATATTCATTAACATCTTATAAGATGCCCAAGCGAATATTGAATTTTTTTCCTGAGACATGAGGTTTTCCCTGAATTTTCATGGGTTTGGCCTAGAGTCATCCTTAGGTTTGCCTCGGGTCAACCTCTGGTCTGCCTACAGTTTTTGAGACTTGAGGTTTGCTCCAAGTTGAGTTTTCCAAGTATATTCCAAAGATACCCTCGAGTCTGCCTTGGGTCGGCCTCCAAGTTTCTATATCTTTTCAAAACTTGAATTTATTGATGTAATTTGTCAATTTGACCCTGTAAACAATACTAATGTAAAAACTAACTTTATTAACTTTAGGAAATTAGATCTATAGAGTTTTTATGTTAAGTTTATAACCCAGTTCACCATTCCACCAATCCATATCAATATGCATTCCCCATTTGATTGTATATAGTATTTCAATAAATTATCTACGTATTTTTCAATCAATTATCTATATATATATATATATTTCAATTAGTTATCTACGTATTATTCGACCAATTATTTATGTATATTTCAATCAATTATCTACGTATTTTTTAAAGTTTAATAGAGTCAAATCTAGGTAAATTCCAAAGGATGTATTCATTTAATTTTTATTAATCTAGCCTAATTTAAACTTATCATATAAATCAGATCTATAGAAATAGGGGTAGTATCAATCTAATTTACCCTTCCCTCTAAAATTACCAAGATTATCTTATCAATTCATTACTTAGGGTTTTCCATCTATTTCGATTCACAAGTATTTTTGAATAAAATTATTGATTTAGATTAGAGGTCATATTTTTAATTCTAAAAAGGTATATAAATGAAGTTTTAATACTTGTTTACAACATAATTATATTGTAGATAAATCCACCCATCGATTAGCTTTCCCTTCGCTCTTTAACCTTGAAAATCTTCCCTTTGTGAGCCTCTTCCTTAATTCCTACCCCTTGATTTGTTTGCTCCTCTCTATTTCTTTTAATTTTATTTGTTTGGTTTTTGAATTTGAAATTAGAGAAGATTTTTAGAAAAATGGTGTTTAGATTAGAAGGTTTGGAAGAGGAAGAGGAAGATTGGAGTTTCTTACGGCGGCTAGGGTTTAGAATGGAGAAAGCAATGGCTTAAGTTATATTTATAGGTGAAATTAGGGTTATTAGGTCTTAATTCCAAAATGAAAAATTATGAAAATGCCAATGAGTCCAATTTTTTTTAATTCTGACCCCTTTACCCAAATTCGACAAGTTTAATATGTTTTCTGACTGTAAATCACATTATGGACACGATGGAATAGGCTCTGAAGCCTATTTTCAATGCCTATGAACATTTAATACCACTTTCCCTTACATATACACAAATTTCCTTTATTTTTATCTTCTTAAAGAAAATAACGTTTATCCTCTCCCAATTAATGTCATTAATTATAATTCAAATCAATACCATTTATTATAAATCAAATCAGTATCATTTTCGGTATTTAGACCAATACCATTTATTATAATTCGAATCAATGTCATTAATTATAATTCAGATCAATATCATTAATTGATATCCTATATATTATCAATCATTGTGGGGAATCATTGATTTATATTTAAACATAAATATATGCGTGTTTATATATATTAACATTGATTAGGAATTTTAATTTGTATCAATAACTGTCTGATCGATTGTAACTAGCTGGTATTTACCTTTTCAAATTCAGAAATCTAATTTTCTCTTATTCTTTATAAAGAAAGAGATAACATACATTTTCCTTAAGTAATGCATTCTTTTCGTAATTATATTGCTGCATCATCTTTCTCAAATACATAACATATCCTTTTATTAATTATTGTTAGAACTCGGCCAACCCGTAGCGGAAGAAATTGATGAATTTTTTTTTTTTACCATTTTGGATCTTTATTGGGCCTATGAAATCTGAATATATATTAGATCCAATCTAATAAATTTTGAATAAAATCTTATTTTGTTTAAATTGTTAAAATGGATATTTAAATATAACTTAAACTTATAGATGTTATAATGAATGTATAAAATACATTTATTTGTGTGAAGTGTAAATGTATCATATAATTGGTGTATATATATGTGTAAATGAAACATGTATAAATGAATTTAGAGAAGGAAACATTTTGTTTCCCTCTCTTACCCTATGCAATTAATAAAGACAAGATATGGCAATATATGAAGAGAGAAACCTTTCGTCTTTCTCCTTCTTTAATTGTAGTAATTAATGCATTGAATGACATTTCTAACTTATCAACCAAATTTATACATGCTTCTGTTGTCCAAGTTTCGATTAACGAAATATATGCATACATCCATAATAATTATAGACACACAAACATATATGTATAAAGTATAAACCCGTTAGTTTATTTAAATAATTTTAAATCCAAAATTAACATTAACGGGAATGATTTTAGTTAAAGAAAGATTTAACAATGAAATGTTACACTATTGCATAAAGTCCTCTTACAAATTTGAATTAAACTAAATACGTATATTTCCACATACATGATTAATACAAATTAATAATTTAGATCTAAAAACATATATTTGCAAACATTATAGCATATGATATATGTATATGTACAATAATACAAATAAGTTTTAATTTAAGTTAATGGTTTTCATTAATCATTTTAATTTAGGAATAAAACAACACTTCAAATTTTACATGAGACTTTAAATATAGAAAACCACAAAGAACAAGAATTTCTTACACTAAAGTCCATTCATTAACCTTAAATCAAGTTTTTTATATATAAGGACTGAAACAAATATATTCAACTTTTTACCATATGAAATTAAAGATTAATTTCAAAATAGTAAATAATTTAACATATACAATTATTTGCATTTAAGTATGTAAATATTGTAAATTATCTTAAAAAATCTCATTCAAAATCAGTTTTCAATTTCACAAGCTTCCAAAATAAATAAAAGAAATTAGGACAAACTAGGCATGTGTAAATTTGTGATAAGAGTTTATAGATCTGAGCAATACAGAGAATAATAGCAAGTTATCAAAAGTAATATGGGATTTAAAACATATCAATTTACCATGAACCTAAAATTATAGAATATTATAAATAAACATAGACCTGAATCCAAACAATACAATAAACATGTTTTAATCAAAATAGATGTAAGGGAGGTTCAATTTACAAGTGACAAGATCAATAATTAAAATATGAAGTGAATCATATAAAGTCTAATAATATCAATGATATAAACACATAGGTGAATTTAAATAAGAGAACTACCTTTGGATGTAGTCAATAAATCACACCTTGAATAACGAATCAAAGCTCCTGGATTCAGAAATCAGCTTTTAGATTTTGCAAGGATTAAGAGGGATAAACCACCTTTAATGATAATATTTGATTTGTATTTGGTTTTGGAAATTTTTGAAGCCATGGATGCTCTCGTATTTTTATCCATTAGAGACGAAGGAGAGAACTAGAAAAGCTACAAAAAGGAATGAATAGCCAAGAGGTTATGAAAAAGAATAGAATAAAGAAGGCAATCAATTCCAATTAAAGAGAGATTTTTTTTCCTTCTTTATATTATTATTTCCCCTTATTAATTCTTTTGAATACTTGTCCTTTCTCTCTCTTTCTCTTATGTGGCCGGCCAAACATGGAGGAATTATGGGCCTCAAGTGATCCCAAATCCACTTAGCATTTATTTCATTTAAACCCCATTTAAATAATATATTAATATCTTATATCAATACGTGCATTTATAACTTTTATTTACGCACTTTATTAAATGCTAATAATATATAAACAAATAAAATCTAATAATAAATATTTCAAAAATATTAATTAATTTAATTAATTTACAACTATTATAAATTAATTAAATTGTGTGATTTATTCAGAGTATTCATCATTACGGTCGTGTGACTCAAATGTGTAAATTCAGTCAGCGATTAATACTGAACAATTCTAATATTAGTTTCCACATGTCACCTTAGCTAGTGGTGTGACATTTTGGTAGAATTTATCGCTTACACATCTTTTGGTAAAATCCAATTTTATTTTTTAAGCATTACTTAGTAGTGACAATCATTTACACCAATTCTTTTCGTCAACGCTATATCACTTTGGACTCGTGGAATTTGCTAATGGTCAGAATTCCAATTTGTTCATATTCAACTCTATAGTCCAACACAAAGTCCATTGTTCAATAATTACAATTATTATTAACCGAGCTATGGCCAGAGACTTTGACTTTGAATTGACATCAGTTGACCATGATACTAACCTCATATAACCGAGGAGACGAATCCTCTTTTGAATAGTTTTTCACTTCAAATGCTTCTACTCGACCCAGCTATAGTTGTTCGGTGGATGTTGTGCCACAATTTAACTATAATCAAAGTGGAGTTTCCATAATGAAAATCAACGTATTCTCAAGTCAAGAGAACTGTGTAATTTTGTCACATCGATATTTTTATTTGACCTTAGTTATATTAACCAAAATACTTTCGAGCGAGTCATTCCACAGTTATCTAATAACTATCAGTACGTAACCCTTTAGTGCAACCAACAGCAGTGAGTAATACACTACCTACCATTTGGGGAGCGTAACGTACTCTAGTCTCAACAGATGTATCGATATCCAGTCTCGATACATCTTGACTAGGAATATTTAAAACAACATGTTTTAATTTTATTATGATAAATTACTCATGATTACAACAACTTGTGACTTTTATCAAAAAAGATACCATTTTTGGATTTTCTATTAAAAATACCTTTAATAAAATTAATCAATTAACATAACTCAATATATCAAGTATATAATAGAAAGAAAACACCTTTTATTTCGAACAAAGTTGGTCATCGAGTTAGATATATGTAACAAATTACATAATTGCGTCTAGGGCATATCCCTAACTCTATCAATCTCCTACTTGCACTTGGGGTCAATTATGGAATCTCTATCCTATCCCTTCAATCGGTTTGATGAGAACTGATCGAGTTATACCTTTCGTGAATGGATCTTTTATGTTGGTTTAATTATCTACTCTTCCAATCAACTCTCTATGATGTAGATAAAATATTTGTATCATACAGAACTATTCAAAGTATGTTTCTTGACTTCTAGTGAGCTTTATTATTACATTGTTATCATATAACAATGATTAGTATTCTTATTACTTGGAATCACCCCTAGCTCAATTATAATTTTGTGCATTTATATATACTTCGTTTTTATTATGGCACTATTTAAGGTGATGTACGTAACCTTTTCATTGCATCAGCCACTACATTTCGTTTGGAACATTTCCAAATTAAAGCTTATTAACTTGAATTTGTTATCAACATATTACACCTATTATCACTTATGTAATATGAGTCCGAACACTCCTTCATAAGGAGTTCATTGTTTCTGTAAACAATTCTCTAGTATTTCATAAATACACAAGAACACCTCAAACAACCATTTAGTGATATCAATTTGGATTTGATATTTGCTTCATGTATCAAATACATAATCAAATCACAATATCGTGAACAACATACCATGTACGCTAATTCCTATTGCGAATGCATAAGGAATCCATTTCACATGTTCCTTATAAAACAATTTAATAAGGTGTTTCTGCATATTATTTGGGACATTCCCAATCCTTTATACTATCTTTGAAAGACATCATTTGAAAATCCAATGTTAAGTATTAAAACAACTAAAGTTGACTTTAACATAAGTACATCATCAACAATCAACAGTGTGTTGTTTACTTATGGTTTAGAAATATCTATGTACCTTTTAACTTTCTTTCGTATGAACATACGCTTCCTTTGCATTTTAACTGACAATCAAACTATTTGTTATTTCTATCAAAATAGTTGTTCAATTCTGATGCATGTTGAACGACACTTTCGTATCTATTCTTGGATCATATCCAAAAAACCATAAACTCAATATCCCTCCTACTGACTTTCAGACACTTTGGTTGTTATGTGAAAATAGTCAATTCTAAATCATTATTTATAATTTTCCATTTCAACACATATGTACCAAAACACAAAGTCATACTAAACGATAATTTTGCAAGTAAATCTGAATTAACTTGAGCACATTGAATAACAAATCTATTACACAAATTTCAACAATTGAATTTGTGGTGTCATTCTTATTAACGTTGCTCATTATATTCTAATTACATTAGTCTTGCACCTAAAGACTCATTCGTGGCCGATGGATCATAACCCCTTGGGTACAACTACCAAAATCATATTTTGATAATATACTTGGAATCCTTTTCAGATTTTTGCATTGTACCATATCATAGAGTCAATATTCTTAATGGCTTAATTGAGAACCGAGGATTATCTATTCTCGACATTGATAAGAAACTCATAGTTTCTCTTCAATGTGTGAGAATACTTATTAGATACTCTAATGCGATGTGTTCGTTTAGGTTAGGTTGGTTTCATTTCATTATACGTAATCAGTTTTGTAACGATATGCATTTTCGAACCCCAAATGTCGACGCTGATACATCTACGGTATTCACGTGCCGAACACTAAAGTGCTAGAAAGATAAATTATTAGGGTAAAATAAAAGGAAAAAGAAAGAGAACAAGAAAGAAGAGAACACAACATCAAAATCTCACAGTGGAACGATAATATATAATATCAAAAGACAGTACAAACATCACTCTAATATACATAAAGTTTCAGAGTTACAATCCCAAGTGCTATCATCAGTCTAGATAGTTATAATAGTCTGTCCTCATAAATGATGATATATACATAATAGTAATGCAGCGGAAATAACAATACTATGGTAGGTGAAAGCATCTAGCTTATCTCCTTGAGCTCCAACGAATATCAATGAAAACCCGCCTTCCTCGGACTACTTGTAAGAGCAACCGTGAAAATAAGGGAAATATAAAACCAACAGTCAAACATAAGTCTAGTATGAGAAACTCATGAAATATGCGATCAACAGATAACAGTACTTTTGAGACCATATGAATCACCGTATCAGTTTTTCCCTCAAAAGAACCAAGCCATCTAATAAATACATAAGGTGATATAATAGATAATGTCCATAGTGTAGAATATAAATCTAAAAATAGCTATGTAGCTTGAATCTCACAACACAACAATATTAGAAGTATAACTAAAACCATTAAGGCACGTTCACATAAAGGATTTCCGTGGAGGTCTCCTCCGTAAAAACATAAAGCTGGCCTCCTACACAAGGGTCAGAAGCTACCTTTCGAAATCATACATATCCCTAGATATAATATGTTACAAAGGTAAACATAGTTAGTCCATGCACGAACACGTGATATTGAATTCCAACAACTCCCTCGCGCAACATCCGCAAGCATCTCTAGAATTTGGAGTTGATGTACCCTCTTGGGTTAGCTAAACCCCATAGTTATGCATCCTACTCTATTTTCCACCATTATCGGTGGTGATGTCACATCCATCATCTCAATGCACAATTCTTCATCACTCCATGGATCCCAACATCTCGAGCAGTTCACGAATCTCTCTATGGATCCCAACATAATTCATCCGATGAATGCTAATGCTGACCTCTCCCATGGACTTAATCTTAGGATAGATAGTTCAACTCTATAGCATTAGTTCAAAATGTTAACGTCGATCTCTTCCTTGGACTTAACCTTAGGATTGATAGTTCAACTCTATAACATTTCACTTCACAACCGCTTCCAAAAATAGAACTCATATATCAGTTTTGAAGTGGCCTTCGGTAAGTAATACACTTATCTGATCTCGATAAGTAGCCTTCCTCGGGGGATCTTGTATATATACATTCTTAAAGCAAGAGACGATTCATACAAATGAGTCCTTTATGGGGGATCTTAAAACGTATCAATATGTGATGCTTACATATACTTACAAAGTTAATCTGGCCAATTTCGATAGTTAGCTAATCGACTATCAAGTACAAATACAAACATTCTCATATGGAAACCAAGTCTCGTATGCTCATCATATTTTAACTTTCTCAACTTATACTATTCCTCTCTAAAGAGTGAAACCAATAGGTTGGAGCATTGTTACTTCTAAACCCTACTCGAACATCATTCTTAACTCTCACAGATAGAAGAAATCTACATTGTCGATTTTTTGTGCTAAGTATAAGATTAAATACTTCCCATAAACAAGTAAACACACAAAGCACAATTAAGTCACACAAAGAATGATTAAGTCACATAAGCGACTTCTAATCACCTTTTTTATTTGATTAATTCTTTTATCAATTAAAACTTCCTTGTAAACACCTGTATATATATATTTAAAATACCTTTACAAAAGGTATATACATGCATACTACTATTCACTATTCATTTCTACTCTTTTCAATACTTAGAAATGTATTCATATTTTTATCTCATATGATATAAAAATATTCACAAATCTTAAACAAGATTTCACATTTCTAAAAGTATAATTAAATGGGTTAAAAACAAATGTTATTAAAGCATTACTATTATAAACCAAGAAAATTTCACACTTAGCATTATCTTTAAAACATTCATTTGAAGATCTAATTATATTACTAAGTATAATAAAAAAGGGTTAAAAACAAATGTTGCTCAAATATTGTTTAGTATAAACCCAAAACCATTTATACTTGTCATTATCTTTAAAACATTCATTTTAAAGATCTAAGTATGTCTACACTTATTAAACAAGGTAATATACTTTTAATTAACTTTATAAAACCATTTATTAAAACGTAAGTGTTATAATTCAAAACTTCTTTTATTCTTTTATAAAATGATATAGATATATGTATACAAATTTATTTATAAGCTAAGATATTTAATAAAATTCTAAAAATAATTTAAAAAATAATTATATTACATAAGCAATTTAATACCTTAATAAAATAATTAACTAATTTTCTAAAAACTATATATAAATAAAAATACTCTAAAATACTTATAATTATGATTGAAACATTAATTAAAATATTACTTAAAATAACTATTTTTATAATTTATTTAAAAACTTCAAAAAGCATGTTTTCATTTATTAAAATAAACCTTCGACCTTAATAGTTCAAATTTAGTTATTAAAAATATATTTAAATTTCAAACCACTTTTAAAAAACTCTAATATGTGTTAGGAAAGGCTTGTAAAAAGATTGAAGAAAAACACTAAAATTAAAAGTAATTTTAAAACACTTAAAGTTCAAAACAGAAACTGCAACATTTCCAGAATGCTGTAAAATGGGTTCAGAGTTACTAAAAATTCTATCGTTAAGTGCTGCAACAAACCATGAACCGGGGCAGTTTTATGTACTAGAATGTTTTTCCCTTTTTCGTATGATAACGATCTTTTTAACATCTAATTTTTTGCAGTAAACAATATATTCAATATACATCACAATCATGATGAGAAACCCCTAGGGATCTCTCTACAAAATATTATAGAAATTGCCAAACACAAGGCATTTCTAAGTGCTTCTATAGCGACTATCGCTATAAAACAATTTCAATATTTAAGTTCGATTCAATCAAAGTCCAACCAAACCTATATGCATCATTTCAAGGCTATGCAATAGGTCAAAGAAAGTCATAGAGGTCCAAATACACAATTTACATATGCCATTTATTTCCAAAGTAAGAATCACAAAAGTATATAATAATATATAGTCAAGCTTCATACTATAGTTTAAGTAAGCATGTATACACTTCTTATACATTTAAATGGTGAATTTGCTCAACCTTCAACAAGTACACTACCAAGCACAGGCCTCAATCTTGCTTCCACTTTCTACCTCAACCAAACAAGCTCCCAAACTTGCTACCTTCATCACTTTGCTCAAGGATATGGAAATATTGCCTTAAAATTGCTCACATCCTAGGGGTGTAGAGGCTAGTGTGCTAATAATCATCAAGCCCCAAGTTGATGAAAAGTGTTGCTCTGTGTTATAAGGCTTATACTAGAGTTTGGAGAGAGTTTGGTGTGATTTGATTTATGTTTTAGGAATTTATGAGGAAGAGAACAAGAGATGAAGAGCTTTGTTTTAAGTTGTTAAAAATGCTAAAATGATCTTACGAACTATATGGTCACTTGTATAAGCATTCAAAAGGTAAGCTCACCTCACCCATCCTTTCCTAGCAAGCCAAAAGCCTTACCCCTAATGTGACTTGCTTTCCACCTCACACACAAAGATAATATCTACTTCAAAGTATCTCCACTCAAAATATTTAATTCCTAATAATGTTCTAGAAACAATTTTCATTAACCATACTAAGTGAAAAATATTTTTATTAGCAATTAATGACTTTATACGATATTTAGACATGTACACCAAGTTTGAGCAACTTATATTGAATAAAACCCCTTTATCAATAAAACGATTTTGTCACATTATCGATATTTATTCAAAGTATTTAATTTTGTAAACAAATTTCAAAAACAAGTTTCCTATCATTGGTTACTAATTAAAAGAGGGTTAACAAGGTTTTAAAATCAATTTAATCACATTAAATCTAAGATTTAAATAATTCAGATGTTTAAATAGGAAGTGTTCGAAATTCCGGGTCGTTACATTCTCCTTCACTTAAAATATTTCGCCATCGAAATTGCAACATGACCGACATACAAAAAGAAACAAGCAATAATCAATACTCAACGGTATTCAAAATTAACTAGCAACCAAAGTTCACAATTTGATCAGGTCAAAACCTTCTCATCGCATAAGGATGATAAATAATCTAGTAAGCATACTTTACGCTTAACAGCCTCAGGTTATTACTTAGACGATTATTCATGCTACCTTCGAACAAATCGAAGAGTCATTCCCCAAAATCTTTATAAGCCAACAAAACTTAGTATACATATACTTAAGCCCGTATGATGTACATGGATCATCCATACGCAATATCAAATCTGATCACTGGCTCAATCACATAAATTCCACTTCCGAACTAGTATAGATCACTTGACCTCTCTAATGCCGATTTCGATCGGGTTCCTTGATTAGAAACTTTTGTCTTCTTACATAGCTATGTATTATGATAGAAAACCTTGGGATCATATCAAGAATCCGTTTCAAGTGTTTGTCATCGAGAATTGAGTGAAAAATCTTTATTTGGACCGATGTAAATCATTTAGAAATTATGTACTCGAATCTTAGAACAAGAACTATCATGTAAATAAAACAATCTACGTTTACTACTTATGTATTTGACTTATTGGTTTCTTAACTACACCAGCATCCTTTATATCACATTCATTTACACAAATCTTATTCAATACTAAAATTATGAATCATTTCATAAAACATAACTCGGGTTTATAAACATTTTATAAAGACATATCTTTATTCATAAAGGATTTCATAAAAACTTACTTCAAGTTCTACACTAGTATAATACTCTACTCCATCGGAAGAGCATATACAAAACAACATATTCATTTTACTTTTTCAACTTTAGATGGAGGCCCAAAATAAATTTGGGCCTTATAATGGAGTCAACCTTTCGTCTTTATTAACCGTCGGGGTAGACAAGTAGCTAGGACTAGCAGGACACTAGTATCCAAACTCAGAACTAGAGTCTACTTTCCTTAGACAACCCTAAGGTAAAGACGTTTACTAGTTGACCCAATAACATCGAATGTTTTAACCTAATACATTTTAAGTTCAAGAGTTACATAAACTCATCTTTATATTGTCCAAAACACTTAACTTTAAGTTATATAATTATTCAGAAGTTTCAGGCTGTCTAAAAATCGCTAAAAAATCCGTTTCATTATAACAAATGAAAATTATCAAACGATCATATCATAACAAGATGAATGCATCACATTGTCCTAATGCATAGGATACATGCATTAATAAAATAACTTATCAAAGTTTCACTTATTTATTAGACACACTTTACTCTAAAGGGAAAACAAGAAGAGGTTTCATAATTATTCGGGTTATGCCTCTACCACTCAGGCTTATTACATAAGATACATACAACTCTATTCTATAGAAAGCTCATATCAAAATCTGTATTACCCAAAAGAACTCCTTATTAAGCTATTTATATTTTATATCAAATTTCCTTAAAGAAAACTTTTAGAACTAAACACCGAGTTTTTATCTCAAATCATTTTAAATAACAATATATATGTATATCCTTTTGTATATCAAATCATACTTTTAGGATTTAGCTAAAATTGTTTTCAAAGCGGTATCAAATACTTCGCAAATATTACTAAGTATCATGATCTCAATTCACAAATCAATTTCAGAAATATTTACATTAAATCCATAGAAAATATACATATAGATCGAGTAACACAAAAATGATACCATGGAAATGGGTCCTACCAAATCTGACCATATATTCCCTTACTAAGAAGGGCGATGTCCACGAGAAGTGCTTACCAACTGAACACATCTCTTATTCATTTTTTGCCACTTTCGAGCCACTCAAACTAGATAACATAAAAATACTTTATTCCTGATTTGATATGTCGATTCTAAGAGCTACCTTGAACTCAAACAAATCCTAAACTACTCTTTTCAATTATTGGTATTAACATAACTTTCAAATAATATTACTATTATTTTCTCTAAAATCTTAGAAATCATTTTCAAAGACATCGAAAGTTAAGTTCTCAAAATATCAGTTTAAATCCTCTTTGTTTATAAATTATATTTAGAAATTTATACTAAACTTCTTTCACTAAAATAAACTTCTAACCCAACATTACCACCGAATGCCCTATAGCTAAACTGTGAAACTAAATTCATAAGGTGTTCGTTTCAATACACTCACAAATGTTGTCTACCTAACAAATGTAGTAAAAAGGCAAATCGATCATGAACTGGTGGAGCTTGATTAATCTAATCAATCTACAAATGATAACCATGCTCGTAAATTGGCCGAGCACAAATCAATAATCACTAGACAATAGTAAATGCTCATAACTGGATGAGCATAACTAATCAATCTACAATTGATAACAATGCCCGTAAACTGGTCGAGCATGGTTAAGCTAGTAAATCTACCAATGATAACAATGCTCATAAACTGGTCGAGCATGGTTAAGCTAGTAAATCTACAAATGATAATAATGCTCATAAACTAGCCGAGCATGGCTAAACTAATTAATAAGGGGTAACGAATGAACATTATTAATCCCTACATTAATTATCTACACTTTAATAATTCATACTTGTATAAATTACCTTATGTAAGATCTTTAATTTTCATAGTCAAAATACCTTTAAGGCGTACGCTTATAACAAATACAAATACGCTCTCATATGTATAATATTGTAGCAAATTCAAATACGCTTTCAAATGTATAATACACTCAACTCATTTTAGGAGGTAACTTCCCTTATATCTAATTGGTTATATCACACCAAAAGCAAGGTTCTTCCTTAGCCTTCAACTCTGATACCAATTGTAATGATCTGCTTTTTCGACCCCTAAATGTCGATAATTGTAACGACCCGGTATTTCGTGCCATTCGCATCCACACGTGTCAGACCTGAATTGCTTAAAATATCAGATTGTTAATTTATATTTGGCAAAACTCAGCATATACAGTAAATAAATCAATCACAGAATCACATACACAAAGTATTACAATAATAAGTAGCTGAATAGAATAAATATTAGTTCATGAAGCTACTATATAAAACATTAGAGTCTGAAACAAAATACAACAGAATATCTCAAATACAATATAGTCTTGAATACAAACAGATGACAAGTCTGGATAGAATAACTGGATAGCTAAAAGCTGAATAGATATAGATGGATCTCCAAGGGAAGCTCCAAACTCCAAAAGTGAGTCTCAAATACCGCGACACTCAGTCTGACCCGAGCGTAAAGAAAAAACACAAAACACTCGAGTCGGGATTAACATTCTTATATCAGTAAATCCAACTCAAGTGAAATATCAACTGAAATTCAAGTAACTCAAAGGATGTTTGGGATAACCATCCTCTAAGGATCCGTGGAACTATCTACTATGTAGTACAATACGCTATTATAATATGTCTATAGTAAAGTAAACTATTAAAATAGCGTTAAGGCGTTACCCATATCCCCCTTAACACATTTTATATATTCCCATAGTCTATACAGCACCGTAATTCCTCCGTAAACTGGAGGGCTATCAGAGGGCACTCCATAGGTATGGTACAAACCAAACTTGTAGAAGGCGCGCTAGGGCATGTGAACATGGCACACGAGGAGATGCTAGGGTAGATATACCAATTGCACTCCCGGACTGGTGGTAACGCATAGCAGCTAATATCGCCCACCTCCGACACACTCCCATAATAAAAATCGAGGGGTGGCCACCAAATCAATCACAAAGGCAAAATATAGTATCGAAGAAATATGCCCGATAGGAGGAATGACCTCACTTGGCCCGGTATAGCTCCTGATTTTAGTCACATCTAAGCTGACTCACGGGAGTCGGGGTCACGTCATACCTTATACAGAAATCGTTCACCAAACCATCCTACTTCATTTCTGAAATCTCCACCACGTACATAGTTGTTAAAGTGGTTTTCGGTATTGGCAGAGAGTATGACAATATCTGATCCCGGTCTCTTTAACAACCAAACGTTATTATAACACCATGGTCATTTTATTTCAAATGGTTTATACTTCATATCAAAATATCATATCATTTCAAAACCATATCAATTCGAGATCATTACTCACTTTAAAATAATATACATTTCAAAAATCATAACACTTTCCAAAAAATTATAACACTTTCGAAATTATAAAACTTGAAATTATAACATTTTGGAAATCATAATACTTTGGAAATCATAACACTTTGAATCATAATACTTCGGAAATCATAACACTTTGAAATCATAATACTTCCCACTTAAACAGCTTAGATATTAAAAATAGTATATATAATAAAATAGTTTATAAATTAAAATAGTTTATATATTAAATTAATTAGTATATTAAAAATAGTTATATTAAAAGTTTATATTAAAATAATTTATAAATTAAAGTATTAAAATAGTTTTTAATATATTTAAAATACTTTATATAATAAAAATAGTCTTTCTCAAATTTCACACATCGATTCAAATCAACTCAAATTCCAAAATCTCATTTAAATCAAATCTCAGTTCTTCCATTTCAATTCAATTCAAATTTCAATAAACCATTTTATATCGATTCCAAATATAGATTTGAACTACAAAACAAACCATTTCGATTTCAACATATTTCAAAGTTTAAATATTCAAACTTTTACAATAATTCAATTTGAAATTTTCATTTATATTTCAAATTCAACTTTACCATTATTTAATATTGAAAAAATTCACTTAGTCAATCCAATATCATTTAAATAGAACCTTAAATTACAATTTATATAATCTAAATATTCCCTTCAATTTATTTATTTGAAATATTCATTTAATCGCTTTAAATCAAAATCAAGTTATAAATCATATCTTTAAAATCTTAAATTTAATAAGTTTCAAATTGGTTTTATTTAAGTAAAATCCAAATAAATTCCAAATTAATTCTATTTCTCTTTCCAACTTAATTTATTAAAATTATTATAAAATATATATTAAAATATAATATCTTAAAATCAATATTTATTAAAACCACGTATTTTTTTTTCAAAACCTTGGAAATCATTTTTCAATATATATATATATATATATATATATATAGACCAACGGTGTCTGTATATAATTTTCTATCCTATGGTCAAGTGATGCGGATATTTATCATTTCAATCCGCAATTTTAAATATCTACGGGTATATATCTTTTCAACCTGCAATCCCAAATTCAATTCAATGAAAATCGCTTGGGTTTATCATTTCAACCCATAACGATTTTCTCCTTTACTACAAGATCGTTCGGGTATGTATCTTTTCAACTCATAGGGAATTCTATACTAACAGGGAACTTGTAGAGTGAGAACAGTTATGATAATAATATAACATATCAACAACAGATATATATCATCAGTGATAAATAAAACAAAATATACACAATGAGATATGGTGTCATATCTCACAGGTGCACAATTACAGGTAATAGCATATCATATATAACAATTAAATAATTAACAATTCAAATTAGCAGCATATTTCAATTGTCGTTTTAATTGAAATCAAATTTAATAAATACAAGAACGTTAATCGTGAGTCACTGCTCACATTTCGAGGCTATAGATGAACGAGTGAGATAGGTTACGAATCCAAGCACGAATTCCCAAGCAAATCAAGATTGGCACAAATTTTACGATCAAAGCTGATAACAAGGAATCGATGAAATAATTAGAATCAGCTTCATAGAAACAGAAATTATATATATTATTATTATTGTTTTTTTCCATAAAATCAATATTTAATTTAAAAAATATATTAAGAATAATATTTATATATAATTAAAATCATTGTTTTAATTAAGCACATATATTAAAATCAACATATATACATCATATATTTCTGAAGAGAAGGTCCAAATATCAATATTTATTATAAAATCAATATAAACAATTTAATAATATATACTTATATAAATATATAAACAAATGTTTTATATCCATATCTAAACCAAAACATACCACATAAACTTTTTATATAAAACCACTTATACCTTGAAACTATATATATATACAATTGTTGGAAAACAATACGTATTCATGCAGACCACCAACAAACACACTTTATATGATATATACAACTGTCGTGAAATATACTTATTATCATATCATAAAATTTTATACAATCAAAAATATACATATACACTGTATAAATAAAATGCTGTAGGCTTATGTATATACACTATCGCCAATATATATACTGTAACAATATAAAATTAGCCTTTATATTATAACTAACATACTATTGAAAATATACCGTAATATATATATATATATAAAATGCATAAACTAACATATAATATATTTTTATACATATATACTATATCTTAAACTAATACAGCAAAATCAATATGCATAACTAGAACTAGTATACTGGACACATATAAAACTATAAGTAAAGTAAAATACTATCAATATATATAATTTCAAACATTTATATATGAATGCACTTTAGTACTCAAAGAAAAATTGAAAGCTTCAGCAACAATGTATATATACTAACATAACTTTATATATATATACAAACTCAACAGATACTACTATATTAATTCATTTAGATAAAAAAACTTACAAAACAAAATATGGCTTCTATATATATAAATTTAAAGAACAACCTGTATACTAAACTATTATATAAACTGCAGCTAAAATATAACTTAGAAAACAATATATATACATACTATAACAATAAAATATAAATCATCAAACCAGATAAATAACTTAACATGTCAATATAACTTATAGAAACCCAAATATATACACAACATATATAGACTAGCAATATTTATCTTGGCTGCTATAATAGATATACAACAGATTTAAATATGGATAACTAATATAGAAACAAAACAAAATAAGTGCAAGTTAATATATACTTACATTTTAAAAACCCATATTACACAATATTTATAAAACAGTATATATAGCATAAATATATACCTAGATATAAACTATATATATATATACAACACATAGATTGTGTACAAACATATTATACAACTAAATTAACTTTTATATGCATATATACCTGATATATATATAAAAGAGGGGGACAGAGCAAGGCGAATGGTGACACTGATGTGAGGAGGAGCTAGGGATACACGTGGCTGCGGAATAGCCTTTACAGGCGAGGCCGAGGTGGTGAGGAGTGGGTGGTTTCGGGCTGCACTGGCCATGGCGAAGGAGCTTGGCATGGGGTAAGGAGGCAGAGAAGGAGAGAGGAGCTGAGATGGAAGGCTCGATGACAAATGAAGCTGCTTGGGTTTGTTGTCAGGGTGAATTACAGACGGAGGTTGGGTTGGAGAATGGAAAAAGAAAAAAATGGCTGAAGGAAGAGATGCGAGAGTGGAAGTTAGAGAAGATGCACAGGCAACCATTGTTTCGAACGAATATATATAAATAAAGTAATTTCAATGGTCCAGCCCTTGATTCACGTGAAAATTATTAAAGTAATTTATTGATGCTTGGAGTGCATGCCTAAAGTTTGAAACGCACGGGGGAAATAAAAAGTCAAATTTTTTTCCCTTGTGTTCGGTACCGAAACTGTCGTTTCCGTCGCGTACCGGACTTCAAAAAACAGAAGTAAATATACTATGGAGATCAGCACGACGAGATGATTAGAATGGTACACAGATACCGGTGGTACGATCATCCTATCAAAAGTCGATAATCGGTACCAAAAATGCTGCAAATCTGTCAGAAATAAGATAAACGGGGCAATAGCCGTCCAAATTTGATGAAATGGAAGATGACGTCTCACTCAGAAGATGATTTACAAATTTATTATATAAAAAGATTCAGGTTTGAAAATTTTTTATTATCATCAAATATTAACTGATTTAAATTTAAATAAAATTACACTAGAAAATAAACTTCCATATTTGCTGATGAAAATTTACCATTTGCTATGTTTATATAGACGTATTCCAAATATTAAAATTTTATTTCCAAATTTAACCATTTAAAAATTCACAAAAATTCAGTTAATTACATTATTAAAACCATTAAAATTTACGGGTCATTACAATAATAATACATCCACGGTATTCACATGTCGAGCATTCAAGTGCCAAAAAGATAAATTGTTATGGTAAAAGAAAAAGGAAAAGAAAGAGAACAAGAAAGAAAATAACACAACATCAGAATCTTATAGCAAAACGATAATGTATAATATCAAAAGACAGTACAAACTGTCACTTTAAGATATATAACATTTCAGAGTTACAATCCTAAGTACTATCATTAGTCTGGACGGTTATAACAACATGTCCTCACAAATGCTAACATATACATAACGATAATGTAGTGGAAATAAGAAACTACGGTAGATGAAAGCATCCAACTTGTCTCCTTGAGCTCCAAAGAATATCAACGAAAACCTGCCTTCCTCAGACTACTCGAAAGAGCATCCATGGAAATAAGGGAAAATAAAACCATGAGTCAAACATAAATCTAGTATGAAAAACTCAAGAAATATGTGGTCAACATATAATAGTACTTTTGAGACTGTATGAATCATCATAATAATTTTCCCCTTGAAAGAACCAAACCATCTAATAAGCACATAAGGTGATATAATAGATAATGTTTAGGGTGTAGGATATAAATCAAAAGGTAGCTGTGCTACTTGCATCTCACAACATAACAATATTAAAAGTACAACTATAACTACTAAGCTATGCTTACATAATTGATTCCATAGAGGTCTCCTCGGTAAATACCGAAAGTCGGCCTCCTGCACAAGGGTCAAAAGCTACCTTTCAAAACCACGCATGTCTACAGATAAACTATGTCACAGATGTAAACATAATTGGTCCATGCCCGAACACGTGATACCGGATACCAACAATTCCCACATGCAACATCCATAAGCATTTCTAGATATTTGGAGTTGATGTACCCTTTTGGTTTAGCCAAACCCCATAGCTATGCCTCCCACTCTGTTTCTGCCATTACCGGTGGTGAGGTTACGTTCAACATCTCAACGCATAAGTCTTCATCACTCAAATGGATCTCGAATCTCTCTCCGGATTCCAGCATCTCGAATAATTCATGAATCACTCCATGGATCCCAACATAAGTAGTTTGACGGATGATAACACCGATCACTCCCTTGGACTTAACCTTAGGATAGATAGTTTAACTTTATAGTATTAGTCTGAAATGTTAACACTGACCTCTCCCTTGGACTTAACCTTAAGATAGACAGTTCAACTCTATAACATTTCACTTCACAACCGTTTCCAAAAGATTGAACTTGTATATCAGTTTTGAAGTGGTTTTTGATAAGTAATACACCTATCTGATCTCCGTCTCTTCAAACTATATCGATGAATTTTCAGTTAACTAGATTCTCATTCTTTAAGAAGTAAATGAATGATATAAAGGAGTCCTCCCTAGGGGATATCATATGTATACGTTCTTAAAATAAGAGATGATTCATATGAGTGAGTCCTCCTTGGGAGATCTCAAACCGTATCAATACGTAATGCTTACATATACTTCTAAAGTAAATTTGGTCAATTTCGATAGTCGACTAATCGACTACCAAGTACAAATAGAAATGATCGCATATGGAAACCACTGTATACTTATCACATTTCCATCTTTCTCAACTTATACTATCCCTCGACCAAGAGTGAGTCGGTAGGTTAAAGCACTGTGCTTCTAAACCCTACTCGAATATCTTTCTTAACTCTCACAGATAGAATAAATCTACATTGTCGGCTTTTAGCGCTAAGTATAAATTTAAATACTTTCCATAAACAAGTAAACACACAAAGCACGATTAAGTCACATAAGCGACTTCTAATCCCCTTTTTATTCAATTAATTCTTTTATTAATTAAAACTACCTTGTAATACTTGTGTGTATATATATATATATTTAAAAATACCTTTTAACAAAAGATATATACTTGTACACTACTATTTCACTATTCATTTACACTCTTTTAACTACTTATAAATGGATTTATATTCTTATCCCAAATGGTATGTGATTATTCACAAATTCTAAATAATATTCACATTTCTAAAAGTGCAATTAAATGGGTTATTAAAAGATGCTACTATAAACCCAAAACATTTTACACTTAGCATTATCTTAAAACATTCTTTGAAAGATCTAATTATATTACTAAGGATAATAAAAAAGGTTTAAAAACAAATGTTGCTCAAACATTATTTATTATAAACCCAAAACCATTTTATACTTGTCATTATCTTTAAAACATTCACTTTAAAGACCTAAGTATAACTACACTTATCAAACAATGTAATATACTTTTAATTAACTTTACAAAATCATTGATTAAAGCATAAGTGTTATGATACAAAACTTCTTTTATTCTTTTATAAAATGAGATAAATTTATGTATACTAATTTATTTATAAGCTAAGATATTTAATAAAATTCTAAAAACAATTTAAAAGATATTTATATTACATAAGCTATTTAATACTTTAATAAGATAATTAACTAATATTCTAAAAAATATATGTAAATAAAAATACTCTAAAATACTTATAATTATGGTTTAAATATTTATTTAAAATATTGCTTAAAATAACTATTTTTATAATTTATTTAAAATCTTCTAAAAGCATGTTTTAATTTATTAAAATAAACTTTATACTTTAATAATTCAAAATTAATTATTAAAATATATTTAAATTCCAAATCTCTTTTACAATACTCTAATATATTTTAGAAAAGACTTGTAAGAAGATTGAAGAAAAATACTTAAATTGAAAGTCATTTTAAAATAATTAAAGTTAAAAAAAGAAACTACAGCATTTCCAGAATGTTGTAAAATTGGTTTAGAGCTACTACAGCGGCCAGAAAATGCTATCGTTGATTACTGTAACAGACTATGAAAAAATGCAGTTTTATGTATTAGAAAGTTTGCCATTTTTTGATATGACAAAAATCTTTTTGACATCCAATTTTTTTGCAGTAAACAATATACTCAATATACATCATAATCATGGCATGAATTCTCTACAAAATATTATAGAAATTGCCAAGCACAAGGCATTTCTAAGTGCTTTTGTAGCGACTAGTCACTATAAAACCATTTCAATATTCAAGTCTGATTCAATCAAAGTCCAACCAGACCTATATACATCACCTCAAGGCTATGCAACAAGTCATAGAAAGTCATAGAGGTCCACATACATAATTTACATATGCCATTTTCTTTCCAAAGCAAGAATCACAAAAGTATATAATAATATATAGTCAAACATCATACTATAGTTCAAAAAAAGAACATATACACTTCATATACATTCAAATAGTGAGTTTTCTCACCCTTCAATAAGTAAACAACCAAGCGCAAGCATGAACCTTGCTTCTACTTCCTACCTCAACCAAACAAGCTTCCAAACTTCCTACCTTCACCACTTTACTCACGACCAAGGCAATATTGCCTTAAAATTTCTCATGGCCTAGGGGTATAGGGGGCTAATGTGCTCCAAATCTTCAAACTACAAGTTGATGAAAGGTGTTGCTATGTTTTTATAAGGCTTATACTAGAGTTTGGGGGAGAGTTTTGTGTGATTTGATTTACATTTTAGGAATTTATGAAGAAGAGAACAAGAGACGAAGAGCTTTGTTTTAAGTTGCTAAAAATATAAAAATGATCTTGTGAACGATATAGTTACTTATATAAGCATTCGAAAAGCAAGCTCACCTCCCTCCATCCTTTCCTAGCCAGCCAAACCCACACCCCATGTGACTTGCTTTCCACCTCACACACAAGATAAAATCTCCACTTAAAATATCTAATTGATAATGACGTTCTAGAAATAAATTTAGTTAACCATATTAAGTGAAAATATTTTTATTAGCTATTAATGACTTCATATGTTATTTAGACATGTACACAAAGTTTGAACAACTTCTACTGAATAAATACTCGTTTATCGATAAAACGATTTTCGGTCATATTATTGATATTTCTTCAAAGTATTTATTTTTGTAAACAAATTTCAAAAGTTATTAATTAAAAGGGGGTTAACAAGGTTATAAAATCAATTTGATCATATTAAATCCAAGACTCAAATATTAAAATAATTCAGATATTAAAATATGAAGTGTTTGAAATTTCGGATCGTTACACGTTTCATCTTTGGACCATATCCAAATCCATTTTAATACCAATAATTTCTCAAAGAAATTTCTTCGCTACAAAGTTGGTATTTTGAAATAACAGTTGTTTCTCAGTGTAATGGAATAGGTATTCATAAACACTTTATGGCTTTACATATAAAACTGATTCGGTTTTTAGTTTACAAATCTTATGTTCAAAACATGAATCGGTCATCTAATGACAATCGTTCCCAAACTCCTTTTGGGGCAATTTATATGTAACGACCCGTAAATTTTAGTGGTTTTATTTATTTATTTAATTTAATTTTTGTGAAATTTTAAAAAATAAAATTTTGAAATATAAATGTGATATTTGAAATACGTCTAATTAAACATAACAACCGGTAAATTTTCATCAGAAAATATGCAAGTAAATTTTATTATGAAATTCTATTTCTATTCCAATCAGTTAAAAATTGATGATAATAAAATGTTTTCCAAAACTGGATATTTTTATATATATTAAATTTGTAAATCATCTTCTGAGTGAGACGTCATATTTCGTTTCTTCAAATTTTGACTACCGTTGCTCCGTTCGTCTTATTTCTGGCAAATTGGTAGCATTTTCGGTACCGATTATCGACTATTGATAGGATGATCGTACCACTGACATCTATATACCGTTTTGATCGTCTCGTCATGCTGATCTCTACGGTATATTCAATTCTGTGTTTTGAAGTCTGGTACACAGTGAAATCTGCGTAACCGTTAACCGTATCGGTACCCAATTAACCCTTTTGGTTTTCCAGTGACCATTCGTTGTTCCAACAGTCGGAAAGCAAATGGACATTTGCTTTTATTATCACCTGAATTCGGTTTTTACTTTTGTTATTCCTTGGTTATCTCCAACTTTTCAGATTTTGTTGATTCGTTCATTTCTTATGTTCTGTTCTTCACAAAAATAAAATAAATATAGACAGTTATATAGTAAAACTGTCCAGCCTTCAACCTTTTGATATTCCCAGAAATGATTTAGCATTCCTATAGTTACATTATTTATTTCGTTCGTAACCTTTGCGTTTCCATTCGTTGCTTTGCATTTCCTATAGTAACTATACATCTATTTCTATTCGTTCGCTTACCATTCTTATTAAATATATATAATATACTAAATGAAAGCATATATTGGTGGAAGCCTACTGTTCTCCTCCTAATTCTTTTTCTTCCTTCCTGTTTGAAAGCCCACCCCATCTTTACTCAACCCATGCCGCATGTCTCATCTCCCTCATCTTCCACCTTTCTTTATATTCCAGAGCACGCATCCCTTCTAGCTTCCACCTCCACCCGACAACACGCACCTACCACCGCCTCTCTAGTGTTGAGCTGATCCACAGTCGAACACCACCGAGCAGCTATTCCTCCCTCCTCCGTGTCATAGCCTCCACCACCTCTTGTAGCCGAGACTTGCCTTTTCCTTCTCCAAAACCTTACAAACCATCCCCGAGCTTGGCTTGCCGCCTCTAACAGCCGACCAGCCTCAGCTGTTCCGAGCCTCACTTTGTTCCTTCATAGGTATATATCGGTTGTTATATATATGTTGATTTTCAAATTTTATAAAATTAAGTTATATATATATTTGTTTATACCCTTTTGCTCTTTTGATTCTTTACATAAATGAAAGCACATATTTTGTCACTTTATATATATGTATCTTGTTTATATATTATTGCGGTATGAAGTTTAAGTGTATATATTGTTTAAATTATAGGCTGTATAATATGTTGGATATATTTAAAGTTTTATGTATATATGTTTGTACGATCGGTTGGAGTTTATTTTTTTATGTTATAATTGTCTACATATATATATAATCTGTTGATTTATATGTTAATGTATATATATTTTTTAATAATATATATTTCTAAATTTTATAATACAAAGAAAAATTTGTTTGCAAGTATGTCTATACTTATTGCTTGCAGCATGTATATGAAATGAGTTTTATAGATTCCTGTTTATATATATATATATATATATATATATTTGTAATAAATATATTAAGTTATATACGTATAATATATATGGCTATTCTTCCAAAGTTTACAGTATATATTAGCATATATATATATATATTAGTTTATATATATACTGGGTTGGTTTTGAATATATATATATATATATATAATGTATAGTTTATTTTGACGAAATTTTTATATAATATTCCAAAATCAGGCTATACAGGTTAGTTTAAGTCTGCTTGTTATATGAATATACATAGGTTATATATGTGTTATAAAGTTACAGTATATATTACAGTATATATATAGGTTATATTGGCTATTAGTTCGTTTACAGTATATATATATATATATTAAAGTACATTATGTTAGTTATAGCTTGCCAGAGTTGTATAAGTGTTAGTTATATAAGACTGTACATACAATGTTATATATCTATATATAAAGTTGGTCAGGTTTGAATACAATTTGTTATTATTTACATAAGTTTATATAAGGGTACCTGATTGATTTAAATTTATTTATATACTATAATAAGTTCGAAGTTTATACATTAGTTTGTATATAGAGTTTGTAAGTTTAAATATATCTATGTGTTTAAAATAACTGTATATTTACAGTAAATTTTGAGGTGTTTAAATTTTATGGGTTTGCTTTCAAACATATATATATATAGAGAATTTATTTTATGTGTGTTTAAAATTTAATATTGGTTTGAAATTTTGTATTTAGATTTTTGTTTTAATTTATGTTAAAGTTAAATTATTGATTGGTATATATATATATTTTATATATGTTTAAGAATTGGTTTTAGAGAAAATTTATAATACATATTTTATGTCAGTTATATCAAGATGGTTCTGATTTGTTTTATCAATTCTTATCCATCAGCTCTGTCGAATTTGTGCCCATCTTACTTTGCTTTGGAATTCGTGTTTGGATTCGTAACTCAATTTCAGTGTCCGTATCTGTGTTCGTATCCGTGTCATCTACTGTTCTCTCTAGCCTCGAAAGGTGAGCAATCACTCACGATTAACATTCTTATATTTATTAAATTTGATTTCAATTGAAACGTCAATTGAAATATGCTGCTGTTAGTTATTTACATTGCTATATATATGCCATTATCTGTATATGTTCACCTGTGATATCTGACACCATTATCTGTTATCTACATTGATGATATATGCATGTTATATTATTATCATATCTGTTATCACTCTGCAAGTTCCCTGTTAGTATAGAATTCACTAAGGGTTGAAATGATACATACCCGAATAATCTGTAGAATATGAGAAAATCGTTACGGGTTGAAATGATAAACCCAAGCGATTTTCATTTGAATTAAATTTGGGATTACGGGTTGAAATGATATATACCCGTATATAACTTAAATTGCGGATTGAAATGATAAATATCTATATCACTTGACCATAGGGTAGAAAATTATATACAGACACCGTTGGTCTATATATAAATATATTTTGAAAATGATTTCTATGGTTTTGAAAAGAAATATATGATTTTAATAAATATTGATTTTTAAGATTTATTAAAGTTGATTTAATAAAGTTGATATATAATATGTTTAAGTATTTATTTAAAATATATAATTTTAAATATAAAGTTTATAATGATTCAGGTTGGAAAGATAAATTTGAAATTGGTTTGAAATATTATTTATTTAAGAATTATACTTAAATAAGTTGATTTGAAATTTATTGAATTTAAAATTTTAAAGATGTGTTTTTAAACTTGAAATTGATTAAAGGTGACTTAAATGAATATTTCAAACTTATACAAATTTAAATGGGATATTTTGTTTATTTAAATTTGTAAATTGAAGTTGTATTTAAATGATATTGAAATGATCAAGTAAAGATTTCAAAACTAAATAATAGTAAAGTTAATTTGATATATATATATACATGAAATTATCGAATTTAGTTTTGAAATGTTGAATATTTAAAGCTTTGAAATATATTGAAATTGAAATGTTTTATTTTTGGTTCAAATCGTTATTTGAAATCGATATAATTTGAAATGTTTAATTGAATTGAAATTGAAATTGATGATTTGAGATTGGATTAATTTGAATTTGAAATTCAAATTGATTTGAATCGATTTGTGAAGTTGAGGAAGCTATTTTATTATATAAAGGAATTTTAAATTATATTTAAAACTATTTATATATTTTAACTTAATAAATTATTTTAATATAAACTATTTATTTTAAAACTATTTTAATATACTATCTATTTATTATAAACTATTTTAACTTATTATTTTATTATAAACTATTTTAACTTATAACTATTTTATATAAACTATTTTATTTTATAAACTATTTTATTTTATAAACTATTTTATTATATATACTATTATTAATATCTAAACTGCTTAAGGGTGTTAGTTATGATTTCAAAGTTATGGTTTTCCAAAATATTATGATTTCAAAGTGTTTGGTTTCTGAAGTGTTATAACTTTGAAAAATGCTATGATTTTGGAAATAGATATTTGAAGTGAAAATGATATCGTTTTGATATGGTTTTGAAATGGAAATGATATTCTGGTTTTGAAGTATAAACTATTTTTTTGAAACGACCGCGGTGTTATAATAACGCTTGGTTGTTAAAGAGACCGGGATCGGATATGGACATACTCTCTATCGATACCGAAAACCACTTTAACAACTGTGTACGCGGTGGAGATTCCAGAATGAAGTAGGATGGTGGCGACGATCCTATATGAGGTATATATGTGGACCCGACTGCCGTGAGTTGGCAAAAGGTGGCTAAAATAGGAGCGATTCCGGGCTAATGAGGTAGCCCCTCTGATCGGACACATTCCATCGTATACCATTCTATTATTTTGTGATTGATTGGGTGCACCCTTTGATTTTTAGGAGTGTGGCTCGAGGTGGGCGGTAGTGGCTGCTATGCGTTACCACCAGTCCAGATGCGTAATTGGTATATCTTCCCTGGCATTGCCTAGTAGTGCCGTGTCACCTACCCTAGCGCGCCTTATACGAGTTTGATTAGTGTCGTACCTATGGAGTATCCTCTGGTAGCCTCCTGATCAGGAGGTATTACGGTACTATATAGACTATTGGCACTATAAAATGTGTTAAGGGGGATATGGGTAACGCCTTAACGCTATTTTTAAATAGTTTACTTTACTATAGATATTATTATAATAGCGTATATTACTACATAGTAGATAGTTTAACGGATCCTTAGAGGATGGTTATCCCAAACATCCTTTAAGTTACTTGTATCTCAGTTGATATTTCACTTGAGTTGGATTTATTGATATAAGAATGTTAATCCTGACTCGAGTGTTTTGTGTTTTGCTTTACGTTCGGGTCAGGCTGAGTGATACAGCATTTGAGACTCACCTTTGAAGTTGGAGCTTCGCTTGGTGATCCAGCTATATCGATTCTGCTATCAGTTATTCAGTTGATTCTAGTAATGTATTCAGATCTTATATTTGACTATAGTATTGAGACATCTATGTATTCGAGACCTCTGTTGTACTTATTTAACTCTGTTATATATATAGTAGCTTCATGAACTACTATTCTTTTGTTTCCACTGCATTATTGTTATATTACTCCGTGTCTGTGATTTTGTGATTATTTATTTACCGTATATGTTGAGTTTTGCTAAATTTAAATTAACAATCTGATATTTTGAGCAATTCAAATCCGACATGTGTGTCTGCTTATGAACTTGGCGGGTGCAGCATGATAGGGGGTTCTCGCATTTGGGTTTGGTAGCGAGCGGATGACTCTTACTGCTACATGTCCCGTGGGGTTGGTGCAGTCGAGAGGTTGGCCGTAAAGGCAGAACACAGGTACAACTGTATACTACGGTGGGCGTTACCCCACTGACGCGGTCCGTTACATGAGGTACCAGAGCTCTGGTTTTAGGCAAAACTTGGCATACATAGTAAATTTAATTACAGAATCACTTTCGTTCGAGCTTGAATCTCTTCCTCTTTGACTCGGTTTTCCTTTGAATTTTGGAACGTTCCCTCGGTTCCAAAATCCATTTTTGTCTCTCCTTATTTGTATTCTTCTTGATTCTGGAGTATCCCATAACTCCACTTCGAATGATCTCTATAATAAATCGGTGGTTCCACCAATCTTAGAATGATTTGTAAAGGGGTGAAACTTCTTTACAATCGGTATTGATTCACCGGAGATTTCTGTATCCTCGGTTTACGATGCTGCTATCTTTTGATATACCTGAATTCTATCTCTGACAATCGAATGTTGATTTGCTCCAGAATTCTACCTCGATCTTATTTTGAAGTCACGATTGACCCGGTTAAAGGTTGCCCGTGATTTATATAAGTCTATCTATTTTCCTAGTTCGAAATCCAATTATCTTATCTTCGTTTCGAGTCTATCTTCGAATTTGAGTTCTTTTGATTTGGGTTCCTTTAATTTGGATCTCTATCCTTGTTTTGAAATCCATTTTGTATCATCGAGTGAGTGAGTGTATTTGTAATTTATATTAAAATGTTTTATAGTGTGTTGTTTGAGTTGTTGATGTTGATTTGGATTTCCGGTCAATTCGTCTGATCAACACTATCGACAGGAATTCCAAAACACTTGAACAGAGCAAACTGACACAATATTATTTTCAAATTTGGTAAATGAAATAAATTGGTATGATTATATTATAAATATATATAAGTAAAATTTGCTGGAATTTAATAAGTAAATTAAATTGTTTGTTGAAATGATAATATTTGATTATCATTTATTGTTCTATAAATGAATTTATAAACATGGTTTATAAATTGATTTGTAATTTAAATGAATTTAAATCAGGAATTTTAGAATTTAATTACCGGTGATTTCAAACTTTGGTTTTAAAGTTTAAAGTGCATATTATTTAAAGTGTTTTCGAATAGAAATTTCTTTCCAAAGAATTTCAAATGTTGAAATCAGTGCTCTCCTCTTTTGTCGTTGGAAAATAATTTCGGTGATGGCAGCCACATCATCGACATTCATTTTTGAGTTTCGAAGTGGAGAGACCATTCAGTAGCTTTGCTACATTTTTGTTTTAGAAATTAATTTGATTTGAATTTCTTCAGTTTGATTTGATTTACATATATATAGGCATATTATTTTAAAATTTAAATCTATTTGATATATATATTATATACATAATTATCTCTAAATGGTTTGAAGTGAATCGGAAATTTAATCCTTGAACTTATGTTAAAGGTGATCTTAATTATAAAATGAAGCCAAAATTTTGAATAAATATTAAATTTGAAATAATTTAGTTGGGAAAATTTACTTGTATAATACTCAATTGCATTCCATATATAACTTACCTAAATTATTCAGAAGTTAACTATGCAATTGGATAATATACAATGTAAAATGATGTTAAAGGAATTTATAAATAATTCGAGTGGGTATCATAGTGTAAACATACTTAATATATGTGATAAGATATATTAACTGGAATAAATTTAATAATAATTTGAAATAAAGAAGAATTAAATTTGTTGAATAAAATATGGGTATAACAAATGAATATTCCAATTTATGATTTTAGAAATTTGTTAATTGAAGATAATTGGATAATAAGATAATGAACTTAGAAATAGTTAAGATTGATTTCACTTAAGTGAAATCAAATGGATTAAATCAATTATTGAATATCAATTAAATTAAATTGAAATTTATATGGTTTGAATTAATTGTTGTATTTTGTATTCAATCTATTTTTCCCTCTGGTTATTTCTATTCTCCTACCTCCTTCCTTTTCGGGGACGAAAAGTTTTGAGTGGGGGAGAGTGTAACGACCCGCAAATTTTAGTGGTTTTATTTATTTAATTAATTGAATTTTTGTGAAATTTTAAACAATAAAATTTTGAAATATAAATGTGATATTTGAAATACGTCTAATTAAACATAGCAACCGGTAAATTTTCATCAGAAAATATGCAAGTAAATTTTATTATGAAATTCTATTTCAATTCCAATCAGTTAAAAATTGATGATAATAAAATGTTTTCCAAAGCTGGATATTTTTATATATATTTAATTTGTAAATCATCTTCTGAGTGAGACGTCATATTTCGTTTCTTCAAATTTTGACTGCTGTTGCTCCGTTCGTCTTATTTCTGGCAAATTGGTAGCATTTTCGGTACCGATTATCGACTTTTGATAGGATGATCGTACCATTGACATCTGTATACCATTTTGATCGTCTCGTCGTGCTGATCTCTATGGTATATTCAATTCTGTGTTTTGAAGTCTGGTACGCAGCGAAATCTGCATAACCGTTAACCGTATCGGTACCCAATTGACCCTTTTGGTTTTCCAGTGACCATTCGTTGTTCCAACAGTTGGAAAGCAAATGGACATTTGCTTTTATTATCACCTGAATTCGGTTTTTACTTTTGTTATTCCTTGGTTATCTCCAACTTTTCATATTTTGTTGATTCGTTCATTTCTTATGTTCTGTTCTTCACAAAAATAAAATAAATATAGACAGTTATATAGTAAAACTGTCCAGCCTTCAACCTTTTGAATTCCCAGAAATGATTTAGCATTCCTATAGTTACATTATTTATTTCGTTCGTAACCTTTGCGTTTCCATTCATTGCTTTCCATTTCCTATAGTAACTGTACATCTATTTCTATTCGTTCGTATTCCATTCTTATTAAATATATATAATATAATAAATGAAAGCATATATTGGTGGAAGTCTGCTGTTCTCCTCCTAATTCTTTTTCTTCCTTCCTGTTTGAAAGCCCACCCCATCTTTACTCAACACATGCCGCATGTATCATCTCCCTCATCTTCCACCTTTCTTTTATATTCCAGAGCACGCATCCCTTCTAGCTTCCACCTCGACCCGACAACACGCACCTACCACCGCCTCTCTAGTGCCGAGCTGATCCACAACCGAACACCACAGAGCAGCTACTCCTCCCTCCTCTGTGTCATAGCCTCCGCCACCTCTTATAGCCGAGACTTGCCTTTTCCTTCTCTAAAACCTTGCAAAGCATTCCCGAGCTTGGCCTGCAGCCTCTAACAGTCGACCAGCCTCAGCTGTTCCGAGCCTCAGTTTGTTCAATTATAGGTATATATCGGTTGTTATATATATGTTGATTTTCAAAGTTTATAAAATTAAGTTATATATATATATATTTGTTTATACCCTTTTGATCTTTTGATTCTTTACATAAATGAAAGCACATATTTTGTCACTTTATATATATCCTATTTATATATTATTGCGGTATGAAGTTTAAGTGTATATATTGTTTAAATTATAGGCTGTATAATATGTTGGATATATTTAAAGTTTTATGTATATATGTTTGTACGATCGGTTGGAGTTTATTTTTTTATGTTATAATTGTCTACATATATATATAATCTGTTGATTTATATGTTAATGTATATATATTTTTTAATAATATATATTTCTAAATTTTATAATACAAAGAAAAATTTGTTTACAAGTATGTCTATACTTATTACTTGCAGCGTGTATATGAAATGAGTTTTATAGATTCCTGTTTATTTATATATATATATATATATTTGTAATAAATATATTAAGTTATATCCGTATAATATATATGGCTATTCTTCCAAAGTTTACAGTATATATTAGCATATATATATATATATATTAGTTTATATATATACTGGGTTGGTTTTGAATATATATATAATGTATAGTTTATTTTGACGAAAGTTTTATATAATATTCCAAAATCAGGCTATGTCAGTTATATCAAGATGGTTCTAATTTGTTTTATCAATTCCTATCCATCAGCTCTGTCGAATTTGTGCCCATCTTACTTTGCTTTGGAATTCGTGTTTGGATTCGTAACTCAATTTCAGTGTCTGTATCTGTGTTCGTATCCGTGTCATCTCCTCTTCTCTATAGCCTCGAAAGGTGAGCAATCACTCACGATTAACATTATTATATTTATTAAATTTGATTTCAAAGGCATAGTCTTCTTCTTCTTTTTTTAATAAAAACTCATTGGCAGTATTTACAGAAAAAAGTATTCGGTTATTGGGGAACAATCAATATACTTCTAATGTCGAATCAGGATCAACTAGGACAGAAATAAAGCCTCTTATTTTACTAAAAAAAATGCAAAGGTCCTCTTATTCAAAACCTCCTTATAATTATAATATAAGGTTTTCATTTTCGAATACTTTCATTTATTTTAAGTAATTGATTGGTCGTAGAAAATCATATCAATAAAATTATTTGAACCGTTTACTAGAATAAATAAAAGGGCGCCCTGCGTTTTATTATCCAATATCCAATGCCAATGCCTAAACTCTAAACTAAAGTAAAAAAATAGAAGGGCTAATCAATTATAGAAATTAGTTCAAACGGAAGATAAAAATCTGTTGATAAATGAATTCCAATTTGTTGATTGGATATTTTTTCTTTTAAATATTTGCCAAATATCCTTCTTTAATTCCGCTCTTTTATCATCATAAGTTAGAACTATTTTTTTTATTGTCGATTTCAATTGAAACGTCAATTGAAATATGCTGCTGTTAGTTATTTACATTGCTATATATATATGCCATTATCTGTATCTGTTCACCTGTGACATCTGACACCATTATATGTTATTTACATCGATGATATATGCCTGTTATATTATTATCATATATGTTATCACTCTGCAAGTTCCCTGTTAGTATAGAATTCACTATGGGTTGAAATGATACATACCCGAACGATCTGTAGAATAGGAGAAAATCGTTATGGGTTGAAATGATAAACCCAAGCAATTTTCATTTGAATTAAATTTGGGATTGCAGGTTGAAATGATATATACCCGTATATAACTTAAATTGCGGATCGAAATGATAAATATCCGTATCACTTGACCATAGGGTAGAAAATTATATACAGACACCGTTGGTCTATATATAAATATATTTTGAAAATGATTTATATGGTTTTGAAAAGAAATATATGATTTTAATAAATATTGATTTTTAAGATTTATTAAAGTTGATATATAATATGTTTAAGTATTCATTTAAAATATATAATTTTAAATATAGAGTTTATAATGATTCAGGTTGGAAAGATAAATTTGAAATTTGTCTGAAATATTATTTATTTAAGAATTATACTTAAATAAGTTAATTTGAAATTTATTGAATTTAAAATTTTAAAGATGTGTTTTATAACTTGAAATTGATTAAAGGTGACTTAAATGAATATTTCAAACTTATATAAATTTAAATGGGATATTTTGTTTATTTAATTTTGTAAATTGAAAATGATATTGAAATGATCAAGTAAATATTTCAAAACTAAATAATAGTAAAGTTAATTTGATATATATATATATATATATGAAATTATCGAATTTAGTTTTGAAATGTTGAATATTTAAAGCTTTGAAATATATTGAAATTGAAATGGTTTATTTGTGTTTCAAATCGGTATTTGAAATAGATATAATTTGAAATGTTTAATTGAATTGAAATTGAAATTGATGATTTGAGATTGGATTAATTTGAATTTGAAATTGGAATTGATTTGAATCGATTTGTGAAGTTGAGGAAGCTATTTTATTATATAAAGTAATTTTAAATTTTATTTAAAACTATTTATATATTTTAACTTAATAAATTATTTTAATATAACTATTTTAATATACTAACTATTTATTATAAACTATTTTAACTTATTAATTTATTATAAACTATTTTAACTTATAACTATTTTATATAAACCATTTTATTTTATAAACTATTTTATTATATATACTATTATTAATATCTAAACTGCTTAAGGGTGGAAGTTATGATTTCAAAGTTATGCTTTTCCAAAATATTATGATTTCAAAGTGTTTGGTATCTGAAGTGTTATAACTTTGAAAAATGCTATGATTTTGGAAATAGATATTTGAAGTGAAAATGATATCGTTTTGAGATGGTTTTGAAATGGAAATGATATTCTGGTTTTGAAGTATAAACTATTTTTTGAAATGACCACGGTGTTATAATAACAATTGGTTGTTAAAGAGACCAGGATCGGATATGGACATACTCTCTATCGATACCGAAAACCACTTTAACAACTGTGTACGCGGTGGAGATTCCAGAATGAAGTAGGATGGTGGCGACGATCCTATATGAGGTATATACGTGGACCCGACTCCCGTGAGTTGGCAAAAGGTGGCTAAAACAGGATCGATTCCGGGCCAATGAGGTAGCCCCTCTGATTGGACACATTCCATCGTATACCATTCTATTATTTTGTGATTGATTGGGTGCAACCTTTGATTTTTGGGAGTGTGGCTCGAGGTGGGCGGTAGTGGCTGCTATGCGTTATCACCAGTCCGGATGCGTAATTGGTATATCTACCCTGGCATTGCCTAGTTGTGCTGTGTCACCTACCCTAGCGCGCCTTATACGAGTTTGATTAGTGTCGTACCTATGGAGTATCCTCTGGTAGCCTCCCGATCTGGAGGTATTACGGTACTGTATAGACTATTGGCACTATAAAATGTGTTAAGGGGGATATGGGTAACGCCTTAATGCTATTTTCAAATAGTTTACTTTACTATAGACATTATTATAATAGCGTATATTGCTACATAGTAGATAGTTTAACGGATCCTTAGGGGATGGTTATCCCAAAAATCCTTTAAGTTACTTGTATCTTAGTTGATATTTCACTTGAGTTGGATTTATTGATATAAGAATGTTAATCCTGACTCGAGTGTTTTGTGTTTTGCTTTACGCTCGGGTCAGACTGAGTGATACATCATTTGAGACTCACCTTTGGATTTAGAGCTTCACTTGGAGATCCAGCTATATTGATTCTGCTATCAGTTATTCAGTTGATTCCAGTAATGTATTCAGATCTTATATTTGACTATAGTATTGAGACATCTATGTATTCGAGACCTCTGTTGTACTTATTTAACTCTGTTATATATATATATATAGTAGCTCCATGAACTACTATTCTTTTGTTTTCGCTACATTATTGTTATATTACTCTGTGTCTGTGATTCTGTGATTATTTATTTACCGTATATGCTGAGTTTTGCCAAATTTAAATTAACAATATGATATTTTGAGCAATTGAAATCCGACATGTGTGTCTGCTTATGAACTTGGCGGGTGCAGCATGATAGGGGGTTCTCGCATTTGTGTTTGGTAGCGAGCGGATGACTTATTCCTACTTGTCCCGCGGAGTTGGTGCAGTCAAGAGGCTGACCGTAAAGGCAGAACACAGGTACGACTGTATGCTACGGTGGGCATTACCCCACTGACGCGGTCCGTTACATTATACATGATCCCTTACGAATAATTATTACGTGTAGTCATTCTACTCGTATAACCTACCAACTCCTTGGCCTAAGATATGTTGGGGTTTCTGTTAAACCCTTATCTTTTATGATTTTGTAAACCATTCTTTAGATGAAATTAATTTGGACCTTGTGTACTGCTCTTAAGTACACGAACTTATAGAAATAAGTCAACTCAACTTCACCCACAATTAATCGTACTTTGTTCAACAAAGTTCGATTACTCCTTATCGATACATCATAATGCATTATATGAAGGAGTGACCTTTGGGATTGAACCTTTATTCATTTTAGGTACGTTCGAAATTCTTTCCAATATACTCACATATTTGATCAAATCGATTTTTTTTCTTTTACACGTTATTTAATTTACTTCAGACTTGTATTCTATGAGCTTATCATAGACAACTACAAGTGTATCAAATACACATGTTCATATTTGTGATAACTCATTAGTAAATACAATGAAATACATGGAACCATTTTGGAATTAATAGACTTTCGATTGCATACATCTATATGTATCGATCAATGAAGTTCATCAACTTTTATGATTGCCTCCACTGAATGGATGCATTGCCTTTTATTATTGGAGATATAATTTACTAGTACAATATGATTCACAATCATATAATTAAAGAATTATTTGTCCAAACATTAGCTTAGTCCATAATTTTAAAAAAATTGCAAATAATTTAGTTACTTCTGTATTTTCCAATGCATCAAAAATACCATTAGTATAGTTCTATTTTGTAGTGAATATTCATAATATTCATAATGAAATGAAACTATGTCTATTTTTAGTCAATACTAAAAAATAATTATTATTTCATAAATAATGTATGGTATGTTTTACGAAAATAATCTTCCTAACTTGGTGCGACCAATAAATGTTATATGGCATGCTTACACTATTTCTGCCATTACTATAATAGCATATGAAATATGAAGCTCCATTCAACCATTTAATATAAGCTATTTATTTCGTTTACTGTAATTGGTTTATGGTCGAGAATTTTCAAATCAAGTATTTTAAATTCAAAAAAATAAATATAACAAAAAACAAATTTCTATATGAAAATAATTTTGGAATAGTAATCATATTTCTCATTCCAATGTTAAGTATCTATAATTATTTTACAACTCTCATTTTTGAATTTCTTTATGAAGTATAAATGACTATTCACTCTCTTCACTCCAACCATGCCTTGAGTTACATCCACTTTTATACATTCGATTTCCTTTATAAACGATTGAACCATTAAGGAAATCCTTACAGCAATAATCACAATGAACTCTTTACAAAAGTGCATTTTGGCCATCCTTAATTTTTAAGGATATCAAATAAATTGCACTTTACGTAAACTGGTCAAAATGATATTTCAGTGATCGAATTGTTAGATCTATCTTGTAGCCTTTGGTCTAATATGACATTCAACACAAGATTATTATTGTAATCAATCATATTGAATACACAATCTCACACTACATTTTACTTGCTTATTTCAATGAACTGATTTCATTGAGGTTTTGTACATTACGAATTATGACCGTTCACCATATAACATTTATATGTGATCATATATGGATCAAATATCCATATTCTTGTATCGCTTTTAGAGTTCGAAACTCAATTGAAGACAATACACAGTCTCAGGCAGGTAAACTCGTAAATGACCAAGTTACGAATGTATTTAGTCGTTGTATAATTAGGCGCTTGCTTGGATCAACATGCAAAATTTATTAGTAAATATATTTTATATTTCTTTGTCAATATTTAATTCAGTTCCTTTGTATATTTTAATTGATAAAATTTGTATTAATTATATTTAATGCATAAATTTATCGAAGTAGATTATTTTAATTATACATGGTAGATGTTCTTACAATATTATAAAGGTTAAATGTTACCATTTCATTTTTCTATTAAGGCTCCCACTAGTCTTTTATGCTTCTCGAAACCCTAAGACGAAACATAGAAGCCTTTCGACTTACCTATTGGGTGTTAGGACTCATATCTCTTAGGATTATGACCTTGAGTTTTCTTAACAAGTCATAGCTCCACAAACAATGGATAAATCCATATCGGTTGTATCATATACAACTCCTAGCACGTGGTTTCTTGCCAAATCTCATTTCGACCTTTAATTTGCTAAACAAATCGAAAGAAATTATTCATACGCACCTACCATTTTATGATGGCCTAAGTATAGTATATGTATCTTGAGTTTGCTGAACAAATACATATATAAGTTATCTTACATTCTCTAGTTAATAAATTAATAATACTACACATGACATCTCCAACTTGATTTTTCTTTACAACCAAAGAGTATGGAAGTAATTTGTTAATATATAAATGGTAGAGGACAACACTTATATTAAAGATCCATAATCTTCACTATATTTAATTGAGTGATATCGAATTATGGAATAATGTATTTTTTTGTAAAATACCCTCGTGATTCAAGCGTTAGACGCATCAGAAATCACGGTATATGTACTATACGCATGTATTTATTCTTTAAGTCAATTTGGGTTTCTTACCGTTACACCTTTAATTTATACATTCGTATTATATAAGTTTCAATTATCATATAACTTTTATATTTTAACTAACTTATATAATAATCTTATGTATCACATTATATTAATTAAATCTTATTTAATTAATTAACTCTTCAATTAATTTTATACTATTCCAATATAACATTTATATTGAATAATACACACACACATACAATATAATCTTTATAGTATAACATATATATCTTATATATGTGAATTTTTATTTAATTAATTAACCTTTAATTAATTTGTTCAATTAGTTAACCTTTAATTTATTTAATTAGTTAATTAACCTTTAATTAATTTATTAAATTAAACAATTTTAGTTTCAAAATTTTATTTTATTACATACATGTATACTTATGTTATCTTAAACACTTTTAAAATAACATAATATGTATCAATATATATAATACATGTATATAAGTATTAATTAATTAACCTATTTAATTAATTCATTTTATTGGTCTTATTAATAAATTTTAAATTTTGAAATTAGTATTTAAATATTTTCAAACATTTTGATATCCTTTCAAACGCTTTGTAAACTTATGTTGTATTATAACATTTATTCTAAGCATGTTTTTATTTTAAATTTAACTTTCAAGTTCAAAATAATTTTGAAAATTAGCTTAAGGTCCAATTTAAATTGGTCCTTTCATATTAGGGGAACCTCTTAGGCTCACTTCACCTTTCAACCCAGGCTGTTAACCAGGTAGGACATGGCACTTGATTACCCAATTTCAATCCTAGATATTACCTTTTTAGATACCGTAGTAAGTAGGCAAGCATAATTAGTTAAACCTAACATGACTAATTTAGACCGCGTGGGCTATTAGGATTTGATACCATTGTTGCTCTAGCCCAAACTCCTTTGGGGTGACACAACTAGGTACCTCACGATTGAGTTTTACATGCAGCCTTTCGATTAGCACAACCATCATAGGACATGTAAGGGTAAGAGGCAATGCTTCATCATAGATCATAGTGTGAGAACACCTTATCACGCTAGTTGTATGGATCAAATCTGGGATATCCAATATACTAGTTGAACACCTCAACCAACCTCGCTCTGATGTCATTGTTAGAACTAAGCCAACCTACAGTAGAAGAAAAGAGTGAATTTCATTTTTTTACCATTTTGGATCTTTGTTGGGCCTATGAAGTCTAAATATATTTTAGATTCAATCTAATAAAATTCTAAATAAAATCTTATTTTGTTTAAATTGTTAAAATGGAGATTTATATAACTTAAAATTTACAGGTATTATAATGAATGTATAAAATACATTCATTCGTGTGAAGTGTAAGTGTAGTATATAAGTGGTGTATGTATTTGTAAACGAAACATGTATAAATGAATTTAGAGAATGAAACCTTTTTTCCCTCACTTACCCTATACAATTAATAAAGACAAGATATAACAATATACGAAGATAGAGAAACCTTTCATTTCTCTCCCTCTTTAATTGTAATAATTAATGTATTAAATAACATTTATAACTTATCAACCAAAATTCATATGCCTTTGTTGTCCAAGTTTTGATTAATGAAATATATGCATACATCCATGATAATCACACACACACACACACACATATATATATATATATATAAAGTAAAATCCTATTAGTTGTAATTTGTTAACCGTAATGATTTCAATTAAAGAAAGATTTGACAACAAAAGGATACATTATTGCACAAAATCCTCTTGCAAATTTGAATTAAACTAAACATATGTATTTCCATATACATGACTAATGTAATTTAATAATTTAGATCTAAATTACATATATTTGCAAACTTTGTAGCATATGATATATGTATATATACATTTATACAAATAAGTTTTAATTTTAAAATTAACAGTTTCTGTTAAACTTTTAATTTCGGAAAAAAACAACACTTCAAATTTTACATGAGACTTTAAATATAGAAAACCACAAAGAATTAGAATTTGCACTAAAGCCCATTTATTAATCTTAAATCAAGTTTTATATATATAAGGATTGAAATAATTATATTCAACTTTTTACCATATAAAATTGAAGATTAATTTCAATATAGTAAATAATTTAACATATACAATTCATTTGCATTTAAGTATGTAAATGTTGTATAATTATATTAAAAAAAATCACTAAAAATTAGTTTTCAATTTCACAAGTTTCCAAAATAAAATAAAAGAAATCGGGACAAAGTAGGCATATGTAAGTTTATGATGAGAATTTACAGATCTAAGCAATACAGAGAATAATGGCAAGTTATCAAAAGTAATGTGGGATTCAAAACATATCAATTTATCATGAATATACATTAAAGGAAGATTATGAACAAACATAGATCTAAATCCAAACAATACAATAAACATGTTTTAATCAAAATAAACATAATGGAGGTTAAATTTACAAGTGACAAGATCAATAATTAAAACATGAAGTGAATCATACAATGTCTAATAATATCAACGATATACACACATAGGTGAATTTAAATAAGAGAATTACTTTTAGATGTAGCCAATAAATCACACCTTGAACAATGAATCAAAACTCCTAGATTCAGATATCAACCTCTAGATTTTGCAAGGATCAAGAGAGATAAACCACAATTAATGAAAAGATTTGATTTGTATTTGATTTGAGAATCTTTCAAACCATGGAAGCTCTCATATTTTTGCCATTAGAGAGGAAGGAGAGAACCAAAAAAGTTATAGAAAGGAATGAATAGCCAAAAGGTTATGAAAAAGAATAGAATAAAGTAGGCAATCAATACCAGTTAAAGAAAGACATTCTTCTTCTTTATATTATTCTTCCCCTCTTATTAGTTCTTTTGAAAACTTATCCTCTCTCTCTCATGTAGTCGGCCAAACATGGAGGAATTATGGGCCTCAAGTGATCCCAAACCCACTTAGCATTTATTTTATTCAAATCCAATTTATACAATCTATCGATATCATATATCGATACGTGCATTTATAACTTTTATTTATGCACTTTATTAAATGCTAATGGTATATAAACAAAAAAAATAAAATTTAACAATCAATATTTCAAAAATATTGATTAATTTACAATGATTATAAATTAATTAAACTGTGTGATTCATTCTGAGTATTCGTCATTATGTTGTTTCGACTCAAAGGTGTAAATTCAGTCAATGATTAATATTGAACAATTCGAATACTAATGCTCACACATCGCCTTAGCTAACGGTGTGACATTTTGGTTGTATTTATCACCTACACATCTTTTGATAAAATCAAATTTTACTTATTTAAGCGTTACCTGGCAGTGACAATCATTTACACCAATTCTCTTCATCAAAACTATACCACTTTGGACTTGTGGAATTTGGTAATGGTCAAAATTCCAATATTGACGATATTTAACTTTATAGTCCAAACAAAGTCTTTGGTTCAATAATAACAATTGTTATTAACCTAACTACTCTGGCTAGAAACTTTGACTTGAGTTGGCATCTTTTGACCGTGATACTAACCTCATATAAACACGAAGACGAATCCTCTCTTGAATATTATTTCATTTTCAATGCTTCCACTCGACCAAACTAAAGTCGCTCGATGGACGTCGTGCCATGATTTAACTATAATCAAAGTGGAGTTTCCGCATTGGAGATTAACAACATTCTCAAGTCAAGAGAATTGCATAATTTTATCACAACGATATTTTCGATTTGGCCTTAATTATATTAAATAATAGAAAACAATCGAGCGAGTCAGTCCAAGTTACCCAATAACTATTAGTATGTAACCCTTGGTGCCCCCCAATAGTCATGAGTAATGCACTACCCAACGTTTAGAGAGCGTTACGTACTCTAGTCTTAACAGATGTATCAATATCCAGTCTCGATGCATCTTGACTAGGAATATTTTAAACAATATGTTTAATTTCATTATGGTAAATTACTCATGGTTACAACACCTTGTAACTATTATCACAAAACATACAATTTATGGAATTTTAATTAAACATGCTTTTAATTTAATTAAGTAATTAATTGAGATAACTCACTATATCAAGTATATAATAGAAAGATCCACTTTTTATTTCGAACAAGATTGGTTATCAACTTAGATATATGTAATAAATTACATAATTGCCCATAGAGCATATCCCTAACTTTATCAATTATAATAATAAATTTCATTATCATGGTAATGATGCTTTCTCCGAGAAGCGGTTTCTAATTTGTGCATGTAAATATTTCCTTCTTTTTTTAATGCACATTAAAACAATTTTACTCTTTTTAAAGTAATTCAAACATTTTTAATTAATTTTTTATTAAATAAATTTTAGTTTATTTCTGTAATTAATTCTTAAATTTGATTTCAAATTAAGCGCAAAACTCGAAATAAGCACTATGGTAAACATTCTATATCTTTTCTTATCCAATATCCATTTTTGACAGTTTATATGTGAATTTGAGGTAGAAAAACTAGTTGACCCAACGGAAAAAATTCAGATTTCCCAAATTCCTTCATTTGCAAAAATTTAGTTTTTTTAATTTTATGTAAAATTACCAAAATGCCCTTTTAATTAATATCTATGTTTGTTAAAAATATAGGGTGTTTCATTTGCGATTTTGATCGCTTCTTTATCTCATGACTATAGACCCAATATCCCCAACTTTAACTGCTCCATTTCATGGCGTTTTGGGTTTCTAAATATGGTTTTTAATTGGAGCTTTTTGAGCATATTCTACTCATTACTTCATATGTGCAGGTTATTTTTCGAGCTCAAATGATTTCAAACACTTGCATATACACACATACATACACATACACACACAAATACATACATACATACATACATATATACATACATATATGTGTGTGTGTACGTATGTATTCATATATATATATATGCATGTATGTACGTATATGTATGTGTGTATATGTGCGTGTTTATAGCCTGCTACCTTTCTTCCTTTTTTGTTGCTCCTTATTTCAACCCAAAAACTCAAATTTCAAACTCGTTCAAATTGGTACATTTTAGTTCCATTTCAGGTAAAACCTTCCCTTAATAATTCTCTATCACTTCACCACTGCATTGCTCCACATTTGCATTGATTCCCTCGCATTATAACCTAAATTCGATTGGGTTCAAGGATGGAAATTGGATTCATTTGTTTTGATGTGTTTTATATGAAATTATCGATTGGTTTAAATTTGTAGTGATGATAAGAATATAGTTATGTAGTTTCTGCTATCGTTTATGGCTCGTAGCACCGCTTTTGAACTGTTACATGCAAGAATATGGAAAAAAAATTGGGTTTTGACATATAAGTTCTTGTTCAAATCATAGTATCTTGAATGATAGATCTTGTTATTCAATATGAGATTGGAAATAATGTCAATAGGTGAATTTGGTTTGATGAATTTAGCATGGTGATTTTTCTGAGCTATCAAGAGAGTAAACTTAAAGGTCGATATGTTAAGTTCCATATGTTTTGATTACATGACCATCGAAATCGGTAACAACGCTATTGTATGGAAATTTTGTTTGAGATGATTGTACCTTACCTTCGAATTACAATTTGGAACACCCTTAGTTCAATCAGATTTTAAGGGTGTATAAACGTTGAATTTTCATGTACCCGTTGTTAATATGGAGAGCTTTATAGCGTTTAGTTATGGAAAGTTGAGTTTGATATCTTTTTATTATTATTGCCCTAACTGATAAAAATAAATGCTATACAACCAATTTCGTACTGTTTTCTTTTCAACTAGAGTTCTATAATAGTCCAACATCATCTTCTCTCCATACAAGCATTGTTCATATGTTCCCTATATTATATTACTTTATAAAACTAGGGAGATTATCCATATTTTGACTCCGACCCTTACTATTTGATTGCATTTGGTGGTAGTGATAAACATTTATCCATGTCATGATTACAATTGCATTGTATTTAGTTCATATTTCTTCGTAAGTTCTTATCCAACATACACACGTTTCTTTTCATGCTTCTATATACATACACCATTATACCCTTGAATAACCATGTTTTATAAGTTAAAGCTCTTTTACCTATTTGGATTGTGCTAGCATATGGGGTACTGCTAGAAACTGGTTAAAAAGCCATATACATTTATATTTAGAGTATACTGTATGTATGTGTACATTGGTATAAATCCCAATAAGTATATGTGCGTGTGTGTATGTATATATGTAGTGTTTTATAAGCATGCTTAGAATAATTATTTTACTTAATTCTCATTTTCTACTAGATGCTATAAATTAAACAAATATATAATTAAGTTAAACTACAAATTTTTTTCAATGAATTAAACAAATTTATTCGAGTTAAAGTATAGATTTTGTTAAATCACTCAATAAACTAAAAAATATAAGTTAAGTCACTCAACAAAATTAAAAAATATATAATTAAGTTAAATTATAAATTAAATAAATGAAATAAATTATTCGATTTAAAATATAGATTCACCTGATAAATTAAACAAATAAGTAAGTTAAGTCACTCTATAAATTAAAAAAATATGATTAAGTTATATTATAAATTTTGTTTCGATAAATTAAAAAAATTATTCAGGTTAAAATATTGATTTTGTTGAATCACCCAATAAATTACACAAATATATAAGTTAAGTTAGTCAATAAATTAAACAAATATATAGCTAAGTTAAATTATAAATTTTGTTTTGAAAAGTTAAATAAATTTATTCGAGTTAAAATATACACTTTGTTAAATAACCCAATAAATTAAACAAATATATAAGTTAAGTTACTCAATAAATTAAATAAATATATAATTAAGTTAAATTATAAATTTTGTTCCAATAAATTAAAAAGTATTAAGTGGCTTGGATACTTTCTCTCACATTGTTAGGACATGATTAATGGTATATGCATGGGATCGAGAAGGGCCATTGGCCTATAGTTGAAGGTGAGCTATAGAGTTGGATTAGAAAAGTGTAGGTTATAGAATCGGACTGGAAGAGCCTTAGGGCTTATAGTTGGTGGTATTTCATATAAAATATAGTTAGGATGCACGAGACATACTCTTATCTAAATTACACTGCCCAAATACTATTATGGAAAGACTTGAGATTTTATTCACCACACATTGTTGTTTTGACTCCCTCCTCATTACAACATAGGTTAGATAAGACAATGTTGATTTAGGAGATGAAGGCAGAGGTGAAGTCATGCGGCAGTTATCTATCTATTTAGGTTTTGTTATATTTTGAGGTACCCATTTCAGACTTGAGGTTATTATGTTGAAATATTGTATTTCAGATGTTGGGATATTAAGTTATGTTTTTCGAAATTTGAATTTTTATAAAATGAGTACTAATTCTGATATTATATTTTATAAATAGATATCTCTACGTATTATTCATGGTATCAATCTTACCAACTAACAATCAGCTTTGGAATGGGTCTAAGGTTCAATGGGCTTGTGCTGGGTTGAAAATTAAGCCCGTTACGGGATGGGTTGTTACATTTGGTATCGAAGCCAATGTTGCCCGGTCAATGGGTATATGCATACGTATGAGTGCGTACTTGTTATTTTTAAAAGTATTTTAAAAAATCCTATTATATATATACACTTAATTGAACATATGCAACCACACTAGGAAAATCTTTAATTTTAGCAAATAATACTGCCTTAGGAAATTGCAACTAAAAGTTTAAACCTACAAATAGTTGATTATGACTGAAATCATTACTTTGAGGCTGGGAACCCCTTCACCTAAGAGAAACCTATCATCCGAGGGATGTCTGAATGGTTTAAGCAATACCCGAAGCATGTTGGAAAAGTTCTCCTTCCTCAACAAGCTACACCAGCGGCGCCCGCTGCCCCTCTCCTGAAGCAGTATCCTTCCTTATTGACTTTACTAAGATATGCAAGGATTTTTAGAATATGAAAGGAAAGGTGTATACGGAAGTTGAAGCTTTTATGGAGACGAAGGACTGGATTAATGATTGTGAGCATATATTTCAGGAGCTTGGATGGGAAGACCAGATCAAGAGGAGAATGGTGGCATGGCATCTTAAAATAGAGGCCTTAGATTGGTGGACTATAGTGGCTAAGAAGAATGCTGAGGGAGAAATCACTTGGGCTTAGTTTAGAAACCGCTTTGAGTCGCGATTCATGTCTAAGGTTGAGGTGAATTTGCAATCGGAAAGGTTTATACAACTTAGGCATCGAGGCTCCATATTGAAGGAATATATCAGTAGGTTCATAGACCTAGGTAAGTTTGGAATGAGTTTGATTGACACCCTTATGAAGAAGGCCATGAAGTTTGTTAAAGATCCGAGTTCCCCACTTAGGGAGCTACTTTTGACTCAAGTACTCACTGGCGCCACTTATGAGATGTTAATTGAGATGACTTTACTTCAGACTATTGACTTGGAGTAGAAGAAGAAAGAGAAGGTGGGACCGGTGCAAAAACAAGGTAGATCTAAGAAGGGAGGATTTTTGGCGAACAAGAAGGCTAAGGGAGATCAAAAAGGAGGGTATAACTTGTCGAAGATGCCAAATGAAAGGACATGTCGCTAAGGATTGTAAAACGAGTCTGATGAGGGAGGAGTTCAAGGGGAAGTGTTATCACTGCCATAAAGATAGACACTACAAGAATCGGTGTCCAAGCTTGCGAATGAGGGACGGAGTGGGCAAGCTTATGCCATTGAAGTTGCTCTTATCTCGAGTAGACATCCTCCAAGAGATCAAAGAAAAGATGTAGTGGAAGAGTACAACTGTTATTTCTGGGCATGCTATTCTTACACTATTTGACTCGGGAGCGTCGCATACATTCATAGCTAGAAATGTAGTTAACTCTTTGAGTCTAAAACCTAAGTTGTCACTGACCCAATAGATGTGTCAAATCCTATTGGGGGGCGGCGCATCTTTCTTTAATTTATAAAGACCTAGTTGTGGACATATGTAACATTAATTTTGTATGTAGCACATACGTTCTTAGTTTTGAGGGGTATGTGCCTATCTTAGGGATGGATTGGTTATCTTACTACGGGGTTGTCTTAGATTGCGATATGATGATTGTGTGGTTAAGGAGTTGTAATGGGTAAGATATTGATGTTCGTTGTACACCACAATACTCGGTCAAGTTAACCTATTTATATTCATAGAGCTTATCAAAAGATGAGCTCTCATCTGTACTCGTAGTTCAAGAATTTCCTGACGTCTTTGAAGAAGTGTCGAGTCTCCCTCCCTGAAGGGAGATCGAGTTTAGGATCGATTTAGAGAAGGACGCTAGACCTATCACTCTGCCATTAAGGCAAATGGCCTCCCAAAGAAAGGCATGAATTAGATAAGTAGATTTCGTAGCTATTGCAGGAAGGGTTTATTCATCCGGGTACTTTTGAATGGAGAGCACCCGTTGTTTTTTCCACTAAGGCAGACAGCTCCTTATGGCTGTGCGTTGACGTTAAAGAACTCAACAAGTTGACTAAGAAAAATAGGTACCCCTACCAAAATAGATGATTTATTTGATTAGCTTGTTGGTGCCAAAATATTTTCCCAGTTGGACTTAGCTAATGGGTTTTATCAATTGAGGATAGTCGAGGATAGCAAGTAGAAGACCGTATTTCACACTGTGGATGAACTGTATGAATGAGAAGTGATGCCTTTTGGATGGAAAAATGCCACTACGTGCTTTGTAAATTTGATGAGTATAGTTTTTAAGGGGTCGTTGAATAAATTCGTCAAGTGTTTTTGGATGATGTCATAGTATTCTATAAAAGTGAAGGAGAGCATGAAAATCACTTAAGGGAGGTACTAAGGACTTTGAGAAGGCACCAACTTAAAGCCAAATTCTTAAAATGTCACTTTTGAAAGAAAGAGGTGAGATTCCTTGGGCACATTGTTTCTGAGAAGGGATTGTCTATAGACCTCGCAAAAGTGGAAGCTATTCAAGATTGGAAGATTCCAAAGAATCCCTTGGAAGTTAGAAGTTTTCTTAGGCTAGTGGGTTAGTATAGGAAATTCATCAAAGAATTTGCAAAGATAGAAGTTCTACTATCTGTTGTTTTTGCATGGGATGAGAAATGCACATAAGCATTCGAGAAGCTGATGAAGTTGTTGACTAGCGCGCCAGTACTGACTATTCTCGATGGGACAAAGTCTTTCACCATTTCACCGATGCTTATGGTACGGGATCGGGAGCTGTGCTTATGCAAGAGGGTAGATTGATGGCCTATGCAAGCGGGCAGTTGGACCATAAGAAGAGGTATCTAATTCATGACAGGGAGTTAGAGGCTATCGTCTTTGCTTTGAAGATGTGGAAGCATTTTCTTTTGGGAAAAAGGTTTGGGTTGTTCAACGAACACAAATCCCTTAAATGCCTATTTTCCTAAATCTTAGGCAGTAGAGGTGGGAACTTAAAGCATCATATGACTTTGGGATACTATACACCTCCGTAAAAGGGAATGCTGTCGTCGATGACCTAGGCCAGAGGGATGCTACTCCAAGAGCTATATATGAGTGGAGTAGTTGGAGTTCCTCTCGAATTTCAATTTCCAACTGCCAACAGAACCCACTCTAGGATATTTGGCAGCCATGGAAGTTAGGCTAGCATTGATGGACCGCATTGAGCATGAGCAGAAAAAGGATGCAAAAATAGTGGATATTGTTAGTACATTAGGTTTAGCTTTGATGATAGCAACTATAGGACACTATATAAAATACAGATAATAATGTTTTATCAAGATATATATAGTATATAGTGCATGATATCAGACATGTATTGATTAAGAAGATTGTACAGTATCAAGATGAAGATATATCAAGATGCTGACATCAAGAGTAGATTCAAGATGATGAAATTGAAGACTCGTTCGTGAGTATTGAAGAGTTTGATATTTCAAGATATTCAAGATAAGTTATAGAGTCATAGAATTTATGTTAAAACCTTGATTGCACTTTCCTGATCTCACTCGCCTTCTCTAATTTTGTTTTAAATTGTTTTTCAAATATTCTAGTTTCAAAATAATCTTTTCAAAATATTTCCCAAAATGATTTTCAATCTCTTACTTATAAAGATACCATTTTAGTGTTTTTAAGTTTATATATAGAATTTTTGTTTATATTTTAATAGATTATAATTATATGATTTATATATATTATTGAATACTCCTATTAAATCTTTCAAAATTATTTTATAACGTTTTATTAAGTTATATTTTGATTAAAATGCATATAAACTATATTTAAATGATTCTACAAAGTATCAAATTATTTTACAAATAAATGGATTTTCAAAATAATATTTTCAAAGTGTTATTCAAAATACAAAGGGATATGTCGACATATCTTATCCATGTATGTCGACATAGCGGCCGTAAAATTCAAAATTCAAATTTGAATGAAAGTGTCTTTTTAACATATCTCTTTGCGAATGGACATGACCATTGTTTTTCTATGTATAGCAGACTTCCAAACGAATTTTAATTAACTACTTTCTTATTCCTCTCTCCTCTTTTCACTCTCTTGATTTCTAAATCAATTTTTACCCAAACTCTTCTGAAATTCAACTAGAATCAAATTCAATCATTACTACTTTGATTCTCTTTCTTATACTCTATGATTTCTCTCATCTCTCTCACTCAAACCAAGATCAAAGTGCTATTCAAGAGTTATATGATCAATTGTAATTAAGATCAAAGGTCCGAGTCTGTAAACTCTATCAAATCATACTCCTATACTTTTGTGGTGTGCTTGGTATCCCTGAAATCCAAGTAGGTATGATTGTAGCATGTAAATCAATTGGGTGTGCTTAGTAGCCCGTAAATCTAATGGGTGTGCTTGTAGCCCAGAAATCAAGTAACTCTACCCAGAGGTCGGGATTCCGGAGGGTGTGTCTTATAGCCTTGAAATCAAGCTTGTATTTGCATTTATTAGTTGGAAAGAAGCCTGTACAAGGAATTGTGTGGGACTAGATGTAGGGTAACTCCGAACCAGTATAAAATCCGGGTGTCTTCTTTCCTTTTTACTTTTACTACATTTACTTTTATCTGTACTTTGATTCTGTGATTGTTAATTACATCATTCCAAGTAGAATCTTAAAGAATTTGAGAAATATTCGTATAATCCATTAAACACTATTCACCCTCTCCTCCTTTAGTGTTAATTTAGCCTTAAGATCCCTATTTCGCTGACTCACATTTGGTATCAGAGCCAGGTTTTTAGAGTATTCACAATCTGATTTTTGAAAGAGTTTCAATGGCAATTTTTGATAATAATTTTAACACTATTTTCGAAAAGATAATTTGCATAATCATCATAATGTTGTTTTGTAAATTTGCATCTATTCATTATAAAAAATCATGTGATCTTTTGAAATGGTATAAATTGCAGGAACAGATGTGTTACATGGCTTTTGACGAATAGACACCTGGTGATCAAACTCTATAGATCAAAAAGGACAAATGGATATCGGACAATGGATGTTCAAGACACATGACTAGAAATTCAGAGATTTTGAAAGATATAATTTACAAAGATGGTGGATCGGTAAATTTTGAAGACAACTCCAAGGGATATGTTATTGGCATCTGCAATATTAGTAATTCTAAAACTCCTACTATTTCTAGTGTTTTGTTAGTTTGGAATTTAAAGCATAATCTGTTGAGTGTTAGTCAATTGTGTGATAAGCGTTTCAAAATTAAATTCGTAAAAGATAAATGTTATATTGAAGATAATGAGTTAAACATTATCTTTGAAGGCATTAGGAAACAAAACATCTATATATTAAGTATGAAAATCTCAAATGATACTTCATGTCTTTTGGCTGAATCTAGTGACCCTTGGATTTGGTATAAAAGATTTGGTCATTTGAATTTCAAACTAATATCTACAATTGCTAAAAATAATCTAGTTAGAAGTCTTTCCAAAATGAATCTTAAATTTAATAATTTATGCAACGCATGTTAATTAGGAAAACTTAGAAAAAGTTCTTTTAAATCAAAAGAAATGATTTCTACCTCCCAACCCTTGAACTTCTTTACTTAGATCTTTTCGGTCCCTCACAAATGCAATCTATAAATCATAGTAGATATGTATTTATAATCGTAGATGATTATGCTAGGTTTACCTGGACGACTTTCTTGAAACTTAAAAGTGATGCTTCAAAAATGTTTAAAATCTTTGTTAAACGAATTCAAAATTAAATGACTAGTAAAATTAAAACTATTAGTAGTGATAATGATGGAGAATTCGAAAATGAAAATTTTGAAAATTTCTGTAATAAGAAAGGTATAACTCATATTTTTTCATTTCCAAGAACACCACAACAAAATGGTGTAGTAGAACGTAAAAATAGAATGATTCAAGAGTGCGCTAGAACTATGCTAAATGATAGTAATTTACCTAAATTTTTTTAAGCTGAAGCAGTTGGTGCTTCATGTTATATATTAAATATAATTTTAATAAGACCATTAACTAATGAAACAGCATATGAATTATTCTATAATAAAAAGCCTAAAGCATATTTTAGAATTTTTGGTAGTAAATGTTTTATTTTAAATACTAACGATAATTTGGATAAATTTGATGCTAAAATAGATAAAGGAATCTTTATTGGATATTCAAATAGAAGTAAAGCTTACAGAGCTTTAAATATTAGAACTAATACTATTGAAGAGAGATTACATGTCTCATTTGATGAAAATTTTAAAGTTTATAATCCAAATATTGATGAAGAAGAAAACATTGATAACCCAAACAAAATTAGTAAAAATGAGATTACCGAAAATGAAAATAATAATAATTCAGAAAATTCACATCCAAATAAAAGAGCAAAATACTTGAAAGATCATCCTATAGAAAATATACTTGGAAATATTGAATCTATTGTTAAAACTAGAAATCAACTAAATAAAATGAGTAACCTTGCTTTTGTTTTAACTATTGGCCCTAAAAATCTAAAGGAAGCATCAACTAATGATTCATGGATTCTTGCTATGCAAGAAGAATTGAGTCAATTTATAAGAAATGATGTATGGGAATCAGTCCTAAGACTTGAGGATAAATCCATAATAGGAACTAAATGGGTATATAGAAATAAAATGAATGAACAAGGAGAGGTTGTGAGAAATAAAGCTCGATTAGTTGCACAAGGTTATTGTCAAGAAGAAGGAATAGATTTTGATGAAACATTTGCACATGTAGCAAAATTCGAAGCTGTACGGATTTTGCTTGCTTTCGCTAATCATAATAATTTTAAGTTATATCAAATGGATGTTAAATGTGCGTTTTTAAATGGTTTTATTAAAGAAGATATATATGTAGAACAACTCCCACTTTTTGAAGATGAAAACCTACCTATTACAATCAAATTTTGAAATAGGCAAAGTAAATAGTACACTTTTTATTCAAAGAGATAAAAATGATATTAGGATATTACAAATATATGTAGATGATATCATTCTCGGATCTACCAATGATAAATTAAATAAAGAATTCTCAGAAATAATGACTAAGGAATTTGAAATGAGTCATATGGGAGAACTAAATTATTTTTTAAGATTACAAATAAAACAACTAAGTAATGAAATTTTTATTAATCAAGAATAATAAGCCAAAGAGTTAGTTAAGAAATTTGGTATGTCAAATACCAGTGGAAAACCAACTCCCATGGCAACTAATGAAAAATTAAATAAAGAAGAAAATTTAAAAGATGTAGATCAAAAATTATATAAAGGAATGATTGGATCACTATTCTATATAATTGCTAGTAGACCTGATATAATGCATGGTGTTTATCTCTGTGCAAGTTATCAATCTCAACCTAAGAAATTCATTTAAAATCCGTAAAACAAATTTTGAGATATGTCCTCATTGTCCCATTCACCAATCCCCATTGAATTAGAAATTCACGTTAGACAATTGATTTGCTTTAATTTCTTTGAATGTGTGGTATGTATATTTGATTTGATTTGACAAGTTTACTTCGAACCTATATGCATAGTTTAAGATTTGACTGAATTGTGATTACTTTGTATTGTGATATTGAATGAATATATAGTTTGGTATGGTTACTATTAATGATTTGTGTTATCACTCATCATTTCTTATATATCATACTTATCATTATGACTATAAGTATCTTCGTTAGGGGGAGTTATAGTTAGTTTATTTTTGTTGATGGTAAAGGGGAAGAAATATATAAAATTTAGGCATAGATTAAGAGAGAGTTTGTAACTTAGGGGGAGTTATATTATATTTTATATATAGAGTTGTCATCATTAAAAAGAGGGAGATTTTTAGTACCTTAGGTATTAGTTTTGATGATAACAGCTATAGGACATTATATAAAATATAGATGCTAATGTTTTATCAAGATAAATATAGTATATGTTGCAGGATATCCGACAAGTATTGATTAAGAAGACTGTACAGTATCAAGATGTTGATATCAAGAGTAGATTCAAGATGATGATAATTGAAGACTCATGAGTATTGAAGATTTCAAGATATCTAGATAAGTTATAGAGTCATAAAATTTATGTTAAGACCTTGATAGCACTTTCTTGATCTCTCTTGCCTTCTCTAATTTTGTTTTAAATTGTTTTTCAAATATTCTAGTTTTAAAATTATATTTTCAAAATATTTCCTAAAATGATTTTCAATCTCTTACTTATAAAAATATCAAATTTAAGTGTTTTTAAGTTTATAAATATATTGAATTTTTGTTTATATTTTAATAAATTATAATTATATCGATTTATATATATACTATTGAATACTCTTATTAAATCTTTCAAAATTATTTTATAAAGCTTTAATAAGTTTTATTTTGATTAAAATGTGTATAAAATATATTTAAATGATTCTAAAATGTATCAAATTATTTTACAAAGCAACGGATTTTCAAAATAATATTTTTAAAGTGTTTTTCAAATACCAAGGGATATGTCGACATATCTTATCCATGTATGTTGACATAGTGGCCGTAAAATTCAAAATTCAAATTTGAATGGAAATGTCTTTTCGTCGTATCTCTTCGCGAATAGACATGACCGTTTTTTCTATATATACACCAGACTTCCAGACGAATTTTAGTTAACTACTTTCTTATTCTTCTCTCCTCTTTTCACTCTCTTGATTTCTAAATCAATTTTTACTCGAACTCTTCCGAAATTCAATCAAAATCAAATTCAATCATTCTAGTTTGATTCTCTTTCTTATACTCTATGATTTCTCTCATCTCTCTCACTTAAACCAAGATCAAAGTGCTATTCAAGAGTTATAGGATCAATTGTAATCAAGATCAAAGATCCGAGTCTGTAAACTCTATCAAATCATACTCTTATACTTTATGGTGTGCTTGGTATCCCTGAAATCCAAGTAGGTGCGATTGTAGCCTGTAAAATCAATTGGGTGTGCTTAGTAGCCTGTAAATCTAGTAGGTGTGCTTGTAGCTCGAAAATCAAGTGATTCTACCTAGAGGTTGGGATTTTGGAGGGTGTGCCTCGTAGCCTTGAAATCGAGATTCTATTGTATTTACTAGTTGAAAAGTAATCCATACCAGAATTGTGCGGGACTGGATGTAGGGTAACTCCAAACTATTATAAAATTCTGGTGTGTTCTTTCCCTTTTACTTTTACTGCATTTACTTGTGTTCTTTCCCTTTAGAAAATTCTGGTGTGTTCTCTCATCTCTCTTTTCCGATTTCAAATAGTACTATCCCTCGATTAACAATGAAATCAGACAAGTTAGAAACTAATATTGACTCGACGTACATTCTTACTTCTTGCGATAGTGACAAATTTCCATACCTCGAAATATAGTGTTAAGTATACATTGAAGTATCTTCCATATACTTAATTTATCATGATCCATTTATCAAAATTAACTCTCTTATATTTATCACATCTACGACATTTCAACTTCTCAATCACTTGCCTAGAAAATCAAGTTCTAGATCTCATAGATAAAGGAAAGTCTACTTATCGACTTTTAGTGCTAAATACAAGTTGACTTACATTCAATAAAATGTGTCAACGTTTTAACATAAATTATTATATTTGTTTGGCTACTTAATGGCACAGATAGAGAAATCCCTTGATTATTTGTAAATGAAAGTTGCTTTTAATCAAACCGATCTTTAAACATAATGATTTAAAATTAAGAATCTTTATTTATTTAATTAATAATAATTTAAACGTTATTTAAATAATAATTAAACCCTTTTAATTATTAATTAAATAATACTTAAACCTGTACTTAATTAATAATTAAACCTTACTTAATTAATAATTAAACCTTACTTGATTAATTAATAATTACACTTTTACTTAATTAATCAATAATTGAAAATATTATTAATATTTCAAAATACCTTTTTAATACTTATAATATATTTAAAAGACCTTTCAAAAATATTTAAAGTAAAAACTTTTTTTAGTTTACACAAAAGTGGTCGATTTACGAACTGCATCCATAGCGACTATCGCTATATGAACCATAACTTTCTAACTTGCTTTACATATCAAAAATAGCCTTTAAATTCTTTCCTTGTATATTTATATTATTTAGTAACTTGGTATAATGGTTTGAAACCCAAAATTAAAGTTTGGAAACTTTTAGAAAGCATTTCTCAAAGACAAGGAAATAAACAAGTTTTAAAACTCACGGGATCTCGGTGTCGAACGTAAATAAGATCAAGTGTTTACTTTCCAACAAACATACAACAAACCATATACACAAGCACACATATACACATGAAATTGTCATCCATAATGAGTAAGATTTTTAATTATACATCATTCATATGCACTTTGACTATATTCCAAGTCAACAACCAAATATCACATATACCCTCCGCTTTAAGCGGGAACCAAACCAATCACATTCATTCCAAACTTATACACATAAGTAAATTACTAACTAACATTATTATTATAATAATAAAGTTCAAAACTTTGTTTCCAAAGTTGAGGTTTACTCACTAAAATCAACACGAATCAAACCAAACTACCACCACACTTTCCACTGACACACGAACTTGGTTTTTCTTTGTAAAAAATTGAGTTTTAAAACTTTAGGAAGGCTAAAGGGGCTCGACCAAGGGTGAAGTGGGCTCGGCCTTGCTTTAAAAAGTGGGTTTGGGTCTTATTTTTAAAACAGAGGAGGTGTAAGGTAGAAAGAAAGTATTTTAGCTATTGTTTTAAGGTTTTAAAGTGGAAAAGAGAGGATTTTTAACTTAAAACTTTTTTTAAGAAGGATGAAATTAAGAAGAGCTTGAAATGGAAGATAAAAGAGTTTTGAAAATAAGTGAGTGAAGTAAAAATGAGGATTGAAAAAAAAAGAATTGTTTTAATATAAATGGAATATGAAAATTACATTATTTTCCCTTAACCCCATACCCTCCATAAATTCATGCCACATAACCCTTTCCCTTGCCCCTTCTACACGCAACCATACCCTTCCCCTCATTCCATCACTTCACCTCTTTTGTGATGTGATACCACCTTCTACATATTTTTACTAAAAGAAAGGAAAAGTCAACTTTACCTTTTTTTACTTTAAGTAAATTATTTTACCATGTTAAACTCTAACCATAACATATGTTATTTATATAAGAGTGCGTGTGTATACTATTGTGTACATAACATTCTCCGACAGCTTTTAGATGATGAAAAGTCGAAAATCTGAAAAATAATTTTCAGTCACATTTTCAATTTTTCTCCAAACTAAATATTTTTGTAAACCAAATTTGAAAACAACTTCCCCATCGTTAGTTATTATTTAAAATAGGTTTATTTGAGTTATAAAATCCATTAATTAATTATTTAAAAATATATCGAATATTCCTATTTAAAGTGATTAAATTACGGTCGTTACATTCTCCCTCTTCCAAAAGAATTTCATCTCGAAATTAACACACAAAAAGATAACTTAGAATAACTCAAAAGGCATATATCACATATGATAAAACACATACAAAAGATACATGCTAAGAAACTACATCATAAACAGTGAGTACACAATCCACACAACAAACAAACAATTATTCTATCATCAACTTGGGATAAGCTTCCCTCATGCTGTCTTCTGTCTCCCAAGTGCAGTCTGTGGGATCTTCTCTCCACCGAATCTTAATCAATCTCACTACCTTATAACGGAATTGCTTCACATCCTGATTCACAATGCGAACTGGATGCCTTATCACAGCTAGGTTTGGTTCTACCTCCAAATCCTCTTGAACAGATGGCTCCACAATCAGCGATGGGTCATGCATATACATCCTCAAATGTGATACGTGAAATACATTATGAACTCCCGATAATCGTTTTGGCAACTCACCTCTATAGAAAAGCGGTCCAATCCTCTTAAGAATTTGAAAAGGTCCAACATACCTAAGTGCCAACTTCCTGACCCTTCCAAATCGAACAACTCCTTTTATCGGCGAAATCTTCACAAACACAAAATCTCCGACAACAAAATCCAAATCCCTATGCCTTCGATCAACTTTATTTTCCTATCGATCTTGAGCTTCTTTCATCCTCATTTTGATCATAGCAACATTCTCCGTAGCCTCCCGAATCATATTCGGTCCAAGCACTAGTCGATCCTCAGTCTCCACCCAAGACGCCGGTGATTTGCAAGGCCGTCCATACAGAGCTTCATAGGGTGCCATGCAATTGCTTGCTTGATAGCAATTGTTGTAAGAGAATTCAACCAAGCGCAGACGATCTTCCAAAGATCCTCAAAAATCCAAGATATGCGCTCTCCAAAGATCTTCCAAGATTCAGTTCACCCTTTTTGTTTTCCCATCCATTTGAGGATGGTATGCCATGCTCAGACTTAGCTTTGTTCCCAAAGCTACTTGTAACGCCTCCCAAAAATGGCTGGTAAAGATCAGTTCCCGATCACTTACAATGCTAACGGGAACTCCATTCAGTCGAACGATCTCTCTTATATAAATTTCTACCAATGTAGTCGCAGTCCTTGTAACACCCCTATTAGATAAATTAAATAGAATAATGAAGAGTGATAACGAGATTGAGATTGGCAAATGAATTTAGTGGTCGTGCTTATTAAAATGAATGGGTTATAAAAGGTTAAATGATAATTAAATTAACATAAGGGCATTAGGGTCATTGCCGCCCATATCTCCTACCCTTATACTATTATTCCTATACCATTCACGTTCGTTATATCATAAGAAAAAACGAACAAAAGAAAGCTAAAAACCAACTCGGCCATTAGGAGGAAGAAAAGAGGAGAAATTCAAGTTTAAAGCATAGAAACAGGCTAAGGGGAATCAATCTTAATAAACCTCCAATTTCCTTATCCAATCTAAGGTGAATAATAATCACCACATCCCTATTTTGGTTTTTATGTGATCATTGATTTTCGAATTTAAGATTAAATCTAATACGATGATTTTTGATGATATGCTTGATTTCAAATGAATGATAGAGTTGAACAAGGTTGTTTGCATTTGATAAACACAGGTTTAAGGGTAAATCCGTATGTTTTGATTTTAGAATGCCATAGGAAAATTTTATGTTATGAGAAACATGATTTTGGAGTTAGGTTTCAATTTTTAGATTTTTCCAAGCCGTGGAGAATTTGTTATGAATTTTTAAAGGAAAACATGTATTATTGGGTTTATAAATTAAATTTGGTAATTAGATAATGAATTTGGGTTTGAAATTTATATATGTTAGATAACATATTAAAAGTGAACTTATGTGATTTTTATTAAGAGGTTTATTATGGAAATTAAATTATTTTGAAAGGAGGACCTAAATGATTTAATTATTGTTAAATGGGAAGGGCTTATTTGTTAAAATTTACCTTGTTTTAGATCTGATAAAATGCGGCAGTTTTCTGTGAAGTAATTTAAAAAGTTTAAGGCAACCAATCAAGGTTTACACGTGGGCACGTTAGTTACAAAGAAATTACTTTATTTGGTAAAAATAGCCTTTTACCCAGAAAAGTGGGTTCCGCCTCCTTTGGTAGTAGCTTTCGACCCAGAGCTTCCACCTTCGACCAAGTCGAAACCAATGAAGCTGAAACCAATACACATGGTATCACTTAGTTGGTACACAGTGGATTGGAGAAAGACGAAAGGTAGGGTGTCGAAACATGGCTTCCGAAGGGGTCGTGGCCTTTGGTTTGTTTTCTAAAGAAAAGCGCTTGCCAGTTTACAAAGAGGTTTTGGAGGAGTCGAAACTATGCTTACGAAAGGGTATTTTATAACAAGCTTTCGAAGGAGAGCCGCTGCCATTTTTTAAAGTAGTAACTTCCGAAGGAGTTACTAAGTTTTTAAATTTATGCTTTCGGAAAGGGGTAGTTTTGACCAAGTCGAAACCCTTTTGTGATTTTAAGCCATTCGATGGTATTGAAGATGATAATGCTGTCGAAAGTTACTTTGTATTTTTATAATTATAAGCCACTTCCTATAGCTTTCGAAAGGGATTAGGGGTTTCGAAGGCAATGGTTTCGAAAGGGTTTCAATGCCAACCTTCAAATAGTTTACCCAGATGTTTTATGCTTTCGAAAGGATGGTGCCGACACCATAATGTTTTCCTCAATACTTTTATGAGATAAGAATGGTTTTGAAATAGATGCTTTCCCTTTTATTCACTTGATCCAAAATGATGTTTTAAATATAAACCCGATGATACCATCAAGGTGGCAGATGCTCTCAGCAGGAAACATCAGAATGTGGTGTTAGCTATGTTGGCAGAATGGAAGGATCTAGAAGCTTTGGCCAGTTGTGGTGTGCAGTTATGATCGACTACTAGTTCTAGTTAGGGTACTGCCATGTTGAGGTTCGACCAGTGTTGATCGAAAGGATAACTTCTAAACAGAAAGAGGATCCAATATTAGCCGAGAGGATTAGAAGGCTTGAGGTAGGATCAGAGATCGATGATCTAAAGGATTTTATTCTTGACCAAGGAGGATGGTTAAGAAAGAAGGGACGATTACGTGTTCCGAATATTGAGAACTTAAGGAAAGAAGTTCTTGGGGAATGCCATCGATCCAAGTTTACGATTCATCCTAGAGAGACCAAGATGTATCAAGATATGAAAAGGAGCTTCTATTGGAAAGGTATGAAGAGGGATGTTGGCTTGTGGGTTAGGCAGTGTGCAATCTGTCAACAGGTGAATGCCGAACATCAGAAGCCGAGCAGGCTGCTTCACCCTTTAGAGATTCTAGTTTGGAAATGGGATTCGATATCCATGGATTTTATTGATGAGTTGCCAAGATAAAATAGAGGAAATGAAAGTATATGGGTCATAGTTGACATGTTGACCAATAGTGCCCATTTCATTCCAGTAAAGTCAACCAGGACGATACTTGTTTTGGCAAAGTTGTTCATGAAGAACATAATTAGACTTCTTGGGATTCCTAGTAGCATAGTCAGTAACAGAGATGCATTATTCACTAGCGAATTTTGAAAAAGTCTGCAAGAGGTATTAGGTACCAAGCTTAAGATGAGTACATTATATCACCCACAGACGGATAGGCAAACAGAGAGAGAGTCAACAAGGTACTCGAGGATTTATTGAGAGCTTATGTATTGGACTTTTGGTGGATCTTGGGAGGATAACCAACATTTGATTGAGTTTTCCTATAATAATAGTTATCAGACTAGTATAGGAATGATCCCTTTTGAAGCTTTGTATGGAAGGCCATGCAAATCACCGGTATGTTGGTTGGAGACCGGAGATAGATTAGTCTTAGGTCTAGATTTGGTTAGGGAGGCGTTAGAGAAGATTGAGCTAATCCGAGAAAGGATGAAGGAAGCTCAATCCAGACAGAAGAGTTACGTGGATAAGAGGCGTAAAGACTTAGAGTTCTCAGTTGGAGACAAGGTTTTCATTAAGGTATCGCCGATGAAGGGTGTGGTACGGTTTGGGAAATTAGGGAAACTGGCACCAAGATATGTAGTTCCATTCCATATTATAGAGAGGATCGGAAAGCTCGCATACAGAGTAGAGTTGCCGAGCAGTATGGCAGGTGTCCATAATGTATTCCATGTGTCTCATCTTCGCAAGTATGTGCATGATCAAGAGACTACTATTCCTCTGATAGGGTTGGAAGACTTAGTAGTAAAGCCGAATTTGACTTTTGTTAGACAACCAGTTCGGGTTGTATTGAGAGATGAGAAAGGATTGAGAAACAAGACAGTCAAGTTGGTGAAAGTTTAGTGGAGCGACAATGAGAAGGACTGTACTTGGGAGACAGAGGACAGGATTCGAGATACTTATCCTGATCTTCTTTGAGTGTATGCCTATATTAGATTTATATAGATAATTCCTAGTCAGGTAGACTAGTATGGTTGTTAGGAGTTGTTACAGATGATTGCTATATTTAGTATTTAGTCCTTACTGAATTTTGAGGACGAAATTCTTTATGGAGGGGAGCCTGTAACACCCCTAATTTTTAATAACGTTATTCAGGAGATTTAATTAGATAAATTAAATATAATAATGAAGAGTGATAAGGAGATTGAGATTGGCAAATGAATTTAGTGGCCGTGCTTATTAAAATGAATGGGTTATAAAAGGTTAACTAATAATTAAATTAACATAAGGGCATTATGGTCATTGCCGCCCATATCTCCTACCCTTATACTATTATCTCTATACCATTCACGTTCGTTATATCATAAGCAAAATACAAACTAAAGAAAGCTAAAAACCAAGCCGGCCATTAGGAGGAAGAAAAGAGGAGAAATTCAAGTTTAAAGCTTAGAAACAGGCTAGGGGAATCAATCATAATCAATCTCCAATTATCTAATCTAAGGTGAATAATAATTACTACATCTCTATTTTGGTTTTTATGTGATCGTTGTTTTTTGGATTTAAGATTAAATCTAATAGGATGATTTTTGATGATATGCTTGATTTCAAATGACTGATAGAGTTGAACAAGGTTGTTTTGATAAACATGGTTTTAAGGGTAAATCCGTATGTTTTAATTTTAGAATGTCATGAGAAAATTTTATGTTATGAGAAACATGATTTTGGAGTTGGGTTTCAATTTTTAGATGTTTCCAAGCTGTGGAGAATTTGTTATGAATTTTTAAAGGAAAACATGTATTATTGGGTTTAGAAATTAATTCCAGTAATTAGATAATGAATTTGGGTTTGAAATTTATATATGTTAGATAACATATTAAAAGTGAATTTATGTGATTTTTTGGGGATTTTTATTAAGAGGTTAATTATGGAAATTAAATTATTTTGAAAGGAGGACCTAAATGATTTAATTGTTGTTAAATGGGAGGGGCTTATTTGTTAAAAGTTTATCTTGTTTTAGATCTGATAAAATGCAGTAGCTTTCTGTAAAGTAATTTGAGAACTTTATGACAACCAATCAAGAGTTTACATGTGGGAAAGTTAGTTACAAAGAAATTACTTTATTTGGTAAAAACAGCATTTTACCTAGAAAAATGGGTTTCGCCTCCTTTGGTAGTAGCTTTCGACCCAGAGCTTCCGCCTTCGACCAAGTCGAAATCAATGAAGCTGAAACCAATACACATGGTATCACTTAAGTACATAGTGGATTGGAGAAAGGCGAAAGATAGGGTGTCGAACATGGCTTTCGAAGGGGTCGTGACCTTTGGTTTGTTTTCTAGAGGAAAACGCCTACCTGTTTACAAAGAGGTTTTAGAGTAGTCGAAACCAATGCTTGCGAAAGGGTATTTTATAACAAGATTTCGAAGGAGAGATGTCGCCTTTTATTAAAGTAGTAACTTCCGAAGGAGTTACTAAGTTTTTAAACTAATGCTTTCAGAAGGGGTAGTTTCGACCAGGTCAAAACCCTTCTATGACTTTAAGTCTTTCGATGGTATTGAAGATGTCAATGCCGTCGAAAGGTACTTTGTATTTTTATAATTATAAGCCACTTCCTATAGCTTTCAAAAGGGGTTAGGGCTTTTGAAGGCAATGGTTTCGAAAGGGATTTCGAAGCCAGCCTTCAAATATTTTACCCAGATGTTTTATGCTTTCGAAAAGATGGTGCCAACACCATCAAGTTTTCCCCAATACTTTTATGACATAAGAATGGTTTCGAAAGAGATGTTTTCGCTTTTATTCACTTGACCCAAATGATGTTTTAAATATAAACCCAACAGTTTCGAAAGAGGGACTTAAAATGGTTTCGGAAGGGATACTTCCAAAGGTTTCAAAAGGTGTACTTTCAATGTTTTCGAAAGAGGTACTTTCAAAAGGTTTCGAAGCTATGCTTCTAAAGTTAAATGCTAATACTTTAACGCATTCGAATGGTTTCAAAGGAATGGTTTTAAAGGCTTCGAAAGGCAGTGGCCTAGTATTTTGAAAATGGATTATTATGCTTTCGAAGGAGGGTATCTAATGAGGTCAAAAGCTAGGATTCGAAGGAGTCGAAAGGTTTTGTTTTTCAAAACTAATAACCCAAACTCAATTTTTAAAGGAAAAACCCATGGCTAAATTAAAGGAGTTTTTGTAATGGTTTTGAGAAGAAGCTTTCCTTGATAAAATAATAGGTTAAAGGGATTAACCATGTTTTATATTAAACCCACAGGAGCGGTATTGTTACGTTATGTTCTTTGCTTCTTCAAATACAAGTATATTCACATTATAATGTACCATAACTGCATTTTAGGGATAAAAGGTAGAAGAACCAGCTAGGTTGACCCAGTAGTGAATATAAATTGATTAAACTCCTGGATGAGTAGAATTACATCCAAGAGGTCAGGGAGACCAGAATAAAGGATGCCCAAATAGAAGTTTTCAGGGAGACAGGTTCATAGTGCACCCATGAAAACTATGATTAAGTAGTTATTGGAGTTACCAATAGGTTCATAGTGATCCCATGAAAACTATGATATATAGAGTGGTTGGCAAGAGCCAATTGGTTTGTAGTGCACCCATGAAAACTTAATCCGGAATAAGTTATTAACAACAGTGAAAAGGTTCCTAGTCAACCCATAAAAACTAGAATAATAAAGAAGTTATTGGAGGTATCAGTAGGTTCCTAATCAACCCATGAAAAATAGGATAAGGGATAAGTTATTGGAGTCACCAATAGGTTCAGGAGAACCCATGAATTAATTAAGTTAATTGGCAGGGGCCAATAGGTTCATACTGCACCCATGAAAACTGTGAAATAGGACAGGAACTCCACATATTATATAAATGTTATTAGTAAGCCCATGGAAACTAATAGGTTAATAGTGACCCTAGAAACTATAAATATGACAGGGAGTCAATTAAATAGAGGATGGGAAATCTAGAATGTTTTTACATGTTTGCATATCATCATAATATTTTGAAATGATATGGTTTTAACCATTGTGGATGCAGGAGCACAGTATATGGTTTTATAAAGGTTTTAAGATACTAGTGAGGGGAAAACCTGTTCCGCTAAGCGGCATGGTCTCACTAGATATCTATATGGTTTGAGATGTTAGATTATTATTCATACTAGGCTTTATTTCTGACTCTAAGTTTAGGTTTCCCCCTTAAACTCTTGGGTACTCAATTTTAGTAAATTTGGCAAACCCATAATTTGAATGAAGTAAAGTGAGAGTTGAGGTTTTCAGGTGCCTCATTAGATAAAAAAAAACTTTCGAAGACATGCAGATGGCATAATAGATATCCAGAGTTCTCTTTTATTTTGATTCCGCTGTGTTGGTAATGGCAAAGTTGTTATATTGCCTGTATATATTTTGATCATCCAAGGGGGCATCTTCATATGTCGCTTTTGGCATATGTTGTAATAAATATATTTCTCTGAACGTGGTTTACGATTACGGGAGTATGTAATGATTTGGAAATGATTTGAAATGGTATGTAATCTTGTTTGAAGTTTTAAAATTTTCTGTATTCATGTGTTTCTGTGTATCAATGAATCTAACACGCCGTAGTTGGTCGCCGAGGATTAATAACTATGTATGACTGTAGCATCCATAGCCATTAGTTCTGGGCCTCCAAGAAAGGAGATGTTACAGTCCTCTTCCTATTTACTGGAATAAAATGAGTGCTCTTGGTTAGTTGATCCATAATGACTCAAACACCTTCGTTTCCTTTCCTTGATCTGGGCAACCCATCAATAAAATCCCTTGATACTTACTCCCTTTCCAATTTGGTTTCTCGAGTGGCTGTAGTAATCCAGCAGTCCTTTGGTGATCGCCTTTGATTTGCTAATAGTTCACACATCGACTGACGTAGATTAAGATATCCCTCTTTATCCTTACCCACCAAAATACTCTCTTTATATATCGGTACATCTTATTAACTCCAATGTGGATACTCAAATTGGATTTATAGAATTCCATCAAAACTTCTTGTCTTAGACCATCAACATCCGGAATGCATAACCTTCCATTCATCTGCAAAACTCCACTTCTATCCATCTCAAAACTCGAACATCGACCATCTTCCACTCCTTGCATAAATTCCACCAGAAAACTATCTTCCCTTTGTTTACCTGCAATCCTCTCCAGAGGAGTCAGAATAACTTCTAAAAATGCCAAGACTGCATTCCTGCTCGGAGCATCTGCTACCACGTTTACCTTTCCTGACATATATAAAATATCCAAGTCGTATGCCACCAAAAATTCTAACCACCGTTGTTGCCTCATATTCAAATCTTTTTGTGTGAAAAGATACATCAAGGACTTGTGATTTGTGAAGGGCTCAAACTTTTCACCCAACAATTAATGCCTCCACATCTTTAATGTAAACACCACAGCTAACAAATCCAAATCATGTGTTGCATAGTTCCACTCATGAGACTTCAACTATCCTCTAGCATAAGCAATGACTCTACCGTGCTGCGTCAGAACTGCACCCAATCCTACACCACAAGAATTTAGATATACAGTCAATCCTCCACCATCATCTAGAATAGCTAGGACTGGAGCGCTGGTCAACCTCTTCTTCAACTCAAATTGCTTCCTCACACTTCAAAGTCCAAACAAACTTCTCATCTTTCTTCGTCTGCTTGGTTAGGTGCGAGGAAACCTTAGAGAAACCTTAGATGAACCTTCTATGATATCCGGCTAAGCCTAAGAAGCTTCTGACCTCAGTTGGAGTCTGCGATGTCTTTCACTCTTGAACAACTGCTACCTTTGCCAAATCAACCAAAATACCATCCCCCGACATAACATGTTCGAGGAATCTTACTTCCGATTGCCAAAAATGACACTTAGAAAATTTTGCTTTTAAAAATGCTTCCTTAATGTCTCCAGTACCACTTTCAAATGGTGTTTGTGTTCTTTCTCGATCTTAAAGTAAATAAGGATATCATCTATGAAAACCAATACAAGCTTATTGAGCATATCCCTAAAAACTCGGTTCATCAAATCTACAAAATAAGCAGGTGCATTGGTTAGCCCAAAATGCATAAACAACCACTCGAAGAAACAATCAAGTCCTCTAAATGCCATTAGGGATATGCTATCATCCGCTATCCTTAACTGGTGAAATCCTGTAGCAAGGTCCATTTGGGAGAATACTTTAGCACCATGAAGTTGGTCGAACATGTTGGCTATATGGGGTACGGGATGCTTGTTCTGAATTGTCTGCTTGTTCGGCTTCCTATAATCCACACAAAGTCTTAAAGAACCATCAAAATTTGCAACAAAAACTATAACTGCTCCCCAACTTGAACGACTTGGTCTAATCAGCCCTCTTCTCAAAAATCTCCCGTTTGATTCCTTAACTTCTTCTCTCTTAGTGCCATTTTATGAATAGGTTGAATAATAGGCTTCCAACTAGAAATAAAGTCAATACAAAACTCAATCTCCCGATGTAGAGGTAGACTGTTAACTAGATAAAAAACATCATGAAAATCCTTAGTAATTAATATTAACCCTAACTCTTTTTGGGACGATTCTAAGGCATACAAGAAACTACCCTCGCTTGACAGGCTCTTCACATGATATTTCCACATGCTTCCCTCTCTTATTTTGCAATAATATTGTCCTTTCAACATAATTTAGAATAGCTTTATACTTTGATAACCAGTCCATATCAAGTATAACATCAAATCCCATAAAATCCAAAATAAACAGGTTGCATGAAAAATGGTGGGTAAGGTAAGTAATTTGCACATTCTCACAAACCATGGACAGATTAGTCGTACCTTCTATGGGGTTAGACACACAAATATGAGTTTCTACAATTCTTTGGGAAAGTTGTAATTTACCTACCGATTCTATAGAAATGAAACTAAGGAAAACCCCAGTATCAAACAATATTCGCACAAAAATGCTACTAACAATTAAAGTGCCTTCAAGAATTCCTTTCCCTTTCACATCCTTTGAGGTAGATCGTTTATCCTTGATGGCATAAACCTTGACTTGCTGACTCTTTTTTAGTAGTGGGAAATCCTCACCATGTGCCCTAGTTGTTGGCAGTTGTAGCAAAGTGTCTTCTGAACTTTGGAGAGATAGGTCCACCCTACTGCTACGAAGCTTTAGAATTCTTGCAAAACCGTGCCAGATGGCCCTTCTACTTACACTGAAAACACTCAATATCCTTGAAATTGTTCCCCTGATACCCTCCTAACTTTCCCTTCCATTACTTCTTCCATTGCCGGTTGAACTTCATCTTGTTCAAGTTATTGTTATTGTTGCTTGGTGCTGCTGCCGACTTCCTCTTATCCAGAACTTCATACCTCGAAGCCATGTCTACCAAGTCTACAAAAGATCCCTTCATATGGGCAGTCGCCTTCTCTTGAAATCCTTTCCTCATTCCCATCACAAACTTCTCATTTTTATTAAGTGGGGTATCAATCAACTTCGGGCCAAATTGCGATAGCTCATTAAACTTGGTTTCATTTTCGGCTATTAACAAATCTCTTTGCTTAAGATCTAAGAAACTCCTATACATATGGGTCTTTCCTATAGCGAGCATAAAATGGTCTTCACACACCTCCTTAAATCTAGCCCAAAAAAATTATCCTTCGCAACATTCGCTATAACAGGGTCCCACCATGCCGCCGCACCATCTTGCAACTGCCAAGATGCTAAGAAATGCTTCAACTCATCTGAAATATCCAACCCTTTGAAAATCTTCTCGCAAGAATGAAACCAAGCTTGGACTTCGATGATGGATTATGTGCCCTTAAACGGCTTCCCTCCTAGATTAGTATAGTCTTTGCACAGAGCTGCAAAGTTCACACGGGGCTGCATTGGTGCTGCCTCTTCAATTACTCCAAGCCTTCCCACATTCTAAGCTCGACCATTAGTAGTTGTGGTGCTACTAGCTCCTCTACCTCGTATTGCCCTATTACTCTTTCTTACTACCTGGATATAGTAACATAACTTTAGAATACTTAGACGAGAGAATCCTAAGGGAAAAAGGGTACAAAAACAAACAAATCAAAGTTGATCAAAATAATTCGATTATATATAAAAATTACAACTACGTGCTCTCATAGACTAAACTCATTCTAGGGTATTACTAACCATATCTCTAATGAGTTGACCCCAACCAAGGACTAGATGTTCGCTCAATCTAAGCTCTAATACCACTTGTAATGATCCGTCATTCTTACTCCTAAAGACGACACTTAATACATCCACGGTATTCATGTGTTGGTCATCTAGGTATCCGGAAGACAAGCCGCTGGGGTAAAAGAAAAGAAAAGACAATAAGAAAGAAACACATAATCTCACAATACAAAGAAATCAAATATAATAGAACATAAGATAGTACATATGATCACTTCCAAAATCAAACATTAGAGTTACAAGAGGTGCTAACTTCAGCCAGGGACTGTTATAACTATCTGCCCCCATAATGCTGATACATAATATACATACATAAAGGAAATAAAATAGATAAATATATAATGTCGAAGCATCATGCTCCATGCTCCTCCAAAATGCATCCGTAAGAACCTGAATTACTTAGCTACTCATACAAATTTAAGTGTCCAAGGGTTTTTAGGAAAGAAAGAAAAACTTCGAGTCCGACATGGGTCTGGTGCAAGTAAACTCTAAACAACTAAATTATTATACTTAGAAAAACCCTTTAAAAGTAAAGTTATCTTGTAAGATCATGCCGCACATAAACACGGATGAGTTTTTACCTTACGATAACCAAAACATTTCAGTAGAAAATCGGGTGATATTATAATAATGTCTAGGGTTTAAAATAAATATTGAACATAGTTGAAATGCTTGTATCTCACATTCCGACATATTTGGGTACAACTAAGTCCCTAAGGCAATTATTGAAAAATGGATTCCGTTAATGACAAGGCTACTGGGGTACCGCCTGCCATAGTACACCTCTAGATAAAATGTACCAAAGGCCTCGCATGAACCCCCTGCATGGTAAGACTGGCCTGCCTCTTATTGGGTAGTACCGAATGTGTCACCACCCTGGTTGCGATCAACAACCGTACCTGGGTCGCTAGCATACAAAATCTATATATATCGATCTAGATCGGACGATGACCATATCCTAATGGGTGTGACCCACATAGCCTTACGGCATGTCCCATGTTTTAGTCATTCCCGGTTGTGAGGCTTGATGCTACGTTTTATATTTTTATGTAGCAATCCTACTTGGAATGCTAACACTGCCCTCTAGGTGACAATGCAATACTAGCGTTCGTTCATACAAGTTGTTCTGAATATGAACAAACCAAAGGCACTACTTCTACTATATTCCTTTTGGAATCACCCTCAAGATTAGTAGCAAGTAGCCCCTGCACTTCAAAGATCTCCATCTTCGATTCTAGCATCTTCCAGATGTTTCCAATTCGAACGCTTACGTTGGTTCAAAATTGTTTTTAGATAACTCATGTTACCCGATCTTGGTCTCTTCAAACCAACATTCGATAGCAGACTGGTCAAGTTATCGATAATGGACAAATCCAATATCTGGGGTGAGTATATATTTGCATATAAAGAATAAGACACCCTATACTTATCCCATCTTTTGATTTCAAACAGTACCATCCCTCGATTAACAATTAAATCAGACTAGTTAGAAAACTAACCTTGACTCGACGTACATTCTTACTTCTCGGGACAGAGATGAGTTTTGCATACCTCAAAATTTAGTGTTAAGTATGCAATGAAGTATCTTCCATATACTTAATTTATCATGACTCATTTATTGAAATTAACTCTCTTATATTTATCACGTTTCCGACATTTCGACTTCTCTATCCCTCACCTAGAAAATAAAGTTCTAGATCTCACAGATAGAGGAAAGTCTGCTCATCGACGTTTAGTGCTAAATACAAGATGACTTAATTTCAGTATAACGTGTCAACATTTTAACATAACTTATCATATTTGTTTAACTACTTAATGGTACAGACAAATAAATCCCTTGTATTTAAAACTATTCTTTGTAAAAGAAAGTTGCTTTTAAACAAACCGACCTTTGGACATAAAGTGATCTAAAATTAAGAATCTTTATTTAATTAATAATAATTTAAACCTTTATTTAAATAATAATTAAACATTTTTAATTAAGAATTAAATAATACTTAAACCTTTACTTAATTAATAATTAAACCATACTTAATTGATAATTAAACTTTGATTAATTAATAATAACCCTTTTACTTAGTTAATCAATAATTAATTATTGAAAACATTTTTAATATTTCAAAATTTCTTTTTAATACTTATAATACATTTAGAAAGACCTTTCATAAATATTTAAAGTAAAAACTCATTTTAGTTTACACAAAAATAGTTGATTTATGAACTGCATTCATACATTGGAAGAAAAGTTTCTTTTTATAACTCTAATAGATAACACTTTATTTTATAATGTTATTGTTTCTATTAATTTGTTTTATTCCAAGCAAGATATACTAGATAACGCTTTTTAAGAAGTAGGATGCCAAATTATTTTTCATGGCCACCTTTCTCCTGAATTATTTCCCTCTTCCCTGTTCGCTCTTCCTCAAATTAGTTCTCCAGATTTTGAAGCTATTCTATTAAGGGCCTAGGATATGTTTTGCTGCTGTCTCCTCTTTCTTTGCCTCGTCTTCAACCTCCCGCATCCCTTCCAACCCGGCCCTTATCTACCACTCCTCTACCCTCTGCTGCCTTGGGTTCCATACATGGAGAAGGGATTCTTTTGCCCTAATCGAAATCTCAACGACGTCGAGCACAAGCCCAACCCATCCCTCCGACTACAAGATCCGGTCGTCTTTTCAAACGGCATATTGATGCTATGACCAAAGCTTTGAAAATGTCGATGCTATGACCAAAGTTGTTAAGCTTTCTAACATCGACCCTAAAAGAACTGTAAGCACAATCTCACTTTTACCCATTAAAGTTCCATTCCATTTATTTTATAGAATAATGTTTTTTTCTTTTGATAATTGTGATATTGGTGACAATATTGTAGATGTTCTTTGATGATAGTATTAGAAATGTCCAAGCTAGCAAGGAAATTAGTCTTCACATTATTCTGGTGATTTAGTACTTCTTATGGACCAAACACAATTTGCAATCTAATCATTCAAAGTAAAATGCCTTATATATCATTCATTTTAATCTACAACAACTTTGAGCTAGATGAAACTAAATAATTGTAATCCTCTATGCCAATTGCTTAGTTAATAGCATATGTTAGTTCCAATATCAAAATATTAGTTACACTATGATGCTAGGAATTTCATTCTGGAACTATGAAACATATTTTATGTAAGGCCTTTGTAAATTTAGTCTTCTTGGCATTATTAACTCTAAAAATGTATTGCTGTCACTGTACATAAATAAAATGTATTACGCTGTGAGTTTATAAATAAAATGATTGCCTAAATTTGAATTTCATGTAGTTGGACGCCTTCAATGGCAGGTTATTATTTTTGCCTAATTTACAATAAATTCCTGATCAAAACACATTTAGTGATTTGTTGCTTAACTTTTAGGAATAAGATGTTCTTCATGTAGGCAACTTCCAATATAATTCTGCGCTATTTGATTTGTTTCCACAATAGATTATGTTAGATTTGATATAATATTTCTATACTTAAGAAGATTTGGAAGATATTTGAAATAATTGCTCAAATATATTGCCTCTTTTATGCATTAAAGAGGTCAATGGATTAGCTACATAAGAGGAAGAAATATTTGAAAAAGAGTGAAGTAATTAATTAATTCTCTAATTAGATGATTAAAGAAGGAATCTTATCAAACGCATACAAATTGTGGGAAATTAGAAAAATAAAATGGTAAATATTTCCCGTACGATTTGGAGAATTGATTAGTTATTAATTTATGACGATAAATCAATTACTTCAACCTCAAGTAATAATCCTTATATAAAGGTAGGGATTAGGATGAATAGAAACATCAAAAACGAATTATCTTCTCTTTTGTATTTCTTCATATTCTTCTTAGTCTCCACTATCAATCTTGTAATTCTTCTATTTGAAAGTAATAAAATCTCATCTCCCCAAGTGGATGTACACTACCTTGAGATAGTGGAACCACTATAAATACGTCTGTGAACTCTCTATTTACTTTCTTGTGTGATTTGCTGATTTGTCGTTTTATTTTCAAGTTCTGTTTGTTTTGTCGCACTACAACACGATCTTATAGTTTCCGCATGTACTAGGGTTGATTTGCAATCATTTGCAGAGCTTTGAAGGTTGTTGTTGAAGCCTAGGACTAGAAGGTGTTCGATAAAATGGCAGGACCTGGAAATGAGGAGGTTAGACCTACCTAGGAATATGCACCCTACATTAGGGGTTCATATGCAGCATCAGGTTCGCAGTTGGCTATAGAGAAGTGGAACGAAGATAATGATTTTGAGAAGTGGCAGTGGAAGATGAAGGCGGTGTTGAGAAGAAATCATGTTCATCAGGTTGTATTTGACATAGAATCGTTGCCAGCAAATATCTCAGAATTGGAAAGAAAGGAGATGGAAGAATGGGCCTTTACTATCCTCCAATTGGCCATAGGTGAGAATGTCAGTCCAGATATTAGTGGTGAAACTACCGCTAGAGGCTTATGGAAGAAATTGGAGGATCTCTACATGAAGAACTCGCTCACGAATAGGTTGATTCTATTGAAGTCTTTTTTCACATATAAGATGCGAGAAGGTACATCATTGAAAGCACATCTAAACTTCTTCGATGATTTGATAATGAAGATGAAAGCTGTTGATTTGAATGTGGACCAGGAGCAAAAGGCTATGGTGGTATAGTGTTCTCTTCCAGAGTGATACACAGTTTTTGCTAACAGCTTGATTTATGGTAAAAGCACGCTGTCATTAGAAGATGTGAAGATGAGACTTCTAAGTGAAGAAATGAGGGATCAATTGAAGAATATGAGCAATATGGAGAAGATAGTAGTAGTCAGGGGATGTTTGTGGAGAAAGGAAGAAAGGAGAAGAAGGAGAATAATTTTAAATCGTGTTCCAAGTCAAGGAAGCCTGGAAGTTGTTGGAGAGGTAAGTCTAGAGACATCATGTGTCATTATTGTAAGAAATAAGGTCACTGGAAGAAAGATTTTCCAGATTTGAGGAAGAGAAATGAAGCGGATGGTTCTTCATCTATTGCGGTGGAGAAGGTTGTTTCTAATGATGTGTTGACTGCATCTGTTTCTGATGTATCAGACCATTTGGTGCTAGATTCAGAGACATCTTTCCATATGATGTCTAGGAAGGAGGATTTCTATTCTTATGAAGAAAAGGAGGGAAGTGCCATATTAATGGGGAATGATGCTACTCGCAAGTCATTGGAAGAAGAATCAGTGTGTATTTGCATGCACGATGGTTTGGTGCGCACTATCACTGGAGTCCGCTATGTTTCAGGTTTAAGAAAATCTCTTCTGTCCATGGGTCAACTAGCATCTCTGGGGTGCAAGATTACGATAGAGTCAGATGGCTTGAAGGTGACACGTGGTGCTCTTGTATTGATGAAAGGAATGATGGTCCGGAATCTTTATCTGCTGAAAGGATCTACAGTTCTTAGAGAGTCGTGTGTTGGAGCTGATAGTTCACGAGCTTTGGATGCTACCAAATTCTGGCATCTAAGATTAGGTCATGTTTCAGAGAAGAGTTTGGAGCTGCTTCAAAGAAGGAAGATGATCAAGGGTGAAAGCTTCAACAATTTGGAATTATGCAAGGAGTGTGTGCTAGGGAAGCAGGCAAAAGTTTCTTTCGGTGTTGGTAGACATGAGTCCAAAGGAGTACTAGAGTATGTCCATACGGATGTTTGGGGACCGGTATCTACAGCTTCTATTGGAGGAGCTAAGTATGTTATCTCTTTTATCGATGACTGCTTTCGGAAGGTTTGGGTGTATATGATGAAAGCTAAGTCGGAGTCATTTGAAAAGTTTAAAACTGGGAAAGCATTGGTAGAGAATGAAGTAGGAAGAAAGTTGAAGGTGCTAAGATCCCACAATGGCGATGAGTTTGTTTCTAAGGAGTTCACAAATTTCTGTAGACAACATGGAATTAGGAGACATTTTACTACACCCAGTGATCCGCAATCAAACGGAGTTGCTGAAAGGATGAACAGAACTCTACCGGAGAAGGCCCGTTGCTTGAGATTGACGGCAGGCTTGTCTAGAGGCTTTTGGGCTGAAGCTTTATCAACTGCAGCATATATTATCAATCGGATTCCATGCTCAGCCATTGATGGGAGGATTCCTGAGGAAAGGTGGAAAGGTACCTCTATAAATATCAGTTATTTTCATATATTTGGTAGGCCCGTGTATGTTCACCATACAGGAAATGACAAGTTGGAGGCTAGAGCCTATCAAGGCATATTTTTGGGCTATATAGAAGGTATCAAAGGGTATCGCATTTGGAACCCTATTGATAGGAAGATGGGGCACTCGAGACATGTCACATTTGATGTGTCCGCTAGGTTCAAGCCCAAGGAGAATCCACCTTGTTCAGTAGATTCAAAAGCTAAAAAGCCTAAAGAGATGGAAACTATTCCCATATATCAGCCTAGTAGTAGAGTCGGAGATGTAAAAGAAGATAGAGTAATTGCAGTTGTTGATACATCACATGAAGATCCACAGAATTCCTCTAGCAATGATAGTGATGGTGTGAAGCTGGAGATGATTCAGCTCAAGGTGGAGTTGACAGGAGTTTAGGCGTAGTTACACCTATTCGGACTAGCTCTAGAATTAGATGGCCACCAAATAGGTATGGAGACTAGAGTTATGCAAACCTTAGCCTTGAAGATCATTTTGATTATGCACTGCATATAGTGCAAGATGAGCCTTTCGACCTTGAAGAAGCTATGAATTCGAGTGCCAGCTCGAAATGGATGCATGTTATGGAAGAGGATATGGATTCATTGAAGAAGAATCAGACTTGGGAATTGGTACCACCCCCTCAAGAAAGCCGAGACATATGATGCAAGTGGGTATATAAGGTGAAGGATGATGGAAGATACAAGGCTAGACTTGTTGCAAAGTTCGAGCATTGCTAGAACTTAATTCGCTTGCTTAAGTGTTAGGTGGCACATGAAGGGGGTACTTTCAAAACTTTGTTGGCGGGCGGCGGTCTTGCCGGAGTTCGTTGACAAAGTGGAATGGGTGCTGGCCATATCGAAGCTCATTGGAAAAGTATCTGTGATGCCTTGTCCGAGAGCTGCTTAGAGTAAAAGAATGTTGGTGGAGTTGGTAGGCTTGCGGGGAAATATAGTATTAAGGTGGTGATTGTTAGATTTGATATGATATTTTCATACTTAAGAAGATTTGGAAGATATTTGAGATAATTGCTCAAATATATTGCCTCTTTTATGCATTAAAGAGGGCAATGGATTTGCTACATAAGAGGAAGAAAAATTTGAAAAAGAGTGAAGTAATTAATTAATTCTCTAATTAGATGATTAAAGAAGGAATCTTATCAGATGCATACAAATTAGGGGAAACTAGAAAAATAAAATGGTAAATGTTTCCCGTATGATTTGAAGAATTGATTAGGTATTGATTTATGACCATAAATCAATTACTTCAACCTCAAGTAATAATCCCTATATAAAGTAGAGATTATGATGAATAGAAGCATCAAAAACGAATTATCTTCTCTTTTGTATTTCTTCATATTCTTCTTAATCTTCACTTTCAATCTTGTAATTCTTCTCTCCGAAAGTAATAAAATCTCATCTCTCCATGTGGATGTACACTATCTTGTGATAGTAGAACCACTATAAATCCGTGTGTGAACTCTCTATTTACTTTCTTGTGTGATTTGCTGATTTGCCATTTTATTTTCAAGTTCTGTTTATTTTGTCGCACTACAACACAATCTTATTGTTTCTGCATGTACTAGGGTTGATTTGCAATCATTTGTGTAAACCCACCCCTACATATTAGGCTATTTAATGCCCTGTCTTCTCCATCCTATTGAATACTGCAGACTACTGATGTTAAAAATAATATAGAAAAAAGGGATAAGCGTGTATCCAGTTGAACAGAAGTTGCTCATATACCAAGGGAAAACTCTTAAAAATGAGACGACAATACATGATAATCAAGTCGTAGAAGATAGTTTTCTTGTTATAATGTTGAGTAAGGTAAATTAAGACGGCATATAATTTTTTAAAGCAATGTTCCAATTCTTGAAATACATTAAAGCTTTAACTTTAGTGATATTTTCCATTTCATTTTTCTTGCACATGTGCTTTTCCAAATTAAAATGTTTTGGGTCATTATGTTTTAGTTTACTATTAATATACATCCTGGCAAAATTAGGGGAAACGATTTGGCTTTCTGGGAAGTCAAATCTGCGAGTTTCTTATCTGTCAAACATAACAAGCAACTTAAGACATTTATTCTATGAAAGTTTGTAGCCTGAAGGCGATCCCTCTTAGTCCCTCTCATGTTCATCATCCTTGTTTTTTCCCTAATTGATCGGTGTTTGTCATATTAACTATCGTTTCCCTTGAATCAATTCCTTGATCGAATTTAAATCCTGGATCATTTTAAAAACTTTTTCAATCCCTCTCTTGTCGGGAAATTATGCATTAAATCCTTTTCTTCTAATGCAACTCAAAACATAGATTTTAATTTTGTTTATCTTGTATATATGAGGTTTTGTATGTTCATTCTTTGCTTCTAATGCAACTAAAAAAACATTACTTAGTTTTTTTAATCTGGTATGTCTGATTTGATTTAGGCATTCACTTTTACTCTTTAGACTAAGGCCTCAGCAAGCGGAGCTTCTTTTCCCATGGTTTTTACCTACAGCTCACGTATGTGTGTGCTTTTTTATTACTGTTTAATGCATGTTTTTTGGGGTTATATTGTTGAGTTCAAACAAATATATTTGCTATTAATGTTTTATGATGAATGAGAAATGAGAAATTAAAAACTGTATGCTCTTATATATAGATCATGGCTTTGGGTACACATATTGAACATGATAGCCTGTATCTCTTCGGGAATGAACATACATCTTGCTCATCTAATTATTGATTGGATAAACCAAGATATGGTTTACAATAAACAATCTTAAAACTTAACCGTTAGTCATTAAATGTTTGTTAGATAATTCAAATAGATAGCTGAATTAGTCAACAAGGTACGAAATTTAGATAGTGTTTGGTTTGTTATTTTTAGTTTTGGCTTTTCATCGTACAAAAATGCACATGACGCATATATATTATCGAAAACGACTAATTTAGAAAACGAAGTTAACATACAAAATAGAAAATAATTTTTTTTCTCGTGTTTTGGGAAATTACACAAGCACGTGAAACAACCTATTCATCCGTCGTTCCTCTATCCCCTTCATCCTCCCGTTCGTCTTTCTTTATCCCCTCCGTCGTCTCTCCATTCTTCTCATATTTGACATACATATTGAAAATCGAAAACATAAAATCGTTTTTAAAACAAACACTACCTTGGTTTCTCCACCGGTTCGAAATTGACTAATGTGCATTAAGTCACATTTCCGATTAGGTAGTAGTCTAACAGTGGCCTCATAACATAACTTGTAGTAGTCAGTAAAGTTATATAAAATTTCTTCTCATTGTATTGTTTGATTGCAAAAATTCTTATTTGTAGACCCCTTCAACAAGCCCTTCTACTCTTGATACACCAGTTCTGCATTACAAGCGCCTCCAGCTACACTGTAAGTAGTACTTAACATAGTATGTTTTGCTATTTATTTAATAATCTTCTATTTATTTGATAAAATATTATCTGTGAATACTTCATGTAGGTAATAATAATTAAGTAAAGTTCATAATAATAATAATAATAATAATTTAACTAATTTTTATGATAAATCACTAGGTTGATAATAATAATAGTTCAACTAATGTTTATGAAAATTAACTAAGTTTGTAATAATAATACTACTAATAACAATAACAACAACAAAAATCATAATAGCAATATTAACAACTAACAAACTAAGTTTATAAAAATTAACTAAGTTTCATGGTAATTAACTAAGCTTATAATAATAGTAATAGTACCAATACCAATAAATTATAAAATTAATCAAGTTTCATAAAAAATAACTAAGTTTAGAACAACAATAATATTGATAAATGATAAATATTAACAGTTTAACTAAGTTTTATAAAATTTACCTAAATTCAAATAATAATAATAATAAATTAACTAAGTTTACAAAAATTAACTTCATTAATTAATTATTATAATAATTAATTTTTTATATAAAATTAACCAAGTTTGTAATAATAATAAATTAACTAAATTTCAAAAAATAACTAAGTTTATAATGTAAACAACAATAATAATAAATTATAAAGTATTCAACATCTTTACATCTAATTCATTTTATAAATTTCTAAATTTTATAAAAAATAACTAAGTTTATAGATGAAGAATGGCGAATTTTAAAAAAATAACTAAGTTTTATAAAATTAATTAAGTTTATATAATAATAACAATAAGTAACTAAGTTTATAAAAATCAATTAACTTTATAATAATAATAATGATGATGATGATAAATTAAGTTTATAAAAATTAATTAAGTTTATAATAATAATACTAACAACAACGATGACGACGATTATAATAACAATAATAAACAAACTAAGTTAATAATAGAAATAATAATGCCTTAAGTCTTATCCTGTTAGATGATAATGCACACGACCATTCTAATTTATTGCTTTTATTAGAAAACTATATGTTGTTTAAAAATTTTATTCTTTACCTACAAAATTAATGTCAGTTTAAAAGTCATAGTCTTACTTCTATGGGTTAAATTGTATAAATGCATAAATATAGGTGCTTATATGCTTGTTCGAGTTAGTGTATGTATTTGATGGCTCTTGACTTGCTGTTGGTTTTTTCATGCTTTTGTTTCTTTGTAAATGTTAGGGAACTCGCTAATATTGCTAAAAAGTATGTTTTAATTGCTTGACAAGGGTGTATGCACTACAAGAAAACGTACGATTTCCGACGGCTGAAAACCGTCGGAAACCGACGCAAAAAACCATCGCAATTTGTCCCGTCGTCGGACAGTTTTTCCAACAGCCTCCGTCGTAAACTTTCCGACGACTGCCGATAGAATACCCGACGGCTCTCGACGGCCGTCGAAGACACGTGGCCGATCAAGAGGAAGCAACAAAACCGCCATTAGCCGTCGTAAGCCATCGGAAAATGATGACCTGTAAGCCGTCGCCAGCCGTCGGAATAACTGAAGCATTTTTCTAGATTTCTGCTACATGCTAGCCTCACATACACAATTCAGAAATATAACATTGTCACACACAAGCACATATTGAATTCAGATATTCAATATAATCTCAAATCATACAAATATACTCAAATCACACAAAGAAAATTAAACCAATTATAACTCACATAACATCAAACCCACCAACACTTCGTTAACATAATATACAAAACATCTCAAAGTATCCAACCACACCATCTCAATGTATCATCAAACAATACTAAACAATGTCACATAACAAAAAAACATACCTATTACTCTTGTCAATCACCTCCGGAACCTCCGAAACCAGCTGAAGATGGAAAGCGGCCACCATACTGCTGCATGTACTCAGCAATACGCTCGACGGCATGAGTATAGGTAAATACATTCATGTACGATACGGGACCCTGCGCCTCCGCTTCCTGAAATTGATTATTATGTAATATTATTATATATTCAAAATTATACAGTATAATAACTATTTACAATTCACAGTTAATAAATTTACCAACTCCTGGTGATATTGTTGGAACGACTTAGACCCTCCTTGATGAGTGACAGGATTCCTGTTCCTATTTGCAGAGTTTCTCTGCGACTCTATCTGTACATTTAAATCAACAATATATTATTTACTTACCAAATATTTTTTGATATTTACATATCAATCAAATAATTAATAAAAGATTAGTACAATTACCTTCGCGTCGTCACTCTCCCAATGCGCCAGCCAACCCTCCCACACACTCGCTCCCATCCAGTTCGGCTTATCACCTTTATGCTTCGCAGCCGACATAGAATCTCGGTAATTCTTCCTCATCTTCTACATCCAGTAGTGTCGTACTAGCCGCATGTCGTCTGCTTGGACGTCAACTTTGGCCTGCATTTCATGATAAACAAGAGACAAATAATTAAACAATATAAGATGAACACTAAATAAGCGACAAACAAATTGAGAATGAAAAATAGAAGATTATACTTACAATGAAATCCTGCCATATACACTCCATGATGTGGGAAGGGATATTATCCCACTTGGGCTAGCAAGCCATCGTCCTTCTCTTATATGAATCTCCGGAAATTGATAAAACTACAGATGACGACTGTAGGTCGAACCCCTTATGTTAAATATGATACAGATTATTATATCGTGCACAAAATATTTATGATGCTGAATTTTTTTTAATACTTACCCCTCCGCTTTAGGCACCAAATACACAGCTGGACGTTGTGGCGGCTGTGATGGGCCGCTGCCATCGCCTCTGGATGAATGGGATGAGCTCCACCTTCTGGACGACATGATACCTGTCACAGACACATCATTTTATAAGAGAATAATAGCATAATAATGAAATATATTATATAATAATGACATAAAGTACATAAATTGCAAAATATACCTGATTCAGATTGGGTCTCATATTCCGACGATAAGTAGAATATAGCATTTTAACATAAATTGATAAATAAATGACATAAATGGTATAAATGACGTGAATGACATAAATTACATAAATGACATAAATTACGTAAATGACGATAAGTAGATTCAGTTTCATAAATGACATAAATTACATAACTTGCAAAATAAATGTCATCAATTACATAAATTGCATAACACATCAGAATTCAACAAAATATTTTTACCAATCCTCATCGTCTTCTGATTCAGATTCGGTCTCATATTCTACATTATTTTTCTCTCTACTCTCAAATGCTTCTACCAAAACGTTTTATTCATCATTCAGAGGTCCAAAATCAGTACGATCGTCTGTTATTATTATTTCATTGCTTTGCTCAAAATTTGCCTGATAAGCTTGTTCGTTTGGAATATTCTTTCCATCAAATATAAATCTTGCCTTTGTTTTAAAAACTACTGACCAATCTGCTTTATCTCTTTTTAGAGAAGGATAAGGAGCATAATAAATTTGCAATGCTTGTTTGGCTAGTACAGAAGGATCGTACTTGTGATAATGCGATGTGTACTTTATTTCAATAAGATTATAATCCTTGTGCACATTAATTCCAGAACCTGGAACATTGCTGAACCAATTGCATCTAAACAGAAAAACATCCTCCGTGGATCATGAGAAATATGTTAGTTGCAAAATTTGGGTTAAAATGCCATAAAAATCATTTATGTGATTTTCTGCATCATCACTACCTTTAACAAATACACCTATATTATTAGTTAATTTTTCAGCACCATATTCTTTGGTGTTGAATTTATATCCATTGACGAAATATATTAGATATGTCTTGACATTTCTTTTTGGTCCCAATGCAAGATGTTTCAATCCTTCGTCGACCACATAATTTCGCGGTTCATAAACGCATTTGAAAATTAATTAGAAAATTCTTTACTGAGATCTCCGCGTGGATGTTCTCTTTCATAAATACTGCATATATAAATAAATTATTGCATTAAAGTCTACACGCGCATGCACTATTGAAATGAATAAATCAAGAATTATTATTTCATATTACCTAACAAATGGTGCAATCTCAGCACAATTAAGAAGAATATAAGTGTGTGCTATATGAAGATCTCTATCGTCTAACCATACGTCTACACATTTCCAAAAGGTCGACCATGTTGTCTAAAAATAGATAACATTGTTTGAAAGGACTCTTGTTCGTCGCCTTCATCATTACGTGGAACACTTTCAAATGATATGTTCACATGGTTACTGAAATAGTGAGATAAAAAGAACGAAGCTTCTTCTTCGATGTATGATTTACAGATCGAACGTTCAACTCATGCTTTTTGCCTCACTTTTTCTTTAGATGATTTAAGTATCTATAAAAAATTATTTTACATTAAATTTAACTTCCGAATGTAATTAAATTAATAGGTAACATATTTCATACCTCTCGAATGGATACATCCATCCATATTACACAGGACCTCGAAGTCATGCTTTAGATGGGAGATGAATAGGTAAATGCTCCATTACATTAAAAAAAACCTAGTGGAAATATTTTCTCCAATTTGCAGACCAATATAGGAATATCTTCTTCAAGTTTACGTAAACATTGAACTTTAGTCGAATAAAGCACTTTGTAAAATAGACTAAGTTCTGTTATTACCTTCCAAACTTTTAAGGGCAATAGTTCTTTAAATACAACGGGTAATAAATTTTCCATCATTATATGATAGTCGTGGCTTTTCATTCCACTCAATCTACCATTTTTAAAGTCAACACATCTATGAAGATTTGATGAAATCTCATCAGGAAATCTTAATCCTTCTGTAACGACCCGTATTTTTGATAATTAAAAATATTAAATTTATTAAGATTTTTGGAATTTAATATTGCGAGAAATTAAAATTTATGATTTATAAATGGAAACAATTATTAGAATATAATTTAACAATGTTCATTGAATGAAATTGACAATTGTTTAATGTAATTTCAATTAACGGAAATAATAAAGGTTAATAATGAATAAAATAAATGTTGTATAAAACGGGGAAATAAATGTTATTTAATTGGAATTGGTGTAAGTAAATTTATAATTTTTGTTGTAAATAATAAATGTATTAATGTGTTCAAATTATTTAAATGCAACAACTATTCATTTCTCATCTTATTATTAAATTCATTTTGGAATTAATTTGGGAATCGATGAAATTAAATGTAATTAAATATTGCAGTTAATATAAGAAGAGGTGTTAACTGTAGAGTTTGAGTGAAATAAGATGAAAACTTATGTTGAATAAATTCATAAGGTAATATTTGATTTAATATAAGAACATTTAAATCAAAAATAAAACAATATGTTGGAACTTAGATAATAATAAACTAGGGTTTTATTTCTATTGTAATTTAATGTTGAAATTAATGTAATATTTAAATCTTGGAATTAACATGGAAAATTGAATTTCAAAAGATTATTAAATTTCTGTGTAATCAAGAATGATAAAATGGTTAACTTTTAATTTAGAATTTAAAAGTTATTGAATTAATTTTACAATAATAATTCATTTAATTAACGTGTAAAATTAGTCTTTTAGGCACTGTCTCAGATTTCGACGAAACTAGTTTCATCGGATCCATAATAGTGAGTTATTATAGGATTTCAAGTTTCGTAGCGATTGGACTTATCGTTTGATTGTGCGAGCTCGAAACGCGTAGAAATCAATTAAAGGAATTTAATTAAAATAATTTGATTTTAAAAGCTAACTTCTATATACAATAGAATTAGGGTTTGAAATTAGTTTCATTAAGTTTAAAAACATTGAAACCTATATTTTGATATATAGTATGACCTACTTTCGTTTTGGGAACGAAATGGGCTTTTCAGGCCATTGTTACCGCATGGGCCCAATTGATCTGTTCCATCCATTCCTGTCCATCTTTGTCTATATATATGTTGTTATAAACCCTAGCAGTATTTTATTCTATTTTCTGTACATACAATTTCTATCTCATCTGTTCCTTCTCAATGGCGGATATTCCAAAACCCTAAATTACAATTTCAAATCAAATCGAAAATTCAAACTACTCAAACCCTATCATATAATATATCATCGCGAAGCTCTCGATGAACATAATCTATATCTGTAATTCATTTTTAGATTGGAGGCTCCGTTTGTTTAGAATTTGGCGAAACATTCTCGACCGTCCGTTGTAAGGTTTACAATTCGACGGTTGATCGTCGACCAATCAATGATCGGGAAGTGCTGGCGCGTAGAGGAGGATGAGTCGAGTGCATCTATCGGTTTGGATCATCGAATATGGGCCCAAATTCGTCACGATCGGCAAAATAACATGACGGCGGTGGATTGCCCCAGGCGGTGGCGGTGACAACAGTGAGTTCACCATAGGTGCGGCCGGAGGAGGGCGTCACTGTGGTGGTGTCGGATCGTGGCGTTGACGTGCGTAGGGGCGGCGACCTTGGCTTGAAGAGTGGCGGTTGAAGGGGTTGCGTGCGTACTGTCATTTGGGTCGCAATGGGAAGGTGACATTATTTACCATATTGCCCTTATTCTATTTTAAATTTAATTTTAAATTTTAAAACTTCTAGCTTACATAACTTTTGCATACGAACTCGGATTCGCACGCAGTTTCTTCCGTTGGGTTCGTATCGAAATTTTGGACAACATGTAACTGATTTGGTTGAAATTAGAGACTGTTGAAATTTCGGGCTTTTATTGGATTTTAAATAGGCTATAAATCAAAGGTGAGTGATTTAACCCACTCACGCAATACTAAATCTTCTTATATTAGTTGAATTAAATTTATGAAGTGATAAGAATGTTATTGGTCGTTGTTGATAGTTTAAGTTGACATTTTAATTGACATTGAATTTTTTTGAATTAAATTGCCATTTAAATTAATATTGAAATTGAATTGCTGGTTAAATACCTGATACTGATAGCCAGTTAATTGCTGTGATTTATTGGCTGGTTTGGATGTTGATTGTGATGGATGTCTATTTGTTGACAGTTTGGATGATTGGATGTTTATTTATTTTTATATATCCTAGTTATCACTCTGTTATCACTCTGTATATTAAGTGATAGTATATAAACTGTTATCTGAATTATTTCGAATAAATTAAGAAATAGTTGAAATGATATATACCTATGACACTTTGATTTGGATTGAAATGATATATATCCATCCCTGAAATTAAAAATTGAAATAACTATTCACTTGGCCATAGGATAGAAAATTATATATGGACACCGGATTGGTTAAATTCAATGGGTTTAAAATCTTGAATTTGGATTTTGGTTAAAGGATTTTGTTGTAAAGAAAATAAATTGTGGATTTATATGAATTGAATTATTTCTAATTCAAGATTTGAAATGTTGGAATCAAAATTGGTTAAAAGAAATTGTTTTAACGAGTTAAAATTGAAATGTGAAGTTATAATCGGTATATGACTTTAATTTTGAAAATTGATTACATTTTAAGTTTGAACCTTAAATTGAACAATGAAGTTTAAATTGATTTAAGGGGTTTGAATAGGTAAATTGAAATTGGACTTGAAATCGATATGAATTAAAATGGTTTAAAATAAAAATTGGATCGAAATTTAAATCATCGAATTGAATTGTTGAATCGAATTTGAAGTTAAAAGTGAATGTTTCGAAAATTAAAGTTAATTCGAATTGAAATTTGAAATTAATCGAAATTGAGTCAATTGAATTGAAAGTTGGAAATTGAGTTTGTTGATTTGAAATTTGGACAGGGGTCCAGATTTGTTGAAATAGAAGGAAACAGTTTGATTTGATACTATTTTCAAAATAACTTATTTTAATATAAATTATTTAAAATCTATCTTTTTAATATTCAAATTATTTAGATTTTCCAAACTATTTTAATATGTAAACCACTTTCAATACTCAAACCATTTTATATCAAACTATTTTAAGTCTTTAAACTATTTAAAACCATTCAAACTATTTTCTAAAATTTCAAACCGTGCAAAGTTGGAATGTTTATATTTAAATCGTTGATTTAAATGCGAATGTGGTTAAATGAGGTTATAACCTAAGTTGGAATTTGAAATGGTACTTTCAAGTGAAAATGACATATTTTGAGTAATATGGTATTTTGAAATGAAGTGATATTTTTGAAGTGAATATGATATTTTGATATCAAATATGAATCGGTTTCGAAATGTAAAAGAACTAACCAGTGTGAAAAATGACGTTTGGTTGTTAAAGAGACCGGGGCCTCTTATTGGCATACTCTCTTTCAATATTGGAACCACTTTAACAACTATGTACGCGATGAATGTTATCCAGAATGTAGAGGTTGAATTGGAGGCGTTTGCTGGATTTGAAGAAGGAGAACGATGATGGATGGCCCCGACAACCGTGTCAATTGAAAATGACTAAAACATGAGCCTATGTCTGGCCAAGGGGTTCGCAACCTTTAGGGGCCATCACCCCTTCATATTATTATATTGATTTTGGACTTGATCGGTGCACCTTGATTTGATTTTGGGGTGGTGGACTTGGTGAGCGGTCATGGCTACAATGCATTATCACCAGCCAAAATGGGTAAACTGGTAGAATCCTACCTTGGGCATTGCCTCACGTGCTTTGTCATACTTTTATCCTTATACGCGCCCACTATGATTTCATTTTAGTGTTGTCTTATCACGACGCCTCCCTGGCTACCGACGTTACTGGTTGTGTTAAAGGAAAACTGTAGGACAATGCTTAAAAATGTGTTAAAGGGGGATCAATGTAAAGCCTTAACGCTATTTTAATACTTTACATTACTGATAGACACTACATATATAGCGTATTTTACTACATATTGATAGTTTAATGGATCCTTGGAAGATGGAAAATCCTGTAACATCTCTTAAGTTACTGTACTTACATTGTACACATGATAGGAGATGGAAAATCCTGTAATCATCTCTGAAGCTGTTGTACTCATATTTATCTGTTTGTGATTTAAATTACATAAGAACTTTTAGTTCTGACTCGAGTGTTTTGTCTTTTCATTATGCTCGGGTCAGCCTAACCATTTCAATGTTTGGAGACATTATTTCTAGAGGACAAAGACGGAGTTTGGTATATTATATTATTAGTATTATTCCACTGCATCTTTTTGGTATATTGTTGATTGTACTCTGATTTTGCTGTAAAAGTTGTGCAATCAAATGTATATTGTAAAACAGCTTCATGAACTGTTTATTTGATTATTATATTTTATCATTCCACTATGAGATTCTGTGTTTTATTTTCCTTCTTTTCTCTTATTTTCTTATTTACCCCATTGATAATCTACCCTTTTGAATGGTTTGGGTTAGACATGTGTGGTTTATTATCGATTTAAACCATCCAAAAAGGTGGGTCATCACACCTTCCACCCATTTTAACACAACTTTAACTTGATTATTATCTAACTCATAACACACGTTGGGTTTTTTATTGTCGTTTGGTTTTATATGAAGCTCAAGACGTTTGTATAATTCTTGTATATTGCACCTTGATTTCAAATCGTCCTTAGTCTTGACATTCAAAATTGTGTTAAAAACATTATCAAATACATTTTTCTCGTTGTGCATCACATCAATATTATGACAAAGCAGAAGATCTTTCCAACTTAAGAATACAATATTGAAATGTTGGTTTATAGTTTTCTATTTTGATGGCCAGTCATCCTACTTCCCATTACAAATACAGTAAACAATTACATTTCGTAAATTATTTCATTTTAAACAGTTCAACAAAATTTCGATAGCACTTCCTCTTTGTTTCCTGTATTGTACACAAATGCGTTTACACAGGAAACAAAAAAGAAAAGTGACGGCGAAATTTTGTGTACCATTTAAAACGAAATAATGTACGAAATGTAATTGTTTACTGTGTTTATAACTCGTCCAATACAGGGAAAAATCCAGCAAGTATTGTACCAGATGAATATAAATGTCTGTTTTATGACAAAAACGAATATTCATATAACGATCACGTACAACATTTGTCAGACGGGGTCAAAAATTCTCTAAGGGACGTAATAAAAAAGTAGTTTATACAAAAATTGGAAGGTTTATAGTTTGACTTCTTATTTATTATATAATATATTATTGTTTATAAACAGTTGAAAATTTACTAATTTTATATATTTCAAAAAATTATTAATTTACCACATCCCGCGTATTTTATCGAACAAGATTAATTCAACATATTATAGTAGATATGTAAATTATTTTTTTATGATGTTTTCGATAGAAAGCAATTTATTTAATTATTAGTATGCGTGTGTGTGTGTGTATAATGATTAACACACACACACACACACACATATATATATATATATATATGAACACGTAAACACCCCAATTAACACAAGACAATGCTAAAAATAACCATATATAATGGTTTACACATATACACAAATTCTCAAATTATACCTACTTTTCACAATTTAAAGCTAACAAATGAAATAGGTATTCCATGGGATAGTATAAACCATCATTAGGCTATTAGAAGCAATTAGGATCACTAATTAGCCCTGATTTATCAAATTAGGCAAATCAAGATTTAGGTTAAAAATTAGGTTTTTCGTAAAAATTAGAGATTATACCTGAGATTGGAAGCAATAGAGAGTGATTAAGGAGCCGTGCAAGATCTGAAAGCTTGAATTTGGGGTTTGGAAGCTTGAAAATGAGTTTTAGGGATTTTAGAATATTTTTTTCGTTTAGCTGGAATGAGAAAGAAAGGTCTAGGCTGAGACCTCTATAATGCGAACTTCCAACGGCCTGTCGAAAGCCTTCGAAAACCGTCGCACTTGGGCCGTCGGAAGCCGTCGCCAAGGGTTGTCGGTATTTCAAGCTATTCTTGTAGTGATGCTTTGTGACATATTCATTTTATAAGATATATAAGTAAATATTTGGATAGTTTACCCTTGTGGGTGTTTGTGATTGATATATTATGATTCTGATCATGTATATCTATTTCTTGTGTTTGGTATTTTTCTCGGTGCTAGTTGCACAAAGGAGACTGGCTAAAAATTTCAAAAATTTAGACATTTGGAATATTTTTAATAAGAAATATTTAGAATTTTTTTTTCTAATGTAGATACATCATTTTTCAATTTTATTTGTATTCATATTTATACACATTTCTAATAAAGATATTCATATCATTTGCGGGAGAGAGAATAAAAGATTTAGAATATTTCTTCTTTTTAATGTAAACAATTGACTACTTGTTTTTGGTGTACGAATACAATAGAATATCATGTAGTTAAAACTATGGGATCTTATATGTATGAATAGTTGGTTCTGTTTAATACAATGTGTTATAACTTTATGTTTAATATTTTCTATTATTTTTCATTATCTAAATGGATTTCTGTTTTAGAAATATTCTTAATGCAGCATTTTAATATGTAGTGACTATCGTGATTTATAAGGATGCAACTGATTATAAATGCAAAAAATAAAACATAGCACTTAAAAAACGTTACAGAAAGTTTAGAAAAAAGCGTTATCGAAAGTAAAAAATTGTAGCGCTTTTTTGTGTTATGACTAGTTCAATATCTAATAACATGTCGATATACAGCGTTATCAAGCCATTATAAATTACTTACCTGAAAAAACGCTTTAAAAGATGCTTTTTATAGTGGTATATTTGTGTTATAAATAAACCATTATTTTTTATAACATGTTGATATACAATGTTTATTTAACCACTATAAAATACTTACAATAGTGGTAAAATAGTGCTATGAAAGTTGATTTTTTATAGTGATTTTTTAGTGCTATAAATAAGCCACTGTTTTTTTATAACATGTCGATATACAATGTTTATTGAACCATTATATTTGTTATTTACTGCAGTTTTCTGCCGCTATTAATGACTATTTTTGCTGTAGTGATAATGATATCGTTATATGGAACATAACTTTCTAACATGCTTTATATATCAAAAATAGCCTTTAAACCCTTTCTTTGAATATTTAAATTATTTAGTAACTTGGTATAAAGGTTTGAAACACAAAAGAAAAGTTTGGAAACTTTTAGAAAGCATTTCACAAAGATAAGGAAATAACAAGTTTCAAAACACGCGGGATCTCTGTATCGAACATAAACAAGTTCAAGTGTTTACTTTCCAACTAACATACAACAAACCATATACACAAGCACACATATGCACATGCAAATGTCATCCATAACAAGTAAGATTTTTACTTATACATCATTCATAAACACTTTGACTATATTCCAAGTCAACAACCAAACAACACATACACCCTCCGCTTTAAGCGGGAACCAAACCAATCACATACATTCCAAACTTATACACATAAGCAAATTAATAACTAACATTATTACTATGATAATAAAGTTCAAAACTTTGTTTTCAAAGGTGAGATTTACTCATCAAAATCAACACGAATCAAACCAAACTACCACCACACTTTGCACCGACACACGGATTAGGTTTTCCTTTGTAAAAGCTTGATTTTTAAACTTTAGGAAAGCTAGAGGGGCTAGGCCTAAGATGAAGTGGGCTCGACCTTGCTTTGAAAAGTGGGTTTGGGTCTTGTGGTTGGAAGGGAGGAGGTGTAAGGTAGAAATGAAGTATTTTGGTATTGTTTTAAGGTTTTAAAGTGGAAAAGAGAGGATTTTTAACTTAGAATTTTTTTTAAGAAGCCATGGACATAAGAAGAGCTTGAAATGGAAGATAACAAAGTTTTGAAAATGAGTAAATGAAGTAAAATGGAGGATTGAAAAAATGAGATTTTTTTTATATAAAATGGAATATGCAAATTACCTATTTGCCCTTAATCATATACCCTCCATAAATCCATGCCACATCACCCTTTCCCTTGCCTCTTTCTACATGTAACCATCCCCTCTCCCTCATTCAATCACTTCATGTCTTTTGTGATGTGATAATACCTTTTAACACATTTTTTAAAAGAAAGAAAAAGTCAACTTTATCTTTTTACTTTAAGTATATTTTTTTACCATATTTAACTATAACCATAACATATGTTACTTGTATAAGTGTGTATGTGTACATATACTCTAGTACACACAACATTTTCCAAAACTTTTAGACGATGAAAAGTCGAAAATCCAAAAAACAATTTTCAGTCACATTTTTTATTTTTCTCCGGACTAATTATTTTTGTAAACCAAATTTGAAGACAACTTCCCCATCATTAGCTATTATTTAAAAGAAGTTTATTTAAGTTATAAAATCCATTAATTAATTATTTAAAATATATCAAATATTCCTATTTAAGTAATCAAATTGCGGAGGAAGTGTTAGTAGAGTGTCATCATTCTAGGATGACCATTCACCCCAAAGGAGAAAAGATGTATAGGGATATGAAGCAAATTTTCTACTGGCCAAGGATGAAGAAAAGAGTAGCGGAATTGTTGTCTAGATGTTTGACATGCCAAAGGATGTAGGCAGAACAAGGAAAGCCCGGAAGGTTGTTATTACCACTGGAGGTGCCGACTTGGAAGTGGGAGCATATATCAACGGACTTTATAGATGGGTTATCTAGGAGTCAAAGAGGCAATGAAGCTATTTGAGTTATATTGGATGGGCACACTAAAAGCACCCATTTTATTCCTGTTAGAAGTAACAAAATCTCTAGCGCAAATTTATATTAAAGACATGCTTCGACTTCATGGAATCACGGTTATCACTGTTATTGATAGGGACCCCTTATTCACTAGCGAATTTTGTCAAAGTTTGCAGTCAGCTTTAGGAACCACATTGAATCTTAGCACTGCTTACCACCCACAGACTGATGGTTAGACTGAAAGGGTGAATAGGATTTTGAAGAACTTGTTGAGAGCTTGCACCATGGACTTTGGAGGACATTGGAAGTAGCACTTACCTTTAGTAGTATTCGCATATAATAATAGTCACCAAACGATGATTGGCATATTACCCTTTGAAGCGTTATACAAGTGGCCATGCAAACCGCCTAGTTCTTGGTGGTAAACTACCGACAAAATTTTACTTGGTCCTGATTTGATTCGCAAGACCTCAGAAAAGATATAGATGATTAGGCAACGAATGAGGACCGCACAAGATCGTCAAAAGTCCTAAGTGGACAAACGATGGAGGAAATTGGAGTTTGAGGCATGAGACAAGGTAATCGTTAAGGTTTCCCCTCTTAGGAAAGTTATGAGGCTCGGTACATCGGGGAAGTTGGTGAAAGGGTTTGTCGGGCCTTTCTCGATCTTAGAAAGAATTAGGAAACTTGCATATCGAGTAGAGCTACCGGATAAGCTAGTGGGAGTCTATGGTATCTTTCACGTGTCGCACTTAAGGATATGCCTTCACAACACAGACACTATCGTAGAGCCTGATCGGTTAGTAGATATTGAGACAGAGCCAATAGCGTCCCATGCCACTGATGCATAGTGGAGTACAGAACTAGGAAGCTTTGCAACAAAGAAATTAGGTTGGTCCGAGTGTAATAGGGAGATGATCCGGTGAAACCACATGAGAAACCGAAGAGATGATGAAGACTTCTTATCCTGAGCTTTTCTCTGGTAAACTTTTTCTCTTCAAAATTAGGTTTTTTATTGCTTCGTGGTTGCTAGATTGGATGGTTGAGGATGGTTATCACACTTTTGACTTTCATTTTTGCACTCGTGTAGAATCTATTGCATATTTAGGATGCTTGCATATATGCTTATATGTCACGACCTTGCATTCACTCTAGGACTAAGCTCGCTTATAGTATATTTGCATACATAATCACATTGCACTTTTGGTTGAGTGAATGGTTGTGTAGATAACTTGGTTATATAACATGGATGTTGAGTGTGTGTTACACTATCTATCCCTCAGGGATTTCGGGGATGAAATCATGTTAAGGGGGGAGAATATAACATCCAGTATAAATTAATAAGAAATTAATAATAAGGCTAAAATGGAAATTTTGTAAATATCGAAATTTGGCCATGAAAGTTATGCTATTGCGTTTGTGGTGATTTTCTGATCAATTTTCGTATAAAAAGTTTTGTAATCGAAGCTCAAACGAAAAAGTTATTGACATTTTAGGTTTTCGAATTTAAAATAATTCAAAGTGATTTTTTTCAAATCCATACACAATACCATATAGAAGAATTATCTCTTGTTTTGTTAATGGTGGCCTACTATTTAATTTATTTTCCTTCCTCAAGAACCCTCAATCCCGTTCCTTTTGCTTTCGTTTCTTATCTTTCTTCTAGGGTTTTCGTTCCCAATTTTAGAACACAATCTCGTTCATACGCACAAGTGTTGAAAGATGGATTATTTTCCCAAATTGTCAATTGAAATTCCAAAAAGTGGATCAGATTTAAATGGAAATCAAATTCTTATTTTAAGTATGGGGATGAATCGCACTATGTTAGAGATTGTCGAGACCCTATTCATTGTTTTAGATGTGGTTTTTTCGGCCACAAGAAGAATCATTACTTAAGGAAAATGAATGATTTGGGTGGAAGAACTAAAAAACAGTTAAGTATTTTGGATCATGGTTTCCACTTTGTTTTGAAATGCATGAAACTCCAACGTATTTTGCTTGATCAATTGTGGGTTCAAAGAAACGAGGGTATTAAACTTTTGGAGGATCTTTTTAAGCATTTTGATGATATATATTCTGTTAATATTGGTATGAATTATAAGACAAAAATTGGCGATCTAGAAAATAATTCTGATGTTGGCAATTCCTTAGATGTAAAGATGTCGAAGAATAGATTGAATGGTGAGTTTTCGGATGGGTTTGTTGTTGTTAATTCTAAAGACTTGGGGATAAATTCTGTTGATCGTTTACATATAGATTTATTACTATTTGATGCATTTGTAATGAATCATATGTCCAAATTTTATTGTCACCAAGGAGCTTCAGGCTGTGACAACTAAATGCAAGAGATTGATCAAGATATGGATAGTCTTGAATATATCAAAAACAAAAAACATCCAACAAAAAGATGTTGTGGGTCGAGTTTTGTGATTACCACTTCAGACAAATTTGATGGGTTAAATGTTTTGGGTGATTCGAATTTGAATTCAGAGAGGTGTTTAGCTGTTTCTTATGTGGATGTTAGTAGTGTGCATGATGATAATTCTGATGATGTTGATATGGTACACGATGTTGATAAAGTGCATAATTCAGTTAATTTACACAGTGTTTCAAGCTTGAGTCTTTCAGAAGCTTTGGTTAGTTGTGCGAATGAAAGTGTAATGGTTTTGTATGATTCAGTTTCCAACTGTTTTGATAATCTGAATGATTTGGATGTTTTGGGTAAGAACTCAAAGAAGATTTGCTCAGTCATGGAGAAAGATTTGAATGTTGAGTTGGTGGAAAATTTTATGGGTTTGGCTATTTCTTGTATGGTTGTTGATAGTGTGCACAGTGATGATACAGGGGATGTTGTTTTTATGTACGATATTGATAAAATGCAGAGTTCAGTAAATGTGCACAGCGGTTCATATTTTGGGCATTCACCCATTTCGTATATTCACAGCAATGTTTCAGCAGAGTTGATAGATGTAGCAGACGTAGATATATTTAAATTGGGAGTTTCAATTTCTTCAATTATAAACTATGTGGTAAAGGTTTGTTTAGGATTTAATTATCAAAGAGGAGAGAAGAGCAGGATTAATGTTGAGTGTTGTTTGGCAGAGAAGCATGGTGTAATTTCAGGTTGATAAACAAGGTTGTAGCGATAATGTTAAGTCAGGGGATGGTGATACCTTTTATAAGAAAATTATTGTATTCATGGATTTAAAAGAGTGGTTGAAGCAACTATGTCAGAGCATGGTTATTTTGGGAAATAATATGAGTAGCGTGCGGGATACAGATGTTCGTGATGTGGTTTCATGTATGAGCATAGTACAGGGGGTTGACTTCAATTATAGTGACTGTAATAATGTTGATAAGGGTTTTATTCATCAAGTGAGGCCTACAAATTATAGTTGTGTAGCTGATGTGAGTCCTTGCAAATTGAAGAAGAGAAATAAATCTTCTAGAAAATCGGCAGCTAGATTGTTTAATTCAGAGTGCAGTGCAGAAGATTCTATATTTTTTTAGAGAGGGTGGAGATAGGTCATGTGAGCATAGATCGGTCAGGAGGAGTGCTCATCTTTATAATGCGACCACTAGAACTTATGAAAGTTCTAGCTCAAGTATGGATTTTCTTTTGGGTAGTACTTATAGCCCATGTGATTTTAGTAGCCTATCCTCTAGAGATGTGCAATATTTAGCTAAGAATTTTGGTTTTTTTTAGGATTTTCAATTTAGACAATACTTATATTAAAGGGGCATTTCACCAGAAGGACAAACTTTGCAGTCCAATTAGTTTCTAGGACACACATTCAAAGAAATTACTTTCAAGGCCAAAGTCAGCAGAAAAATTACTTTCAAGGACAAAGTCAGCAGTCCAATTACTTTCAAGGACATAATTTCATAGGTTTTAGGCCCTAGAAACTAATTATTTTACGTTTTGTCCTTGAAAGTAATTATTTCAGTTGTGTGTCCTAGAAACTAATTCCACTTGCTAAAGAGGCCCTTGTGGCTAATTTCAACTATAGTAAAAGTAAGGAACTTGAACGGGTTAGAACACTTGGATTATGGGATACATTAGTTGGAACGTTAGTGGTTTACATGATTTAGGAAAATGAGTAAAATTAGATATTTTTTAAAGAAAATAACATTGATATAGATACAATAATCAGGATATTCTAATTTAGTTTCTTGTAATAATACTATATCAATGTTATTTTCTTTAAAAAATATCTAATTTTACTCATTTTCCTAAATCATGTAAACCTCTAACGTTCCAACTAATGTATCCCATAATCCAAGTGTTCTAACCCGTTCAAGTTCCTTACTTTTACTATAGTTGAAATTAGCCACAAGGGCCTCTTTAGCAAGTGGAATTAGTTTCTAGGACACACAACTGAAATAATTACTTTCAAGGACAAAACGTAAAATAATTAGTTTCTAGGGCCTAAAAACCTATGAAATTATGTCCTTGAAAGTAATTGGACTGCTGACTTTGTCCTTGAAAGTAATTTTTCTGCTGACTTTGGCCTTGAAAGTAATTTCTTTGAATGTGTGTCCTAGAAACTAATTGGACTGCAAAGTTTGTCCTTCTGGTGAAATGCCCCCAAGGAGGTCTTTTTATAAATCACCGGTGTTATCTTCCAGTTAGGGGTAGTGTAGGAGGTCTTATGATGGGATGGAAAGATCATTGTATTAGGTTTTTACAATCTATTATTAAAGATCATTCAATCCATTTTATTTTTTCCGACCTTAGTGATGGATCTATTCTTAATATTACTAATGTTTATGGGCTGAATTCCAGGATTGATCATAGGGTTTCATGGAATGAGTGCCTTGAATTTAGATCACTCGCTCCAAGTCCATGAGTGATTTTAATATCACTAGATTTTTAAGCGAAAGATCCCCTAGAGAAGGGGATTTTTTTCTATGGAGGAATTTGACCGGTTTATTGTGGATTCTAACTTAATAAAGAATAAATTAAGTAATAGGTAGTTCACTTGGTCAAATGGTAGAGAAAACCTTTTTATGACAATTCTAGATAGATTTTTTATTAGTGATGAGATGGAAGAAAAATTTCCTACTTATAAAATTGTTGGTCTTCCGAACATTTTTTCAGATCATTGTCCCATTATTCTATCTTGCACTAATCTCAATTTTGGAAATAAAATTTTTAGATTTGAAAAAATGCGGTTATTAAAATTTAAAGATTTAGTGGAAATAATGGATTGCTATGGATAATTATAATTATAGAATTTTAGGAAACATAGATAAAATATTGGTTAGTAAACCTAGGGACTTAAGAATTTTTCTAAAAAAATAGAGTAAAGATGTTTTTGGTAATATTAGGATTAAAAAAGAAAATTTATTAAATGAGATCTTAAAAATAAACAAAATTGAAGAACCAAGGATTTTGGATACCTTAGAAAAAGAATGTGCTTTCAAACTTAAAAGAAGAATTAAATAAAATTATTTTTCAAGAAGAAGCAATGTGGAAGCAAAGATCTAGAGTTTAACGGATGAACGAGGGTGATATGAATACTAAATTTTTTCATAAAATAGCTAATAGTAGGAAATGCAGTGATACCATTAATTCCATTCTAATTAATAATGTTGAGATTACTTATCAAAATAAATTAAATAAAGAGTTTACTAATTATTATAAAGAGATTTTTGGAGCAAAGAAAGGGCGTAAAATAGGGGCTAATTGGAATATGCTGTATAGTGTTGATAATAGGGTGGAATTAGGAGATTTAGATGATCCATTTACGGAAGATGAGATTTTGAGAGCTATCAAGGACATGCCCAATGATAAATATCCGGGTCCGGATGGGTTTCCTATTCTATTCTATGAAACCTTTTGGAATGTTTTAAAAGAAGATATAATACAAATGTTTAATGAATTTTATAATTGTTCTTTACAACTAGGCAGGTTTAATTTTGCAAACGTAATTTTATTACATAAAAAAGTTAAGGCTAATCAATTAAAAGATTTCTGACCTATTTCATTATTAAACTGTTCTTTTAAGATCATTTCTAAGGTTTTAGCTAATAGATCGAATACTAAGATGAATGAATTAATTAATAACACCCAAACAACATTAATAAAAGGTAGAAATATTACAGGTGGAGTAGCTGTAATTCAAGAATTCATTAATTATTGTTGTAAAAACAATATTACGTATGCGCTTTTAAAACATGATTTTACTAAAGCTTTTGATTCTATAGACAGGGATTTTCTTAAGGAATTATTAAGGGCTAGAGATTTTAGCAATATATGTGTGGGTTGGATTATGTCTTTACTTAAAACCGGTAATTCAATTATTATGGTTAATGGTATTATTGGTAATAAAATTCAATCGAAACGTGGACTTAGATAAGGGGGTCCTTTGTCACATTTATTACTTAATTTAGCAGCCGATGTGTTTGCTAGAATTATCAAATTAGCTATTAGCAATAAAGTATTAGATAATATAGGAAATGAGATTGTAAGTAAGGGTCTTTCTGTTCTTAAATTCGTGGAAGATACTATGATTTTTACATCCCATTTTCCTAAGCATGTTACTATGCTTAAATTCATTTTATATAGTTTTGAATTACTATCTGGTTTAAAAATTAATTTTGGCAAAAGCTCTGTGCTTGTTTTAAATGATATTGATAGTATACAAAGTTGACTTGCATGTACTTTGAATTGTAATACGATGAATTTTCCCATAGAATATTTAGGACTTTTAGTAAGCCTCAAAAACTTAAACATGATGATTGGATTAATATAACAGATAAAATTAATAAAAGATTATCCAAATGGGGTGGTAAATATTTATTGAGGGCTGGTAGGATAGTTCTCATTAATTCATTTTTATCTACATTACCCATATAATGGATGTCTTTTTATCTTTTTCCTAAATGGGTAATTGATAAATTAGATAAAATTAGGAGGGATTTTTCATGGATTGGAGATAACACTAATAGTAGCTCTAAATGTCTGGTCAAATGGGATATGGTCTGTAAGTCTAAAAACGAGCAGGGATTAGGAATTATTAACTTACATAACTTAAACATACCTTTGTTAGGCAAATGGTTATGAAATTTAATGATTGTAATGAAAGTTTGTTATGGAAATAATTAATTTCTAATCAATAGTATGGAGGTACGTTTAATTTAAACCACGTACTATTAATAATTTAAATAATGTATCTCAATTTTGGAAATCGATAATAATAAATTCTGAAGTTTATAAATTAGGTATGAATAATATTGTTCATTCTGGTAATAACACTTCGTTTTGGCATGATTGTTGGTTATCTAGTATTCCACTTAAAGTGAAAATTTATGTCTTATATGATTTTGTAATTTCGAATATGTTCTTATTTCAGAAATTTATAGGCCATACTTAAATTTCCCATGGGAATTTAGTTTTAATCATACATTAGTAGAAAATACTTTATCTCATTTTGCATTATTGTGCACTAAACTAGAACTTTATAACATTGTAATGAAAATGGCATTAAAATATGGTGTTGGGATAAGAGTAAAATTTACACTTCACATTCATTTTATAATTTGATAAATTTAAACATATTTAAATACCTTTAGAAAGCTAATGGTCCACCTAAAGCTAAAGTGCATATATGGTTGATATTACATGGGAAATTGAATACCATTGAACTTTTAAAGAAGAAAAATATATTTAGTGATAAAAATTGTTATTTTTGTAATATTAAAATGGAAAATATTGTTCATTTATATTTTGAATGTAATATAACTAGATTTATTCTTTTAAGAGTTCTAAATATATTTGATTTTAAAATAAATATTAATCATACTAATTGTGAGTTGTTTAGGAATAGTTTTAGATTTAATTTTCAAGGCCATAATAGGTTTTTACTTGACACTATATGCACAATAACTTGTTGGTATATTTAGTTTGAAAGAAATCAAAGAGTATTTAATAATATTAGTATCGGTTTGGAGAATTTATTATTGGTTATTTCTTTATTTTGTTTTAATTGGATTTCAAACCCTAGCTATAATTGAATAAAAATTTAAGTTTTAAAGAGTTCCTTAAAAGAAATCTCGCATTGATTTTTTAAGGAATAGATTCATTTTAATTAATAGAAAAAATAGTAACAAACTAAATTTAACTTCACTGGTTATTTCTTCTATGGTTACATTTAACTCTCTGCTATTATTAGATGGTTAGTCTCATAGTTAATTCTCGTTACTCTATTTTATTCTTTATATAATACGATTATGTTAATCAATTTTAAGCTTAATGTTGCTTGTTTATGTTTTTTTATTAGATTAGTATGTTTTTTTATACTCATATATATGTATATAAATATGTACTATATATATATGTACAAGACTTACATTTCTTTTTCAGTTTTCTTAACAGCTACAAATTTGCTTATTGGATTGGATGGTGGCAGCTTATTTTGAGGATTTGCTTAGTCATTTTGTTCAGTGGTTTTTACAGTTGTAATATTATTTTATGGACTTTAGCAGTTTAGGTTTAGGATTTTATTTTTCTTTTTTCACATTGTACGGGGAGGGTATCGCTACCTGTCAGGCATGTTGGCAGCATCTCTTTAAGTGTAGAATAAAATTACATGAGTGCTCTCCTCTACTACTAGAGGAGCACTCATTTTTCTCAAAAGATAATAATTCAAAGTGAATTTAAATTTGAAAATGTAAATAATGTTAAAATTTGAAATTTAAAAGTTAAAGTTGATTAGAAATTGGGGTTTAAGGAAGCATTAGAAGAAATGTTAATATTAAAAATAAATAAGGTATTAAATAAAACAAAAATGACAACTATTTTAACATTCCAAATAAATAAGGACTAGTATGGGCCGGTCAACTGCTTGAGGTAGGGAGGTCGACCGGTAAATATGGTGGCGTTTAGGTTTTTATGAGGCATGAATGACATCGATTTTATTATTTTAAATTGTACAGTCCAAATGCCTTCTAACCTCTATAAATAGGAGCCTAACACTCTCACTTTTATCCACAAATTATTTTGACTACAAGTGGAGCTCTATCAGTTTCTTCTATACAATTCAAAATTTGGATTTTAAGGTAAAGGATTTTAGGTATTCAATTTCTAATTTTATTCTCCTCCAATCTCCAAAATTCTGAATCTAATTCATATACAATCTAGTTGTTGTACATTTCAAAAGGAAGAAGTCTGAAAAGAGAATAGGAGCATGCGTAATCAAATCCACGCAAAAGCTGGGAATCATCTGCGAGTGAAAATCATAGTTTTTTCTCATTTCATTAATTGTATAGTATAAGCTGGATTTGATTTATACCTTGGGGAATTTTGTTCACGAAAACACCAAACTGAAACCCCAAAATTTCCTTAAAGCGAAATGTCAATTCTTATGCTGTTGGACTCTCCATTATTCTATATTAAAACACAAAATTTGTGTAGTTATTGTAATTTGGATATTTTACACTTTATTCCACTTCTCACTTTTCTTGTGATGAACTGCCTTTCTTTCACCCAAAGACGATACTTAATACATCCTTAGTATTCATGCACCGATTATCGAAGTGTTCGAAAGACAGTCATGGGGTTAAAAATAAATAAATGACAAAGGAAACAAATACAGTTTTTCCTCACAGACGACAAAGTTACATATACATCATCACAGAATAGTACATATGGTTACTCCAAAATCTTACATCAAATTTACAACAAGTACTATTCCCAACAAGGACAGCTATATCAGCCTACCTAAGTTACTAATACATAATGTACACTCACAGCGGAGATGAACATAACTACTGGATACAGAGAAACTTTTGCTCCATATTGCTTCCCAAAATGCTCCAAAGAAACATGACTACTTGGCTACTCATAAAAATTTGAGTACCTAAGAGTTTAAAGGAGAGAAATAAAACTCTGGATCAGGCATGGGTCTGGTGTGAGTAAAGCATATGTTTAACTTTATAAAAACCTTCAAATTAAAGGTATCTCGTAAGTCCACGTCGCACATAAACACGGATGGGTTTTTACCTTACGATAACCAAAACATTTCTTTATAAAACCCTCTGATATTATCATAATGTCTAGGTTTAAAATAAATATGGAATCATAGCCAAAATTGTTACATTATTAAATTCCAGCATAATAGGTATACAATCAAGTTCGAAGGCCCGCATTGGAAAGTGGATTCCAACTATGAAAGGGTAAGGATCTACACACCGTATCCTTACACCTCTAGATAAAATGTACGGGAGGCTACATCACGTTGCACCTCAGCTACTCAGGACCGGCCCTACCCCTTACTGGATAGCATCGAATATGATCACCCCTTGGTTGCGATCAACAACCATAAAAGGGATCCCAAAGCATACATAAACTGTAGATATCGCTTTAGATTTGGAGATGATTATACCCTAATGGGAGCGACCCACATAGCCCTGCTGCATGTCCCTGCTTTAGTCATTTTGTAACGACCACGACTTTCTCTCCATAGAAAGTCGTATCGCTAATAAGAAAGAAATGGGTGAGAAGTAGAAAAGAGAAGAAGAGAAAAGAAACAAACACAAATACTCACAGCGGAAACGAACAAAATATATTATATCACATAAATATTACATAGTATCATATACAACACTTATCAGAGTTACACAGATTCACATCATATACTAGACAGTTATAAACATCTGTCTAGTTATTATATCTCAATACAAACAAAGATCTAAACAAGATCAACACAGCGGAAACTACTATCTATATCTACAACGCTGAAGCCTCCTGCTCCATTGCTCCTCCACAATTCGTCAAGGCTAACCTGAATCCCTTGGCTACTCGTAAAAATTTGAGTACCCAAGAGTTTATAAAACAGAAATAAACAACTTGGGTCAGACATGGGTCTGGTGTGAGTAACAGGTTAAACTTGTTTAACTTCAAAACCTTTTGAAAGAAAAGGTATCACGTAAGACTTCCCACAAATAAACATGGGTAAGTTTTTACCTTACGCTAACCAAAACATTTGATAGGAAATTCGATTGTATTATAATAGGGTCTAGGGTTTTCAAGTAAAATACAGAAATAGCTGAAATGCTTACATCTCACATTCCAACATAGTTGGGCACAACTAATACGTACGGCACTTATTGGAGTTTGGATTCCATACAATGGAAGGGCTACTGGGGTACCGCCCGTCACAGTACGTGGCCTAGATCACCGTACCGAGGATCACTCCCAATCCCCTGCAACACAAGGTCGGAACATCCCTTACTGGATAATTCCCGCACAAGATACCTCACGGTTGGGATCAGCAACCGCACACACTAAGCCGAAATAAGAAGGGACTTCTAGACAGAGGTAATCTTGTCCTACTTGGGTGCTACCCACTAACCTTGCTGCACCTCCCCTGTTTTAGCCATTCCCGGTTTGTGAGGCTTGAGGTCACGATTACCTTTAAACAGAACACATCTATCTTAGAATGCTCATCGTCCACCTGACGATGTGCTGAAAGCATTCAATCCATACAAGTTCGTTCCGGGTTCGAACGAAACCGAAGGCATTATCTCGTTACACTCGTTTTGGAATCACCCTCAGAGTTAACGACAATAACCCTTGCACTCTGAATCTTCATCTTCACTTGATTCACGACCTATCGTTAATTTGGATCGATGTGGTATTCGGGTCTCCAGACCTGGAAATCCGGTATACGGAAACCCGATCCCGGTCTCATCGAAATCCAAAACGTATCTTTTAAGGACAAGTTGTTTTAAAGGTTAAAACAATTTAATTCATTATCTTTATTCACAAAGGAAGATAACAGATAATCAACATTATCAGATAATCCATACAATTCAACTAACATCCATATCACACAGCATATATCTCATCAGAGATATCAATCAATGCCAAGTATTCAATACTATCACCCATTCATAAGTAATGATTTATATTATCTTTTAATTAATTTAAAGAATTAAATTAATTACTTCATTTTATAAATCCTTCTTACTTAACCATTAATTAATTACAAATTAATTAATTATCCTCTAATTACCTTTTTCAATTAATCATCTTTGATTAATTATCTTTTAATTATATCCAAGTAATTTATTTCAATTAATTACTTAAATTAATTATCCTTAACCACTTATAGTAATTAACCATTAATTACATCATTAATTAATTAATTAAAATTAATTAAGTTAATCAACTATAATTATATTAAACCTTAATTACATTAATTAATCACTTCATTTATTAATTATTACTTAATTAATCAATTCTTAATTACATCATTAATTATATTAATTAATGATCCTTAATTACAACTTAATTTTTAATTACTTAATTAAATTAATTACATTAAGTAATTAACCTTTAATTAAACAACATTTATTAATCACCTTGATTAATCTTCAATCAGTAATTAACTACCCTTAATTACTTTTATTAACTAAATTAATTAGTCCTTAATTAATTCCTTAATTAATCCCTTGATTAATTATTCAAAGTAATTAACTCAAATTACTTTCCTTCAATTAATTACTTTCAGTAATTATCTATTATTTACTTCCCTAAATAATCATACTTTAATAATTACATTAAGTAATTATTATTAAATCATCTCTTGATTATTCTAAATTAATTAAACTTAATTAATTAACTTAACTAATCAAATTAACTTAATTAATTACAATGAGTAATTAATTTCTTAATTACTTCCATTATGTAATTACATTTAAACAAATTCTATAATTGCTTATCTTTACATTAATTAAACTAATTAATTATCAAAATTAATCCCATTAATTAATTATTTAATAACCATAGTTAATGACTTCATTAACTACTATTTAATTACTTTCCTTAAGTAATTAACTTATATTAATTATTATTAATTCTAAATTAATAAATCTTAATAACCAATTTATTAATCTCTAATTACTAAATTAATTAAGTGTCAACCATAACTTAATTAATATTTAATTACTTATTAATTAATTCCTAACCATTAATTAATATTCTAATAATCATTAATTACAAATTAATTATTCCATTAAATTAATCTTAAACCTTAATTAAATTAATTTAAATCTTAATTACAAATTAATTAATCCAAATCATTAATTAATTAGATTATTTAAAATTATTTTCATTACCTTAAAGATTTAATAATGTTTTTAACTTTAAGATAAAACATTTACTTATCCAAGTTTAAAATTCCTTATTCACAAAACATTTGAAAACATCCATTTTCAAATTTACTTTTAAATTTCATTTTAAATTCTGGATTTAAAATGAATATCAATTTGTTTAAACAAAGTTTAAATACCAATTTAAAGCTTCTACATGTTGAAGAATTATATTTATAAAAGAATTTTACAAAGGGTTTAAATCAAATTCCTTTTTAATTTCAAATATTTAAATATAACTAACATTTAAAACATTTATTTCCAATCTAAGTTTTAAAAACAAACTGGAATCTATACATTAAAACTTTGATTTAAATCCCTGTTTAAATTTTGCTTCAAACTTTAAATTAGATTTAAATTGAACTGACAGGTTTCTTAAAACCTGGTAACACTAAAATACTCGCGTCCCCACTAACCACTTCGAGTCGCAGTCTTAAATTTCCCGAGTCTTCCCTGTAAGAAATACGAAAATCACGAGACCCTCTTCTTCTAAAATCCAGACTTCACCCAGAATTTACTCGAGTTTTTACAATTTTACTTCGAGTCGCCTGCCTAAAAACTTCGAGCGTCACTCGACCAAAACTCGAGAAAACCCAGACCTCTCCACTGCTACCATTCCAGACTTCCCCAAACACAATCACGACTCTGTGCACGTGCACCAGAAATGCGGTCGCCTCCGACCATCCACGACTACGTACGCAAGTCGACGATCATCTCCCAACCTAACTCCGATCATTCAAACACATACACAAGCCTCAATTCAAAATCGAGCTAGGCAGTTGAAACTGGAATTCCAAATCCTCATCAGAAAATGCCTCGATCACCTTCCTCCGACCACCGGAGCTACTGTGACTTCAGTCACGTCTTCGCCAGTCCTCCACGATCCCATTCCCAAGGTTCCATTGAACTCGATGCATCAGAGGAAAAAAAAAAAGATCAAATCTTCCAGCTCGACCAAAACTAGGGTTATAAACAAATTCTCTTCGCCGTCGACGCCACGGCGATCATTACTGCCTCCACCCATTTTTCCTAGCCTCCCCGTACCTTCCCCTATCTCCAGACCAATTCCTGATCACCACAGATTCCCTGACCACCAGAAACTCCCCTAAAACCACTTTCCAGTCAACACTGAAATGCTCTTCCATCCTATTACTAAAAACCTTGATTTTTGTTTTAAAAATCCTGATTTTCAGTGATGATTCAAGATATAAACTTGAATCAATAAAATTTAACATTTGGTTTTATCAAGTTATTATGATTTCTACAGTATTTCCAGATTAAGCATATTTTTAAATTAAAAACATTTGTACATATTTTTAAATCTTAGATCAAGTTAAAAACTTAACTAATTTGTTTGAAGTCCAAGTTTAACAATGATCAGATAAAAAGAATTGGAATTTTGTTTCAAAATTTAAATCCTATATCAGGAACAGGGTAGCACAGAACATGCACACCTATATCTTAGATTCTTAATCACACACTTCAACTTTCATACAGAAAATCACATAAATATCCTCAAGCCAGCATCAATTATCACAGAAATTTTCACATGCAACAAGCTATAATTTACTTAAGCTTTTAATTTAAAAGTTTACTCACTGGAAAACTAGAACAGGGGAGCAGTTTATATATATACAGATATATTCACATATAATCAAAGCAATTCATATATATCCAGATAAAATCAATCATGCAACTATATTAAACTTAAGTTATTTTAATAAAAATGTTACTCACCTGTTTTTGTTGAACAGAGAACTGGAAATGCTTGGTTTTGAAAACTGAAACTATGAATTTCTTTTGCTTTTGAAACTGCATGCATGCTTGTTTTAAAACTTGAGTTGCTTGTCTTGATTTATCTCAGAATTGAAGAATACATGCAGGTTTGCTTATGCTTGATTTAACACTGCTGCATGCTTCCAGGTTGCATTTGAAATCTTTAAATTTTGAATGCTGCCTCCAGATTGCAAATGAATGCAGGCAGGCTACAGACTTGATTTTAGATTTGAAAAGAATTTGTTGCAACCCTTTTTGATTTCAGATTTGCAACTTGGTTTACAGGTTATTGATTTGAGCAATATTGATTACTGAATATCAGATTTTTTTAGAGAATTTGCATTTGAGAAGGTTTACAGGTTTGTTTTTTTTTCTCTTAGCTTTTGAAAAGGAACATAAGAAAAAGAAATGAAGAGAGGAAACATGTTTATATAGGCTGAATTGATTTTAATGAAAAAAAAATAAAAGAAATAAATTTTAAAAATGCCACTTGTTATCTTAATTAGACAAATGTCAATGTATAAATCTCTTTAGCTTACACATGTTACTTTCAAGCCTTAGGAATTTACACATGTCTTTTTAGTTAGTTTATATTTATTTTAAATATAAATAAAAGTTTTTTCTTTATTTTCTTAAACACTTATTACTTATCTATTTATATATATAAAGATAACTTTTTAAAGAACTAACCAATTATACTTATAAATAAAAGCTTATACATATATATTTAAAATCTAAAACTATTTAAATATTACCTCTTTTGAATTTCAAATTCAAATTCAAATTATATTCTTAAAATCCAATTTAAAGTAAATTTAAAACAACACATCCAATTTGAAAATAACAATCTTATTTTATTAAGGTCTTTTTATTATAAAAACAATACTCTATTAATATGGTTTGAAATTAACATATTTATCTATTTTAAAATAATTTATAAAGGAGATTATAAATTACTACTATTTATTAAATGAATTAACATATCATATGTAAATTGTATTTCAAACCAAAGCTTATCTATTTACAATATATAACACACATATATATACACATTATAAATAGAAATCATTTTATTGGTTTTTAAAAGATAATTTCACTCAGTAAATATTTATTTAATCAGATTATTAAACCAATTCAAATTTTTATTATCAAATATTATCAAATCAATTTAATTATTTAAATAGATTATTAAATTGATATTGCCCCAAATTTCCGGGATATTACATTCCTCCCCCCTTAAAATAATTTCGTCCCCGAAATTTAAACAAAGGTAATTTAATAATCTTATTAAAGATTTAAATTTAAAACATAAGCATATACTATCATCCATATGCTAACAACCATAGCAACCAAATCATCCAATCAAACAATTTAACTATCTAGACTAAATTCTAGATAAAATTCCTCGAGTTTCCCCAAGTATATATATATACCGGGATACTCGCTCTACAAACAATCTAAACAATCAATACTACTAAACTATAAAGCTCCTACTCATCTATATCTATAGAACTAAACAGAATATCAGACTACAGACGAGTCTGACTCAACTACCAAACTTTCCAAACTGCAGATTCTAAAACCAGAGATAGATCAAATACGTATTCCCTTAGAGATACGTACAACTCAATGAATTCCAGTTATCCAAACTGACAATTCAATTCAGAAGACCAAATACTTATCCAAATCAGAACACAGACGAGATCCAAACACAACTCTACTTCACAACATCAGTAGATTCCAAACTTACTTCTCCCATCCAGAGATACACTCCAAACTGCTTTCGCTGCTCAACTCTGATCTGAGGTAGAACACAAGCACAGACTGGACAACTCATTTCTAGAAATAAGGTTCACTGATCCATAAATAAAACTCAGATACTCCAGCAAAACTTGAGCTGCTTCACCAACTCCATCTCTAGGAAACATCCTTCCACTAGACTGAACCACCGGTATCACTCATGGAATCCAAGTCGATAAGAAAACTCAATCTTCAGATGCGGACAATCTTCCGACTTCCTGAAGACATCCAGAAAAACTTCAATAACCCAAGAGAGCACTCACACAATCGCAAGTCACTTTTGCGATCAACTCAACCTATTTCCAAAGAAAAACTGTTCCTCTTTACACAATCCGAACAGCTCATACTTAACTATCCAATCCATCGAAGAAATGGATCCACTCTGCTGCTTCTGAACTCCGCTTCCAGAAAAACTGCTCATCCAGAAAACTTCCTGCCATCACAGAATACTCCGAGCTGAACCGCTGACGCTGATGCCAAGGACTTCCTATTCCAAAGATCTTCGAGAAACTCGAACTCCAAACCAAACAGAAACACCATGCTGAACTCAGCCACAACACCGAAGCATACACACTTCCTTAATCTTGTTCCAAAGAAAACATCTTCGGGAACATCCATCGTCACTGTATCTCATCATACAACTACTATTACCTGAGGTATCAAGGTACCATCACTCGCTTCTGTTCAACCGACAGATCCAACCTTACTCATCCAAACTTCAAAGATAAACTCCGAACCTTTAAAAGGTTTCCTTCAGAGATCGATGAAATCCTTTACCATACCAAAGCTTACTCGAGACGGTATTAGGTCTACAGTCTCGACAGATACACTTCCAACCTCAATACTCAGATTCCAACCATTGGTAGTCGTGTTACACACACCACCACCCTATCTACCTTTATATCCTATATTGGAAAACCCGAACAGGTAACCCAACAAATAGGTAGAAATATATATATATATATATATATTTAAAATGGTACTTTTTATATAGAAATTATTTCTGGGTAAAATTATTTCATTTACCTATTTTAAACAATATTGTGTCCGTTGGCCTGGTTCAAGTGTTTAGAGATCCCTATCAATAACGTTAGCTACTCGTATTGACCAGAATCCATATACCACTCAACCGATCAATTAACACAATATAAAATCATTTTTATATAACTAACAATTACGCGCTCTCAAGATAGACACCACTTCAGAGCCTAGGTATTCACTCTACCTACTGCTCTGATATTCACTTAACCAAAAGCTTAGGCATTCGCTCAACCTATGCTCTGATACCACTGTAACGACCACGACTTTCTCTCCATAGAAAGTCGTATCGCTAATAAGAAAGAAAGGGGTGAGAAGTAGAAAAGAGAAGAAGAGAAAAGAAACAAACACAAATACTCACAGCGGAAACGAACAAAATATATTATATCACATAAATATTACATAGTATCATATACAACACTTATCAGAGTTACACAGATTCACATCATATACTAGACAGTTATAAACATCTGTCTAGTTATTATATCTCAATACAAACAAAGATCTAAACAAGATCAACATAGCGGAAACTACTATCTATATCTACAACGCTGAAGCCTCCTGCTCCATTGCTCCTCCACAATTCGTCAAGGCTAACCTGAATCCCTTGGCTACTCGTAAAAATTTGAGTACCCAAGAGTTTATAAAACAGAAATAAACAACTTGGGTCAGACATGGGTCTGGTGTGAGTAACAGGTTAAACTTGTTTAACTTCAAAACCTTTTGAAAGAAAAGGTATCACGTAAGACTTCCCATAAATAAACATGGGTAAGTTTTTACCTTACGCTAACCAAAACATTTGATAGGAAATTCGATTGTATTATAATAGGGTCTAGGGTTTTCAAGTAAAATACAGAAATAGCTGAAATGCTTACATCTCACATTCCAACATAGTTGGGCACAACTAATACGTACGACACTTATTGGAGTTTGGATTCCATACAATGGCAGGGCTACTGGGGTACCGCCCGTCACAGTACGTGGCCTAGATCACCGTACCGAGGATCACTCCCAATCCCCTGCAACACAAGGTCGGAACATCCCTTACTGGATAATTCCCGCACAAGATACCTCACGGTTGGGATCAGCAACCGCACACACTAAGCCGAAATAAGAAGGGACTTCTAGACAGAGGTAATCTTGTCCTACTTGGGTGCTACCCACTAACCTTGCTGCACCTCCCCTGTTTTAGCCATTCCCGGTTTGTGAGGCTTGAGGTCACGATTACCTTTAAACAGAACACATCTATCTTAGAATGCTCATCGTCCACCTGACGATGTGCTGAAAGCATTCAATCCATACAAGTTCGTTCCGGGTTCGAACGAAACCGAAGGCATTATCTCGTTACACTTGTTTTGGAATCACCCTCAGAGTTAACGACAATAACCCTTGCACTCTGAATCTTCATCTTCACTTGATTCACGACCTATCGTTAATTTGGATCGATGTGGTATTCGGGTCTCCAGACCTGGAAATCCGGTATACGGAAACCCGATCCCGGTCTCATCGAAATCCAAAACGTATCTTTTAAGGACAAGTTGTTTTAAAGGTTAAAACAATTTAATTCATTATCTTTATTCACAAAGGAAGATAACAGATAATCAACATTATCAGATAATCCATACAATTCAACTAACATCCATATCACACAGCATATATCTCATCAGAGATATCAATCAATGCCAAGTATTCAATACTATCACCCATTCATAAGTAATGATTTATATTATCTTTTAATTAATTTAAAGAATTAAATTAATTACTTCATTTTATAAATCCTTCTTACTTAACCATTAATTAATTACAAATTAATTAATTATCCTCTAATTACCTTTTTCAATTAATCATCTTTGATTAATTATCTTTTAATTATATCCAAGTAATTTATTTCAATTAATTACTTAAATTAATTATCCTTAACCACTTATAGTAATTAACCTTTAATTACATCATTAATTAATTAATTAAAATTAATTAAGTTAATCAACTATAATTATATTAAACCTTAATTACATTAATTAATCACTTCATTTATTAATTATTACTTAATTAATCAATTCTTAATTACATCATTAATTATATTAATTAATGATCCTTAATTACAACTTAATTTTTAATTACTTAATTAAATTAATTACATTAAGTAATTAACCTTTAATTAAACAACATTTATTAATCACCTTGATTAATCTTTAATCAGTAATTAACTACCCTTAATTACTTTTATTAACTAAATTAATTAGTCCTTAATTAATTCCTTAATTAATCCCTTGATTAATTATTCAAAGTAATTACCTCAAATTACTTTCCTTCAATTAATTACTTTCAGTAATTATCTATTATTTACTTCCCTAAATAATCATACTTTAATAATTACATTAAGTAATTATTATTAAATCATCTCTTGATTATTCTAAATTAATTAAACTTAATTAATTAACTTAACTAATCAAATTAACTTAATTAATTACAATGAGTAATTAATTTCTTAATTACTTCCATTATGTAATTACATTTAAACAAATTCTATAATTGCTTATCTTTACATTAATTAAACTAATTAATTATCAAAATTAATCCCATTAATTAATTATTTAATAACCATAGTTAATGACTTCATTAACTACTATTTAATTACTTTCCTTAAGTAATTAACTTATATTAATTATTATTAATTCTAAATTAATAAATCTTAATAACCAATTTATTAATCTCTAATTAATAAATTAATTAAGTGTCAACCATAACTTAATTAATATTTAATTACTTATTAATTAATTCCTAACCATTAATTAATATTCTAATAATCCTTAATTACAAATTAATTATTCCATTAAATTAATCTTAAACCTTAATTAAATTAATTTAAATCTTAATTACAAATTAATTAATCCAAATCATTAATTAATTAGATTATTTAAAATTATTTTCATTACCTTAAAGATTTAATAATGTTTTTAACTTTAAGATAAAACATTTACTTATCCAAGTTTAAAATTCCTTATTCACAAAACATTTGAAAACATCCATTTTCAAATTTACTTTTAAATTTCATTTTAAATTCTGGATTTAAAATGAATATCAATTTGTTTAAACAAAGTTTAAATACCAATTTAAAGCTTCTACATGTTGAAGAATTATATTTATAAAAGAATTTTACAAAGGGTTTAAATCAAATTCCTTTTTAATTTCAAATATTTAAATATAACTAACATTTAAAACATTTATTTCCAATCTAAGTTTTAAAAACAAACTGGAATCTATACATTAAAACTTTGATTTAAATCCCTGTTTAAATTTTGCTTCAAACTTTAAATTAGATTTAAATTGAACTGACAGGTTTCTTAAAACCTGGTAACACTAAAATACTCGCGTCCCCACTAACCACTTCGAGTCGCAGTCTTAAATTTCCCGAGTCTTCCCTGTAAGAAATACGAAAATCACGAGACCCTCTTCTTCTAAAATCCAGACTTCACCCAGAATTTACTCGAGTTTTTACAATTTTACTTCGAGTCGCCTGCCTAAAAACTTCGAGCGTCACTCGACCAAAACTCGAGAAAACCCAGACCTCTCCACTGCTACCATTCCAGACTTCCCCAAACACAATCACGACTCTGTGCACGTGCACCAGAAATGCGGTCGCCTCCGACCATCCACGACTACGTACGCAAGTCGACGATCATCTCCCAACCTAACTCCGATCATTCAAACACATACACAAGCCTCAATTCAAAATCGAGCTAGGCAGTTGAAACTGGAATTCCAAATCCTCATCAGAAAATGCCTCGATCACCTTCCTCCGACCACCGGAGCTACTGTGACTTCAGTCACGTCTTCGCCAGTCCTCCACGATCCCATTCCCAAGGTTCCATTGAACTCGATGCATCAGAGAAAAAAAAAAAAGATCAAATCTTCCAGCTCGACCAAAACTAGGGTTATAAACAAATTCTCTTCGCCGTCGACGCCACGGCGATCATTACTGCCTCCACCCATTTTTCCTAGCCTCCCCGTACCTTCCCCTATCTCCAGACCAATTCCTGATCACCACAGATTCCCTGACCACCAGAAACTCCCCTAAAACCACTTTCCAGTCAACACTGAAATGCTCTTCCATCCTATTACTAAAAACCTTGATTTTTGTTTTAAAAATCCTGATTTTCAGTGATGATTCAAGATATAAACTTGAATCAATAAAATTTAACATTTGGTTTTATCAAGTTATTATGATTTCTACAGTATTTCCAGATTAAGCATATTTTTAAATTAAAAACATTTGTACATATTTTTAAATCTTAGATCAAGTTAAAAACTTAACTAATTTGTTTGAAGTCCAAGTTTAACAATGATCAGATAAAAAGAATTGGAATTTTGTTTCAAAATTTAAATCCTATATCAGGAACAGGGTAGCACAGAACATGCACACCTATATCTTAGATTCTTAATCACACACTTCAACTTTCATACAGAAAATCACATAAATATCCTCAAGCCAGCATCAATTATCACAGAAATTTTCACATGCAACAAGCTATAATTTACTTAAGCTTTTAATTTAAAAGTTTACTCACTGGAAAACTAGAACAGGGGAGCAGTTTATATATATACAGATATATTCACATATAATCAAAGCAATTCATATATATCCAGATAAAATCAATCATGCAACTATATTAAACTTAAGTTATTTTAATAAAAATGTTACTCACCTGTTTTTGTTGAACAGAGAACTGGAAATGCTTGGTTTTGAAAACTGAAACTATGAATTTCTTTTGCTTTTGAAACTGCATGCATGCTTGTTTTAAAACTTGAGTTGCTTGTCTTGATTTATCTCAGAATTGAAGAATACATGCAGGTTTGCTTATGCTTGATTTAACACTGCTGCATGCTTCCAGGTTGCATTTGAAATCTTTAAATTTTGAATGCTGCCTCCAGATTGCAAATGAATGCAGGCAGGCTACAGACTTGATTTTAGATTTGAAAAGAATTTGTTGCAACCCTGTTTGATTTCAGATTTGCAACTTGGTTTACAGGTTATTGATTTGAGCAATATTGATCACTGAATATCAGATTTTTTTAGAGAATTTGCATTTGAGAAGGTTTACAGGTTTGTTTTTTTTTTCTCTTAGCTTTTGAAAAGGAACATAAGAAAAAGAAATGAAGAGAGGAAACATGTTTATATAGGCTGAATTGATTTTAATGAAAAAAAAATAAAAGAAATAAATTTTAAAAATGCCACTTGTTATCTTAATTAGACAAATGTCAATGTATAAATCTCTTTAGCTTACACATGTTACTTTCAAGCCTTAGGAATTTACACATGTCTTTTTAGTTAGTTTATATTTATTTTAAATATAAATAAAAGCTTTTTCTTTATTTTCTTAAACACTTATTACTTATCTATTTATATATATAAAGATAACTTTTTAAAGAACTAACCAATTATACTTATAAATAAAAGCTTATACATATATATTTAAAATCTAAAACTATTTAAATATTACCTCTTTTGAATTTCAAATTCAAATTCAAATTATATTCTTAAAATCCAATTTAAAGTAAATTTAAAACAACACATCCAATTTGAAAATAACAATCTTATTTTATTAAGGTCTTTTTATTATAAAAACAATACTCTATTAATATGGTTTGAAATTAACATATTTATCTATTTTAAAATAATTTATAAAGGAGATTATAAATTACTACTATTTATTAAATGAATTAACATATCATATGTAAATTGTATTTCAAACCAAAGCTTATCTATTTACAATATATAACACACATATATATACACATTATAAATAGAAATCATTTTATTGGTTTTTAAAAGATAATTTCACTCAGTAAATATTTATTTAATCAGATTATTAAACCAATTCAAATTTTTATTATCAAATATTATCAAATCAATTTAATTATTTAAATAGATTATTAAATTGATATTGCCCTAAATTTCTGGGATATTACACATTTACCGGTTGTGAGGCTTGAGGTTACGCTTTTACCTTAGCTCCTAGCAGACCATCTTGAAATGCTAACATTACCCTCCAAGCACCCAATGGAATGGTAGCATTCATCCATACAAGTTGTTCTGGGATAGAAAAAACATTCAACAATTACTATCTTCCATTTTGGAATCACCTCAAGAAGAATAGTACATCTCCATAGCAAACTTCATATTGATTTATCACGAACGTTATTAGTTTGGAGTGGTTCGGATAAATCAAACTTATCCGAAACCGTTGTCTCCAAACTAAGCGATAATTCCCGGCTAACTCAATTTCGGTTCTTTTGGAAGTATATAATGTGTATTTAAATCCTCACTGGGGAACTCTAATACACACAACATAATTCCTAGGTTAAAACAAGTCAAGTTATAAATAGTGAACAACTCTATTATCCGGGTGTAAAGATTTACATATGGAATTACCGTTCATATGCATAAGTTATCATGACCCGCTTATCGAAATTAACTCTCTTGCATTTATCACGATTTCGAAATGCAATCTTTACAATAAGTACAAGTCGACTTACTTTCAATAAAACATGTCAATGTTTTACTATAACTACTTTAATTTGTTTGGCTACTTATGGAATGGACAAGAGATCCTTGGTTTAAAAACATTTCACTGAGAAAGAAGGTTAATTTAAAATAAAGAACTGTTGGAGTTCAAATTAATTTAAAATAATAAATAAATCATCATTAAATCATAAGTTAAAGCTTAATTTATCCTTAATTAATTATACTTAAATCAAAATTTAAAACCTTCATTATCTTAGTTAAGTCTTAACTAATTACTAATAATTACCCTTTATTAATCAAAAATTAATTAAATAATTAAATCCAGTTGAATAATAATTAAAACCTAATTATTTAAAAATAAATAAATAAATAAATAGACTTTATTTAATAAACATTTATTATAAATTAAACCCTAATTAATTAATAATTAAGTAAACAAATAACTCTTAATTTAATAACAATCATTTAAATAATTAAATACTAATCAAATAATTAACTTAATTAAAAAAATAATTAAAATAATCACCCCTTAACTTAATTAATCATTAATTAAAACTTCTTAATTAACTATAAATGATTAACTTAATTAATTAATTCTTAAACCCTAATCGCTTAACTTAATTAATTAATAATTATTTTTAATAAATTAATTAATTATTTAACTCATAAATTAAAAGTTAATTAAGTTTTATAATATCTAATTAAGTTTGAAATGGTTTTCAAAACAATTTTAAAAGAGAACTTAAAGACTTGAAAATTGTATATTTCCGAACTGCATCTATAGCGACTATCGCTATGAATGACTTAACTTAGAATTACTTTTCTAAGTTACCATCCAAAACTTAAACTTCCGCTCTTGTTTATTTTTAAAAGAAAATGAAAAGGAAGAAAGTTTAAAACTTTAACTCATTTAGAATAAACAAAGCATTTACTAAGCTAAACAAGTAAAGCGATTTAATTTTCAAGGAGGATCTCAAGTCCTTTTTAACATGTCGCAATTCTAACTTCCAAACCATTCATGACATATCCATGTTTATACAACATAAGCATACCATTCCATACATATACAAAACTGTAACTTATATAACAAACATCACATCTTTCTACCACATGTATCACTTAAACAATCATTTCAAGTCCAAAACTCAAACACAAGCTATCACATACACATACACCCAAACCATGCCATAATCCAAACAATAAACCTCATATACACAACTCTATAATCACCATATATATAAGCAAACATCTTTCCCAAAGAGGTTTAAAATTTACTCACCTAGTTTAAATGAAATCTTTTCAAACTTTTGCAAAAAGACTTAGGATTTTTGAATCCTATGGAAAGACTTGAAATTTGCTTTGAAACTTTGGAAATGAGTTTGGCTTATGCTCAATATGGTTCGGCCACAGATATGTAGGGGTACGACCCTGGCTATTTAAGGTGAAGATGTGCTTGATTTTGGAAGAGAAAGTGAAGTAATGAGTGTAGAAATCTTATCCAAGCTTTTATAGAAATTTCAAGTAGAAAACTAAGTTGTTTTTATAACTTTGGAATATTTTTAGTAGCTATAAAAGATTGTTTACAAGCTTATGAAGTTTAGGAATGAAGATAAGAATGATAAAAACGAAATAAATTAGGAAATTTTGCTTTTATATTATGTTAACAAGTGAATTTACCAAAATGCCCTTAGTACTATACCCCCCCTCTCTTCTTTTTCCACCTCACCCCCTCTCTTTTCCATGCAAATTCCTCCCCCTTCCTTAGCCACCATCCCATCTTGTCAAAACAAACACAATCATGGTCCATATGTACTAATTGCTGGAGTAAGAATCTTATATAATATATATTTATATATTTTAAAAATAAAATATTATCTTATACATGCATATGTACATACTCAAGTGTATATGCATGTACATATACATTCCAACATAACTAAAGTGATTTATAAATGTATGTATGTGTGTTCAAAAGTGCTATGATATTTTTGATAACTTTTAGTCGACGAACAATCGAAAATTCGAAAAACGACTTCTGGTCACGTTTTCAATCTTTCTTCGAACTAATTATTTTTGTAAACAAAATTTAAAAATGATTTCACTATCATTTGTTATTATTTAAAAGAGTTTTATTTTCATTATAATATCTATTATTTGAATATTTAAAATTTATTAAATATTTGCAAATCAAAGATGTGAAATTCCGGATTGTTACAAAAACTTATTTCACCATCTTTACTTATTATTTAAAAGGTGTTTATTTGAGTTATAAAATCCATTTATTAGTTAATAAAAATATATTTAAATATTCATTATTAAGGTAATCAAATTTTGGGTCATTACATTTCTCTTTTGATGTGATTAAGGATTCCAAAAATAAATAAGTTAGAAAATGGTATGTAAAGTATGGATTCTCCTATTCATAGTTTGCACTGCCTATTTTCGTAATTTAAATATGAATCCTTTTTTCATTTTATATGTAAAAGTTGAATAGAGTTAAAAGGGTTTGAATTGTAAGTTCTATTGGTGTTGATTCTACTATTTTAATGTAGAATAAGTTGGTAGTTATTCTATTTTTGTGTATAAGTCTTTTGTTAGGCTAAGGATATTAGCTACTTTGTATGTTAAGGTATGGATTTATACTTGTATTAAATTGGAAGTTTTAACATTTAAACGATTAGCATAGAACGCAATTTTCGCATGCTTAGGAATATTTAGTCATATATATATAAAGCATATAAATAATGTATAATTAATAATGTATTAATAGTGTAGTATAAATAGGTTAGTAATTAGCATTTAAACCCCTTAGGAAAGAAGTAGAGATAACTATGGAAAATAATTTAAAATTTAAGGCGGAATAAAGAGATTTCCTTATACGACCTTAATGGGAAATGTGGTGAGATATATATATGGTAGTGTGTTAGGAGAGTGGAAATTATGATTAAGTTATAGGGATGCGACGTCAATCAAAAGCACACAGAAGTCTGCCCAGCTAATTTGGCCATCATTAGTGTGACTTTGAGACTGATTTGAGACATCACCTATAATAGGTACCCATGGAGGACGCGAGATTTTTCCCATTCTTTAGGGTGAGTCTGCCCAGTTAATTTGGTTACCAGCGTATACAGATAGACGGACTAATGTGAGACATCACAGTTTTGGTTATAAGTCATAATGCATAGGACTTGCTTCGGGGTTGGGAGTATTAAGGGGTTGTTGTAGGGTCCGCCTCCTCCCTACTTAGGAAGCATTAAATGGTCGGGATTATAGTTTAGGCATGATAGTGTGAAATCTTGAGAAGGGTCCGCTTTGGGTTAGAGGTATTACGTAGCTATTGTAGGTTCGACTCTCCCATAAAGAAGTATTAAGTAGCCTGATGAGATTTCATGCAATGTCAGCGAGAGAGTACCAGAAATGGGTCTACATTAGGTTAGGTATTAAATGATAGGGACCCGCCTAAGATATAGGTATTTAATGGTCAGAATCTGTTTAATTCTCATTGAAAAGGTATTAAGGGACCTGGGTACTTTCTCTCACTTTGTTAGTGTAATGACCCAAAATTTTACCGCCTTGATTTTCGAATATTTAATAAATCTTAAATAGTCAAATAATAGGTTTTATAATTAGAATATAACTCTTTTAAATAATAACAAATGCTGGTAAAATAGATTTGTAACGACCCAGGATTTTGCCACTTTGAAATAGGTTATTTAAATATATTTTATATAGTCAATAAAAGGATTTTTACAAATAAACCTATTTTAATTATTTAATAATGATGATAAAATAGTTTTCAAAGTTTGTTTACCAATATAGATAGTTCAAATAAAAATAGAAAATGTGACCGAAGAACGTTTTCCGAAATTTCGACTTTTCAACACCCGAAAGTCGTCGGGAACGTTGTGCACACTTGGTAAAATATGCACACATTTATATAAGTTAGGATTAGTATCAATTAAACATATATGTATATTAACATATATATATATATAAGCATGTATGTGACAAATTATGTTATAAACGGCATATATATACATATAAACACACTTATATATATACACAATCCTATGCCATACCTTAAGTACCCTACAATATGGCCTGGTGGGTAACGGTTTCAAGTGATGGGAGGGAGGTATGGCGGTTATCATGTGCATGGTATGTATATATATTATTTTATACAAAGAATATTTTAGTAATTTCTAGTTTTCTATGCTTATAAATAGCTCAACCTTCTCATGTCATTCACTTTACACTCTCATTTCTTCATTTCTATTTTCCTAACACTCTTCTTTAATACTCTTATTTCCGTGGCTTCTAAACAAAAATTCCTCAGTTAAAAACTTGTGTATACACTTTAAAAACCGGCTTAAAGCACTCCACTAGACTTATACCACCACTACCCTCCAAAACAAACCACATATAACCCCAAACCCAAGTAGGCCGAGCCCAATACTAGCTAAGGCCGAGCCCAATACTAGCCAAGACCGAGCCAAACTTGTCCCACCAATGCCACACAAAGTCATATTTCCAAGCTAAGGCGGTTTGCTAGTGTTGTAGCCAAGTTCGGTGGAAGTTTAGTTTGATTTATATAAGTTACGATGAGTGAAGTTTGTGTTTTTAAAACTCAAATGACTAACTTTTTAAAGTTGGTAAATTTATGAGTTAAAATGTTGCTTAAGTATATGGTAATGTTATATGTTGTGTATGCATGCATATATGTTGATTTGAAGTTGATTGCTTATGCCGAAGTTTGAGTAGGCAATAAAGATTATACCTTGAATATTGGAAAAGTTGGTTAGTATTTATGAAGCAATATTCCTGCTTATGATTGTGCTATAATGTTATGATATGATATTATTTTGGAATTTTGTATTTGTTGTATGTGGGTTCATGACACAAAGATAGCGATTCGCTAACCAAATGCGACGTAGAAATCCGCTTTCGAAAGTTTGATTTTTGTTCAAAGCAAAATGTTTTTGAGTTTAAATCTTTGATTTTGGTTTCAAAAGTTTATTTTCATGTTTTAAAGAAGACAAGAATTCAAATTTGAAGTTTTAAAAGTTAGAAAATCAAAATTTCAAGTTTTGAAAATTATGGGTCCGTACAGCGATAGTTGCTATACGCGCAGTTCGAATTTTTTTAACTAGTTTTCTAATCCAAACTTGTTTTCACTCAGAAATCATTTTAGAAAATGTTTTCTAACTTTAATTTAGTAATTAAATAACAATTATTTAATTAATTATTTATTTAATGATTATTTTAATTAATTAATAAAGGTAATTAGTACTTAATCATTTGCTAATAATGGATTTTAAACATAAATGTTAATCAATTAAGTTAATCATGATTTGTTACTTAATTAAAGTTAATTATTATATAATAATTATTAATTAAGGATTAATTAATTATTAATTATTAATTTATTTAAGATAATTATTAATTAATTATTATTTTAAAAAGGGGTTTTATTTAATTAATCTTTGATTAAAGTTAATTATGTTTAATAAGGTTTAACCAAGGTTTAATTACCTTTAATTAGATTTTAATTACTATTTAACAAGAATTTGATTCTCATTACAAGGGTTATAATTTATTTTAAAATCGCTTTGAGTTTAAGTAATCAGTTTTGTTTTAAACTGTTTTTATTTCAAATTTGTTTTAAATCAAGAGATTTATGTGTCATTTACCCTTAAGTAACCCCATATGAGTAGGAAAACTAAATGACATCTATTAGTAGAACAAAACACCATTCTACTATTACAATTAACTTGGACATTTACTTAAGTTGATTGATTGTTATGTGTTGATCCCTTATATACCTGTTGTTATGTAGTGCCATGTAAAACTGATAAGTAAAATTAAATTAAAAGCACCATTGTGGTCGCTAAGCCTTCGTTTGATTTTGTAAAGATAAATACTTCATTTCCTTTTTGAAATGATTTCAAAGTTACTGCATTTTGAACAAGATATTTAAAGGAATTTGGAAATTTATAAAGTATTTTAGGTACATGGATTTGAGTTTTAAGCAAAGAAGATTTCATAAATGAGGAAGATTTATAAAATGGATTTGCTTACTAAAGGAAGCTAATTTGATTTAAGGTTATTTAGCAAGTTGTTTAAACAGGAAAGGTCTATAAAGGAGTTTTATAAATGATTTGGGGTATTTATAAAAGAAGTTTTCGATAATGATTTGGATATTCATAAAGGGAGTTTATAAAAAGGTTTGGATATTTATAAAAAAGTTTACATAACAAGTTTGGATATTTATAAAAGCAATTTATATAAACGATTTTGAATATTTATAAAAGGGTTTTTATAAATGAATTTGGAAGTTTGGAAAGTATTCTGGGATGGATTTGGATTTCAAGCAAAAGAGATTTCATGAATGAAATATATTTGATTAAAAAAGATTTATCAAAAAAAAAAGAATTTAAGATTTGGATTTCTCTAAACTGATCTTTTAAAAAATTATGGTATGGAACATCCATTCCACACTTAACACCAAGGGAATAATGTTTAGGGTTGTCTTTTCCTCCTATTTAAATAACATTTGTTTAATCCTTTTAACATGATTTGGAAGTAAGAAGTTATTCACAAATGTTTTGTGTATATACTTATATCAGAGAGATAAGTATATAAATGTTTTAGACAAATGTTTTGAAATGAGATTTATTAAATAAAGATTTGTTTTGAGGCTTAGTGGTTGCTATGGATAAATAAATCTCAAATGCAATTGGTTGTAGTTTGTTTATTTGATAGTTAAATAACCGACAATCAAATATGGACCCAAAACATAACTTTGAAAATATATAGGAGAAACACGTGGGTTATATGGCACAATCATCTTCGATGATGTTGTACTGTACGTATAAATATCGTTTCGTTCTCCTAGGACAAATGATAAGGAAATCCATCTACTAACGGTTAAGAGGTGATCTTCGCTCTTATCTTTGACTATATTTTTCCTTAAGAAATAGGGTCGAGTTTACCGGAAACTATCGAATGTTGTTTTGAATAGACCGGGATCAGATATGTTATCCGAAAACCACTTCGGTCCAACTCAAGCATTTTGAAGTGAAGATACCTTGAAGATGATGGAATTGAAGATGAAGCCCTTTGAAGTGCAAGGGCTGCTTGCTACTAATTCCGAGGGTGATTCCAAAATGGATGTAGTAAAAGTAGTGCCTTCGGTTTGTCCATCTCTTGGACAACTTGTATGGATGAATGTTGGCATTGCATTGTTGCCTGGAGGGCAGTGTTAGCATTACAAGTGAGAACTGCTATATGAAAGGTAAAACATAGCCTCAAGCCTCATCAATCGGGAAATGACAAATATCGGGCATGCAGTAGGGTCATGTAGGTTGCTCTCATCAAGGTATAGTCATAGTATGGAATCCATTGCTCGGTGCATTTTATCTAGAAATGTACTATCAAAAGGTAGTTCCTTACGTCATAGTATGGAATCCATTTCCCAATACATGCCTTTAGGTTTTTAACTGTAGAACCTAGTATGCTAGAGTTTAATTAATGTAACAATTTCGGCTATGATTAGTATGTATTTGTACTCTAGACATTATTATAATATCAAGGGATTTTCTATAGAAACTGTTTTGGTTATCATAAGGTAAAAAATCCGTCCGTGTTTATATGCGGCGTGGTCTTACGAGATGCCTTTGATTCAAAGGTTTTTATAAAGTTAAAGACTTATGCTTTACTCACACCGGAACCATGTCTAACTCAGAGTTTATTTTCTCTTTTCATAAACTCTTGCATGCTCAAATTTGAATGGGCAATCAAGTAGTTTAGATTTTTCCACGGATTTACCTTAGAGGAGCTTGAAGCAGGTGGCTTCATTGATAGTTAGTTATTTTTCTTGTTTCCGCTGTATTATATGTATATTGTATCAGTTAGGTAGGGACATGCTGTTATAACTGTCCTAGGCTAGAATTTGTATTAGTATGACTCTGATGTTGCATTTTGAAACGACTTTGTAATATAATGTTGAGTAATATATATTGTTCCGTTGCGTTGTGAGATTCTATGTTGTTTGGTTTCTTCTGTTCTATCTTTCTTTCTTTCACCCCTAATGACATGTCTTTCGGACGACTAAATGATCGGCATACAAATATCGATGATGTATTAAGTGTCGTCTTTAGTAGTAAGAAAGGCGGTACATTACATTTGGTATCAGAGCTTAGATTGAGTGAATACCTACGCTTTGGTGGGGTAAATTCATTATAGATAGGGTCTATAGTGCCCTAGAATGAGTCCGAGTGTAATATATATATGAGTGTGTATTTGTTAGTGAATAAAAATATTTTATATTATATTGTTTGACCTGTTGAGTGGTTTAAGAATTCTGGTCGATGTGCTTGATCAACATTATCGATAGGAATTTCCTAAACACTTGAACAAGTTAAATTGACATAATATTATTTTAAATTTGTTAAGTGAAATAATTTTACCTAGGAATATATTTTCTATATATAAAAAGGGATGATTTTCAAAATCTATGTAGTTATCTATAATAAGGGTGGGTTAGGAGTTAATAATATTTAAATTATTAGCATTTAGGGTTTAACTAGTCATGCTCGTCCAGTTTTGAGCATGGACTATAGTCAGATTTAACAGTAGATTTCATTTTTCCCTAATGGGTTTGGTAGATAGAATTTATAGGATCATTGAATCGAACACCTTATGAATTAAGTTTCACAATTTGACTGTAAGGAGTTCGACGATATGTAGGGTTAAAAATTAAAATTAAATGAAGGTGTTTATTTAAAGAAAATCTTCAGATAGTTATATTAGATGAATTGAGAGAGATGATTTTACAAATTAGAACTATTAAATGTGTTTTAAAAATGAAAAGGGTTTTGAGAATGTTAAATCCCGGTGGCTTTGATAAATTCCAAATGATTTTGGAAAAAAGCAGTAATCTTTCTTAAGGATATTTAAGATATAAATATTTTAAAATAAGTTTGAGAGTAAGGTTTTCTTTGGACAGTTCGAGAATAAGTCTTGATCTGTTTTGTGATGATCAGAATAATTTTCTAAGTGACAATCGAATGTTTGCTTAGGTAGATATGATGGTGCACTTAGTAAATTATCCTCTTTTTCATTGTACAATCGGGACTAGTTCAAATCCGAATGAATCCAAAGCAAGTGGATGATTTTGTTAAAAATTATTTGTCTATAAATAGTATTGTTTCGAGAAGAAATTTGAAAAAAAGAAATATTTTTTATTAACTAATTTGTGTGTCTCGAAAATGACTAAAAATGGGTAAGAGATGTGTTCGGATGGCAAACACTTATTTTGAGTATCGCCCTTTTAAGTAAAGGGGTATCAGTTCCTTGGCATCGTTTTGGAGTTACTCGGGCTATATGTATGTTTCAAAAGGTTTTTGAAATAAAACTCGGGTATTATGTTCTTGGATCCTTTGAAAAGAAGAGTTTTCAAAATAAAACGGTATTTTGAAAGTTTATTAATAAATGATGTTTTAATTAGGTTAAATTTAATAAGGGGGTTTAATAAACTTTGTTTAATTAAACTATATCTTTTGATTTTAACATCTAGGATGTGAAGAATTATTTGATATTATTAAGCCGGCCAATAGACATTTTTACCTTAGTAGTGTCTACGAAAAAGTAGAATTTGGGATGGAGTTTGGATACCAGCATCTTACTCTTCTTAGCTACTAACCAGATCAATTAAGGTAAAGAGGTTGATTTGGTTGACTTGGTTTCAAAATCCAAATTATTTTTTGGCTGCATCTAATAGTTAAAATTAAATAAAATTAAAAAAAATCAAATGTTTGTATTTACTCTTAGGAGGTAGAAGAGTATTATATAATTTAATAAATTTAAAAATTAATTCTTATGAAGCATGGTGGGAGGGTAGAAAGTAGTTAGATAGTAAGAATCGTTAGATCAATATGTAGGTTGTATGAAGATCATTTCTTCTTTTCACATAGTTCTCGATCCTAGATTCGAGTATATGACCGAAGGTGTTTTACACCATTCCAAATAAGGATGTATCACTTGATTTTTGACGGCGAGCGTTGGTGAGTGTTCTTATGTGGAACCAAAGTTGTCTATCATAGTTTATGGTTATGTAAGGAGAATAGATGTTTCTAATTAACAAGCCTAATCAAAGTCCGCACTAGGAAGTTGGGTGAGCCATACTAGTTCAAAAGTGAAGTTATGTGTTTGAGTGAATGATTGAAATCGGATTTTACATAGGAATGATATATGTACATCATACGAACTGATGAATAGTTTAAGTATTTATGGGAATTAGGGTTATGGTACAATTTCGGGGATGAAATTCTTTAGAGAGGAAAGATTGTAACGACCCGGAATTTTACCGCCTTGGTTTGCAAATATTTAATAAATTTTTAATATTCAAATAATAGGTTTTATAATTAAAATATAACTCTTTTAAATTATAAAAATGATGGTAAAATAGATTTGTAACGACCCTGGATTTTGCCACTTTGAAATAGGCTATTTAAATATATTTTACATAATCAATAAATGGATTTTTATTAGCAAATAAACCTATTTTAATTATTTAATCATGATGATAAAATAGTTTTCAAAATTTGTTTACCAATATAGATAGTTCAAATAAAAACAGAAAATGTGACCGAAGATCGTTTTTCGAAATTTCGACATTTGAAAGTCATCGAGAATGTTATGCAACATGCACACATTTATATATGTTAGGATTAGTATTAATTAAACATACTTATGTATGTTATATATACATATACATATATATATATATATAAGCATGGATGTGACAAATTATGTTATAAACGGTATATATATACATATAAACACACTTATATATATACAATCATATGTCATACCTTAAGTACCCTACAACATGGCCTAAGGGGGGTAACATTTTCAAGTGATGGGAGGGAGGTATGGTGGTTGTCATGTGCATGGCATGTATATATATTATTTTATACAAAGGATATTTTAGTAATTTCTAGTTTTCTATGCTTATAAATAGCTCAACCTTCTCATGTCATTCACTTTACACTCTCATTTATTCATTTATATTTTCATAACACTCTTCTTACAGAATCTTATTTCCATGGCTTCCAAACAAAAATTCCTAAGTTAAAAACTTGTGCATACATTTTAAAAACTAGCTTAAAGCACTCCACTACACTTATACCACCACTACCCTCCAAAACAAACCCCATATAACCCCAAACCCAAGTAGGCCAAGCCCAATACTAGCCAAGGCCGAGCCAAACTTGTCCCACCAAAGCCACACAAAGTCATATTTTCAAGTTAAGGCGGTTTGCTAGCGTTGTAGCCAAGTTCGATGGAAGTTTAGTTTGATTGATATAAGTTACGATGAGTAAAGTTCATGTTTTTAATACTCAATTTACTAACTTTTTAAATATGTAAAATTTATGAGTTAAAACCTTGCTTAAGTATGTGGTAGTGTTATATGTTGTGTATCCATGCATATATGTTGATTTGAGGTTGATTGCTTATGCCAAAGTTTGAGTAAGCGATAAAGATTATACCCTAAATATTGGAAAAGTTGGTTAGTATTTGTGAAGTAATATTATTGCTTATGATTGTGCTATAATGTTATGATGTGATATTATGTTGGAATGTTGTATTTGTTGTATGTGGGTTTATGATACAAAGGTAGCGATTCGCTAACCAAAAGCGACGTAGAAATCTGATTTTTGTTCAAAGCAAAATATTTTTGAGTTTAAATCTTTGATTCTGAATTTAAAAGTTTATTTTCATGTTTTAAAGAAGACAAGAGTTCAAAGTTGAAGTTTTAAATTTAGAAAATCAAAATTTCAAGTTTTGTAAATTACGGGTCCGTATAGCGATAGTCGCTATATGGGCAGTTCGGAAAAACTTAACTAGTTTTCTAATCCAAACTTGTTTTCACTTAGAAATATTTTTTAGAAAATATTTTCTAACTTTAATTTAGTAATTAGAGAACAATTATTTATTTATTTAATGATTAATTAATTAATTAATAAAGGTTATTAATACTTATTCATTTCTTAATAATGATTTTTAAACTTAAGTGTTAATCAATTAAGTTAATCATGATTTGTTACTGAATTAAAGTTAATTACTATACAATTATTAATTAAGGATTAATTACTTATTAGTTAATTATTTATTTAAGATAATTATTAATTAATTATTATTTTAAAAAGGGGTTTTATTTAATTAATCATTAATTAAAGTTAATTATGTTTAATAACGTTTAATTACCATTCATTAGAGTTTAATTACTATTTAACAAGAATTTGATTCTCATTTACACGGGTTTTAATTTATTTTAAAATCGCTTTGAGTTTAAGTAATCAGTTTTGTTTTAAACTATTTTCATTTCAAATTTGTTTTAAATCAAGGGATTTCTGTGTCACTTTCCCTTAAGTAACCCCATATGATTAGGAAAACTAAATGACATCTATTAGCAGAACAAAACACCATTCTGCTATTACAATTAACTTAAACATTTACTTAAGTTGATTGATTTTTATGTGTTGACCCCTTATATACATTTTGTTATGTGGTGTCATGTTAAACTGGATAAGTAAAATCAAATTAAAAGCACCATTGTGGTCGCTGAGCCTCCGTTTGATTTTGTAAAGGTAAATATTTCATTTTCTTTTTGAAATGGTTTCAAAGTTATTACATTTTGAACAAGATATTTAAAGGAATTTGGAAATTTATAAAGTGTTTTAGGTAAATGGATTTGAGTTTTAAGCAAAAAAGATTTCATAAATAAGGAAGATTTATAAAATGGATTTGCTTACTAAAGGAAGCTAATTTGATTTAAGGTTATTTAGCAAGTTGTTTAAATAGGAATGGTCTATAAAGAAGTTTTATAAATGATTTGGGGTATTTATAAAAGAAGTTTTAGATATTGATTTGGATATTCATAAAAGTAGTTTATAAAAAGGTTTGGATATTTATAAAAAGTTTACATAACAAGTTTGGACATTTATAAAAGCAATTTATATAAACGATTTTGAATATTTATAAAAGGGTTTTTATAAATGAATTTGGAAGTTTGGAAAGTATTCTGGGATGGATTTGGATTTCAAGCAAAAGAGATTTCATGAATGAAATAGATTTGATTAAAAAAGATTTATCAAAAAAAAAGAATTTGAGATTTGGGTTTATCTAAACTGATCTTTTAAAAAAATGTGGTATGGAATATCCGTTCATACTTAACATCGGGGGTATAGTGTTTAGGATTGTCCTTACCTCCAATTTAAACAATATTTGTTTAATCCTTTTAACATGATTTGAAAGTACACAAATGTTTTGTGTATATACTTATGTCAAAGAGATAAGTATATGAATGTTTTAGACAAACATTTTGAAAGAAGATTTATTAAATAAAGATTTGCTTTGAGGCTTAGTGGTTGCTATGGATAAATAAATCTCAAATGCAATTGGTTGTTGTTTGTTTATTTGATAGTTAAATAACCAACTATCAAATATGGATCCAAAATGTAACTTTGGAAATATCTAGGAGAAACATGTGGGTTATATGGCATAGTCATCTCCGATGATGTTGTACTGTATGTATAAATATCCTTTCATTCTCCTAGGTTAAATGATAAGGAAATCCGTCCACTAACGGTTAGGAGGTGTTCTCCGCTCTTATATTTGACTGTTTATTTCCTAAAGAACTAGGGTTGAGCTTACCGGAAACTATCAAATGTTGTTTTCAAGAGATTGGGATCAAATATGTTATCCGAAAACCACTTCGATCCAACTCAAGCGTTTCAAAGTGAAGAAATCTTGAAGATGATGGAATTGCAGAAGGAGATCTTTGAAATGTAAGGGCTGCTTGCTACTAATCCCAAGGATGATTCCAAAATGGATGTAGTAGAATTAGTGCCTTCGGTTTGTCCATCTCCTGGAAAACTTGTATGGATCAATGTTGGCATTGCATTGTTGCCTGGAGGGCATTGTTAGCATTCCAAGTGGAAAGTGCTATATGAAAGGTAAAACATAGCCTCGACCCTCATCAACCGGGAAATGACAAAATCGGGCTAGCAGTAGGGCCATGTGTGTGATAACCCAGAATTTTTGGCAATATTAATTTAATAATCTTTATTAATAAATAAATTGATTTGATAATTTTATTTTTAAACTCACAAGTTTATTCTTTAAAAAGCTAACAATATTTTATTTGGCAATATTTATTAATGTCTTTTCTGACAATTTAAAATTTGTAAGATTTATCTTTCAAAACTAATAAAAATGTTTTCTATTTATAATGTATATATATATTGGTATATATATTATAAATAGGAAGTCTTTAATTTAATAAAAACTATGTTTTTAAATTGTAATATATATGTATGTATATATTGTGATTTGGATTTATGTTTTAAGATTCAAACTAATGTTAAAATGTTTTCCATTTAAAATGTATATATTTGTATATATTAGAAATGGAAAAATATTGTTTTAAATTTAATAAAGTGTTTTCAAACTTTAAATATATACATAGTTTGAAATTCGGAAATTATAATTTAACATAATGCTTTCCAAAGGATATTTGAAATTTAAAACTTTATTTTTATTATCAACAAAGATAATTTCTTGATTATTTAAAATATATATTTTAAGCTTGAGTTTAAATAGGATTTAATTAAAAGTTCATTTTCCTTTGTTTCAATATTCTTTCATTTTAACAGACATTTTGGGTTGTAAAAATATATAGAGTTAAAATAAAATCCACAAGCATATAATACATTTATTTGATTCAAAAACATAAGTTATTTATAAACAAGTATTTACTTAAATTCACATTTGTATATTTATTAAAATTTAAAGGCTTATTTATAAGAAGATAAACATTATATACATGTAAATAATATTACATAAATATATATATGATTTAAATGAATTAATAAAAAAAGAAAGAAGAGTTAACACTTGTAAGCTTATAAAGTTAATTTAAAGACATTTGTAAAAATATATGTATATGTGTAAGCCATTTAGTACATAAGAGGACAAGTGGCTATATTTTTTTTCTTTGATAATTAAAGTTTATAAATTTTTAAATATTAAAATGAAATCTGTTTTTTTCATTTTTATCTCTCAGTTCTAATCCTTCTTTTCTTCTTCAATAAAAAACTAAAACAAATCAAAGTAAGAAGAAAATAAAACCTGGGAATACAAATCTGAGAAAAGAATCAATCAAAAGAAGATCAAAGGCAAATTCAATAGCAGTTTCAAAATCACCTAATGCAACCTGAGATTAGATAAGGAAGATCAATTTCAGATTAAAATTCAACAAAGTAAAAAGAAATTCAAAATCAAACAAGCCAGGAAACAAAATCTGTCTTCTGTCTCTGTTCAAAATTACTGGTGAGTAAACATATTTTTTTAAAAACAGTTTTAATTCTGGATTCCACTTTAATATATGTATGAAACTCATGTTGCTTGTCTGAATACTTGGATTGAAATGAATGCATGTATGTATATAAGTATTTAATGTCTGTGTATTGTCTAGTATAGGCTCTGTTGTGAGATAACAAGTTTTGATTCCTCTATAAATCCAATATCTCATTTTTGAATCACTATTAGCTTTTGGTTTGCAAATGAAAAATGTTTGAAATCGTGAAACATCACTACTAAAATTCATCCCTGGAATTTATATTAATTATTTGACTTGAAATTTTATAAATAACAGTAATATATATATATATATTTGGGTCAAAAATTGATAGTTTAATTTTTAAGTTTTGATTGCATGATTGAATTCGTAGTTGAAAATCATGAATTTTAATGTGTATATCACGATTTTTAGTTGGATAAATATTGGGTACTCTCGAGTTGAACGTTTGTGACGTTTTGGTCGATTTACGTTGATCGGCGGCGTAGGGAGGGTCGATATTTAGGCTGGAGGTGGTCGGGGTGTTGACGATCGCTGGAAAAATACTCCGATGATTTAACAATGGCCAGGATGGTAAGAGATTGTCGAAGTAGGGTTTAACACCCTGGTTTTGTCGTTGATGTTTTAGAGGGATTCACGGCGTCGGGACTTGATCGGTGGCGATCGCGAGGCGTGCTGTAGGAGCTGGTAGACGAGGCGGAGCTATGGGGAGAATGACGAGGCTTCTCGAGGCAGGGATCGTCGAAGGCGAGTGAATTTCCGATGAAGTGGGTTTTCAGGCTGTAGGTCTTTAGTTGATTTCGATTCACGATTGAATCAAGTAATCTGGGTGATCGCGTGGGGTTGCCGAAGTCAGAGTTGACTTGTCGGAGGCCGGAACGTTGTTCGTCGGCGATCGGGGTCGATGTACACGTGCACGTGTACGTTTCGTGCATCTGGAAGTTGGTTTGGAGAAGAAGAGGGGGTGCTCGGATTTAAGCTCGGGTAGGCTTGAGTTTTTCTCGAAGTAGGTAGATCGTGAGATGGTTCCGCGTTTTGATCGGGGAAATTAAGGGTTTTGCTCGGGTTTTGGGTAGGAGCAGGTTTTAAGAATTGTACAGGAAGTGTTTAAGTTTTAAAACAAAGAAATTTGATTTTGAAATGTTTCTAAGTTTTTAAAAACAAAGTAAAACAAGTTTTTACTTATAAAATTAATTTGTTTTCAAGGATAAGTTTTTAGTAAGTTATATATATATTGAAATATAAAGGTTTTAAGGGTAGGATAAGTGAGTTTTCAAAATGAGGTTTGTTTTAAAAATTTATTTAATAACTTTTAAAAGTTTTAAAAGATTTTAAAAGTTAATTAGATGTTCTATTGTTTTAATTATAATTGATTTCTAAAATGTTATATTTTAAATAAAGTTTAATGGTAAGGATTTAATAATCAATTAAAATAAAAAGGTTATCTTAGAATTTTGTTTTATTAAAGATAATTAATATGAAAATAATAAGGGTAATTCAATTATTATTAATTATTAAAGAATAGTTGGTCATTGTGAATAATTTAATTAAGATAAATGGTTTTTCTTAATTAAGATCTTTTAAATATAGGGAGTTAAGAAATTATTTAATTAATTTTAAATAATTAGTTAAATAATTAACTAAGTAATTAATTAGTGATTAATTAAAGATAATCACATATGAATTAATTAAGTTAATTACTTGGTGAAGTAATTAATAAATAATTACTGGATGTAATTAAGTAAAGGGTAATTATTTTAACTAAGTAATTAGAGTATAATTACTTTATGAAAGTAATTAAATGGAAGTGATTAAGGATTAATCATTTAGTGTAATTAACTAACGGGTAAATTAATATAATTAAATTAAGGGTTAATTAATTAATTAGAGAATAATTAATTAATTAAAGGATTAAGGTTAATTAATAAGGTAATTAATTATTTGTTAAGGTAATTAATTAATGGAAGTAATTAAGAGGATCATTAATTTATGAAAATAATTAAAAGATTAACTAATAATTAAAGGATAATTAATCTATAATTAAAGTTTAATTACTAAAAGTAATTAAAGAGTAATTAATCAAGAGTGATTAATTATAAATGATAATTAAGGGTTAATTACTTAATGTAATTAAAGAATAATTAATCAAGGGAGATTAATTAAGGAAGATAATTAAGAGATGATTAATTAATTAATTTGTAATTAATTAATGATAAGTAAGTTGGATTAAAGGTAATCCAAGTGATTAAGTTAGAAATTAATTTAGGTTTAATTAATTAAAGGTAAGTGATTAATAATTGATTAACTAATGTAACTAATTAAGAATAATTAATTAATGTAATTAATTATGATATAATTAATTAATGAGATTAATTAAAGATTAATCAATGTGAATGGTTTAAGGATGATTAAAGGATAATTACTTAAAGTAATTAAAGAATAATTAATCAAAGATGATTAATTAAGATGGATGATTAGAGGAGGATTAATTAATTAAGTTGTAATTAATTTATGTTAAGTAAGCAGGATTTAAATGTAATTAAAGAATCAATTTAATTCATTGGTGGTTAATTAAATTAATTAGATATAGTGTGACTAAGTAATCTTGCTTATGGATGATTGAAAAATGTCGAATGTTTGGATTATTTGATATATATGACTGCTCTGTGATATGAGATGCTTTGGTTGAATTGTGATGATGTGGATTATCTATCTGTGATAATGTGAATTATCTATCTTTGTGAATATAGATAACGAATTGAATTGTTTTAACTTTAAAACAACTTGGACTTAAAAGACGGCGTTTTGGATTCGGTGAGACCGGGATTGGATTTCCGAATTGGATATCCGAAAACCACATCGATCCAAACTAAACGATAGGTCATGACATCTCAAAGTGAAGATCGAGATGGAGGTTTAAAGTGCAAGGGTTATTATCGTTAACTCTGAGGGTGATTCCAAAATGAGTGTAACGAGATAATGCCTTCGGTTTTGTTCGAACCCGGAACGGACTTGTATGGATTGAATGCTTTCAGAGCATCGTCAGGTGGACGATGAGCATTCTAAGATAGATGTGTTCTATAAAGGTAATCGTAGCCTCAAGCCTCATCAACCGAGAATGGCTAAAACAGGGGAGGTGCAGCAAGGCTAAGTGAGTCGCGCTCAAGTAGGACAAGATTTTCCTTGTCTAGAGGTCTTTTCTTATTTCGGCTTAGTGGGCAGTTGGATCTGCAGCCAACTGCGGGGTTGTCTTGTCCGGGACTATCCAGTAAGGGATGGTTCCGGCTTTGTGTTGCAGGGGATTGGGAGTGATCCTCGGTACGTTGATCTAGGCCATTTACTGTGATGGGCGGTACCCTAGTAGCCCTGCCATTGTATGGAATCCAATCTCCAATAAGCGCCGTACGTTTTGATTGTGCCCAACTATGTTGGAATGTGAGATGTAAGCATTCCAGCTATTTCTGTATTTTACTTGAAAACCCTAGACCCTATTATAATATAACTGGATTTCCTATCAAATGTTTGGTTATCGTAAGGTAAAAACTTCTCCATGTTTATGTGTGGAAAGTCTTACGAGATACCTTTTCTTTCAAAGGTTTTCGAAGTTAAACAAGTTTAAACCTTTTACTCACACCAGACCCATGTCTGACCCAAGTATTTATTTTTTGTTTTATTAAACTCTTGGGTACTCAAATTTTTACGAGTAGCCAAGGGATTCAGGTTAGCTTTGACGAATTCTGGAGGAGATTTGGAGCAGGAGGCTTCAGCGTGTAAATATATAGTGGTTCCGCCATGCTAGTGTTGTATCTGTATTTCTATGATGTACTTGTGTTGTAATGACTAGACAGGTGTTTATAACTGTCTAGTTTGTGAGGTATAAGCTGTATAACTCTGATGTATATGATACTATGTAATATCTTATGTGATATATTATATTTCATTCATTCCGCTGTGAGATTCTGATATTGTTTAGTTCTTTCTTTCCTATCTTTCTCTTTTCTATTCCTTTCTTTCTTATTAATGATGCGTCTTTCTATGGAATGAAAGGCGGGTCGTTACAGTTGGTATCAGAGCATAGGTTGAGATAATACCTAGGCTCTGGGTTAATTTCTTTCTTGAGAGAGCGTACTTGTATTTATATATATATATATTCCTACTATTTTATTGGATTATCTGTTCGGGTTTTCCAACATGAGTTCTAGAGGTAGGAAGGTAGTGGTGTGTGTAGCACGACTACCAACGGAAGAGGCCCATATGTTGTGGTTGGAGGTGTATCTGTCGAGACTGTAGACCTAATACCGTCTCGAATGAGCAGAAGCAGGTGATAGTATCTTGGCGACTTCAAAAAGGAGTAGCTGCATGGTGGGATGCAGTAACCATGGATGTTTCTGAAGATGTTTTTCTTGGGAGCAAGTTAAGGAAGTTTTGAAGAGTAGTCTTTACCTACCGCAGGGATGACTCGACTGTTTAGGAGTTTTGCTGGATTTCAAGCTATGGAGTTTGTCTGTATCGAAGTATGAGACTAAGGTTGATGAATTGCTTCGCTACGGACAAGGTCTCATTGTTCCCCTTAAGGAGAGCGAGATGTTGGTGCTTGGTTTGAGGCCCGAGTTTCTTGAGTAGATGTCTACCCATCTCGAAGGATCTTTTGTGGAATTGGTTGATATAGCTTTGTGATTCGAGGAGCTTTTGGATAAGGAAGTCTTTGACATCAGTGGCAGCATTGCAGCTCGGAGTGTTCTGTGTGCCAGTAGGAAGATCTTTTGGCTAAGTAGTTTTCTAGAGGTGGAGTCCAGAAGCAGCAGAGTGGATCCATTTCTTCGATGGATTGGTTAGATAAGCATAAGCTGTTCTGATTGGTGAAGAGAGAACGGTATCTTTGGAAATTAGGCTGGGTTGATCGTAAAATTGACTTGCGATAGTTTGAGTGTTCTCTTGGGTTATTGGAGATTGAGATTCCATATCGACTTGGTTCGTGGAGCTACCGGTAGTTCAGTTAGGTAGAAGGATGTCTCCTAGTGAAGAATTTGGTGAAGCAGCTCAGGAATTTTTGGTAATGGATTGATCAGATCTAGTTTTCAAGTTGGGATTCTACAGTAAGATTGTGTGACCGAGTCGGATGGGACACTAAGATTTTATGGATCTAATGAACCGTGTTATCCGGGATGTGTTGTCTAGTCTGTACTCGTGTTCATCGACGGATATTCTCATCTGCTCCAGATCAGAGTTGTGCAGCGGAAGCTGGTAGTAGCTGTTCTAGAATAGAACCAACCGGAAGTCTGCAGTTCTCTTGGATTAAAAGAGGTTTCTACAGGAAATTCATTTGGATTTGTTCTAAGATTCTTCTCACTTGACCCTCCAAGTGTGAAAGAGTTTTTCAGAATCTGAAAGCAAGATTTTAGAGTGTACCTGTTTTGGCTTATCCGGATGGGAGAAGTAGGTTCGAAGTCTACTGATGCTTGTGGAGTAGAGCTTGTATTCTAGATGTCGAGGGACCTTGGGGGGACCATATTGGTTAGTAGGATCTGGAATTTGGAATTTGAAGATGAAATTTGGATATTGTTTAAATTTTCTCCGATTAAAGGAAATATAAGTTTTGGTAAGGCTGGGAAGTTAGCTCCGGAAGTATTTTGGAATTTTCTTGTGTTCTCAAAAGGATTAGTTCTTCGATCTACAGAATTGAATTGCCAGTTGGGGTAGCTGGAATTCATTGTATTTCACGTATCTCTGAGGGAATCGTATATGATCCGTCACTAGTTATAGAATCGGCAGTTTAGAAGGATATGGTAGTTGAGCTGGTCTTGAGCTTAATCTGATATCTGGTTCAGGTTTGTAGATCTAGATGAGAAGGAGTTCTGGATAATTGTAGTATAGTGTAGCTAGTTAAGATCCTGTAGAGCAAGTATCCCAGTATATGTACCTGGGAAACTCTAGATAGTATTAGGAAGGCCTATTCTGAATTGTGTCAGAATAAGTTAGATTTGGTTGTAAGAAATAAATGGTTGCTATGATTGATAGTGTATGATTGATATGTATGGTTGCTGGTTGAAATTAAAACTTTTGCTGGGTTATTAAATTATCTTTGCTTTTAAATTTCGGGGATGAAATTCTTTTAAGGGGAGAGGAATGTGATGACTCGGAATTTTTGGCAATATCAATTTAATAATCTTTATTAATAAATAAATTGATTTGATAATTTTATTTTTAAACTGACAAGTTTATTCTTTAAAAAGCTAATAATATTTTATTTTGCAATATTTATTAATGTCTTTTCTAACAATTTAAAATTTGTAAGATTTATCTTTCAAAACTAATAAAAAAAATTTCTATTTATAATGTATATATATATTGGTATATATATTATAAATAGGAAGTCTTTAATTTAATAAAAACTATGTTTTTAAATTGTAATATATATGTATGTATATATTGTGATTTGGATTTATGTTTTAAGATTCAAACTAATGTTAAAATGTTTTCCATTTAAAATGTATATATTTGTATATATTAGAAATGGAAAAATATTGTTTTAAATTTAATAAAGTGTTTTCAAACTTTAAATATATACATAGTTTGAAATTCGGAAATTATAATTTAACATAATGCTTTCCAAAGGATATTTGAAATTTAAAACTTTATATTTATTATCAACAAAGATAATTTCTTGATTATTTAAAATATATATTTTAAGCTTGAGTTTAAATAGGATTTAATTAAAAGTTCATTTTCCTTTGTTTCAATATTCTTTCATTTTAACAGGCATTTTGGGTTGTAAAAATATATAGAGTTAAAATAAAATCCACAAGCATATAATACATTTATTTGATTCAAAAACATGAGTTATTTATAAACAAGTATTTACTTAAATTCGCATTTGTATATTTATTAAAATTTAAAGGCTTATTTATAAGAAGATAAACATTATATACATGTAAATAATATTACATAAATATATATATGATTTAAATGAATTAATAAAAAAAAAAAGAAGAGTTAACACTTGTAAGCTTATACAGTTAATTTAAAGACATTTGTAAAAATATATGTATATGTGTAAGCCATTTAGCACATAAGAGGACAAGTGGCTATATATATTTTTTTCTTTGATAATTAAAGTTTATAAATTTTTAAATAATAAAAAGAAATCTGTTTTTTTCATTTTTATCTCTAAGCTCTAATCCTTCTTTTCTTCTTCAATAAAAAACTAAAACAAATCAAAGTAAGAAGAAAATAAAACCTGGGAATTCAAATATGAGAAAAGAATCAATCAAAACAAGATCAAAAGCAAATTCAATAGCAGTTTCAAAATCACCTAATGCAACCTGAGATCAGATAAGGAAGATCAATTTCAGATTAAAATTCAACAAAGCAAAAAGAAATTCAAAATCAAACAAGCCTGGAAACAAAATCTGTCTTCTGTCTTTGTTCAAAATTTCTGGTGAGTAAACATATTTTTTTAAAAACAGTTTTAATTCTGGATTCCACTTTAATATATGTATGAAACTCATGTTGCTTGTCTGAATACTTGGATTGAAATGAATGCATGTATGTATATAAGTATTTAATGTCTGTGTATTGTCTAGTATAGGCTCTATTGTGTGATAACAGGTTTTGATTCCTCTATAAATCCAATATCTCATTTTTGAATCACTGTTAGCTTTTGGTTTGCAAATGAAAAATGTTTGAAATCATGAAATAGCGCTACTAAAATTCATCCCTGGAATTTATATTTTATATTTGACTCGAAATTTTATAAATAACAGTAATATATATATATATATATATATATATATATTTGGGTCAAAAATTGATAGATTAAATTTTAAGTTTTGATTGCATGATTGAATTCGTAGTTGAAAATCATGAATTTTAATGTGTATATCACGATTTTTAGTTGGATAAATATTGGGTACTCTCGAGTTGAACGTTTGTGACATTTTGGTCGATTTCCGTTGATCGGTGGCGAAGGGAGGGTCGATATTTAGCCGTAGGTGGTCGGGGTGTTGACGATCGCTGGAAAAATACTCCGATGATTTAACAATGGCCAGGATGGTCAGAGATTGTCGAAGTAGGGTTTAACACCCTGGTTTTGTCGTTGATGTTTCAGAGGGATTCGCGGCGTCGGGACTTGATCGGTCGGGACTTGATCGGTGGCGATCGCGAGGCGTGTTGTAGGAGCTGGTAGACGAGGCGGAGCTATATGGAGAATGGCAAGGCTTCTCGAGGCAGGGATCGTCGGAGGCGAGTGAATTTCCGATGAAGTGGGTTTTCAGGCTGTGGGTCTTTAGTCAATTTTGATTCACGATTGAATCGAGTAATCTGGGTGATCGCGTGGGGTTGCCGAGGTCAGAGTTGACTTGTCGGAGGCCGGAACGTTGTTCGTCGGCGATCGGGGTCGATGTACACGTGCACGTGTACGTTTCGTGCATCTGGAAGTTGGTTTGGAGAAGAAGAGGGTGTGCTTGGGTTTAAGCTTGGGTAGGCTTGAGTTTTTCTCGAAGTAGGTAGATCGTGAGATGGTTCCGCGTTTTGATCGGGGAAATTAAGGGTTTTGCTCGGGTTTTGGGTAGGAGCAGGTTTTAAGAATTGTACAGGAAGTGTTTAAGTTTTAAAACAAAGAAATTTGATTTTGACATGTTTCTAAGTTTTTAAAAACAAAGTAAAACAAGTTTTTACTTATAAAATTAATTTGTTTTCAAGGATAAGTTTTTTAGTAAGTTTTATATATATTGAAATATAAAGGTTTTAAGGGTAGGATAAGTGAGTTTTCAAAATGAGGTTTGTTTTAAAAATTTATTTAATAAATTTTAAAAGTTTTAAAAGTTAATTAGATGTTCTATTGTTTTAATTATAATTGATTTCTAAAATGTTATATTTTAAATAAAGTTTAATGGTAAGGATTTAATAATCAATTAAAATAAAAAGGTTATCTTAGAATTTTGTTTTATTAAAGATAATTAATATGAAAATAATAAGGGTAATTCAATTATTATTAATGATTAAAGAATAGTTTGTCATTGTGAATAATTTAATTAAGATAAATGGTTTTTCTTAATTAAGATCTTTTAAATATAAGGAGTTAAGAAATTATTTAATTAATTTTAAATAATTAGTTAAATAATTAACTAAGTAATTAATTAGTGATTAATTAAAGATAATCACATATGAATTAATTAAGTTAATTACTTGGTGAAGTAATTAATAAATAATTACTGGATGTAATTAAGTAAAGGGTAATTATTTTAACTAAGTAATTAGAGTATAATTACTTTATGAAAGTAATTAAATGGAAGTGATTAAGGATTAATCATTTAGTGTAATTAACTAACGGGTAAATTAATATAATTAAATTAAGGGTTAATTAATTAGAGAATAATTAATTAATTAAAGGATTAAGGTTAATTAATAAGGTAATTAATTATTTGTTAAGGTAATTAATTAAAAAGTAATTAATTAATGGAAGTAATTAAGAGGATCATTAATTTATGAAAATAATTAAAAGATTAACTAATAATTAAAGAATAATTAATCTATAATTAAGGTTTAATTACTAAAAGTAATTAAAGAGTAATTAATCAAGAGTGATTCATTAAAAATGATAATTAAGGGTTAATTACTTATTGTAATTAAAGAATAATTAATCAAGGGAGATTAATTAAGGAAGATAATTAAGAGATGATTAATTAATTAATTTGTAATTAATTAATGATAAGTAAGTTGGATTAAAGGTAATCCAAGTGATTAAGTTAGAAATTAATTTAGGTTTAATTAATTAAAGGTAAGTGATTAATAATTGATTAATTAATGTAATTAATTAAGAATAATTAATTAATGTAATTAATTATGATATAATTAATTAATGAGATTAATTAAAGATTAATCAATGTGAATGGTTTAAGGATGATTAAAGGATAATTACTTAATGTAATTAAAGAATAATTAATCAAAGATGATTAATTAAGATGGATGATTAGAGGAGGATTAATTAATTAAGTTGTAATTAATTTATGTTAAGTAAGCAGGATTTAAATGTAATTAAAGAATTAATTTAATTCATTGGTGGTTAATTAAATTAATTAGAGATGGTGTGACTAAGTAATCTTGCTTATGGATGATTGAAAAATGTTGAATGTTTGGATTATTTGATATCTCTGATATATATGACTGCTCTGTGATATGAGATGCTTTGGTTGAATTGTGATGATATGGATTATCTATTTGTGATAATGTGAATTATCTATCTTTGTGAATATAGATAACGAATTGAATTGTTTTAACTTTAAAACAACTTGGACTTAAAAGACGACGTTTTGGATTCGATGAGACCGGGATTGGATTTCCGAATTGGATATCCGAAAACCACATCGATCCAAACTAAACGATAGGTCATGACATCTCAAAGTGAAGATCGAGATGGAGGTTTAAAGTGCAAGGGTTATTGCCGTTAACTCTGAGGGTGATTCCAAAATGAGTGTAACGAGATAATGCCTTCGGTTTCGTTCGAACCCGGAACGGACTTGTATGGATTGAATGCTTTCAGAGCATCGTCAGGTGGACGATAAGCATTCTAAGATAGATGTGTTCTATAAAGGTAATCGTAGCCTCAAGCCTCATCAACCGGGAATGGCTAAAACAGGGGAGGTGCAGCAAGGCTAAGTGAGTCGCGCTCAAGTAGGACAAGATTTTCCATATCTAGAGGTCTTTTTTTATTTTGGCTTAGTGGGCAGTTGGATCTGCAGCCAACTGCGAGGTTGTCCTGTTCGGGACTATCCAGTAAGGGATGGTTCCGGCTTTGTGTTGCAGGGGATTGAGAGTGATCCTCGGTACGTTGATCTAGGCCACGTACTGTGACGGGCGGTACCCTAGTAGCCCTGCCATTGTATGGAATCCAATCTCTAATAAGTGCCGTACGTTTTGATTGTGCCCAACTATGTTGGAACGTGAGATGTAAGCATTCCAGCTATTTTTGTATTTTACTTGAAAACCCTAGACCCTATTATAATATAGCTGGATTTCCTATCAAATGTTTGGTTATCGTAAGGTAAAAACTTCTCCATGTTTATGTGTGGAAAGTCTTACGAGATACCTTTTCTTTCAAAGGTTTTCGAAGTTAAACAAGTTTAAACTGTTTACTCACACCAGACCCATGTCTGACCCAAGTGTTTATTTTCTGTTTTATTAAACTCTTGGGTACTTAAATTTTTACGAGTAGCCAAGGGATTCAGGTTAGCTTTGACGAATTCTGGAGGAAATTTGGAGCAGGAGGCTTTAGCGTGTAAATATATAGTGGTTCCGCTGTGCTAGTGTTGTATTTGTATTTCTGTGATGTACTTGTGTTGTAATGACTAGACAGGTGTTTATAACTGTCTAGATTGTGAGGTATAAGCTGTATAACTCTGATGTATATGATACTATGTAATATCTTATGTGATATATTATATTTCATTCATTTCGTTGTGAGATTCTGATATTGTTTAGTTCTTTCCTATCTTTCTCTTTTCTATTCCTTTCTTTCTTATTAATGATGCGTCTTTCTATGGAATGAAAGGCGGGTCGTTACAATGTGGGTCACTCCCTTCAGGGTATGATCATTTGAAATCTAAATCGATTACTATCTACTTATGTATGCTTCGGGGCCCAAAGTGGGGTGATCATTTTCGGTACTACTAGTCATGTGGTAGGCCAGTCCTGTGTGGCAGGGGTACAAGATGTTCTTATCGGACCCGGTGCATTTTATCTAGAGATGTACCATCGGAAGGTAGTTCCTTACCTTGTCATAGCATGAAATCCATTCCCCGATACATGCCTTTACGGTTTTGATTGTAGAACCTAGTATGATGGAATTTAATTAATGTAACAATTTCGGCTGATTAATAAATATTTGTACCCTAGACATTATTATAATATCAATGGATTTTCTATAGAAACTGTTTTGGTTGTCGTAAGGTAAAAAACCCATCCGTGTTTATGTCCGGCATGGTCTTACGAGATGCCATTGATTTAAAGGCTTTTATAAAGTTAAAGACTTATGCTTTACGCACACCAGACCCATGTCTGACCCGGAGTTTATTTTCCTTTTTCCTAAGCTCTTAGGTGCTCAAATTTGAACGGGCAGCCAAGTAGTTCAGGTTTTTCCACGGATTTACCTTGGAGGAGCTTGGAGCAGGTGGCTTCATCAATAGCTAGTTATTTTTATTATTTCTGTTGTATTATATGTATATTGTATCAGTTAGGTGGGGACGGGCTGTTATAACTGTCCTAGGCTAGAATTTGTATTAGTATGACTCTGATGTAACATTTTGAAATGACTATGTATTATATTATGTTGAGTAATATATATTGTTCCGTTGCGTTGTGAGATTCTATGTTGTTTGGTTTCTTCTGTTCTATCTTTCTTTCTTTTACCCCTAATGACCGTGTCTTTTGGACGATTAAATGATCGACACACGAATATCGAGGATGTAGTAAGTGTCATCTTTGGAAGTAAGAAAGGCGGTTCATTACAATTAGGACATGATTGACTATAGATGTATGGGATCGGGAAGTGCCTTTGGCCTATAGTTGAATGTGAGTTATAGAGTTGGATTTGAAAAATATAGGTTATAGAATTGGACTGGAAGAGCCTTAGGACTTACAGTTGGAGGTATTTCATATAGAATATAGTTAGGATGCACAAGACATATTCTTATCTACATTATACTGCCCAAATAATATTATGGAGAGACTCAAGATTTTATTCATCAGACATTATTGTTATAACTTCCCCCTCGTTACACCAAAGGTTAGAGAAGACGATGATAATTTAGGAGATGAAGGTGGAGGCGTAGTCATGCGGCAATTATCTATCTATTTATGTTTTGTTATATTTTGACGTACCCATTTCAGACTTGATGCTATTTGTTGAGATATTGTATTTTTGATGTTTGGATATTATGTTATGTTTTCTGAAATTTGAATTTCTATAAAATGGATACTAATTTTGATATTATATTTTATCCTTTTCGCTATGAGATTCCCATAGCATGAATAGATAGCTCTGTGTATTGTTCATTGTATCAATCTTACCAACCAACAGTGTAACAACCTGATTTTCCGTACAATTCAAGCTAACAATAAACCACGCATGTCCAACCCAAATCAAACAGAAAGACAGATAGTTAAGGGAAAGAAAAAAGAATAGAAGAGAAGGAGAAGAGAAAAGAAACTAAAACAACATAGAATCTCACAATCGCAGTGGAATAAAATATAATACAATATCAATGATCTTTACAAAAGAGAAATTGTTATATACATACATCCATCAGAGTACAACAACAATCACAATCATCGGCCTGGACAGTTATAACATCCCGTCCTTGCAATTGCTGATAATTTCAACAACAAAGCAGCGGAAAATAAACATATATGCGAATATGACTTGAAGACCTCCAACTTGTCTCCTGAGCTCCAATGCATCCAAAACAATCTGTAAATATGCTCGGTCTGACCCGAGCATTAATAACACCCGAGTTAGGCTGGAAAACCAGCATGATAAAACACACCCAACTGAACTTTTAAAGTTATCGAAACCTTTCAAAAATCAAAGGTATCTCGTAAGACCACGCCGCACATAAACACGGACGGGTGTTTACCTTACGATAACCAAAACATTTCATATGAAATGCTCTGATATTATAATGATGTCTATTATACAAATGCTTATTAATCATAGCCGAAATTGTTACATTAATTAAATTTCAGTATAATAGTTTCTACAACCAAAACCAAAGGCTCGTATTGGATAATGGGTTCCAACTATGAAAGGGTAAAGGTCTACCCACCGAATCCGTACACCTTTAGATAAAATGTACGGGAGGCTATAACACGTTGCACCTCTGCTACTCAAAACCGGCACTACCCCCTTCTCAAGTAGCACAGAATATGATCACCCTTTGGTTGCAATCAACAACCACATAATGGGATCCCTAAGCATACATGAATATCACTCTAGACTTGGGATGATTATTCCCTACTTGGGTGCGACCCACTTAGCCCTGCCGCATGTCCCTACTTTATTCATTTCCTGAGTGTGAGGCTCGAAGAGGCCACACTCTTACCATTTATATAGCACTTCTCACTTGGAGTGCTAACACTTCCCTTCAGGCAACAATTCAGTATCAGCATTCATCCATACAAGTTCATTCTGGGACTGAACAAAACGATTGAGAGCACCGTCTCTAATTCCATCATCTTCAAGATGTCTTCACTTTGAACACTTGAGTTGTATCGAAGTGGTTTTCGGATAACATATTCGATCCCGGTCTCTTTGGAACAACATTTGACAGTTTTTGATAAACTCAACCCAGTTCTTTAGGAAATAAACAGTCAAAGATAAGATCGAAGATCACCTCCTAACCGTTAGTTGATGGATTTTCTTATCATTTGTCCTAGAAGAACAAAACAAGATTTACACGCATAGTATAGCATCATCGGAGATGACTGTGCCATATAACTCACGTGTTTCTTCTAAATATTTCCAAAGTTACTTTTGGCCCAAATTCCGATAGTCGGTTATTTAACTATCAAATAATAATATTCAAATCAAGGATTTATTCTGTAGGAAAAACCCACATTTGGTTAGCACCAAGCAGCACTAAGCCTCCTTAATTAATCTTTTCATTAATTGAAATCATCTCGTAAATGCTTGAATCAAAATACTTTTACAAAGATATATTCACAACCCTTACATTTTCAATACTTAGAAAATATCCATATACTTATCTCATCGGTATAAGTATATTTACCAAACTCTGAGGAAGATCTCCCTTTTACCAAATTCGAAAATCATTTATAAACTCCATTATAAATTTCTATAACCATTTATAAATTATTTCTCAAGTCATTTCTAAACACTTATAAAACTATGCAATTATTATAAATTCCTCTTTATAAATCTATAAACCCATTTCTAAAATTGTTAAAAATATCCATCTATTTATAAACCTCTTTATCTTGGAAATAATTTCCCTTTAAATCTTCAAGCCATTTTATAAGCTCTTCCTATAAAAATCCAAGTCCGTTTGCAAAACTCTATTTATGAATCTCGAAACCATCATAAATAAGTAATTATTATTAACTTTTAACCTCTTAAAAATAATAACTACTAATTCAAAACATTATGAATAACAACTGTTAATCTTCACCATACAAATAATAATGATAAGTTACCAAAATATTATTAATAATCATTATTATTAATTTCTAATAGTTTAAATAATTAACCTTCTATAATATTTAAATATTAATAAACAATTTTAAATAATATTAATATGAGTAACCAACCTTTGGAACATAAGCTATTACCTCGATAAAAATCCATACTTAAATCTTCAACCCGGTCATTCCCATATTTATAAAACTATACTTGAGAATCTCTTTCCATTTTATAAAAATTCCTTTCATAAAACCCATTTATAACTTTAATTTCTTTATGAATCTCACTTATTCATAAATCTCATTTAAAACATCAATCACCATCCATTTTAATATTACTTCCATATAGATAAATTCCTTTTATAAATTCCTTTCTATTTATAAGAATATCGTTTAACATTCCAAATTTATCATCGCCTTAAATTTCCAAAATAGAGTCAACTATTTCTAAAATATCAGTCTATATGTTATAATAAATCCACAGTTTGATTTATCTCCAATCTATCAAACGATAATAGTTTCCTTTAATTTATAAACCCCGTTTATAAATTCATACATTTATTAACAAAATACGATTTTACAAATCTTCACTTCATTTGTAAAATATAACTTTTATAAATTATCACATTTACAAAATCTCACATTTGTAATTAATCTTTCATATATGTACACATATACGTATATATATTACTTTGTCTAAAATGGTTAATAAATATTAATGTAAAAATAGTTCTAATTTCCTTTTAACCATATCCCTTCATTATAAAAGACGGACTTATTTTAAGATTTTCAAAAATCTTTATTTTACAGTTCGAAAATCTCTATTTAAAATATTTTATAAATCTATTAATTTATAATATCCAAAAACCATACCTTTAATTTTTAAATAAATTACTCCTTCAAATAATTCAAGACTAATAATTTAAAACATATATAATTTCCAAAATCACTTTGAAATCCTTTTAAATCAAATCACTATTTTATAGTACCAAAAATGAGGCCCAGTGCTACTAAAGCACTAATTAAGCAAATTCATATCCATGTCGTCAATTTGGCATTCAACAAATCATATATCACTATATATATGAAAAAAAATCAACAGTGTGAGGAATCCCGTTGGATCCCTCCAACATGTCCCCCTGCATCATATACAATATATAATCATAAAAATATAACTCAACTGCTTCAAGGCGGGATTCGTATACAAATGGTTATCCACTCTTACACGGGAACGTAATAAGGTCTCGTCTGCTCCTATAGGCGGGAATATATCCAAACCAATAATATAACTATTAATTCATCCAAACAGTCAATAACTACCAATAATAAATATCCAAACATCCAATAGATAATTTTTATCGACTAAAATTATTTCTGGTTAACCAAAAAGGTGAGACTAACTCACTTTGATTTTTAATAGTCACCAAATGTTCCGTTTTGAATTAAAATTGAACGAACGTCCAATTTCAACCTAAAATACTCACTAGCTCCGAATCCATCCAATCCAATTCCATAGCGTAGTGCTCGCTGATACGAACACAACAAATTGTCGCTATCCAAACAGACCTCGTACGAGAAAGTTACGAGTTTATAAACATTTGATATAATTAATTTATAATTAACTAACTTAATAAACTTAAATTTTAAAACAACCTTTCTTCCCTCTCCCTCTGCTCATGTATAGGCCGAGCTCGTTCGTTCCCTTTTTTATAAACGTCAATCGATCGATCATCCACCATGTACACCGCCCACCGACCACGCTGCGCCACCTCGCCATCGCCATGCTCCAACCTCCCTACGTCAGCGCACGCGCGAAGATCGCGCCCAAACCGCAAACTGCTGCGCTCGAACGGAAGCCACTTGCCGTCTCCTCGATCGACGATAGCTCGATCCAACCGGTAGTTTTCCTCGTATAGTCGCTCTCTACGTTTTCCTAGTTGAAGTCGAAGGCTAATTCTGCCCCTAGAGGCTCCGATCGATAAGGGCCGTTGGATTGGTTGATTTTAATGGTGGCTGTGAATTAGGATTTGCAAATGGAAGAAATGAATGGCCTTATATAGAAAATTTTTATGGCACTATTCATCCATGAAAATTTCGGACTCCAAATGAAGCGTGCTGTCGCCTGGCGTTATATATGTAATACCCCTATTCCGAACAATGCAATATATATCAGGAGCCAATTCCATCATATACAAAAGTTAACTTTTCAAAATCGAATTATATTAATATAAATCCCTTTAATTATTTTAACCAGCCTTTTGATAAGGTAGTATATACGCGGATTTAACCCCACAGACTTCATGGTTATCAAGGCTGGTGAGTACAGAGCAACGGTTGTAGGGCCCAAAAATCAGGTGCAGATGGCTGCATGGAGTTGGGATTAAATGGAATTGATAGACATGCAAGGCAGAGCGTTCGAAGTATGGAATATGGTTCAACGGATGGAAGGGATCGTCATGGATTGACCCATAGAGGAGGGATCGGCATGGTTGGTTCCAAAGGGCTCGATATGCTCAAATGAATGTATATGTGTAGGGATCGACATAGCTCGGTAGGGATCGGTATGGCTTGATGAGGATCGGCATGGAATGGAAGAACCATAGGGCTCGGCATAGCTTTGTAGCATAGGAGGAATCGACGTAGTTTCATTAAGAAGGAGGGATCGGTACACCTTAATGGAGTAGGAGGGATCAGCGTAGTTTTGTGAAGAAGGAGAGATCGGCACACCTTAATGGAGTAGAAGGGATCGGCGTAGTTTCGTGAAGAAGGAGGGATCGACATAGCATTGTGCAAGATGAAGGATCGACATAACCCAGTAGAATAAGAAGGGTCGGCATGACTTAGTAGCATCAGAGGGATCGGTATTACATTATGGAATCCAAGGGACGAGCATAATTAAGCAAGCATGGATCGGCATATGTAGAAAGGCATGGATTGGTACACTTGAGTTGGTCATGAGGGATCGGTATGATCCATTAGAAGGGTTCAACAAAGATATCCTCAAAGTGTGTTCTTGCATTCATCAATCAATAACTCGAACTCCTTTGGTCCAAATGAGACAAGAATTGAAGGGCTAACATATTTCGTCATGAAGAATCCACCATAGGAGTCATTGCCCAAAAATCAACTAAGGGATTGGTACCAATCCCTCCTCATGGAGATTTAGGCTTAGCAACCCCTATGTTGGGCACATATGGATAAGTAGGCCCTATAGCCGAAGTTTCACCTATAAATAAGGTGGCATGGCTTCAGAAAAGGGAGACCTTCATTCTGCTTCTCTTCATCTTCTACCTAGGCTATACTATAATGACCCACTTTTCCGTACACTTTGAGTTGACAATAAATCACACATGTCCAACCAAATTGAACGGAAAGGCGGATAGTTAGGGAAAAGAAGGAAGAAAGAAGACAAGAAGAAACTAAACAACACAGAATCTCACAGCGGAATGAATAATCTATATTATATAACAAATCTTTACACAAAACAAAACTGTAATTTATATATATATACAGACATCGGTCAGAGTATATTAACCTATTCAGCTCGGACAGTTATAACAACTTGTCATGACAATTGCTGATGAACACAACCATGCATACAACGGAAATATAATTATCTATGTGAATACGTCTCTGGACCTCCAGCTCCTCTCCTGAAGCTCCAAAATATCCATCTAAACTTGGAAATATGCTCGGTCTAACCCAAGCATTTAGGAAAAACCATGCCCGGTTCAGTCTGGTAAAACCAGCGTAAGAACTTAAATCACAAGGAATTTTATTTATTTTAATTTTTAAAATCCTTTAAAATCAAGGGTATCTCGTAAGACCACGCCGCACATAAACACGGACGAGTTATTACCTTAGGATAACCAAAACCATTATATAGAAAATCCAGTGATATTATAATAATGTCTAAGGGAAAAAATAATAATCAAGTAGCTGTGATGCTCGTGAGTGTACATCACAACAATACTAGGTATATAATCTAAAATCGATAAGGCTCGTTCGCTAATTGTGTAGGATTTCCATGGAAGTGCCCTCAGTACTTCGAGAACGGTCCTCCTGCACAAGGATCGGAGTTATCCTTCCAAAGCATCATACCCATCTAGCCAGGTATTATAGGAAAAACATAACTAGTCTTGCTAAGACTTAGTGCATCACTCCGGCATGCCAAAAAGAACTAAAGGTATCGGTATTGCTAGAAAAAGGAGCCGATTACACCCTATGGGTTTGCCAACCCTACTGGCCATGCCTTATATATCTGGTTTTAGTCATTTCCGCTGATGAGGCTACGTCCGGCATTCCAGCTTACACACCGCTCCAAAAATAGATCACAGAATCCCATACGGATTCCCACACCACAATGGCCTTGGAATTGCATACAGATTCCCACATCTCAAATAAATCTTGGAATCACACACAGATTCCCATACCCAACAGTCTCGGAACCACACACGGATTTCAACATCTCAATATAACACGAAACTCCTCCATAGAACCGTATATGGTTTTGGAGTGGTAACGGTTTCGAGTCATCTCTTACGAGTACACTCTCTCGCTTCCTAGGCGCTCCATAAACCATTCGTCGATTTTTCGGAATGCTCAAGACCGGTTCTTTAGGAAATAATCTGACAATACATAAGAGCGGGGATCACCTCCTAACCGTTTAAGTGGACGGATCTCCTTATCATTTGTCCTAGAAGAATGAAACGAGTTTATACGTACAGTATAGCACTGTCGATGGTAACTGTACCATATAATTCTTGTGTTTCCCCTAGATATTTCCAGAGTTAAAATCCTTAGGTGTTATGTAGGGAATAATTCCGCACCACCAAAAATAAGAAGGATTACATATTTGGGCCAAGATTTGATAGTCAGTTATTTAACTATCAAACAAACAAACATTCAACCAAAGATTACATTTCCCACTGAATTAGTAAGCCTCATTTAATTTAATTTTGATAAATTGAATATCGTTATCAAAAATAGTCATATACTTATCTCACATGAATAAGTATATTCACAAACCATTCCTTTCAAAATTACTTGAAAACTTTTAAAAAAAATAGATATGGAAAGAACCATTCGGTATCGACCATGGATCGCAGCTCAATAGTTACGTCTCTATCCCATAGAAATCCAAACTTAACTTTAAGCAATCTCTACCTCTCGAATTACGCCATGAAATCAATCATAGACCGCAATTTGCACGGTGGTTATGTCGTTGTCCCAGCGAAAAACATAACAAACTGTAAACAGTTTCTACCCCTCGAATTACGCTATGAAAATCAACCACTTCTTTCCAAATATCCTTTTATAAATACTCTTTTATAAATCTCAACCTATCTGTAAAACTTTCCTTTTTAAATCCTTTCATTTAAACAAATTCTTTTAGAACAAAACATTACTTAATTATAGTGAGTAAACCTTTTTAATATTTTAAAAATATAACTCTAAATATTTTTAAATCATCTAATAATTAATTAACTTCAACAATATTAATAAATTATCTTTAAAATAATACTATTATAATACTAATTAACTTTCAAATACTAATAACTTTAAAATCAATTTATTTTAAAATAACCTTAATCAATAATTTAATTATAATTTAAAACATTTTAAATAGTTTAATAACTTTGAAACAATAATTAAATATTCTAAAATAACCTTTAAGAATCATATTAATAAAATAATTAACTTAAAATCATTACTAAAACAATTATTAATTATCTTTTAAAACAAATAATAATTATCTTTAATAACCTTGTAAATAAATAATAATTATTCTTCGAATAACTTTGATTCAAAAATAAACTTTGGAAAGAGGCTTAGCAACTTCAATGGGACTTAATCGAGTCACCATTAATTCCATTAACTATCCAAGTTATAATCCAGGTATTTACATAACATCCTATATGTAAATTAAATCCATAATTAACAAGCAATTGTTAATACAACACTTATCCAATACTAGACCATTGGAATGTAATTAAGTCTCCACACTAATATAATAGCAGAACGAGATTTATTTCTGCTAAATAAATGTCCAAATTTAACTTATCCAATTAATAATAGTAGATCGGTGATTTATTCAGCTAAACATGGTCCCATTAATTTAATTAGCGGAACAGTGCTTTGTTCTGCTAAACCAATGTCCAATTACCATATTCGATCCAATTTAACTCAATAGTAATTTATTTGGCCAAATAAACATCGATAATTAAGGTATACAAATTTTAAACAACGTTATTATACGAATAATGTAATTTAAATCACGTCCGTTTTTATATGTCATAAATTTATACTTGTCCACAGCAACCAAAAAGTTACTCTACAATGTTATACTCGTAAATAGGAGTGCAACGCAAAAAATTGCAGGACAATAGGATTTAAAACGACCCGAATATCATGTATTAAATTAAATGCCTATTTTTATATAATTAAACAAAGTCAAATGTTTGCTCACCACTTTTGTTCGGCCCAAAGCCCAAGCCCTCTACCCACCAACACACGCACAGTGCCATCTTCTCCTCCCCTCTTCCTTTCATTGCCTGGAACCCATATGTGCACATATACAGGTGCACGTGCACACGTCTTGGAAGCCCAGATCGACCATTTTGATAGCCTCCCAAAGTGCATCTCGCCCCACACTACACGATCGATCACCATTACGACGCTCAGTCCACCCCATCCTCTTTTCGACCATAAAGCCAAAGGAAATGAAAGAAACAAGTTCGTTCAAACCTCTCTTACCACCATCTCGGTCATCGGTAGACTTTGCCGCCTACGCCATCATCTCCGCCCAAGCCTACGTTACCTTTGAGCCAAGCATGGCCAAGCTCGGTCGCTCCCTTGTCCCCCTGCAGCTCGCGTTCGCACGCAACCAAAAAACCAACCCCAAAACCCTAAATTAGCTAGCCACGACATCCAAAGCTCAAATTGAAAAATTGGCCACGGTTATGACCTTCGCATTGCCCCAAAGCCCCTTCCAGACCTCTCCGATCATCTCCTCGACCTCCGGTTCATCGAAAATATTTTTTTAATGATTTTCGATCATCCCCTCCCCTACGATAATCCAAGCTGTTAAAAAACATACGAATGCTTCTAAAAATCTCTAATCGCTGCTACGAACCCATCCGCACTCTCCGTTCGTCAATTCGTGATCATCAAAAATGATCATTTCCTTGACTATTTGCTGATTTTAGCGATAACTGCCACCACTCTCAATGAGGCGACCCTGGACTATTTTAAAAAAATAATAGACTCGAAAACAAACAAGTTTGCGGTTGGAAATTTTCTCAAAAGGTTGATGGATTTTGAGTTGTTGATTTTTGAAGTTGAGGGAAAACTTTAATTCCCATTGTTTTGAAGTTCACAGAGCAATGAAAAATGGAGAAGAAGCAGAGGACTTGCTTTCAAGAAGGAAAGTTAAGTACGTTGCACACATGTATATATACACACACGATCAGAGACCGACAACCGGATATTTTTTCGTCATGATTCAAGGGGACAAATTTACACGATGGGAGCTGGAAGGGGAAAAGGAAGAACAACAAATTGGCTATACTGTGTACTGCTGTGTGCTTATTATATAATGAATTTTTAATTAAAGTTCGGTATCTCATCATAACGTACCGCGTCTGTTCTCGAACCGCGATTTATGGAAAATAATTTTCAATCGTGTATAATAGTATTATACGATCACAAAACAAAAATAAAATAGACAAATTATTAAATTCTATGAAGTCTCAAAATGCCAGCGTTTGCAGTAAAAATACGTCAAACGAAAAATTACTTATTTTCCAATTTAAAATTTATGGAAAAATTCTGAAAATTAAATTAAAATTACGTCATAAGATATTATTTCAAATTTTGAAACATAGATTTTATTATATTTTAATCCAAATCCGAATAAAAATATGGGTCATTACACTTTTCCCCCTTAAAAAGAATTTTGTCCTCGAAATTGCAGCACAAGAACACTCAATATTATTCATAAGCTGCATGATGTTCATAGATCATTTATATACCGAATCGGGATCGATCATCACTCGAATAAATGACTCCACCTCCAAACCAGTATCGTTCACCCGATTGACTAGTGCGGACCCTGATCGGGCTCCTTGATTAGGAACCCCTGCTCTCCTTACATAGTTGTAGCTAGGATAGAAAACCTTGGTTTCGTATCAAGAATCTCATCAAGTGCTCGCCGTCAAAAATCGAGTACAAGAAAACAACTCAAAACCTTGTACTCGAATATTAGATCAAAACTATATGGGAAGAAGAAATGGTCTATGTCCATCCCATACACTTATTTAATTGGTTATCCTAATACCAATTATATTATTAGTAAATTATTTATAAAAATTTTTTCATAAAACAAAGCTTGAGTTGTAAAACTTATAAAATCATTTAACATACCCTAAGGGTATACCCAACTATTAGATTTAAACTTCATTTTTAATTCACTTAACAATTTTCAATACCTGGTTTCATTCAAAACACTTTTTGAAACCACACAATATCTTTTTGGAAACTTAAGGGTCAAATACTTGGATATTTATTTCAAAAACTTTTGAAATGGTATTATACAGTTTTTAATCCTTAACAAATATATATAGCTTGGGTAACCCCAAAAGTATACCAAGGAACTGGGTATAACAAAACAGTATCATATATTTCCTTACTAGAAGGATAATACTCAAGAGAAACGTTTACAATCCGAACGTATCTCTTACCCATTTTTAGTTATTTTCGAGCCACTCGCACTAGTTAACTTAAAAAAAAATTCCAATTTTCAAAATCCCTTTTTTGAAACCATATCAATATATTTCTAAATAAATGGTTTTTAACAAACTATCCATTTCCAACTTACTTCGGATTCGTCCGGATTCAAACTCGTCCCAACCGTACAATGACAAAGAGAATAATTTACTAAGTGTACAATACCGTTTGCCTAAGCAAACATTCGATCGTCACTTAGAAGATTATTCTAATCACCACAAAACAGATCGAAACTTCTCTAAACCAAAGAAATGCACATTTCCATAAAATTCCTTTTTCAAAGATGTTTATTCTCAATATATATTTCTAAGCAACTATTTCCAAAATATTGATTCATCGAATACCCCTTTAGAAAACTATTATTACCATTTCCAAAATCATTCATACTCCAAAACTATCTCAGTTAAAATTATTTTTTCCTTTTTCCCACAAATCATTTAAAATGATTATATACATATTTACCTTATGACAAATCAAATCATACTCTTGAAATCAAATCAAAATTTATTTTATCTAACAATTATATAGCAAGGTCTTAATGGTTGCCATTTCCTACTTAGAAACTCGAAAATATCTTTCAAATACCATTTATTAACCCTTTAAACTTTATAAACCATTTTTCCAAAATCACCGGGATTTAAACTCTCGAGTTCCCTTTATTTATAAGGCATATTTTAATAAATCAAATTTATAAAATTTATTCTTTTTCAAAGGAAATCATTCTTAAATATTTATTAAGAGCATATCCTAGCCTTCTTATATAATTCATTTTCCAAGTATTTATTTTAGAAACATTTATGTTTTCTTTAATAAACTTCTTTTATAAAACCTCAATTTAAAACAACTAACTTTTATATCCAATCATTCCCAAATATTATTTCAAAATATTCCAAATTTTCTTTTAATAAAACAATATTTATCTAAACTTAATTAAATCAATCTTTATATTGCTAAAATATTATTCTAGAAATATTCAAAATTTTCTTTTAAATAAACAACATTTGTCCAAACTTAATCTTACCAAATAAACCTTTGTAGAATCATTTCTAAAATATTCTTTTCAAAATGTTCAAAATTTCCTTTTAAATAAACCACTTTTTAGAAATCAAATTTTAACTCAACGTTATCAACGAATGTCTTATATTCAAATTGTGAAACTTAATTCACACGATATTCATTTAAATGTTCCCAAAATTCCTGTTTACCCAATCCAGATTTCAAAATGAAAGATTCAAGATAGACCAATGAATAATGGTCAATGCTCAGAAATGGGCAAGCACGACCGATCAAATCTTGGATGATAATGATGGAATATTATCCTTCCTAACAATCAAGCACAACCAAGGATAAACATATTAAATTTTCTATGAAAAATTTATTCTTTTATATATATAAAATATATTTCCAGGTAAAATTATTTCGTTTACCCATTTTAAAACAATACTGCATCAATTGGTCTTGTTCGAGCGTTTAGGAAATCCCTATCGATAACGTTGGCCAAATGCATCGACCAAAATTCTTAAGCCACTCAACAGATCAAACAACACAATACAAAACATTTTAATATCACTAACAAATACGCGCTCTTATATATATATAATTATATATATATATATATATACATATATACAGGCACACTCATACTCATCCTAGGGTCTCACTTACCCTATCTCAAATGAGTCAACCCCACCAAAGCCTAGGTGTTCTCTCAACCTAAGTTCTGATACCACGTTGTAACGACCCACTTTTCCGTACACTTTGAGCTAACAATAAATCACACATTTCCAACCCAAATTGAACGGAAAGGCGGATAGTTAGGGAAAAGAAGGTAGAAAGAAGACAAGAAGAAACTAAACAACATAGAATGTCACAGCGGAACGAATAATCTATATTATATAACAAATCTTTACATACAAAAAACTGTAATTTATATATATACAGACATCAATCAGAGTATACTAACCAATTCAGCTCGGATAGTTATAATAACATGTCCTCACAATTGCTGATGAACACAACCATGTATACAATGGAAATATAATCATCTACATGAATATGTCTCTGGGCCTCTAGCTCCTCTCCTGAAGCTCCAAAATATCCATCTAAACCTGGAAATATGCTCGGTCTGACCCGAGCATTTAGGAAAAACCATGCCCGGATCAATTTGGTAAAACCAGCGTGAGAACTTAAATCACAAGGAATTTTATTTATTTTAATTTTTGAAATCCATTAAAATCAAGGGTATCTCGTAAGACCACGCTGCATATAAACACGGATGGGTTTTTACCTTACGATAACCAAAACCACTATATAGAAAATCCAGTGATATTATAATAATGTCTAAGGGTGAAAATAATAATAATCAAGTAGCTGTGATGCTCGTGAGTGTACATCACAACAATACTAGATATATAATTGAAAATCGATAAGGCTCGTTCGCTAATTGTGTAGGATTTCCATGGAGGTGCCCTCGGTATTTCGAGAATGGTCCTCCTGCACAAGGATCAGAGTTATCCTTTCGAAGCATCATACCTATCTAGCCGGGGTATTACAGGAAAAACATAACTGGTCTTGCTAAGACCGAGTGCATCGCTCTGACATGCCAAAAACAACTGAAGGTATCGGTATTGCTAGAAAAAGGAGCTAATTACACCCTATGGGTTTACCAACCCTACTAGCCATGCCTCCTATCTCTGGTTTTAGTCATTTCCGCTGATGAGGCTACGTCCGGCGTTCCAGCTTATGCATCGCTACAAAAATAGATCACAAAATCCCATATGGATTCCCACACCACAATGGCCTTGGAATCGCATACAGATTCCAACGTCTCAAATAGATCTTGGATCACACACGGATTCCCATACCCAATGGTCTTGAAACCACACATGGATTTCAACATCTCAATATAACACGAAACTCCTCCATAGAACCGTATATGGTTTTGGAGTGGTAACGGTTCCGAGTCATCTCTTACGAGTACACTCTCCCGCTTCCTGGGCGCTCCATAAACCATTGGTCGATTTTCTGGAATGCTCAAGACCGGTTCTTTAGGAAATAATCCGACAATAAATAAGAGCGGGGATTACCCCTTAACCATTTAAGTGGACGGATCTCCTTATCATTTGTCCTAGAAGAACGAAACGAGTTTATACGTACAGTATAGCACCATCGATGGTAACTATACCATATAATTCCCGTGTTTCCCTTAGATATTTCCAGGGTTAAAATCCTTCGGTGTTAAGTAGGGAATAATTCCGTACCACCAAAATTAAGAAGGATTACATATTTGGGCCAAGATTTGATAGTCGGTTATTTAACTATCAAATAAACAAACATTCAACCAAAGATTACATTTCCTACTGAATCAGTAAGCCTCATTTAATTTAATTTCGATAAATTGAATATCGTTATAAAAAATAGTCATATACTTATCTCACCTAAATAAGTATATTCACAAACCATTCCTTTCAAAATTACTTGAAAACTTTTTTTAAAATATATATGGAAAGAACCATTCGGTATCGACCATGGATCGCAGCTCAATTGTTACATATCCATCCCAGAGAAATCCAAACTTAACTTTAAACAATCTCTGCCTCTCGAAATACGCCATGAAATCAATCATTGATCGCAGTTTGCACGATGGTTACGTCGCTGTACCGGCAAAAAACATAACAAACTACAGACAGTCTATGCCCCTCGAATTACGCGATGAAAATCAACCACTTCTTTCCAAATATCCTTTTATAAATACTCTTTTATAAATACACTTTTATAAATAATCTTTTATAAATCGTAACCTATCTGTAAAACTTTTCTTTTTAAATCCTTTCATTTAAACAAATTCTTTTAGAACAAAACATTACTTAATTATAGTGAGTAAACCTTTTTAATATTTTAAAAATATAACTCTAAATATTTTTAAATCATCTAATAATTAATTAACTTCAACAATATTAATAAATTATCTTTGAAATAATACTATTATAATACTAATTAACTTTCAAATAATAATAACTTTAAAATCAATTTATTTTAAAATAACCTTGATCAATAATTTAATTATAATTTAAAACATTTTAAATAGTTTAATAACTTTGAAACAATAATTAAATATTCTGAAATAACCTTTAAGAATCATATTAATAAAATAATTAACTTAAAATCATTACTAAAACAATTATTAATTATCTTTTAAAACAAATAATAATTATCTTTAATAACCTTGTAAATAAATAATTATTATTCTTCGAATAACTTTGATTCAAAAATCAACTTTGGAAAGAGGCTTAGCAACTTCAATGGGACTTAATCGAGTCACCATTAATTCCATTAACTATCCAAGTTATAATCTAGGTATTTACATAACATCACATATGTAAATTAAATCCATAATTAACAAGCAATTGTTAATACAACACTTATCCAATACTAGACCATTGGAATGTAATTAAGTCTCCACACTAATATAATAGCAGAACAAGATTTATTTCTGCTAAATAAATGTCCAAATTTAACTTATCCAATTAATAATAGTAGATCGGTGATTTATTCTGCTAAACATGGTCCAATTAATTTAATTAGCGGAACAATGCTTTGTTCTACTAAACATGGTCCAATTAATTTAATTAGCGGAACAGTGCTTTAATTAGCCCCGTGATTTATTCTGCTAAACATGGTCCAATTAATTTAATTAGCGGAACAGTGCTTTAATTAGCCCCCCAAAGTCCATCTCGCCCCACACTACACGATCGACCACCATTACGATGCTCAGTCCACCACATCCTCTTTTCGACCATAAAGCCGAAGGAAATGAAAGAAATAGGTTCGTTCAAACCCCTCTTACCACCATCTCGGTCATCGCAAGACTTCGCCGCCTACGCCATCATCTCCGCCCAAGCCTACGCTACCTTAGAGCCAAGCACAGCCAAGCTCGGTCGCTCCCTCGTCCCCCTGCAGCTCGCGTTCGCACACAACCAGAAAACCAACCCCAAATCCCTAAATTGGCTAGCCACGACATCTAAAGCTCAAATCGGAAAATTAGTCACGGTCATGACCTTCGCCTTGCCCCAAAGCCCCTTCCCGACCTCTCCGATCATCTCCTCGACCTCCAGTTCGCCGGAAATATTTTTTTAAATGATTTTCGATCATCTCCTCCCCTACGAAAATCTAAGCTGTTAAAAAACATATGAATACTTCTAAAATTCTACAATCGTTGCTACGAACCCATCTGCACTCTCCGTTCGTCAATTTGTGATCGTCAAAAATGATCATTTTCTTGACCATTTGCTATTTTAGCCGATAATTGCCACCACACTCAACGAGGCGACCCCAGACTATTTTAAAAAAAAAATAGACTTGAAAACACATAAGTTTGCAGTTGGAAATTTTCTCAAAAGACTGATGGATTTTGAGTTGTTGATTTTTGAAGTTGAGGGAAAACTTTAATTCCCATTGTTTTGAAGTTCACAGAGCAATGAAAAATGGAGAAAAAGCAGAGGACTTGCTTTCAAGAAGGAAAGTTGAGAACATTGCACACATGTATATATACACATGATCAGAGATTGACAACTAGATATTTTTTCATCATGATTCAAGGGGACAAGTCTATACGATGGGGGCTAGAAGGGGAAAAGGAAGAACAACAAATTGACTATACTATGTACTGTTGTGTGCTTATTATATATTGAATTTTTAATTAAAGCCCGGTATCTCTTCATAACGTACCGCGTCCGTTCCCGAACCGTGATTTACAGAAAATAAATATCATTCGTGTATAATAGTATTATACGATCACAAAACAAAAATAAAATAAACAAATTATTAAATTCTATGAAGTCTCAAAATGCCAGCGTTTGCAGTAAAAATACGTCAAACGAAAATTTACTTATTTTTCAATTAAAAAATTATGGAAAAATTCTAAAAATTATATTAAAAATACGTCATAAGCAATTATTTCAAATTTTGAAACATAGATTTTATTATATTTTAATCCAAATCTATATATTTAAATAAATCAAATATCCAAATTCGAAGACCAAAAATTCGAGTCGTTACATATACTCTGCCATTTTTATTCTTGGATATAACAGATTTGTAACTGTAATCAACAATATAAACTGATAAAAGGAAAATCTTTGGAGTGGACGCAGGCCGGAGTTGGCCGAACCACTATAAATCTGTGTCTCTATTTACTTGCTTTCTAATTTTTTTAATTTTGTTCTTCATTTATTTCTCTTTATATTTCTGTGATCGGATTGGATTTTGGTGCTTTCATATAATTGGGTGTTTTTGACCAATTTTGGCGCAAACATTTTGATGCTTTCACCGAGAGAACTTGCATCCACTGATTTGGAAGCTTGGATACTTGGATTTAGAAAGCAATGGCTAGGCAATCAACAAGGAGACAGAGAACGGATATGAGCCATCATGAAGGGAGCCAGGAGGCTTCCTCAGGAGCTAATCATACCTCAATCTTCATTACCAGAGACGAGATGGAAACAATGATGGATGCTATGCAGGAAAGGATGCTGAAGAGACAGGAGAAAATGATGCAGAACCTACTCTGACAGATTGGACAAGCTGGAGTGCAAAACCAAGGAAATGGAGTAGCAGGTAATACTGGAAATATGGATCATGGAGTTGGAGCAGCAGGAGCTGAGGAAATCCAGAATCAGAACCATAGAAATGGAGCTAATAGGAAGAGGAGTGGAATAGAGCAGCCGGGGCAGTCCCCTGCCATCCAAGAGGGATCGGTACCGATCCCCAAAGGCCGGAGGGCATGCCCTCGAGTTTGGGTGATCATGATGTTGGAGGACCTGCGATTAATCCTGTGGAGCCTGGTGTGAACCGGAATTTGGATGTGCGACTGGAGGAATACGTTCTAGAATTCCCTCGTAGACTCGGAGGGCAGCTTGGGTACGATGATAGGAGACTACCATTGGAAGACAATGATAGGTTTACGGAGGTGATAAAGCGAGCTATGCGTGGAGGATTAGTGAACAAGGATTTGGAAGATGTAAATAGAAGTCCATTTGCCTTTAGTATCATGCAAGCTAGGAATCCACCGGAGTTCAAACTACCAACGCTTGAGACATTTGATGGAAAAATGGATCATGATGTTCATCGGACGAGATACATGAGACACATGGAAGTATTGGAGGGCATCAGAGGAAGTTATGGAACGGTGCTTCCCCTTGTACTTAACGGATATAGCTACACTACGGTTCAAACAATTGGAAAGCTGCTCTATTGGTACATGGACGGAATTGATCGAGAGGTTTATGAGGCAGTTTAGGGTTCATATCTCGAGGTCGAAGAATGTTATGAGTTTGGCAACACTGAAATAGAGGACCGAAGAGTCCCTGAGAAGTTTCTTAACACGGTTTAATGCCGCGATAGCATCGGTGGATCGTCCAGATCCATCCATGGTTTTGATGGCAGCTATATCTGGAATTGCTGATGGCACGAAGTTCAGGGATTCGTTGGCATGGGATTCGCCTATGGATCTCGAGGAGTTTTATCATGAAGTAGAAAGGTTTTTGCGGCAGGAAGACGCACGAGCAAACAAACCAGAGGTGAATGCTGTGCAAAGTGGAGGTTCATCAGGAGATGTAAACAAGAATGATAAAGGCAAATGAAAAACAGAGGATGGCTTTGATGGATCGAAGCATCCACGAAGGGAACCGAGATTCACCACTTACATGGAATTGACTAAAACATTGGAACGGATATATCTGGATACTAGGGGTAGGTCCCCTATCGAAGGACAATGAGGAGAGAGCCTACAAACGATGAAAAGAAATTAGAAAAATACTGTCTGTTCCATGAGTTGAACGGGCATAGTACAAACGACTGCAGGCACTAAAGGATGAGGTTGAGGGGGATATCCAGAATGGCAGGCTGTTACAATACGTGAGAACTCGGGCAGCAGCAGTGGAACAGGAGCAACCACCATCCGCATCGAACGGGAACTACCCAAAATCGAGGCATTAACTCATCATCAATTGACCGAAATGGCAAAGAATAAGTAATAAACTCCACAATAAAACAGATAAGTCACTTACTCATGTACGGGATCGAGAACGGTCCCTAGGCATGCTCTAAGTTGACAATGAACCGTCACACCCGGAGATGCATGCATTGTAGTGTTTAGTTTCTACTTTTGTTTCTTTTTTAGTACTTGGTAATGAAACTCACGCGAATGTGAAATTTGACATTGGTAATTTTGAGTTCGATCTCGAACAATCACATTTCGCCTCGAACGGCACTCGATCTCGAATGATCACATTTTGCCTCGAACAACACTCGATCTCGAACGATCACACCTCGCCTCGAACGGCACTCGATCTCGAACGATCACACCTCGCCTTAAACGGCACTCGATCTCGAACGATCACATCTTGCCTCGAACGGCACACGATCTCGAAAGATCACATTTCGCCTCGAATGGTGCTCGGTCTCAAACGATCGCATTTCGCCTCGAACGACACTCGGTCTCAAACGATCGCATTTCGCCTCGAACGGCACTCGGTCTCAAACGATCGCATTTCACCTCAAACGACACCCAATCATGAACGATCACACCTCACCTCGAACGGAACTTGATCTCGAATGATCACATTTCGCCTCGAACGGCACACGATCTCGAACGATTGCATTTCGCCTCGAACGACACTCGGTCTCGAGCGATCGCATTTCTCCTTGAACGGCACCCGATCTCGAACGATCGCATTTCGCCTCGAACGACACTCTATCTCGAACGATCGCATTTCGCCTCGAACAAACACTTGATCTCGTGCGATCATCATCAGCCTGGGACAATTACAAATTTGATTAGCGGTCCCGAACGGTCATTACTAATAATCAGGCAAGATCACTGATTTGCTCACCGGTGACCAAAGGGTTTCGAACATTGGACATAAGGAAATTCAAAACATGCCTTCCTATCGTAAGGCATGTTTTGAGGGGAAACGTGTTAACCTGCCTTTTGGCAAGGCAGTATATAGGCAGATTTAACCCAACAGACTTCACAGTTATCAAAGTCGGTGAGTATAGAGCCACTGTTGTAGGGCCCGGAAATCAGGTGAAGATGGCTGCATGGAGTTGGGATTAAATGGAATTGATAGACATGCAAGGCGGAACGTTCGAAGTATGGAATATGGTTCAACAGATGGAAGGGATTGTCATGGATTGACCCATAGAGGAGGGATCGATATGGTTGGTTCCATAGGGCTCGGTCTGCTCCAATGAATGTATATGTGTAGGGATCGGCATAGCTCGGTAGGGATCAATATGGTTTGATGAGGATTGACATGGAATGGAAGAACCATAGGGCTCGACATAGCTTTGTAGCATAGGAGGGATCGACATAGTATCATAAAGAAGGATGGATCAGCACACCTTAATGGAGTAGGAGGGATCGGCATAGTTTCATGAAGGAGGGATCAGCACACCTTAATGGAGTAGGAGGGATCGCGTAGTTTTGTGAAGAAGGAGGGATCGACATAGCATTATGCATGTTGAAGGATCGGCATAACTCATCAGAATAAGAAGGGTCGGCATGACTTAGTGGCATTAGAGGGATCGGTATTACATTATGGAATCCAAGGGATGAGCATAATTAAGCAAGCATGGATCGACATATGTAGAAAGGCATGGATTGGCACACTTGAGTTGGTCATGAAGGATCATTATGATCCATTGGAAGGGTTCATCAAAGATATCCTCAAAGTGCGTTATCGCATTCATCAATTAATAACTCGAGCTCCTTTGGTCCAAATGAGACGAGGATTGAAGGGCTAACATATTTCGTCATGAAGAATCCACTATAGGAGTCGCTGCCCAAAAATCACTACGAAAGGGATCGGTACCGATCCCTCCTCTTGGAGATTTGGGCTTAGCAACCCCTATGGTGAGCCCATATGGATAAGTAGGCCCTGTAGCCGAAGTTTCACCTATAAATACAGCGGGCATGGCTTCAAAAAAGGTGGACCTTCATTCTACTTCTCTTCATCTTCTACCTAGGCTATACTCTGCCATTTTTATTCTTGGATTTCATGGATTTGTAACTGCAATCAACAGTATAAACTAATAAAAGGAAAATCTTTGGAGTGGACGTAGGCCGAAGTTGGCCGAACCACTATAAATCTGTGTCTCTATTTACTTGCTTTCTGATTGTTTTAATTTTGTTCTTCATTTATTTCTCTTCATATTTCTATGGCCGGATTGGATTTTGGTGCTTTCACATAATTCAGTGTTTGTGACCAATTTTGGCGCAAACAAACTAATTTCTACGCGTTTCGATCTCGCATGCCCAAACGATACGTTCGATCGCCATGAAATTTGACAACATACAATAACTCACTATTACAGATCCAATGGAACTGGTTTCGTCGAAATTAGAGACAGTGCCTCAAAAGGTTATTTTTACACGTTAACTAAAACGAGTAATTCCCAAAATCAATTTATTCACTTTTAAATCACATTTAAAAGTTCACTAACCTCCTTATTCAAATAAAATTTAAATCAACTTTTGAAATCATTTTCGTTCATATTAAATCCAAACTTCAATTATTTAAACAATTCCAATATTAAATTCAACAATTTAATTATCAAATAAATCACTATATTTGAAATTTAAGTTATTTAACTTATAAAAATAACTTTTCAATATTTAAAATAAATTAAATATTCTAAATTCGAATGGCTAAAATTCTGAGTTGTTACAAACAGCCAGTTTTGGAATGGTTCTAAGGTTCAATGGGGTTTTACTAGGTCGAAAATCAGGCTCGTTTTGGGGCAGTTTGTTACAGGAGTGACTTTTGAGATTGAATCTTATTCATTTTTAGGTACTTTGGGAATCCTTTTTAATACACTCATCTATTCAATCATATCAAATATTTATTTTCTTTGCATGTTATGTTTTCTACTTCCATTGTAAATTCTACGAACTTACCATATGCATACTCCATGTGTATCAAATGCACATGTTCATGTTTGCAATATTCATTGGTGAATTTAACGGAGTATTTGGAATAGTTTCGGTATCATTAGACCTATGATTGCATACATCTATATGTACCAATCCTTAAGAGTTCACCAATTATTATGTCACGCCCACTGAATGGATGCTTCGCCTTAATCTTCTGAGATATAATTCATCTCTACCATATGATTCTTAATTATATGATTAAAGAACTATTTCTCAAAACCGTGGCTTTGTCCATAACTCCAAAATAATTGTAAAACTTTAGATACTTCTATATTATGTAGCTAATGCAATGAATACCGTTATTCTAGATTTACTTAATAATGAATATTCACAATAATCATAACAAAATAAAACTATTTATATTTTAAGTCAACATTGAAAACATTTATTATTACATAAATAATATTTGATATATATACAAAAACAATTTTTTTGTATCTTGATGCATCCATTTGGAGGTGTCATATGTTGCATTCCTATTATTTCTACCACTACTATAATAGTGTATTAAATATAAAATTCCATTCACCTACTGATTATATGCTATTTATCTCTTTTACAGTAACTAGTTTACAGTCGAGAGTTTTCAATTAAATATCTTAAACTCATAGAAATAACCTTTATAGAAAACAATTTTCTATATTAAAACATAATTGGAGTACAAATCACATTTTTCATTCCATTTAAGCATCTTTCAGCATTTCATATAATTCTCATTACTAATGTATCTTCACGAAGCAGAGGCGACCATTCCACTATTTTATCCCAACCGTGTTTAAGTTACTTCCACTCTCATACATTCGCTTTCATTTTCAATATGGTCAAACCATTTAGAGGAAATACTTATTGTAATCAGTCGTATTGAATACATGATTTCACATTATGTTTATTTGCTTATTCCAATGAACCAAACAATGACCGTTCACCATATAACATTTATATGTGATTAAATATGGATCAAATATCCATATTCTTGTGTTGCTTAAGAGTTCAAAACTTATAAAAGACAATACAAAGTCTTGGGCAAATAAAATCTTAAGCGATTGAGGCATGAATGTTTTAGTGGTTTTATGAATTGGCTCTTGCATGGGTATTGAAGTGAAAACATGCCAAAGGATTTAAAGTTAAGTATATTTTATATTTCATATCGATTTTAATTTAATTTAATTGTATATTTTAACTGATAAACATTTTATCAATTAGATTAGTTGCGTTAATATATTGATGTAGTTATTTTAACTTTACTTAGTAGATGTTCTTACAATATTAGAAAGGTTAAATATTACTATTTCATTTTTCTAATAAGGCTCCCACTAGACTTTTATGTTTCTCAAAACCCTAAGATAAAACATAGAGATCATTTGATTTCCCTAGTGGATGTTAGGACTTGCTTGCCCTAATCTCATCTCGACATTGAGGAATATCAACAAATCAAAGGAGATTATTCACTCGTACCCACCATTTCGAGATGACCTAAGTATAATGTTCATACATTGAGGAATATCAACAAATAAGTGCATGGATCTTATCTCGTCTAGTCAACATATTAAAAGTATTACACATAACATCTCTAGCTTGAGGAATATCAACAACTAAAGAGTAAGAAAGTAACTTATTAATATATAAATGGTAAAGGACTACTTACATTAAAAATTCATAATCTTTAAAATATATATTTTGAGTGATATCGGTTTAAGGAACAATGTATCTCTTATGAAATACTCTCGTGATTTAAGTGTTACACATATAAAGTCACATTATATGTATTATACATATGTACTTATTCAAATTTGGATTTCTTTTAAGTTCCACTTAATTTTATACATATATAATTATATAAGTATTAACTTATTTATAACTTTTATAATTTAATCTACCTATATAATATATACATGCATATTATTAATTAAATCTTATTTAGTTAATTTTAATTCTCATTAATTAAATCACATAACATTTATAGTTTGTTCATGTCTACATATCAATATACGTATATATTTTAATTAATTAATTTTTAGTTAATTTTATTTAATAAATTATATTCAATTAAATATTTTAAATAATTTGACATTTTAATTTAATTTATCATAAATAATTTTAAGGTAAATAAATAACTACAACAATTATAGTCAAACATATAAATCAATATATATGTTTTAATCAATTAACTTTTAATTTATTATTTATTTAATTAATCATATTAATTAAATTTTATATTTCAAAATTAATTATTTAATTTCTCAAAATAATTTTGAAATACTTGAATGCATTTTATAACTTTTATAAAATTTTACTTTTATATTTTAAATTTAAGATATCTTTTAAATTTTTAAAAAAAATTTGAAAATTAGGGTAAGACCTAAAATCAATTTAGGCCTTAATATTGGGTATAACCTTTAGGCTTACTTCATCCTTCGGGCCAGGCTAGTAACTAAGTAGGCATAATACTTGATTACCCAAACTCAACCTTTAACACTAACTTTTAAGACACCCTGCTAAACGGGTAGACTTTAATCAGTTAGCTATAATATTGCTAATTTTAGACTGCATAGTTTATTGGGCTCCGATACCATTGTTGGAATCGGGCAAGTCAAAAGCAAGTTAATTGGGTGAATTTAAAAAAATCTACTTTGATCTTAGTTGAGTCTATGGAGCCTAAATGGATTTTATATCCAATCAAAAATGTCATAAATAAAATCTTCATTTCATTTAATATGTTTAAAAGGTTTTTTTTTATTAAGTTTTAGTTTACAAATGTATCAAATACACTTGTTTGTCCGAAGTCCACATACTGTAGATAAGAAGTGTACATAATTAATGTGATCGTATGTAGGTGCTTTTGTTGTTCAAGATTTTGATTTAATACACACACATATATAATAGAAAGCAGGTGGGTATGTATGTGTGTGTGTCATATCAAACCGTTTTATATGTTTTGGAATCTAAAATTAGCAATAATGAATTTGGTTTGAATTAAAGAAAAGTTTGATATTAAGTGTTATATTATTACACAAGATCCATCTCATGAATTTGAATTTAAGCAACACATGTATATTTATGGAAATATAAATATTACAATTGATGTTTTAGATTTAAAACAACTTTTATATATATATATATATATATATATATATGTAAACATAGTAATATATGTATATATGTTAGAATTTAGAGTTAATAATTTAAATCAAACTTCTATTTTAGGAAGGAAACTAAAGTTTAGGAATTTACAGAAAACTTTAAATTTAGAAAAGAGACAAAAGGTTTAGAATTTACCCAAAAAAAATCCATTTCTGAATTCTAGATTAAAGTCTTATATTCTTATGTAAGCAATATTGAAAATATTTATATTCAAAACATCAATCATAAAATATAAGAAATTATTTTTAGGGTAAAATTAAATAATTAACATATACAATTTATTTACATTTGTGTATGTAAATATTATAAAATAGATCCCAGTCAAAATTAGCTTTCTTAACAAAATTTCAAAAACAAAAGAAAAGGAATTGGACAAATTAGGCACATGTAAATTCATGATAAGAACATTCAAATCTAAATAATACAGTGAACAATAGAAAATTATCAAATGAGACATTGAGTTTATATTATATCAGTTATGTTGGACATATATTGATAGGAGATGAAGAGCAAATGTAGATCTGAATCAAAACAATATTATAGACATTCTTTTAATTAAGATGGATAAAAGAGGGTTTGAATTACACGTGGCAAGATGAACAATTTAAAACAAGATGAACCATATAGCGTCCAAGCATATGAATAAATAAAAACACAAACAAATTAAATAAGAGAACTACCTTAGGATGCTGTCAAAATTCACACATTGAATGATGAATCGATGCCCCTAGATTATTGAATCAACCTCCAGATTTTGTAAAGATCAAGAGGTATGAATCACCTTTAATAAATTAATTTAATTTATATTTGGTTTGGGAAATTGTTTACCTATGGAGGCATGACAATTTTTCCCATTAAGGAAGAGGAGGAAAGAGAAAGAAAAACAATTTTTTCAAGATAGAATAATAGAGTGAATGAGAGAGAATATGTTTTAAAAGAAATATTGAAACCTCGCATTCCCTCCTTTACTACCTTCCATATTTAATTCCCAATTAAATCTAATCAAATCCTCTCCCCTACCTTTCATGACCGATTGTAGAAAGAGGTGGAGTGGGCCTTAAAAATTACCAAATCCATTTAGCACCACTTAAATCTAATGTAAATGTTCATCGATATCGTATATCGATATGCATGTTTATAATTTTCAAACATGCACTTTATTAAATATTAGTGGTATTCAAAACAAATCAAATGAAATTTGACGATTAATATTTCATAAATATTAATTTATTTAATTAATTTACAATGATTATAAATTAATTAAATTGTGTTGTTTATTCATAGTATTCATCATTTTGGTTTTGTGACCTAAAGGTGTAAATTCAGCCAGCGATTAATATCGAACAATTTGAATATTAACATTCAATTGTTAAATTATCTAGTGGCATGACATTTTGGATAAATTTATTGCTTATACATCTTTTTGTTAAAATCCAATTTTACTTATTATAAGCGGTATCGAGTAGCAATGATTATTTACACCAATTCTCTTAGTCAACGCTATATCGCATTAGAACTTATAGAAATTTGCATGGCCAAAATTCCAACAACCTCCACATTCAACTTTGTAAGTCCAAACACAAAATCGTTGGTTCAATAATAACAAGTATTATTAATGGTACTACTCTGACCAAAGACTTTGACTTATAATTGACTATAGTTAACTGTGATACTAACCCTATATCACCGAGGAGATGAATTTTCTATGAGATAGTATTTCACATCCAATGCTTTGACTTGGACCCACGTATAGTTGTTCGATGGTTGTCATGCCATGATTTAGCTATAATCAAAGTGGAGTGTCCATATTGAAGTTCAATGGTATTCTTAAATCGAAAGAACTGTATAACATCGTCAATTTGAGATTTTTTTTTGTCTGCTATTAGTTATATTAACCAATAGAAAACTCTTAAGTGAGTCATTCCATAATTTTCCAATAACTATCAACATGTAACCCTTTAGTTCCCCCAATAGCCATGAGTAACACATTGCCTAACACTTGGAGAGCGTTACACACTCTAGTCCCAGCGGATGCATTGATATCATGTCTCGTAACATCTTAACCAGGAATATTTAAAATAATATGTTATTTTAATGTGATAAATTTATCATGATTATACGATATTGTAACTACTGTCGCATAACACATCATTTAAAGAATTTTCTATTTAATATACTTTAAAATAGTTAATTGATTATATCATAATATAACAAATACATAATAGAAAGAAAACACCTCTATTTTTAAACAAGATTGGTTATTGAGTAAGATATATGTAACAAATTATATAATTGCCTCTAGGACATATCCCAAACTCGGTCAATACGACATACCAATTACATCGAGAATAAACATGACATAGACTACCGTGAGACTTTATTGAAAAAAAGCACAAGGCTTTGGAGCAGCAAGGCACAAGCAGTAGAGGCTTATTATAAGTCACGTGCATAGGCTTCAGAACCACAATTCAGAGCGCAGTTAGAGGAGGAAAGGAAGAGACTCAACGACTATGGGATTTGCTATAACCACCTGCAAGGCACCTATCACGATATCGAGCTATGACATCCTAGTTTCCGCCCTAGCAACGATTGATTATGTTGTTGGATGTGTACCTAGATCGACTGTTATGTTCATTGATTATGTATTTTTGCTGGGTAGTCATGTTTACTATATTATGTTGTGGATATGTACCTATTTCGACTGTTAAGTTCATCGATTATGTACTTTTTCTGTATAGTTATGCCTACTATCTTATATTGTTGGATATGTACCTATATCGACTACTATTTTAATTGGTTATTTATTTTTGTAAGGTAGTTACATATACTATATTATGTTGTTAGATATGTACCTATATTAACTGCTATGTTCACTGATTATGTATTTTATGGTCTGCGTCAATTATTATGTACATTGTATGCTTAAAAGAATGGTTTTTTCATAGGCATAATGTTTTTCAGTGATGTTATGTACATAAAGGAGCAGTGATTTGTGTATTCATGTCCTGTGCAGTGCTGTTCAATGATGTTATGTAACAGAGCAGTGAGTTGTCTATTCATGTCCCGTACAATGTTATTCAGTGATGTTATGCAGAGAATCAACGAGTTGTTTATTGAGCTATGACATCTTAGTTCCCGCCCTAGGAACGATTGATTATGTTGTTGGATATGTACCTAGATCGACTATTATGTTCATTGATTATGTATTTTTGCTGGATAGTCATGTCTACTATATTATGTTGTGGATATGTACCTATTTCGACTATTAAGTTCATCGATTATGTATTTTTTCTGTATAGTTATGCCTACTATCTTATATTGTTGGATACGTACCTGTATCGACTACTATGTTAATTGATTTTTTTTTTTGTTGGGTAGTTACATATACTATATTATGTTGTTAGATATGTACCTATATCAAATGCTATGTTCACTGATTATGTATTTTATGGTCTGTATCAATTATTATGTACATTGTATGCTTAAAAGAATGGTTTTGTCATAGGCATAATGTTTTTCAGTGATTTTATGTACATAAAAGAGCGGTGATTTGTGTATTCAGGGCATCTCTAGTGGCTTCAGGGCTGAATATTCAGCCTGAAGCTGGGGTGGGCTCCCAGTAGCCAGGAGCCCACTAAATGGGCGCCTGACTTCCAGGCGTCCATAAAATGGACGCAGCCCCCCTTCTTATACCCGTCCCGTCCCCTTCCCTTTCCATTTTCTCTTCCATTTTCGTTTTAATTTTTTATATATTAGAAAATCTAAACGAAATGTCGCCGCGTCCAACCAAAATCTCCCGAAGAACGGTTCACAAACATCCAGCGGAGCAAGCTGGACCGTTACATGTTCCGCCGCCACTTGGAGTTTCACCCGACGATCTACGTGTACTACACGAGCTTCCAGATGGTTATCGGCATAGAGCCAAATCCGCTTTGACGACCGTACATGTATAAATTACACATTAGTATATTTGGTTATTTTATATGTACATCACATAGTCATATTAAATAACTGTTACTCTATCAAAAATTATTAATTCATAAATTATCTTTAGGACCATTACATTCATTGTCGGGATAGTTGGGCTAAGTGCATTACTCAGTTTTATCATTCTCTTCCCGGTCCTATTGTTGAGAGGCTACAGGCTAGCCCTTTTGGTCTTTTTTTGTCGATTAGGCTTGTTCAATCCTTTGATCGACTTCTCATTCAGGCATTAGCTGAGAGGTGGTGGCCCACCATGCATACGTTTCATTTTTCAGATTTTGAGCTTGGTATCACCCCAGTTGATTTCTACGTGTTCACTAACATTGAGATTAGACGACATGGTCTTCGACCTTTTCCATTTGATGATTTATACGAGTCCCCCAATCTGTTTACTGTTTTTTTACCATTGATAGATGTTACCTGCGTCAGTAGTGGTTCTGTTAAGTTGACTTACCTGCAGCAGTACATCACCACTTATATAGCTAGAGCCGATATGATGGATGCAGTTACTAGAGCATTTCTGCTGTACTTGTTTGGTTCGACCTTTTTTTCAAACCAATAAGGTACGGTTCGACTAGGCTATTTAGCATCTTTTGCTAGATTAGACCAGCTACATACTATTGATTGGGACACGGCGATATTAGGCACCTTTTATACCGCTCTAGATTCATTTGCGTTTGGCGATGTCAAGCAAATGTATGCTTTTTGGTATATTTTGTCGTTATGGTACTACGAGTACATGACAAACATGCATCCTCGCATCCAAGACATGGCTAGTCAGGCTCCTGAGTAGTACATCCCTAGGATGAGACGATGGGAGACTATGCAGCACGTACATCATGTTCCCTTAGGTGTACGACATGACTTGATGGAGGCTAGGTCACAGCTTGATATGCGTAGTCGAGGTAACATCATTCGTACTCCTTGGGCCTCACATTGGACTCATCTAGCAGATGCAGGTCTTATGGTGGACGACCATCCCATGATGGTTGCGTATTCTCTATCTAGACGTAGGGTTGCTTTGCATACACCTGCATTTATGCCTATGTGGTATTTGGGAGAGAGGTGTGCTTATCAGATTACTGGTGATTGTCGTATACCATATGATCTTTTATCTTGTGAGGACATGTTTGGTAGACATAGGGTGATTGGCGATCATTACTTAGATGCTCTACGACAGGCTGTGTGGGTGGATAGCAGTACTTTCTTCATTGATGGAGACTACGATGCTTATTGGGCCAGAGTAGCACCCCGTAGATTCATCGTACCAGATTATGTTTGTGGGGTCAACTCTGATCATATAGGACCTCACATGGCAGCCGGAAGAGTTCAGGTACCGCAGGTTTCATTTGACCCGATTCCATCACAGTTCTCTCAGACTCCCATACAGTTGGAGCCTGATACTACTTTTAGAACATATGACGTGACATGTACTGTGATTGAGCAGCCTTTAGTCTTTCCAGACCACCTCGACTTTCCTGGTGTGCCTTCAGTCGGGTTATATCCTCCGTATGAGGTACGTTTGTTGTTTATTGCCATTTTCCCTTTATTTTATGCTTAGTTTCTTACTATGTCAAATATCATCTTTATGTAGTATGCTGCTAGATTGGACCAGGCCAAAGTTTCACTTGGTGTGTTTCGCGATATGACTCTTGCACATACACACACCATGCATGATATGTACATGCAGCATACACATATGCTAGAGGCGCAGATTGATCAGCTATCAGCTAGACTTGCTGTATATGAGCCTTTCGGATCACAAGGCGGAGGTGATGCTGGTTCCAGTGGGTATGATGCTGGTGTTTGAGGATGATAGAGATGAGGACGATGGGGATGATGAGGACGAGGGGGAGGATGGTGATGGGGATGACGATGATGACGACGGAGATGATGATGGTGGTGATGGGGATGATGATGACGATGACGAAGATGATGATGGTGATGGGGATGATGGTGATGATGCCGACGACGACGATGTTGCATCCCTTTAGTTGTATACCTTTTAGTATATGCATAGTGAACGTTTTATTATATGTTGCAGTTCATATATCTTATGTACTTATGCCATTATCTGAGTATAATGTGTAATCTTTATGTTTATATAATTTGACTTTCTTAGATTTTAGATGATAATGTTCGAGTATACTGTGAATTCTATATGTTTGTGTATACTGTGAATTATATATGTTTGTGTATACTGTGAATTCTATATGCTTGTGTATACTTATAAGCACCAACTAGTGACATATACATAAAAAAACTACTAGTGACATTAGAATTGAAGATATACGAACATAGAACACTGATAAAAAACGACACGGTAATAATAGAACACAAACATGAAGATACTAGACGTGACGATTAAATTGCAACTCTTGTAAAGAAAGTCGAAGACGTCTTATCTTCTGTTCTAGTTCGTTTGCATAGGTTATGCCCCTTGGACATAAAGGATCATCCAACCATTCCGCGTAATTGCAACCATTTGGCCAGAATTGTCATATTTGGATTCGACGACCAATATTTTCTCCATCCGCACGTACTACAACTTCAACTCCATACCTGCACTGACAACAAACTGGGTACGATTCAACTTCTTGCTTAGTGGGAGGTTGAACTACTTGAACCTGGTTCTTAGGTTGTTCATATGCATGAGGAAAAACATGTTGTTCATATGGTGGTTCAACCACTTTCTGAAGTCTCAACTGCTCAAGATTTGGAAACTGACCGCGGACATCTTCATAGTGTTGTTCTTGATAATTGATAAGCCAATCCTCATCAGTATGTGGACTTTCTGTAGGCACGTAACCTGCATCTGAATCGATAGAAGAAGGCCAAGAAGGCATTACGATGAAGAATTTATTATTGTGAGTGAGGAAGAAGATGATTATGAATGATGAATAAGTAAATCAGAAAGCACATATATAAACAAACAGGTCACAGGGGAATGACAAAAACAACAGACATTATTATTTGAAAAGACAATTCAGAAAGCTCTCCACACATTAACGACCGTTATATAACCAACTACCAATATTGTTATCTTAAGGCCATCCAAATCTTTCTAGCCAATTTTGGCGTATGAAGTACGCATCATGGCCAATGAACAGAGTGCGGTATTTTAAATTGTATCGACCGTCATAAGTCGAACGTGTATTCTCGAACACATTTTCCGATATTACCTCATTAATAATCTTTGTGTAACGCATGCATGCCCTAGTAAAGTTTCTGTATGCAGTCCTGACCTCTTGAGCTGTACGTCTAACTTGACAGCCCACGTCGTTGTTGTACAGTTCAGCCAGAGTGTCCCAAAAATGAATTACCATTAACTCCTGATTGTCGCACATCTCATCGGTTTTTATGTGGTACTGCATAAGCAACTTCAATTCATGAGACTTAAATGTCATGTTGGACAATGTAGTTTGAATAATGTTAAGTTTTTAAATGATTTAAACAGATAACGATTTGTGAATTTATATACTAGATGTTGATTCTCTCCACTCAAGAAAGCAGAGAATCTTGACCGGCAAATGAACGTGGCTACAGTGATTTGACCGCACATTGAGCACCTTCTCTCCACTCAACAAAGCAGAGAATCTTGACCGGCAAATTAACGTGGCTACAGTATTTGATTTGACTGCACACTGAGCCACCTTCTCTCCACTCAAGAAAGCAGAGAATCTTGATCGGCAAATGAACGTGGCTACAGTATTTGATTTGACCGCACACGGAGCCACCTTCTCTCCACTCAACAAAGCAGAGAATCTTGACCGGCAAATTAACGTGGCTACAGTATTTGATTTGACCGCATACTGAGCCACCTTCTCTCCACTCAAGAAAGCAGAGAATCTTGACCGGCAAATGAACGTGGCTACAGTATTTGATTTGACTGCACACTGAGCCACCTTCTCTCCACTCAACAAAGCAGAAAATCTTGACCGGCAAATTAACGTGGCTACAGTATTTGATTTGACCGCACACCGAGCCACCTTCTCTCCACTCAAGAATTTGTCCTATACATATAACCATTTGGATCTCATACTTGTTCACCACAATTAAGTCTAACAAAGCATTCAAATATCAAACAACCATCCTCAAATATCAAACAATGTCCGGAAATTTACTAAAAGCTATATTGCTATGCGACAGTGACTCTGAAGAAGAAGCGTATGCATTAGCGCATCAACAAGAGGAGGAGGAACTGATGGAGATATATCGTGAAGCATACGGTTCAACTTCTGGAAAATAAGGCGGTTCAGTTGTGGGTCGGAAATATATCAACCGTAATCAGCAAGCATTTCAAAAAACACTTATGCAAGATTACTTTGCCCGTGATCCAATTTACGGTCTAAGGATGTTTAGACGACGATTCAGAATGAGTCGTCCATTGTTTTTAAGAATTCTCGAAAGTATTCAGCAGAATAATAATTATTTTGTTTACAAGCAGGACGCTGCAAAAAAACAAGGTTTAAGTGGGCATCAAAAAATGACTGCAGCTTTGAGGATGTTAGCGTACGGCACACCAGCCGATGCCCTTGACGACGCATATCGTATTGCAGAGAGTACAGCATTGGAATACCTAGATCACTTCTGTCAGTCAGTTGTGGACATTTATGGGACTGAATATCTTCGTTCTCCAAACGAGGCAGATGTAACGCGCTTGTGTGAAATGCATGAAAGCAAAGGTTGGCCTGGAATGCTTGGAAATCTAGATTGTATGCATTGGGAGTGGAAGAACTGTCCAAAAGCTTTTCATGGAGCATATAACGGCAAAGAAAAAAAACCTATCATCTTAGAAGCGGTTGCCTCTCATGATTTGTGGATTTGGCATGCTTTCTTTGGAATGTCAGGTTCTCTTAACGACATAAACGTTGTCGAACGATCTCATTTGTTTAATGATTTGGCGCAAGGTAAGTCAACTCCCGTATCATTTACTCTTGGTCATAACACATATGAGCATGGATACTATCTTGGAGATGGAATTTATCCCAAATGGAGTACGATTGTAAAGACATTTGCAAACCCAATGACGACAAAATAGAAACAATTTGCTGCAATGCAGGAAGGAAAAAGGAAGGACGTAGAAAGGGCGTTTGGGGTCCTTCAAGCAAGGTTTGCAATGGTCAGTAATCCATGTAGATTATGGAAGAGATCAAAAATGGCTACAATTATGTTCTGTTGTATAATTCTGCATAACATGATCATTGAAGATGGACGCGCTATGGACTATCCCGATTTCGAGTAAGATGGGGCAAGACAACCCCTCGAATTGTTTCGCACAGCCACGTTACGAAATGAAGGACAGTACGCAATTCATGTCGATCATCATGAAGTATATCGTAATGCTGCTATTCATAATAGACTCCAAAGGGATTTAATGGAGCATATTTGGAATTCTTATGGAAATCAGTAGTTCGGGATGGTGGATCTTTGTTTAATTACATCTGTTTGCCTTTTTATTTCTGTAACGAAGTGTAGAATGCTATAATTTTTATGTTTGTAATATCAATTATGTTTGGTGAAGTAAATCTTTATTGATGTCTACAGAATGCATCGAAATAAATGATACCTCATTGAATATTTTAAAACTGAAAATAACACATGATTGAAAATATAAACTGAAGGTACATGGATATTTAAACTGCAATAACTAAAAATATCACATGAATATTTCAACTACATATGTTTTGTTCCCGATCTACTCTCAACAATGCGTTGTTTGTACTCCATCCAATATTGCATTGTAATTGGGTCCATTTCGGTGACATCCTTTTCCATTACTAAGGTCTCTTGGCGTTGCCGCTCCAGCTCAAACCGGCCCTTCTCAATCTCGGTCAGTTCTTTTAACACGGCAAGCTTTTCTGCACTCCCTCTTTGACGTTCTGCATTTTCTCTCGCATGTTTTTCATGCATTAGGGCTAAACGAGAATCGATTTGAGATTGAACAGCAATTTTCTTCTTAGCTGCTCGTTGCCCTATCGGTCTAGCATCTTCATCAAATGCGGGTTCTGCTTCTTCATCTTCGTTATGTGGGCATACATTAGAGTCCATCTGAGAAGAATTGCTTGGGTTAGAATTATAATTAGTTCGTCTTGTTTTTTCCTTGCCCTTCGAGTTCGTCTGAACATCTCTTAAGCTTTTTGCGGTGTTTGAGTTCCATTTTTGTTGACTAACAAGCAAGTCATAGCAGTTTGCAAACTGATAGTAGTGAGGTTTCTTTGTACCATTTTCTTTTGGAAATAATTTCAAGAATTGATCGTTCGCCATTCTCTTCTAAAAAAATAGAAACACAAAATGATATATTAACAAAGTGATCAGAATGAATATAAATTAAAAATGATATTTTTCAAAACGCTACCAATTCAGCTTCGCCACCCATTCCACTTGGATTTGCTGTTCTTATTTTGTGAATCTGCGACTCGTAGAATTGTGTTTGTCGATTAATCTTCCCGAAACGACCCGTGATTGCAGACATTGACCTCGTCTTTTCAACATGCTTTTTATTGTACGCAGTCATGACTTTTACCCAAAACGCCTCTCCACTTTAGTCATTCCCCTTTACCGAGTCGTTAGAAAAATGACAGTAAATATAACACAAATCCTTATCTTCATCGCCGGACCATGTAGCAGAAGAATGGAAGGATAGAGGGGGAGCGGTTTGGGGATGAACATTTTGAAAGGGTTGGGAATCAAAATCCCAGCTATCCATATTCATCGCTTCGGTATATGATTGAAAAGGATGAGACATACTTTCAATATTATGGAATTGAGAATATAATTGTAATAGAAGAAGAGATGTGTGTATTACAATCTGAAAAATAGTCCTATATATGTAATGAAATCACAAATATGACCGTTTATAGCCGTTGTAATTTTAAATATGACCGTTTATAGCTGTTGGGGACAAAATATGACCGTTTATAGCCGTTGGAGTTCAAAATACGACCGTTTATAGCCGTTGGAGTTCAAAATACGGCGTTTATAGCCGTTGGAGTCCGGATTAAGGCGTTTGGCAGCGGAGGAGGGGGGCCGTTTGGGGTTGGGCTTGGGTGCCCATTTAATGGGCGCCCAAGCCCAGTTCAGGATCCTGAACTTTCAGCTTAATATTAAGCTTGAATTGGACGACTAGGGGTTTTTTTCTCTCGAATTCAGGATGCAAGCCTACCACTGGAGATGCCCTCATGTCCTGTGCAGTGTTGTTCAGTGATGTTATGTAACAGAGCAGCGAGATGTCTATTCATGTCCTGTACAATGTTATTCAGTGATGTTATGCGGAGAATCAACGAGTTGTTTATTCATGTCTTGTACAAATAACGTTGGTGTATCTTGTTATACACGTCACCCTCACCTAGCCAAACCATACTCTACCAATGTCAATTTCTTACAGATAGAAAAAGTGAAGAAGTATTATTTTATTGCAATTGTTTGAATCAAGACTGATAATGATATTGTGAACATTACAAGCCTTTATATATAGGCCAAAGCAGTAAATGTTGTAATGGGCTGCGGGTTGGCCTAATATAATACAACCCGCATTTGTTATATACACAGTTAATACCGTATAACCTTTCCTCAGTATTACGTGATTCACTTACTCACCCCCCTCAAACCCAAATTAGGTTTAGGGTTTGCAAGCGATTCTTAGATCCTGCCGCTGACTTGAAGATTTGAGGAAATTAAGTTAGGCGACTAGCTTCAGTTGTCTTCTGTCAGCATCATGAACTCAGGTAGCAACGATTTTCAGAGGGTTAAGTTGTGTTGCCTTTTTGTTGAATGTTTCAGTACTTTTGTCGAATGCTTCAATTGTCACTTATGGAGCCTTGGGAATACAGGTCTGAGTTTTAGACCTCAGATTGCTGTCAACTTCATCAATGTTGAGCTCGTGTCTGAAGCGAATGAAACTCTGCCTCGACAGGGGTTTGGTTAGTATGTCAGCCTTCTGGTAAGTGGAAGGTACATAGTTAACTCTCAATTCTCCTTTGATAACTTGCTCTCGTACGAAGTATAGATCCAGTTCTATGTGTTTCATACGAGAATGTAGGACTGTATTTGCAGTGAGAGAAATGGCACTTTGATTGTCGCACCATATAGTAGCTCTGCTGTTAAATTTGATATGTAATTCACTTAGAAGAGACTTTATCCACATAATCTCAGCAGTAGTGCTAGCTATACTTCGGTATTCGGCTTCAGTGCTAGATCTTGACACTGTTTGTTGTTTTTTTGCACACCAGGATATAAGATTATTGCCTAAGAACACACAATAACCAGTAGTTGATTTTCTATCATCATAATCCGTTGCCCAATCTGAATCTGAATAGCCAGTAATGTATAGAGATGGGCATGATTGCAGAATTAGTCCTTGATTAATAGACCCTTTAAGATATCTCAAAATTCTCTTTACTGCCTTCCAGTGCTCATCCAATGGTCTTTGCATGAATTGGCTGACTTTATTAACACTATAGGAGATATCTGGTCTGGTTATAGTAACATACTGTAATGCCCCCACTATGCTCCTATATTGTTTGTCATTTAATATGGGATCACCTTTATTTTTTGAGAGATGTAGATTGCTTGTCATTGGAGTGGGAAGTGGATTTGCGTTGTCCATCTTGGCTTTCACTAGAATTTCATTGATATTTTTTTTCTGGTTTAGATGAATCTCTGAATTTGACACTCTTTTAACCTCAATGCCTAGGAAGTAGCTCAGTCCCCTAGATCCTTAATGGAGAATTCTTTCTTTAGGCATTGTGTAAGGTTATCAATCTCAGACTTGCTATTTCCTGTAATGATAAAATCATCGACATAAATTAGTACACATGTAACTGTATGATTAAGAAATTTGATAAACAAGGAGTTGTCAGATTTTGTTTGATTGTAGCCATGTCTGGATAGTGTAGCTTTTAGTTTTTCAAACCAGACTCTAGGTGCTTGTTTGAGACCATAGAGTGCTTTGTTAAGTTTGCACACGAGTTGTTCACTGCCATTCTTTGTGAATCCATATGGTTGCTCCATGTATACTTCTTCCTGCAATTCACCATTGAGAAAAGCATTATTCACATCTAATTGTTGAATGACCCAATTCTTATGCAAAGCAATTGTCAGAATTATTCTTATTGATGTGGGTTTCACAACAGGGGAGAAAGTTTCATTAAAATCAAACCCATTTTGTTGTGAAAACCCTTTTGCCACCAATCTTGCTTTGTGCCTAAGAATTGAGCCATCAGGATTTTTCTTTAACTTGTATGTCCACTTGCACCTTATGATATTCTTGTTCATAGGCCGTGGCACAAGATCCCAAGTGTTATTTTTGATTAATGCATTGTATTCTTATTTCATGGCCACTTTCCAGTTGTCATCTGCTACTGCCTGTTGATACGTGTTAGGCTCACTTATATCTGATTCAACACTGTATACTTTTGGCTTGAATATGCCACTTTTTGCTCTAGTTATCATATGGTGACCAGTACTTGCAGGAATAGTGGAATTATTTCCTTCAGCATTAGTGGTCCTTTGTTGAGTATTGGGTGATTGTTGATCATTCAATACTTGACAAGGATCACATGGGTTGATGTTGACTGTTTCAGTAGCTCTCGGGGATGCTTCATTGTGCTCATGACCTGGTTCACTTATGAGCATGGTGTGTTGTGGGCTGATATCTCTCCTGCCATGACCTGGTTCACTTGTGAGCATGATGTGTTATGGGCTAATATCTCTCCTGCCATGGTTATCTTCACTTTGAACTGGTATGATTATCTATGGTGAAGATACTATAGGAGGTACATAAAATTTTGTATTGTATACTTTCTGAGATGTTTTGATGTCTGCATTGCTAAAGGGAAATTCATGTTCATTAAATACCACATGCCTGGATATATACACCCTGCCATTACTATCTAGACACTTGTAGCCTTTTTGATTTGTAGGGTAACCCAAAAATGTGCATGGTGTGGTTCTGTAGTCAAGTTTGTGTGAGTTATATGGTATTAGATAGGGAAAACACTGACATCCAAACATGTTTAAGTTTTGATAGTCTGGTCTAACTTTGGTTAGCACTTCCATAGGACTCTTGTATTTGAGTACTTTTGTAAGCAGTCTATTGATTAAATAGACTACTGTAGAGAAGGCATCTGGCCAGAATTTAAGTGGCATAGATACTTGTGCTAATAAAGTTAGACCGGTTTCAATGATGTGTCTGTGTTTTCTCTCAATAAGACCATTTTGCTCAGATGCGTAAGGACATGTGATCCTATGTGTGATTCCTTTGTTTTGAAAATACCTTCTTAGTGGTAGAAACTCCTTACCTCTCCATCTGTCTGCATGATTTTTACCTGATTATTTGTCTGTCTTTCAACATTTGTAATGAATTGTATCATTGCATTGTTAGTCTCAGATTTTGATTTTAAAAAATAAATCCATACAAATCTGGAGTGAGCATCAATAAATGAGATATAATATTTATAACCATAATCAGTACTAATTGGAGCAGGTCCCCAGAGATCTGCAGCAATTAGTTCTAGTGTATTGTTATATATAGTCTCAGAGTCTGGAAATGCAAGCTTGTGGCGTTTGCCTAATTGACAGTATGTGCATATATAGGAATTGGGAATTTTATCAACAAGAATATTATCACATTCACTCAATACATGTTTAACAACAGTTATACTGGGATGTCCTAGTCTACGATGCCATACATCAAATTTTTCACTGTATTTTTCAGCATTTCTTGTTTCAGTTACATGACACCATTTTCTTTTGGATTCAGATTTTCTTGAGCTTATGACATCAAATTTGTATAACCCATTATGTTCTCTACCTTGCAAAAGAACTTCATTAGTTAGATTATCCTTAACAACACAGTATTTTGAGGGAAATTCAAAATAGACATTATTGTCTTTAGCAAATTGTGAAACACTCATCAATTTTTTTCTAATTAATGGTACTCTAAGTAGATTTTTAAGGTAGAGTTGCCTAGTACCATTAATACTTGCATTTCCAGTATGAGATATATGTACAGACTTGCCATTACCCATATACAGTAATTGTTTACCTTTGTATTCCCTGTTGCCAAGATTTAGTTGACTCAAATTGTTTGTCACATGGTTGGTTGCACCAGAATCCGGAAACCAGCTATCATCATGAATGTCTTCAATCTTTGCTATGTTGTTGTCTAAACTTTCTGACTTGGTTTCTTGCTGCATATTTATCAAATTGACACTAGGGTTTTGTGATCTTGCATTGTTGTTGCTTTGTTGTGTTGGAGTAAAGTTTGCATCAAATCTGAAATAGCACTTGTTTGAAGTGTGACCATACTTCTCGCATATTTGACATCTTGGTTTGTTGTTGTTATTATAATTCGATCTACCACTCCTTCCTCTACCTCTGTTGGATTGGCCACCTCTGTAATTACTTGATTGATTTCTGATGTTCAGATTCTTTTTCTTGATTTATATTTCTGCACATAGATGCATAATTGACATTACATTCCAAATTTATTGGTTTCTTTTGCTCTAATCTGCCCTCATGAGCAATTAACATTGACTGAACAGACTGAAGTGAAGGCAGTTTTTCATTAGATGATATTATAGCTACCACAACTTCATACTCATCATCCAGACCACTTAGTATACACAATATCTATTCAGTGTCTGCTACTTTGTGTCCAGCACAAGCCAATTGATCACATATAGTTTTTGCTTTTGACAGATAGTCTCTCATACTAACATTATCCTTTCTTAAGTTCTGCAACTGTCTTTTATATTGCATTATTCTTGTTGTAGATTGAGAACTGAATACTTGCTCAATTGTGTGCCAAATCTCATATGCTGTTTTGCATCCAACTAATTGTGGCATTAGATTTGCACCTATAGAGGACAGAAGCCAAGAACTATTCAGGCTATCTTGTCTTTCATGAGTGATATAGTCTTTATTGCTGACTAGTTTTCCTTCATTGTCTGTAGTGAATCTTGGTGGAGTAATTGATGTGCCATGAACATATTCCTACAGCCCATAGCCCCTTATAGCCGTTTCAGTCTGAAACTTCCATAACAGATAATTAGATTCATCTAACTGAATGGTGATGATCTAACTCTGGGGCTTGATGATGGATTTGATTAAATCTTGAGTGTCATTTGGCTGATCTTGAGTAGTTCTTGAAACTGAACCGGATGATGCAGCAACATTGCTGTTTTCTTCAGTCATTTTGGATGCAGAAATTTTAAGATGATTGATAATCAGATAAAAGAAGACTGGAAGAGTCAAGAAATGCAACCAGAATCAGGTGAGTGATGAGAATTCTCTGACACCTGTTTCTTGGCACAGCATGAAAGGTAAGATGATCAGAATCTTGAGACTTGATCAAAATATTGAAACTTCTGATGAGTCAAGTGCAGCCGATGGGGTGTTCGATGATGAGATTTCTCTAAGACACCTTCTTCTTGGCATGGCACTTGATTCAGATGATGAAATACTCTCAAATGATGATTATCTTCTGATGAGAGCAATTTGCTGTTAAGCCAATGCTCTGATACCACTACGCCATAGATGACCTTCTGCAACATTTTTGCAAGGTGTTGCCAGCTAAAATGTTGCGATAGCTATAAAATTTTGGTCCTACTACAACGTTGTATTTTTGGTGTTACCTTAGCCATAAAAATGTGTTGCTATAGCTAAACAAGTGTAACACGATGCAACATATTTATATAGTGTTGCAATAGATGTATTCAAATTAAAAAATTAATAAAATTAGCAATCCGCGTGAATACGATCCAACGATCTACATTTAATCTGGTTGTTAAAATGGATCACCACTGCAATTTGCCCCAAAATTTCGTTTTCCCGCCTGAACTAGTTCAGAGTAGATCCCCTTTTGGTTTTCATTCCAATTCGCCTCCTCCAATTCGCCTCCTCCCATTCGCCTCCGCCACCAAATTGTCACCCTTCTCTTCTTCTGCTTCCTCATTCGCCTCCGCCACCAAATGGTCACCCTCACCCCCAGCTACCGCCTGACCCATCGCGACCATCTAGCTCCAACCAGAGCCCCGTCACGACACCAAAACTCGAAGCCAAACAAAGTTTTCCGTTCAAACCCCTTTTGCCACCGCTGTCGTCGCCATCAGCTCTCACCTCCAACAGAAGACTTGCTCGCCACCAACCCCTCTACCTTTCTCCTTTAGACTACTTCACCTGAAAACCCTTCTAGCGCCTTAATTTTTCCTAAAACCCGAACTGCCCTCGAGATTTAGCTGTCATTCTCGCAACAATTAATCCGTCCACGGCTCCTATGTCAGGTACATCCCAGGCTGATCTCTTCGTACTTTCCCCTATGATTGCGGTTGCTTCACTTGGTACTGAAGGCCTTTGGTGTGATGTTCGGAAAATTATGATTTATTTGTTGAAAACTTATCTGCTAATGGTAATAGATTGCAAGATGATGACATTATTAAGGATAAGCATGGGAATGGTACTGGTAATTTCAATAAGGTAGTACACCCCCCATATGTTTGTGCAAATGCTCCTTTGGAACTATATATCATTTTCTAGTTATATTTTTGCAGGTATCATGTGTATATAATCCACATTATATCATTTTCTTCATGTCGATTACTAGTTAATACTCACAGCTTGTTTATATACATCCTCTTATAGATAATTTTTAGTGTTTTATTTTCAAATTGTTGTTAAGGGAAATAGTGTTGAACTTAGGAGCTCCAAGTTCAGTTTTATAATCTAGTGCACGTTTTCATGTAGTACTGCTGTTTGATGGTGAATTGATGATTACAATGTTCAGGTTGTGAATGGCAGAGGTGATTGTTGGTCGAAGTTTTATTGTGGTGCTGTGAGTGTTCGGCAGGGGTTGTTGACGGTTTGAAGGTGGCTGTTGGTCCAGTTATTACAGTTGCCTCATTTATTGTTGTAGTGCTTGCAATTACCATTTGTGCATCATTTTACGTCGTTTCAAAGAAGGCTCGATCTTCCAAATGTCGATCCCCGCCGGGACTGCGGTGCCCCGGACCCCCGCCGGCGCTGCGCTCGGACCTACTTCTCGACTCGCCTTCGGCTCGGCACTCGGCTCGTCATATATTTGTCAGTGTCGGTGTCTGTATAAATTGAAACTGCATATGTAATGAGTGAACTGAGTGATGTAGTGAGGAATATCTGTATATGTGAATATCACTGTTATATATCATTGAATTGTAAAATAGTGGAGTCAGGAATTTGTACTATTTCAAATGTTGAAATAAAATATTTATTTAAATAAATTACTGTTTAAATATCAAATTCTGTGCAATAGCATTTTATTAAATAAATATTTATTTTTATTAAAAAATCAAATATGCTCTACATTGTGGACCCCACAAATTCAGAAAGTTAATATCTATAGCAACATTTTGGAATGTTGCTACAGATACCTATGGGTGTTGCCATAGACCCAAATAAGGTTCTATTGCAACAATATTACTTATGTTGCCTTAGATAGTCAAAATGTTGCCTTTGAGGTCTAAGGCAACGGCAAAAATTGCATTACCCTAAAAGTGTTGCCATAGACCTATGGCAACATTTTTCGGGCCCGAGCCAACATTTTTTTTGTGTTGCAGAAGGTCATCTATGGCATAGTGTACCAAGATAGAAAAAGTGAAGAAGTATTGTTTTATTGCAATTGTTTGAATCAAGACTGATAATGATATTGTGAACATTACAAGCCTTTATATATAGGCCAAAGCAATAAATATTGTAATGGGCTGCGGGTTGGCCCAATATAATACAACCTGCATTTGTTATATACACAGTTAATACCGTATAACCTTTCCTCAGTATTACGTGATTCACTTACTCTTACCCACCATACTGATTAGGAGATAAACCATTTGATCCTTCAAGGTCTAGTCCATCTCCTCCGGAGGAGCTTGTTGACTGATGCATTGAGATGAAGAGGCACCACCAGGAATTGTTAGGGTTTGGGAAAAAACTACAACAGATGAGTCTTTAGCAAGACTAACATGTAATTCATGATGATCGGAGGATAATTACTAAACATGATCAAGAATAAGAGGCATATTCTCATCTAGTATGTTGTCACTGTGGGGTCTTAATGATATTGCCAGTTTGCTAACAAAAAGTGAGGATCATGAGTTTTTCCCAAGATGTTTGACAATTTAGACTGCATGCACTGCGCCAGGAAAAATTATCCTATGTGCTGGCAAGGAATGTTTACGTATTACAATAAGGTTCCTAGGTTTCTTCTGACAACTTGTGGTTTTCGCATGTGTTCTTTGGACTGCTTGGTTCATTAAATGATATTAATGCCTTGAGACAATCATACCTATTTTTGGAGTTAACAAATAGAACTTCAACGATTGGAGTACAAAGCTGGAAATAATATATATATATATATATATAATGGGTTATTATCTAGTTGATGGAATATTTCCTATGTAGAGAACATTGATTCAAGATTTCAAGGTCCCCAGCCAAGAACAGAAGGTCTATTTCACAACAAAACAAGATAGCTACAGAAAGGACATTGAATGCACTTTTGGAGTTTGCAAGCAATATTTCATATCTTACTAAATCTAGCTCACTTTCATGATGCCAAGGATTTTTCTCAAATAATGTATGAATGTGTTATAATACAAAATATGATTGTTGAGGTTGAGAAGGGAGGTTACCGGAACCAATGAAACACTTATCCCGAAATGTTTCAAGGCACACATGTATGAAAGTACATGGACCGGAATTTGATGGATGGATGAGTATATTACAATAGTGAAACATATTTAATATCAAAATGAACATTATGTTTTTCGCAACCAACTAATAGACCATATTTGAGCATGTAAAGGTAGGAGCATGAGAGTTAGATGATAGCAAGAGCGTCGTATATTGTTTGTTTGTTGGATTGTCTATTTTGTATTGTTTTCTTTTTCAATGTAGTGTCTGTTTGTTTTTTCCACTTATATTGATTGTATGTTTTGAAATTTTATGCATGTTTCGTGAGTTTAATATTGAATGCACAAAAGAAATAGTTGATTCATCACATCAAAAATATGAGATTACATAGCCCTAGACTAAAATAATCATTCAACATATCATATACAATAAGATACATGATACATGAAATTACCCCTTCAAATCCCTCCAAACCTCCACTTGAACTACCAATATCCCTTCTATACTTCTCCAACTCTTATTCCATTATCTCATGCTATAACAGTGATAGATTGCTTATATTATGCGACATCAACTTAAGTCTAACATTCTCACATAGCTTAGCATTCTTTCTATCTATTTTTGCATGGTAGGGCTTGTTTCCTTCCTCTCTTCTTCTGTACGATGGATAATGTACTCTTTACCATACCTTTGTTGCATTTATTCACGTTCTTGGATCCTACTCTACTCCAAGATCTTTTCTCTTTCAACACCCGGTGAAAAAATCTTCACCTAGGCGTCCAAGAATCTAACATAGTCAGCACCACGTTGCTCCATTTATTATGTTTTATGATTGCCTACTGGACGACCATTTCAACTTCCCGACTAAGGTGAGTTATCCACGAATTAGGTCCACTACTAAGACGCAAATCATAGTACTTCATTCTGATAGAGTTAGGGGTATGCCTTAGGTGCAATTCTATAATTTGTTATAAATTACTAGCTCTGTAATAAAATATCATTCGAATAAAAGGCGTTTTTCTTTCTATTACATACTTGTTATAATGTGTTATATTAATTTTTTGTTTTATTTAATTACATTTAATAGTAATAGTAATTACAATATGTTATAGTCATTAGCAATTTATTACAACAAAAATAAACATATTGTTTTAAATATTTCTAGTCAAGATGTATCATGATTAGGTATCAAAACATCCGTCGAGTAGAATACATAACACTCTACAAATGTTGGGCAGTGTATTACTCATGGGTGTTGGGGGAAACAAGGGGTTACATACATATAGTTATTGGATAACTATAGAATGACTCTATAGTTTTCTTTTGGTTAATATAACTAAGATCAGATAGAGAATATCGAAGTCATAGTTTACACAGTTCTCTTGACTTAAAAATACTATTGAACTTTGATATGGAAACTCCACTTTGATTATAATTAAATTATGGAACGACATCCATTGAGCGTCTGTAGTTAGGTTCGAGTTAAAGTATTGGAAGTGAAACAATATTCAATAGAGAATTCTTCTTCTCAGTTATATGAGGTTAGTATATTACAGCTAACTGTAGGCAACTCAAAGTCAAAGTCTCAGAGCAGAGCGGTTTGGTTAATAATAATTATTATTATTGAACCAAGGACTTTGTATTTGGATTATATAAGTTAAGTGTAGATGATATAGGAATTTTTATTAAAACCAAATTCCATGAGTCTTAATGTGATATAATTTAACAAAGAGAATTGGTGTAATTAATCATCACTGCCGGGGATAGCTTAAAATAGTAAAATTGTATTTTACCGAAATTGTGTAAGTGATAAATTTGGTCAAACAGTCACAACACTAACTAAGGTAGCGTGTGAACATTAATATTCGAATTGTTCGATATTAATTGATGATTGAATTTACGGTTATATGTCACACAACTGCAATATTGAATACACCGAATACCACATGATTTAATTAAATTATAGTTTTAAAAATTAATCAAAATTAATTAATATTTGTAAAATATCAATTATAAAATTTTGTTTCAGTATTGAACGTTCATAAATAAAAGTTATATATACATATCAGTATGCGATATCGAAGTACATTTGAGTTGGATTAAAATATGCAATTACGATTGGATTTGGATATACATATAGGTCTATATGCCTACCTTAGACGGGCGGCCATTATGGGGTAGGAGGGATGTGTTAATTTTTGAAATACGGGTTTGAATTGGTGGAGAAAGAAAAGGAAAGGATTAGACCTAGATCTCCATCTCTCTCCTTTTCTTTTCTTATATAAACCCAACGCCGCCATATATGTTTCATATTTGACCTTTCTAGCGTTCGTAACCCCTATAGGCCGCAAGCATTAGTCCATCTCCATTTTCAAAAAAAATCAGATCGAATCAAATTGAATTAAATTAGAAGGATGGTGATCTCTTCGGTTAGTTGCATTTTTGGAAGGGATTCAATCTGATTCAAGGAGCTTCTTTGATTCAACATTCAAGGTGTTACAACATGGCTACGGTTTAGGTAATATCCAATTTATATCAATTTGTTACATGTTCACTTATACCATTGTATATGAATAGTTTAGAGTTATATCACGAATTCATATATTTATTTGCTATCGATTTACATATGTATGTATTATAAAAAAAATTATAAGTAAGTATTTTACTTTCGACCAAATTAGAAAAAAAATTCAAAAGTGAAATTAATTTTTATAAAACAACTTAAAATAAATTTGAGTTTAAACTATTTTCAAATATATAACATATATTTATAAATTAGTTTAACAATTTTCATTTATTTATTTTTCACAAGAATATGTATGTTACATTTTATTTATTTTGATATATATTTTATTTATAACCGAAATATAAAATAATTTTAATTAATTTAAAAGGTATTAAATTATAATTTGTTAATACACACACAAAAATATACACACACAAATATATTATAAAATAAAATTTGTATGGAAATGATAGTTTAGAAAAATTCAAATTTTCCCTATGGAAATTTAAATATATAAAAAACAAATTTTAACCCGCATGAATTAAATTTAAAAAAATTGATTTTGTCAACGAAAATTTGGCCGAAAATAAATATATTTATATATACATATATTATTTTATGTGTAATTATATAAAATTATTTATATATATACAAATTATAATTTTATACAATTTAATATATATATATATATATATATTATTTTATGTGCTTACAAATATTAAAAAAACTTCGAATAGATATATATGTAGCTTTATAAATTAAACGAAAAATATTTTTATTTTTATTTTTATTTTTATTTTAATACTATTTAAATCTAAACCAAATTCAAATTGAATTTTTCTTAAAGATTTTAAATATTGAATTTTCAATTGTTTAATTTGTTTATAAATTTATACATAATTATACATACATACATACATACATACATACATATATAATTTTACTTTTTATACATATATGTGTGTGTGTGAATACACACACATAAGTATATTTTATATTATATCAATATTATATAATAATAGACATCAAACACGTATATAAAGGGGTTAATGTATCTATTGCAGTGTAAATCTCAACACTTATGTGACAACCCACACCTCCCGACACACCGATCCAAAGACTAATGTGACTTCTGGACTCGCGCCATGCCAAGAATTGTGGATCTTCGGGGTTTATAACATATTACAACATAGAGACTAAACAAGCAGATATAATCTAAGATATACTACACTTTTAAAACTCATAGCGGAATGAATAAAACATATAACATAGAAAAATATCCACTTTAGAAAATATCCAAATTAAATCACAGTCTCAGAAAACTAGTACATGATGCAATACAGAGTATATAGAAAATATCACTCCATGTCGGACAAAAGAGACAAACTGTACTGATAAGATAGATAAACACATGGAGATCAAATATGGTAAAATACAGTCTCCAAAGATAAGATTGACTCCCCAAGTATCAAGAATGGGTCGATCACCTACTTCCCTGTCCACTTGTGGTAGGAAAAAGAAGGAAAGAGAATGGGTCAGACATAAAGTTTTGCGAATGAGTACAAGTTTAATATGATGATCATATGTCATTGCTTTAACACTACTATAATAAATATAGGGTATGGTACAAGTGTCCGTGAATTCCTAAGGTCTGTTACCTAAGGGTTCTTGTCTAAAACATTCCTACACTATAATTTGTGTAGGCTAATATAATGGATCTAATCTCACGTTTAATGATCGGCCGCTGCTCCTAGAGCTACTCAACATGTAAGACACCGCCCTCTTGGCTACTAGCAACGAAAGACACCACCACTAGGCTATTGTGGAAATAAATTCCCACTAGAATCACTACCACTAGGCTACTAGGAAAGATTTTCCCTCACTACGTCTAGGTAGGAAGAACCCGAAATGACGAAACGTCAAAATGTCTCATCGTTCCCATTTTCTTTCACCTCTTGACCGTAGAGTTGGCCTTTTATTGCATGCTCTGGGTTTTCCTTTCTAGTTGTATCACGTGCATCAGGAATTATGCATACTAGGACTCTTCGTTTTGTTGGACCTACTCCATCAGGCATCCACGCTAATCTGCATGCCTACCGATGGAACCTTCTATGAGTTCTAACATACATCTTATATGCCCTTAAATAGGTCCACAACAATTCACTTATATATATATATATATATGGGCCTGAGGTCGAGGTTAAATTTGTTGTTTTCAACGCGAATAGTCGATCGTCGCTTATACCCAACAGTCGATCGCTTATACCCAATGGTCGACCGCTAGGGTATCCAGGTCGACTAGTCACGAGTAAAAATTTGGGGTTCATGATTTTTCTTATGTCAATTGATTATACAAGTTAATCATCAAGTCGTACAGTGATTTGTGAACCCTAATAATAGACTAAGAAACAATTTACAATTAAGTTTTAGGGTTTCCAATTTCAAGATAGAAAGGGGTATACACATAAATCTCCAATTTACAGTTTACAGGCAATTTAAAACTAGGGTTTTAGATTAAATCTAGGGTTTAGTCATATCAGCAAGTTCAATTTAGGGTTTTCTAAAATCCTAATCAATTACAATAGTTTAAACTATAGTAATCAACTTATCAAATTTGTGCCAACTCACCTCAAGCTTAAGCTCTTTCTATCGCTTGCGCTTGAGAATAGTCCCCCAAATCGATAGCTCCGCCTTAATCCGCCTTGATTTAGTTGCCTCCAGTCTTCTAGATTGAATTGATTTTATTTTTGGGAATTTTTAGAGTTTAGGTTTAAAGAAAATTTTAGCAGGTTTAGTTACTGTAAAGTTTTAATGAAGAATTAGGGTTTCATTAGCTTAGTATTTGTAAGGGTAGGATTTAGTTTTGGGCCATTGGATTAGCTTAGGGAATATTTTTAGAGAATCTGGTTCTCACATCATAGCCTCCAATTGCAAGCAAACGAAATGGTTCGTTCATATCGTCTTCAAAAAATCGATAACACACGATTAAAATCGCATTTGAGTCGACCGCCCTCTACCACGGTCGATCGCTATTGCTCGACCTTGAATCCCTAAGGGTCGATCGGTGGCCTTCTAAATTTTTAGAATTAATTTTTAAGTTTTTAATTCATTCTAACATCCGTAATTTCTCCATACTAATTTGGATTTCGAAGTGTTATATATGAAAATCATTCGAAAAATCGCTATGAACCCAATGACAATAGTTTCATAGCCAAATTCGGACGTCTGTGAAAATTTGCTTTTAAGTCCTTGTTTTATTTTAATTTAATTTTCTTGTTAAACTTCCATCTAAATTTCTATTAAATTTCTGAGGTGTTACATTCTTCACTTTTTAAAAGGATTTCATTCTCGAAATCTCAAAGGATGGAAAAATGCAATTCATACACAATAACCAACAGCTACAATAATCAACTCATCTACCATCTATGAGCAATCATTGTCCTTAGAACTTTTCTAATGCATCATGTATATATGTGAGTGTGAGCATGCATGGTGAAATGCGAGTGAATCTATTCTAATGCCAAAGTAGACGATCTACCGATCCAATCGACCTCCTGTCATGCAAAATGCTCATGCTATGCATCCAAATGTATGTAAAGTCCTAATGATATACTTGTTATTCTATATGCATGCACAACCATTCGAACATATGTAACATCCATATGCATAACATCCTCTAGCACCATGATCAAGAAATAACATGCAACTAGATATAGGCATGTGTGTGTGTGTACCTAGAGGATATACTGTCCTAACCTTTAAAAGAATGCAATGCGAACAATACATCCATATACATCCATTAACATCCATCATCAATAACATGTCCTATCGACACGTTTTCATCCATTCCTACCATCCAATAGTCTCTACCTAAAGGGTATACCACCTAAGTCCCACACGTAGGTAATTTATACTTAAGAACTAAACTGGAAACGTACCAAAAAAGAGTTGTGGGTGGATAGCACAGATTTTCTCCTCGGGGTCCTATGTACTCTCCGTTGGATCGTCTCCCCATTGGATCTTAACAAGTCTGATCTCCTTGTTGCGGAGTCGTTTTGTACCATGCTCTAGAATACGAGTGGATATAGGGAAAACAAGTAACTCTCGCTCTACCTCAATCTCCTCCAACTGACTCAACTCGACTATGGTAGCTGTATCATGTAAGCACTTCCGCAGGTGCGACACATGAAAAACATCATGTATCCCTGCTAACTTCTTTGGAAGCTCTACTCTATATGCCAACTTCCATGCTCTAGCCACTATCAGGAAGGGTCCTATAAATCTCGGTGCTAAGTTCCCTAAACTACCAAATCTTATCACATGCATGAGGGGTGTAACCTTCACGAATACCATGTCTCCCATTGCAAACTCTAGCTCCGTACGTCTCCTGTTAGCATAAGATTTCTGCCTATCCTGAACAGTCTTCATCCTCTCATGGATCAAGTCCACCTTCTTTGATATTTCCCTCACCGTATCTGGTCCAAGAATAATCCAATCGTATCCCACCAATACGATGGTGATCTATAGGGTTTACCATACAATGCCTCTAAAGGTGTCCTCCCAATATTATCCTAATAACTGTTGTAGGTAAACTCCACCAACGACAAATGATCCTCCAAAGTCCAAAATGCACATCCATAGCAAGTCCTCCAAAATCCGATTTACGCTCTCTATATGTTTGTCGGTCTACATATGATATGTTATACTTAAGCTCAACTTAGTCCCTAATACCTCCTGTAGACTCCTCTCGGTCGCTAATTATGCTAATTGGAACTCCATGCCCCCTAACGACCTCTCTCGCATATAGAGCCACCAACGAAGCCGCCATCCTAGTACTCCTCACTGGTATGAAATGAGCGCACTTAGTAAAACCAGCTGAGCTTGGAACTGCCTCTAATGCAAAAGCCAGAACCACCTAAGTAGAAGTCCGAGTAGAAGCTCTTGGTGGTGTTGTGCAAGCTCGCTTCAGATGTCCAAACTGATCATAATTATAACACTTACCTTAGAAAGATCTACCCTACCTCCTTTATGAAATGGACCTTCTTGCCACACTTCCGACAGTGCATATCCTTCTTTTGTATCTCTCCCTTGGGTCCATCTCCACCTTTTTGCTGGTTTTGCTGTGCTTTCCCTCCAACCTTCTTGGGTTCTCTCCCTTAGCTTACCCCTTGGAAATGATGTTTAGCAAAGCCATCTCCACTAGACCTTCATACGTAGCACTCATACGAATATGACTCAGAGCTAAGCCCTGAAGAGGTTGGCTTATCCCTTTAGCAAATTTGAGAGCCTTCTTTTAAGGTGTGTCAATTAGTCTCATACCGAATATAGCTAGCTTCAAGTGAATGAAATTCTCTATCCACACACCTTCCTCTTCCCTAAAGAGAAACTTCACCTCAAATCGCCTATGGAACTCATCCCAAGTTATCTCTCTCCGTCAGTCTCAGCCTCAACTATCTCCCACCAGCTCAAAGCCTTATCCTATAACTACCTGGTAGCCAATTGCATCCTCACCTTATCAGTTAAACCCATTAAACTAAAGATCCTCTCATAAATGCGGATCAATGACCACGAATCCATATAAGACTCTGTCCCCATATAAGGCTTCCCTCCATGATTTGAGAAATCATTGCATAGCTTAGCAAAATCTATAGCGTAAGTGGGCGGGCAGGAGCCACACCCACGCTCCCTCTGCGGGTCCTTTAGTGGGAGATATTGGTCGAACCAAATTGGAATGTTCATGCCTAGGATCTCGACTACGTTGCCTGAGCCTAAACTTGCGGGATGACTCATCCTCTATCTATGAATTTTAAGAATTCTATTAGCAACTTTTCACATATATTATAGGCACGAAGAGAGATAACACGATCATGAATCAAAGATAGGATAGGCACGAAAAGGAGAGATTATGGTTTGTATAAAGTCTTTTAGAAAGGCTCTTTGAAATATCTTTATTAAAAATATATATATATTAAAAGTCCGTTTTGGAAAACTTTGGAAAACATTTTTGGAAAATCTTCTGAAAATCCAATTTTTGCAAAAACTTTTCAAATACGTGCTCTCAACACGGTCCTAATTCCTAAGGAACCTTGCACTTATGCTCTGATACCAACTTTAACAACCCGCACCTCCGGCCACGCCAATCCAAAGCCTATAATAATTTTTGGACTCGCGCCTTGCCGAGAAATGCAGATCATCGGGTTTATAACATATCATAACACAGAACTAAAACAAGAATATATAATCTAAGATATACAATACTTTCAAAACTCACAATAGAAGGAGTAAAACATATAACATAGAAAAATATCCATCTCAGAAAATATCCAAATCACGGTCTTAGAAAACCAATACACGATCCAATACAGAGTTTATAGAAAATATCACTCCAAGTCTTACAAAAGAGATAAACTGTACTAACAAGATAGATAAATACATGGAGAGCATATATGGTAAAAGGCGGTCTCGGAAGATAAGCTTGGCTCCCTAAGTATCAAAAATGGGCCGATCACCTACTTCCCTATCCACTTGTGGTGGGGAAAAAGAAGGAAAGAGAATGGGTCATACATAAAGTCTGATAAATGAGTACAAGTTTAATATGATAATCATATGCACTTAATTTGACATTACTCTAAAAGATATAGGGTGTGATACAAGTGTCCGTGAATTCCTAAGGTCTATTACCTAAGGGTTCTTGTTTAAAACATTCCTACTCTACAATTTGTGTAGGCTAATACAATGGATCAAATCTCATGTCTAGCAATTGACCACTGCTCCTAGAGCTACTCAACATGTAAAACACCTCCCTCTTAGCTACTAGCAATGGAAAACACCGCCACTAGGCTATTGTGGAAATAAATTCCCATTACCATCACCGCCACTAGGCTACTGGAAATTATTTCCCGACACTATGTCAGGAGAGGAAGAACCCGAAATGCCGACCTTCCAGAATGTCTCATCATCCGCATTTGCTTCCACCTCTCAACGGTAGTGTTGGCCAATTATCGCACGCCCTAAGTCTTCCTTTCTAACTGTATCACGTGCGTTAGGAATTGTACATACAAGGACCTCCCTATGTGTCGGACCCACTCCATTAGGCACCCGTGCCAGTTTGCATGCCCACCATTCTAACTTCCTATGAGAGCCATTTGCGAAAATATATTGCCTCACATCGATTACTTAATCCTAAATTTGGTAAATAATATTTACCCAACATCGCCACGACCTAGCGTCCGCTCCTAGGGAACTAACTTCCTTACAAATTCTAACATACATCCCATTTGCTCTTAAACAGGCCCATAAAAATTCACTTATATATATATATGTATGTATTTATATTTGGGCCTTAGGCTGGGGTTCAATTTTCTAGTTTTCAACACGAACGGTCGACCGCCTATACCCAACAGTCTAACGCTAGGATATCCAGGTCAATCGGTCACGAACAAAATTCGAAGTTCACGATTTTTCTTATGTCGATTGATATATAGGTTTATCATAAAGTGGTACAGTGATTTGTGAACCCTAATTACAGTCTAAGCAACAATTTACAATTAAGTTTTAGGGTCTGTTGATTTAGGGTTTCCAATTTCAAGAGAGAAAGGGGTATATGTATAAATCTTCAATTTACAGTTTACTGACAATTTAAAACTAGGATTTTAGATTCAAATCTAGGGTTTAGTCATCTTAGCATGTTCAATTTAGGGTTTTCTAACATCCTAATCAATTACAATAGTTTAAACAACTGCGATAATCAATTTATCAAATTTATGCCCACTCACCTCAAGCCTAAGCTCTACCTATTGCTTTTCTTGAGAATAGTCCCCCAAATCGATAGCTTCGCCTTAATTTAGTTGCCTCTAATCTTTTAGGTTGAATTGATTTGATTTTTGTGAATTTTTAGAGTTTAGGTTTAAGGAAAATTTTGGTAGGGTTTAGTTACTATAATGTTTTAATGAAGAATTATGGTTTCATTAGTTTAGTATTTATAGGGGTAGGGTTTAGTTTTGGGTCATTGGATTAGCTTAGAGAATCCGGTCCTCTCATCTTAGCCTTCAGTTACAAGCAAACGATCTGGTTCGTTCATCCAGTCTTCAGAATATCAATAACACACGATTAAAATCACACTTGGGTTGACCATCGCCCTACCATGGTCGACTGCTACCTGTCGACCTTAAACCCCTAAGGGTCGACCAGTGGCCTTTTAAATTTTTAAATTTAAACTTTTAGTTCATTCTAAAGCCCGTAACTTCTCCATACTAACTCAGATTTCGAAGCGTTATATATGAAAATCATCCGCAAAATCGCTATGAACCCAATGGCATAAGTTTCATAGTCAAATTAGGATGTCTATGAAAATTTGCTTTTAAGTCTTTATGTTATTTTAATTTAATTTTCTTATTAAATTTTAGTCTAAATTTCTATTACATTTTTAGGGTCTTGCGGCTTATATATGAGCATATTAAACCATATAAATTATATGTTGTACATACATATGCATGTATATGTGTATTTGATACACATGTACGTAATATATATTATATATACGAGTACTTTAGCACGTGCGATGCACGTGCGTAGGAGGAATTGGTATTATAAAATACTGTTGGTAAGATTTTTTTTAATCTTATGAAATGATTTGATGTGTACATATTGTTGCATTTTCTTTGTGCATACATGCACAAATCTACCGTTTATCAAAAATGAATGAGGCTAAGTTATTTTAGGAAATAACTAAACGGATATAGAGACTATTCAACTATTATATCAATATGTAGAGAAATGTAATAAATATTAAAATGAGCGTTTACATTAGTTCGAAACTTAAAATACTTGAATCATTTCTATCTTAAGAAGTAATAAATCACCCTTCACCTCCGCTACCCAATATACCTGAAGAGTACGCTGCAACGGTACACGGCTGATGTAAGATGACTGTCAAAGGTAAAAATCTAACCATAACTATTGTACATCTCATAGCACATCGAAAATTTAATATCAGTATAGGTATAAAAAAGGCAAGACATATAAGTATAGTTAAATGAACCCAATTTTTTTTCAGAGTGCAAGGTTCATAATGGTTATCCAAAGTAAATGGAGTAGAGTTCATACATCATCAAAATAAACTCAAATGAAATCTATCTCTACAGAAGGTAAAGCACTAATAAAGCTCCACAATGCTACACAGCAAAATAAGCCACAGACTTTAGTTCTATATATAATAGCCAATTCTCCTGCTTATCCTCTAGCAGCTCCATGAGCTAATCTCAAACCTATTATATAGTTACTCATAGCCAAGATAATAAGAAGCAAAACATAAAACCTCGAGTTAAACAACAATTTTATGTGAGCAAAATAATCTCAATATACTATGAAAACCGATATTGTAACACCTCAATTTTTAAGTAATAATTAATTTAAGTCAATGATAGTAATTTAATTAATGAAATTTGAATTTGGAAATTTATTTGACAAACTGGTTTCTAAATCATTTAATAAAGAGATTAAATTGAAAAATTATAATATTTATATTTTAAAATAAGTTAGAATGTGCAAATACATTTTATGAAAATGATGAAATTAAAGTATAATATTGGTTTGGGAAAGAAGAGATTTTACTCGAAATTTGATTTATTTAAAATCCAAAAGAACTTTGTTTTAAAACAAAATGGAAAATAAAAATTATATACCTACTTATTTTAAAACCCAAGCCCAGGGAATTAAGCCCAAATCAATTTCTAAACATTTTGATTATCATCTATTAGTGAAAATTTTATACACAGACTTCCTTGTTTTCTTTTTGTGGAAATTAGGTTAAAGGGCTTCTTATTTCAGGGTAATAAGTTTTTAGGACAACAATTCCGAATAATTTTTTTTAAGGACAATTTGCAGAAAAATGATAAATTCATTTATCCTTTTAAGCTATACAGGAAAAAGATAAATTCATTTATCATTATTTCTGAATAACTGAAAATGATAAATTCATTTATCTTTTTCCTGTAATTTGTCCTTAAAACTAATTTTTCAGAATTGTTGTTCTTAAAACTTATTACCTTGTACAAAGAAGCCCTTCAAGTGAAAATCCCCTTTCTTTTTTTTGTTTTGGGGAGGGGGGCTTTCTCTGAAGGAAATGAAGAATCAAAACACCTTCCTCTCATCAATACTAAAAATCAAATTAAACAAATTATTTTACATCTTCGAATTTAAACATGTGATTCTTTATCTCATTTAGCATCCATGACGTGATTTAAGGGTAGTGCGGTGCTGGGCTTTCTTGTTATGCTTGTGAAATCAATGGTAATAAGAGAGGAAGTAAGTACAACTTTTAGGTGAGTATTTATACTCACATTTTCTATGACTTAACCATCATATTCCTTGTTCTATATGTTTGGATTGGTTGAATTTGTAAATTTATCAAAACATGAATTGTGTAGTGTGTCAAGGTATTACATGGTGTCGGATTATTTATTTCTTCTTATGCATAATGGTTTCTTCTTTTGTGAATTACTTTGGTTAGCTGCTCCTTTTTACACCTATTATTTTATTTACATGCCTGTAACTCAATCTACCCTTCATGGATTATTGTGTGTGTTTTGCCTATATATATGGGTGTCAGTGTGTGTGTGTGTTTGTTGGGCTAGCGTGAGTGCTGCTAAGTGTGTAGGAGATGTATGAAATTGGATGCATGAGTGTATTTGTGAGTTTAGCTATGTATATGAGCAAGCTATAGCTATTTTTTGTGTTTGAATATGTAGTTTTGTATGCGTGCATCTCCATTCCTCCGAGTGGGTACGTGATCTGTATTTATGCATGCGGGTGATGTGAGGCACTTTGTTGTGTGCATGCGAGTACTATATGGTGTGTGTGTGTGTGTCCAGTTTCATGTGAAAGGGATCTATAAAAGTGATGAATTTTTATGTGCATGTACCGGGGATGCTTTTCATTTTATCTAGGCTAAATTTTGTATTTAGGCCAAAGTTGTAAACAAATTACAAGAATAGGCCACATTGCAAACTATTTACAAAAATAGACCAGTTTTGGCCACGTTGGACGCCACGTGTGCTGGCGGCATCTCAATTGCCGCCAGTACACGTGTATTGTGGAAAAGCACACTGGCGACATTTGAGATGCCGCCAGTATGCTGCATCCCAAATTCTGCCAATTTTTGTACTCTCTGTAAATTTTCAGCCCATTCCATCAATAATATCTCACTCCCCCTTCTCTCAACCTCTCTTCACAAAAAACCGAACCCACCCCCTCAACTCAGCAAAATCAAATTTTCAAATAAAAAACTACTTAAATCTAGCTAGAATTTGAACTATGCCTTCATCATCGTCTCAAGCACATCTTATAGGTATGAAATCTATCGATTTTGTCTCTAATTGTCATTTTTTCAATTTAGGGTTTAGGGCTAAAATTGTTCTATGATTGCATATCTATGGTTGTATAGTACAATGAAGTTGAGTGCTCACCTAAAGCACATGTTTAATTGTTTTGTTATTGTGTACAATGAAGTTGTATAATTGCAAATCTATGGTTGTATACCCATTGAAGTTGAGTATGATTATGCAATTTTATTGTGGTAGAATATGATGAAATGGTGCCCGGACCGATCGATCCTAGTGTGCTTTACCTCAAACCTCAACACCGCATAAACAACATCGATATGATGGAGGTACAAGGTCAAATAATTTGTCATTACTTCTGCAAAGTGCTGGTAATTACTATAATTGCTTTCCTTTGTTATTATTTATCGACAGGGGGTTGAGCTAGACGGCTTCGTTGACCATTCATCCACTTTAAAGCTCGTCACGTCAGCGCATCCGGGCGTGTTGGAACTATTAGACAGAGTTGGATTTGGTGTTGTCAATAAGTTGGGATATACACAGCTCGACCGGAATCTTTTGACGGCTTTGATCGATAAATGGCAACCAGAGACGTCTACATTTCATCTTAGAGTAGGTGAGATGACAATCACTTTGAAAGACGTAGCTGTATTGCTCGGATTGCCAATTAACGGGGATCCCATCTTGAAACCGAATTTTCCAAGAAATCATATGGAATTGTGTGAGCCCTTGCTTGGATTGGCTCCTCCAGAAGACGTGAGGTGGGGAAATGAGTCGATAGTGGCCACGTGGTTTAGGGAGCAGTTGGCCGGTGATATTTCCGGTCATGCCTCTCCTTTGCAGATTGCCTTGTGTGCCCGTGCTATTATGTTGCACATCATCACACAACGTCTTTTTTGTGATCAATCGAAGACAAGAGTGGCCCTTCAATGGCTTCCATTGTTAGAAGACTTCGATTCATGTCGGCAATACTCATTGGGTAGTGCGGTGCTTACTTTCACCTATACGGAGCTTACGAGAGTTGCTTTGGTCGAACAACGGTCCGCCGAAGGTTGTATGACTCTACTTCAGGTACAGACATAGTCATTCGTTGTTGCATATTTGAGTTTGTCGTAAAACCGTAACTAAAATTAAGTTTCACACTTGCAGCTTTGGTCATGGACCTACCTTCCGGTTGGTTGTATTTCTATGAAGACGCAAATAATTGACAATTCAAAGCCTTATGGAGCGAGGTAAAATGGTGTTTTTAGTGTTGTTGTATCGACACAGTAAATTTGAATACTTCCTATAACATGTCGCTATTACAGGTGGATTGGCCCGAAGAATACAAAAATGACCCCAGACGCAATTTAGCCTTCTATCGGAACGAGTTTGATGTCTTAGATTACAATGCAGTAACATGGAATCCGTATTCCAAAGCAGACCTTCATGCTCTTCTGGCTCTTTGTACAATGGACAGGCAGTTATGGCGGGAAAGACTTATGATTTTTTGTTTCGGAGATTTAGCATACCATCTGCCAGACAGAGTCATGAGACAATTTGGTCTTCGACAGCACCTACCGTATCTTGCTCCATATTACACATTTCCATACGGCGAAGATGAGTTCGTAACGATGATTGAGTTATGGAACAACTGTTTCATAGCTGGGGAAGACAAGCACGAAGTCACTCTGACCGATGAGGAGTATCTTAGCTGGTATTGGAATATCACTCGTCGTTATGTGCTACGACGGCGAGTGGAAGAACCCAAGCAAGAGGTGGCACCTTACACTCTACGAGCTCCGCTAGAACGGAATGTGGTACGTATTAATATTGACAACTTATATAGTACTTATGAAACTCATAAGGGTTTATGTTATATGCAGGCGGATGGTATGTATCATGTGTTGGACATTGTCGACGAGCTTGCGGCGGAGGTTCCTGAAAAGAGCAAGGCGAAATGCTTCTCTATCAAACAAATTCTACTATCCTATTTGTCGAAGAACAAGATGTCAAGGCCCATCCCACCTCCGTCCCGGCTGTAATGTTCTGATCGGTTTTCATAAAAGGTAATATTTTTGCCACTACAAAGTTGGACGTCCCCTGCTTGTGGGTGGAGTTCACCGTTGGGTTAACACAATTGTGTTCGCTAGGATATTTCCTTACAATCCACCACTTCTGCTTTGATTTTTTTGAGACAATAGCATGAATTCTCCATGGACAATTTGCACCTATATTACAAACGGCAGTGTATTTGGTTTTATTTTATTTTATTGCTTTAAAAGAAACGGCATGAAAAATCGACCATTCGCTCAACGGTTGTAACAACTTGGCTTTCGTCTCAAAAATCAAACCAACTTTAAATCCATTCTGAACGCTTACGGTTGAAAACAGCTCATTGTTGAACTCAAGATTTACAACGATTGACCTTGCCATAATTTGTGCGTTGCACAAATCATCATCCAAAGGAACTTCCATTTCCACCTCATCACTGTCTTCGTAAATATTGTCTTCAACCGGAAAATCATAGTTCAAAGGTTCATTGTTCACTTGCATACTACCTATCCACGACATATCCACGACATGTCATTCTCCACCATGTTCACTAAATCCATACTATTTACAGAGGGTTCATCATTGACATCTTCACCTTCATCCCCGTCCATCTCAGTATCAACATCTTCGTTGTTTACGTTTACGTTTACATTCTCTAAATCAGCATTAGATTGCGTAGCAATATCGTGCATAGGGAATCTGCTATTCAAACATACGTATTACTTTAAAACCAGTACCATAATTACTACCTACCAAATTTTGATTCTTCATGATACATACTTCTGACTAAGATCATATAACTCGGACGGAGTTGGATACATAAATTGAGACATATGGCATTATGATGGTCCAGCGGGACTAGGCAGTGTTGGTCGACAAGGAAGATAACTGCATATACAGCGAAAAAAACTGTTAAGTAGCGCATAACTATCAAATTAATACGACCTAAATTTCATAAATAAATGTTTCACCTTCCGAGCAAATGCGTAAAGCAGCCTTGACTTGGATAGGGGTACATATACTAAACCCCATGTGGGTAGGTCATACATGGAGGATATCCATATAGACCTTGTTGTTGACCGTATATCGCTATCATAGTCGGATTAATGAAACTCAAGGATGTGTTTCCGCGACTGATACTTACTGCCTCAACCGTTCTTCGGTGCTCCTCAATAACACTGTTAACTTCTTGCTCTTGTACGGGTTCTTCTACTTGCAAGCGCCTAATTTTCCCAACAAACAGCTCAATTGATTTCGATGTCGCTGAAAACATTAGCTCCACATCATCATCATCGGCTATTTTAATGGCTTTTAATCCTGAGTCCGTCGGCCAGTTACACACTAACTCTATGTCAAATTCTTTAGATTTTATCTTGGTCTCTTTATAAATCGATTCTTTCAGCCGCACCAAATTACAACCTTTCACCACTTTAGCTGGCTTACACGACCCACCGACATATTTTGCACAATTAAGTTCATCAACAACCAATTTGCCATCGAAATAACAGATCATTGGTACACACTTGGGAGCCATTCTACAATTTATTCAATCAACTAGTAACCTATTATCATTTGATACCAAACAGCAAATGAGATTAAAAAAAATTGAACCAAGGTTTCCAAAAAAACATACCTGCTATAGCTAATTCCTTGTTCAAGAGGAAGAATTAGATGTTGCTCCTCGTCTGTAGCCGAATCCAATCAAGATTAAACTACAATATGCAAATAATTTAACAATTTAGAGTTTAGGATTTTTGTAAATCTAAGAAAACTTTGGAAGAAGGAAAACATAAAAAGGTGGCTGCCTAATAAAGCAGCAGATATTAGCGGCATTTGGGATGCCGCATACTGGCGGCATCTCAAATGCCGCCAGTGTGCTTTTGCACAATACACGTGTACTGGGGGCATTTGAGATGCCGCCAGCACACGTGGTGCCAACGTGGAAAAAACTGGTCTAATTTTGTAAATAGTTTTCAATGTGGCATATTCTTGTAATTTGTTTACAAATTTGGCCTAAATACAAAATTTATCCTTTTATTTATCTATTTATTTGCATACTTGGGTTGTCACGTGTTGAATGCCGACTTTTGCATTGTTTTTGGCTCTTTCTTATTTTGTGTGTGCTTAAGTGTGCATATTTGTGTTTGTGTGTGTATTTGTGTGTGTGTATTTATGTGTGTGATATGCGTGCGTAAAATTAAGGGAGTGTGCTATGCTTATATGTGAAGGTGTGCATTGTTTCAATATAAAATCATTTAATGTTTGGTTTGCTCTATGCATATTTTTTGTAGAACTAAGTCATGTTGCTATCTTCATATATACATCTCAGGTGTGCTGCTTTTTGCATGCCTTCGAACTTATTTGCAAACTTCATTATTCCATCTATACAATATGTGTGTGGGTATTTACCTATACTCTATAAAAGCCCACACATTATACTAAAAATTTAGTTAAGTTGTATATTTATATCTTGTTGTAATAAAACGTTTACATTTGTCCATACCTGTATTTTGATAAGGTCAAATCTTTGCAATTTAAACTGTTTAAATACGAAGTTTGTGATAACTTATGATGAATATATATATATATATATAGCCCGTACCGATGGCACGGGTTCAAACTTAATTTTGAATACATGAGCACATCTATATAGATTAGGTTAACTATAAAAATGACAGTTTGTAATATTGAGGGTTGAGATTTTATTGGTTATTTTGCTTAGTTTACTCTCTTTTTGAGTAATATGATTTGTTAAACAGTTGGTTTTATTTGTTGATCTTTCATCGGTTTTTTCATGAAATGATCGAACTATTTGACTATGTGCAGGCTGGTACTTCTAGAGCATGTACTCTACCGTACAGAATCTATTAAGTGGACTTTGTTCGAAAACCTGATGCAATGTTATCTTTAATTATGTAGTTGAAATTATCAGCAGAACTGTTTGAAACTTTTTGTATCATATAAGCCTTTGCTTCCATAAAATATGACAGTAAATATGGTTATAATTTCTTATAGTAAAGAACTTATCTATTATAAACCATACAAAATTTATTGTTCAACATTTTGGGGTTTTTGATCAATTTGAAGAATTTTAGAGGTATTACATTGATATTCAGGTGTCCTGCTTTGATCAAGTACTATTTCAAAAAACAGTGCAAAGGTAAATGTGTATATACTATGTCATAGCAAAACTGATTTGACACACACATAAAACGATTTTTTGGCTTTCTAGAATTATAATGATGCTGTATCATTTTATTATACATAAGGTGTAAGAATGTGCGACAATATATAGAAATCACACTTTGTAGGATAACCATATTACGGAGAGAAACATAAAAAAATTTGTATGAGAAATATAAAGCAAGAGCCACTCATTATAGGAACAATCAACCAAACATAAAAGCGTGCATTTTCTGTTGGATTCAAAAAGATACAAATTGTAATCAATGATTTAAATAGTTCATTCGCAGTGTTAAATATCCAATTCAAACGCATAGGAGATTGTACAACGGTGGGGTCTCTTCCTTCTCCTTACTGTGGACAAGCATGCCGAAGGCCCTGGATAATCCAACCTACTCTACATTCTTCTATGATACCGAAGACTTGCTTCAGCGCATAAGGACACCACCCAGCATGATCACGTCTGTTTGTACCAATCTCTAGCTGCAACAACTCAACTTTTAGTTTCAGATGCTCCTTGCAATAGCTTCCCACCTAGCGGTTACATACAACAACTTCTCATTTTGCAATTTCATATTGCCGTTACACGGTGCCTCCTAGCTTGTTCGCATTCAGCAGTTATACAGTGTTGTTCAAGGAAATGCATCAGTTCTCATTTTGCAATTTCATCTACCACGCCCACTTTTGCTATGACTTCTCCACATTCAAATTCATATTGCATGGTCTTGACCTCAGACTGTGACCCATTAGCAACTTCATTATGTGCTTGACGGCAATGGACTTGAGCAAATGCGCTCTCCTTACAGCTGATTATATTCAGTACACCATCTCCAATCAGCTGCTGCAAAGCATCTGGCCAAACCACGTCAGTCAGGCAATCTACCTCCATTCCACGCATCCTTGCCTACTGTGCAGCATCAACACATTCCCTATACTCTTCAGTATACACTCTACTCACTTTAATAAGAATGCAAAATATGTCGCATGCAACTCTACTTACCCCGTATATTCAGTCCACCCCATATTAAGCATGCTTGGACTATCAGCAGCTACCCCTTCCATGAAGACTTCAGCTCACTACTAATTATTGCAATAGTTTTGCTGATTTTTGCCAAATAATTGTAAATTTGTAATCATAATATTTTGTTTAGTACTAATATGCTAAAAGGTTTGGCTATAGCATCATTGCACCAAATACAATCATGATTATATGCACATATACTCGAACCTCTTAGTCCTTGTAACCATGGGGAATCTCTCATCATCCATACTCGCCTTCCATCAATCCTAGAATGATGCGTAAGCCACTTTGTACCCTGGTAGCGATGCTTGGCACTGGTACCCACATTATAACTTCAACCCAAACCTCCGGAAAAAATCAGTAGACAAATCATATTCAAGCTTAACTGTAACTAAATTATGATACATTAAACTAATAGAACCCTTAAAAATTTAAACAATAAAAAGTAAATAAAAAACATAAGAACTAAAATCATACCACTTTTGGATGTAATAAATCAAACAACTAGGAAGCATAACCTAATGTACAATGCTTCACATTATGCAAGATTCCCCACATTCCCGCATTTATAATTGGCCATTTTGTCAAATAAACATTCCAAAATGTCAAAGTCTTATGAACAATCATTTGTTTGCCTTGGTATGATGTTTAGTAAATATTGAGTTAGATTTATTATTAGAATCTACAGTAAAGCTATAATATCTACCAAAGTATAAGATTTTTTATTATCACAGAAAGCTAACGGTATGTTGATGCAAAAAGTAACGAGATTGTGATTCTCGGAATATACTTTAATGCTTATAATATTGTAAACTATATAGAGGTTGGCAAACAGATATATGGGAAGAGTTAAATTTGGTAATTGTACTACTAATACTAAACATAGAAGCATCTTTAATTAGGGAAAATAGACTCTACACTACTCTAAGTACTCTTTGGTAACAATCACAATAGTCTAAAACCTCCTCATTGGATTAAAAACAGTGTAAATACATTTACAAAAAAGATTCTACCATTATTATAACTTGACTTAAAGCTAAAGTTTGACAAACAAATGAAGAGAAATACATAAGTAGTAGTAGTAGTAGTAATTAACCTTTTTAAGCATCGCTGGAAGTTCCAAAGGCAACCATTGTTTGATAACATCAGTACGAACTTGTGGAAATACCTACAAAAAAGTAAATACTACCTAAAGAAAAACCTATATCAGAAAATTGAAATTCAACTAAATTCAACGAACTAAACCATTCAAATGAGTATGTATCAAAATTGAAGCAATAGAATTTCTTCCACACCAAGTGAAACAAAGTAGCTACAAACGTAATTCCATATTGAAGTGTCAAACCAAAAAATTAGGATGCAATCTTTAACCAAAAAAGAGAAAATTAACTTCCAACAATATAAAATAATTACCATCTTATGGATAACCATATTTTTTTAATTTTATCAGTAGCACTTTTGTTAACCATTATAGTAAAGAAAATCACAGAAAATATGTCCTCAAAAATTGTTTTGAGCACAAATATGACGCATGGTGAAACAAAAATAAGAAATATATTTTATAACAATTATAGAATTCTGTAAAGCCCCACTATTGTGTGATCCATACTTAACATCATTATATATAGGACTATTTGATGTTGATCATAAAGGCATAAGATAAACTGTTTAGGAATGTGAATAGAACTTAAATAAAGTCAATGTCTTGCAAATAAAATGTCATGTAGAAATAAGTAAAGAAAATTATGAGGAGAGATTGAGTACCCTTCTCTTGTGCTTATAGAATAGTGAGCGGTGGAATTGCACCGATCTATTCTTTGGAGTAAATACGAAATAACCCTGCTTAATGGTAGCTTGAGAGGTGGACGTTTGATTCTAGAAACAGGCTAGGTGGAAGAAGGAGATTTGAAAGAGACATGGGCAGTAGTTGTCCCATTGGCGAACATTACATCAAAATAGGAGAAACTGTTCTCATTGTCTAAAATACCAAAAAAAGACAAAGAAGGGATAATGCACCATTGATTTTTCATTGTTCATGCATAAGAAAAGGTAGTATAACAGAGAATTAAGTTAATTACAAAGGCCTAGCATTGAAACATGGCGAATTACAGGACATCTAACACCAAAAAACACAATCTAACAAAAATGATTCTAATTTTACGCTCTGGTAATCGTGAGCTTTTGCAATTTGTTCAGAATCTTTGATAAGAAAATAAAACAACAACAAAATCGATCAAATCATAATAAGGATTGAAAGATTGAACCCCGTATTTGAAAGACCAAAATAGAAACAAAATGTATCCAAATATGTAAGAGCAAAGCAATATAATTAGGTCACAGTATACCTTTTGAACACAAATCCATGAAAAAATGAATTGATTCCAAGATTACTTCGATTAGGATCCAAAATCTAACGGTATTGTAAGTTTGAGGAAGGAAAACTCAATTTATTTTTGTTGGTTTCATTCACTGAGAGAGAGAAGGGGAGAGGCGGGGACAGACAAAGCGAGACAGACGTGAGTTATCTGGAAGAGAGAGTGGGCCACGATCCTCAAAACATTCATAAGGTGGATTTGTCTAATTTAGACGGATAGCTAATGGCGTGTAATTTTAGTACCGTTGGCCAAATCCAAGCCCCTCTTTGTCCTGCTTTATATTAAATCTCCACCGTTCTTTATCTATCATTTATCTTTCCGTTATTAAATCCGAACAAATTTATTATATAGATTGGCCAAATCCAAGCCCCTCTTTGTCCTGCTTTATATTAAATCTCGACCGTTCTTTGTTTATCTTTTATCTTTCCGTTATTAAATCCGAACAAATTTATCATATAGATTTTCAAATTAATAATGTAACATGAAGGAGCGGAGTTGAGAAACTGACACTAATGTTGGGAATAGATACGAGATGAATAAAAGACCATGCAAACAAAATGAGACAAATGTACCCCAAAGCCATTTAAAAAAAATAAAAAGCATGGGCAATTTTGGCAATTCAAAAAAGGCTTCACCACCTTAAGTATTTGCTTTATATGTAAGATAAACAAATCAAATCTATATATTAATTAGTCGAATAAAATAAATATTTTACTTAAAATTTATTTAGATTGGATCTTATTTAATTTAGACTTCATAGGCCTAATAAGATCGAAAATGATAAAATTTTCTGAAATTCACTCATTTACCCACTGCGTGCTAACCCAGTTCGAACAATGGTATCAGAGCCCAATTGCCTATGTGGTCTAAATTTGTAGTATCAGGGCTAATTTATTAAAGCATACTCATTTATTAGGGTGTTTAGAAAAGTACTTTCTAAGGTTGGGTTTGGGTAATCAAGTACTCTGTAACGACCCATAATTTAATCAGTTTGAACTTGAATAGTTAATATGTTTTTAAATGATTAAATAATGGATATTATATCTAAAATAAATTTTTGGATAAAATGACTCAAATGAATTTTTAAAACTGATGTAAAATGTTAGTTTAAAGATGGTTCGAGTTATAAGGCGGTTATGGGTACCGATTTATTTAAGAATAAATTTGCCTAATAAACCAAATGAGAATGATTACTTAAGAAAATAATTTTTCTAGTAAAAAAAGAAAGAATTATTAACCTTGCCTAATAAAACAGAATAGTATAATTACTTGCCTAATAAAACAGAATAGTATAATTACTTGCCTAATAAAACAAGAAAGAATTATTAACCTTGCATAATAAAATAGAATAGTATAATTACTTACCCTAATAAAACAAAATAGCATAATGATTATTATATTCCACACAGATGGTTGCCATTGGACCAAAATCTGGTCGAATCGGGTTATGATATGCGGATAGTTGCCATTGGACCAAAATCTGGTCGAATCAGGTTAGGCCATAGTTGATAAGAAGGATTCCTATTGGACTAAAATGTGGTCGAATCAAATTAAGTCATAAGGATGTTTTCTATTGGACCAAAATGTGGTCGAATCAAATTAGGCCATAAGGCTAGTTTCTCTTGGACCAAAATCTGGTCGAATCAGGTTAGGCTATAGGAAATTACTAAAGTACCCTTCTCTTCACCTATAAATAGCCAAGTCCATATCTCATTTTAATTCATTCACAAACTAAAGAAAAGAACTAAATTTCACTATAAAGGGCGAAGTATTCCAAGTCTCCAGCAAAGCAAACAAGATGTGAGCATATTCCTTGTTTTCATAGTTTAGTGGGTATAACTTATTCTGTGAGTATAATTTAATTATTTTACAGCGAGTATATTCCTTGTTTTCATAGTTTAGCGGGTATAACTTATTCTGTGAGTATAATTTAATTATTTTACAGTGAGTGTAATCTTAATCTCTTTCCTTTGACTCATTCACATTTTAATAAATGTTGTGTTAACTATTGATTGTAAATTGTTAATAATAATGAGTCTGTTATTATTCTTGTTTGGTTGTTTGATTTGTACTCGGCCACTTTATGAGCAATAACCTTGACGTTTAGTTAAAGGGAACTTACACCACATAGACATTTAGTGACTTTTTGGTTAAAAGAAAATAACACCCCTTTTAACTATCTCATTTGATTAAGAGGGAGCTTCACCCCTCTTGGTCGTATTCTCCTTTAAAGATGAGGGGTTTAAGTTATGATTTGAATGGAAGTTTTAAATCTTGGTTTAAAGTATTTTAAACGAGCTTTGAAATTTATATAATGATTTAAATGGGTTATTTATGGAAAGTGTGTAGTCCTATACTTGGCACTAAAAGCCGATGAGTAGACTGATCCTCTATTTGTGAGATCTAGAACCGAAGTGTCTAGGCAAGGCTAGGAGCAACCAGTGCCCTGACTTACCTGGCATTGTTTCTGGGTGAGGGATAGAGTAAGACGAGAATATCGGAAACGTGACAAGTGTAGGAGATTTGATTTCCATAAATGATTTTTATAATTATGATGGTATGGAAAACATTCGCCTTTCTTGTAGACAATTGTTTTTGACCTATTTAAGTATGCTTTTGAAATATGAAATCCTCCCAAATGTTTTGTGAATGTACTTATACCGATGAGATAAGTATATGGATATTCTCCAAGCATTGAAAGAGTATAAGATTTAATTTCCATATACGATCTTTTTGTTATCCCCGATAACTGATATCTTAACTATCAATTTCGATACCCTTCTTCCTTTTGTTTTTGTTTCGTCAATCTAAGATGATTTGTTGCTCATTTAGAGCATTGATATCCTTTATCGAAAATGACTATGTAAAGAGTGAGTGGGGGCCAAGCTATGTGGGGTTGCTTCCATTAGGGTATTGTCACATCTACTCTAGAATGGTTTTGGTTGTATGTGCACGGAGATGTGAAATACACGGATACTCGGTAAGGTTGGCGGGGTCCGGCTTGGAGGTTTCCGAGAGCCATCGTTGTTCTCAAGTATATTTTCTAGAGGTATACTTTCGATAAGGGGGGCGCACCCTCCTAGTCATTGTTGGAAAAATTCCTTTTCCTTCTTTTTGATTCAAATTTTTGGATTGATTCTTTCTTAATTGCATCGGGAAGCGTCTTGTGCTCTTCGTGGTGTTTAATTATTTGTGTCCATTCTTTTATGCTTGGATGTTGTCCTTGTGAGGGGAAGCCTGTTCTGCGTTTTTGCGCTTGGTCTCACTGGTTATTTTGTGTGTTCTATTTTTTTAATTTGGAGTTTACTCATACCGGACTTATTGTCTGACCCGAATTGTTTGTTTTTCCTAAACTCTCGGGTACTCATTTATATTTGAGTAGTCCAAAAATGAAAGGTTTCTTTGGGCTCTTTTGAAGATGGTGGACGAGCAGGAGGCTCCTTATCTATCTAGCTATTTATTTCCGCTGTTATGAGATGTTGGCTCTATGTATGTATATTTAAAGGCAGGTTGTTATAACTACCTAGACTGATAGTAGTACTTTTGTTGTAACTCTAATAATTCCATGTTGGGAGTAACCTTATGTACTATCTTATTTTATGTTGTATATTTAACCATTCCGTTCTGAGATTATTGTTCTGTTCTTACATTTTACCCCATGATAACTCGTCTTTCAGATACATGGGCAATGGCACATGAATACCGTGGATGTATTAAGTGTCGTTCTCAGGGGTCAGAAAGGTGGGTCGTCACAGTTGGTATCAGAGCTTTGGTTGAGTGAACAACTTAGCCTGATTGGGGTACAACTCATTAGAGATAGGGTAGTGATGCCCTAGAATAAGTTAATCTTGAGAGGGCATATTTGTAATTTTTATAATAATAATATTTATCCTCTAAAGTCTCGTTTTAGATCCTTTGGTGTTATTTTCTTAAACCATTTTAATCCTATTTTTGTATTCTAAAGATACCTGTTATTTGTTCAGATAATAGAAAATGAATACAAAAAGAGGAGGAAGGAGAGGATCTGGAACTAGCACGGCAACCAATGGCAAGGTACCTAGAAATGCTACTATGTCAACTGTAGATTCGGTAGAGGAAATGTTAGTGCAAGTTTAGACCACCATGAACTTTGCAGCTTTGTGTAAGAATTTTACCACTTTGGGTGGGAAACCATTCTGTTCGACTGAAGATATTCTTGGAGTGCAAATGTGGCTTCTAACTTATGAAAGAATATTTGGAGATCTTCAGTTGGAGGATGCGGAGAAATGGCTGTTGGCATCGTGACAACTTCAAAAGTCAGTGATGGATTGGTGGGATTTAGAAACAGCTAGTACTCTAGATGGGGAGTTTTCTTGGGTCCAGTTCAAGGAAGTTTTTGAAGCACAGTTTATTCCAGAAGCCGAAAGAACTCATTTATTTAGAAGTTTCATTGACTTAAAGTTGGGTGATATGACGGTGTCGTAGTATGAGCATAAGTTCAATGCTTTGTCCCGTTTTGGACTTGGATTGATAGACACACCGCTCAAGAAAAATGAAATGTTTGTGAATTGAATGCGACCAGAGTTCCATCGTGAAATGACCAATCATCTTATGAGTACATTCACCAACATTATTAGCATGGCTTTGAGGTTTGAGGCTCTTGATATTAAGGAAGGAGTCCAGAAGGGTGTAGTACCAGCAGTAATTGCCAAGCCTTTATCAGTTATACCAGTTGAAGGAAAGAAAAACTTCAAGCGTAAGTTTAAGGGAAAGAAGCAGGGTCCAGGGAAGAAACCCAAAGATGGCGCTCCAGCACAGAAGAAGCAGACCAACGTGGCCAACATTCTTTGTTTCAAGTACAATAAGATGGGCCACTTTGCAAATCATTGCCCAATTGCCATATGTTTTAATTGCGGCCAGCCAGGACATATGAAGAATGAGTGCCCTTTTCCTAAAAAGGGATCTCAAGGACATACTTTTACCATTGAAGAGATACCATCCACTTCTTCAAATCAAAAGGGAAAGCAAGTGTTGCAAGGTACATTATCCATCTATGATATTCCTGTAAGGGTGTTATTTGATACAGGAGCTTCCCATAGTTATATTTCTTTTGATCTAATGAACAAACTAAACCTTAAATATGTTATCATAAGGAATCCTCTTTGTGTGTCAAACCCAATTGGGGTTCCGACAAATCTTGACACAGTGTGTCTAAATGTACCTGTTTCTTATCAAAATCATCCCTTTCCTTTTAACTTGTTTGTTCATGGGTTTATGGGTTTTGGAGTGTTGCTGAGAACGGATTGGTTATCTAAGTTTAAAGCTATCTTGGATCGTGGTAGAAGGCTCGTTAGAGTTAGTGATGCAGGAGATGTTGGTATTAGTTGTGAAGAGCCTAAGAAGTTAATGAGCAGTTTTCTCTATTCACTCGAAGTGGCTAAAGCGGAGCTAGGAGAAGTTCCAGTTGTTCGAGATTTCACAGATATTTTTGACGAGGTGCAAGGTTTACCTCCTCACCGTGAAGTCGAGTTCCGTATTGATTTGGTTCCGGGAACTAGACCTATTGTACAAACCTTATGAAGGATGGCTCCAAAAGAGAAGAGGGAGTTAGAAAGGCAGACTTATGACTTGTTGCAAAAGGGCTTGATCCGACGTAGTACCTCGAGTTGGGGATCGCCAATCATCTTTGTTACAAAGGCGGACGGTTCTCTAAGGTTATGCGTAGACTATCAGGAGTTGAACAAAAGGACTATCAAGAATAAATATCCTTTTCCAAGAAACGACGATATGTTTGATCAACTCCACGGTGCTCGGATATTTTCTCAATTAGATCTTTCCACCGGTTTCCACCAATTAAGAGTGGCAGAGGAGGGTGTTCCTTTAACAGCTTTTCGAACTCTTGAAAATTTCTACGAGTGGTTAGTTATGCCGTTTGGATTGACTAACGCACCCGCTTATTTTGTGGACTTAATGAATCGAGTATTTCGAGATATTCTTAATAAATTTGTTCTCGTCTTTATTGATGACATTCTTATCAATTCCAAGATAGAGGAGGAACACAAATATCATCTCTGTGTCGTACTCGATACCTTAAGAAGCCATGTGTTAAAGGCTAAGTTTTCTAAGTGTCATTTCTGGAAATCCGAAGTTAGGTTTCTAGGGCATGTTATTTTGGGAGAAGGCATATCGATGGACCGAGCTAAAGTTGTGGCCGTTCAAGACTAGAAGAAGCCTAAAAGTGCGATGGAAGTTAGAAGTTTTTTGGGATTGGTTGGTTTTTACCGTAGGTTTATCAAGGACTACTCGAAGATTGCTTCTCATCTGACGAAGTTAACAAAGAAAGATGTTATGTTCTTTTGGACTTCTAAGTGTGATCAAGCATTCAACGAATTGAAAGAGAAGTTGACTAGCGCTCCTGTATTAACCATTCCAAATGGGAGCGAAGGTTTAACCGTGTATACAGATGCTTGTGGAACCGGATTGGGAGCAGTTCTGATGCAGCATGGGAAAGTTATTGCCTATGCGAGTCGACAGCTAAAGCCACATGAGAAAAATTATGCTACACACGATTTGGAGCTTTTAGCTGTTGTCTTCGCACTAAAGATGTGGAGGCATTATCTTTTGGGTGAAAGGTTCGAGTTATTGTAATGACCCGTATTTTTAACGCTTTAAAAATACTAAATTAAATAAAATTTTAATTAAAAATCCGATAGAAATAAAATTTTACGATTTATTAAATGGAAATCTCTTTGTACATAAGTTACAAATCCAAAACCAATTTCGATAAGACCGGTAATGTAATACATATTAAAACGTAATGTAATAATATGAAATTGTTGTAACCAATAACAGAAACCAAAATAATAATTTTAACGTAAGAAACGTGCGTTTTGTGTTAAATGAAATTTTCGTTAAATAAAAATAAACAATAAAATTTTGCAACGAAAATTCGATATTAAAAATGTGTCTATTTAAACATAGGAAATTGTAAAGTTTCGTCAGAAAATATGAAAGTAAATTTCAGTCTCGTCATTTCGGTTTAAATCAGTTAAAATGTAACGAAAATAAAATGTTTTCGAAACCTAAATATTTTTATATAGAAAATTTTTAAAACATCTTCTGAGCAAGACGTCATTTTTCGTTTTTCCAAGTTCAGACTTCTTTAGCTCCGTCGATCTTATTTTTTTGCGTTTTTCTTGCATTTTTCTATAGTAGAAAATTCGAATTTTTATAATTCAATCATACCACTGATATCTGTATACCGTTTTGATCATTTCGTCGTGCTGATCTCCATGATATATTCGTATGTGTGTTTCGACATCCGGTGGACGGCTAAATCTATAAAATGTTGAACCGTATCGGTACCCGTTTTAAAACCCTTTTGGTTTCCATCTGTCCATTCATCTACCTACCTGTCTAGAACCAACAGCTATTTGCATTTAATATTTCAAGTATTTCTATGCGTGACTTTCCTTGTTCCAATGGTTTTGAAAAATGGGAACTTTATTTTGGTACGTTGTATCCATTTTTGAGTAGATCAGCTTGCAAATTCCTTTTTCGTATTTTGCCTGTAGCTTTCTTTTCCCCTTTATCTCTTTCACGCATCAACCCCTCCTTCAACCTTTCAACCCACACCATTTCTCTTCTCTTCCAAGCTTCGCCAAGACATCAACACCCAAACCCACCGATGCCATCAACACCGAACCCTCCTCCTTCTACCTGAGCTCCACCTCCCCTTAGCAGATCCGACCCCACTCAGTGACCCGTGCTGCCGAGCACAGCAAAGCCAATCACCTTGCTCCCCTCTCTCATGCGAGCAGCCCACTCATCAACTTCCCACCACCCTCGCCATGCCTTCCAGCCTCGAAACCGCCGAGTCGCCCTTCCTCCCATCCCCTTCCGCCTCTTCCCAGACCACCTCGGCCTGTCGAACTTCGGCACATATGCAGAACCCGAGCCTCCTTTACCTGGCTCGCAACTAAGGCCGCATCCCAAATTCATTTTTTGTTTGCATGTACATCTATGTCAACAGGTTTGTGCTTTGTTATATTTGGATGATAAAGGTTGCATATAGACCTCTTGTCATAGTTAGAGTTATATATATTAGTTATTTATTATATATATATATATCGGTTGTTTGCTTTTGTATTCTTGAAACAACGAGACTCATCATTTTTGGTGTATATGTAATTTGTTACACCGTTTTGTGTCCGTAAGTTGGACTGTTGAATGTTTTCAGCTGTAATTATTCGCGCTGTTACAAACACGACCAGTGTTCATGTTTGACGCAGCGTATCTCTTTCATTTCTTATTGAAATTCAATGATTCTTTTTTTTGTTTGAAAGATGAGATTCTCTAGTTTATGCATGTAAAATTTCGGTCCAATTCAAGGCCGTTTGGTCCTCTGTTTTATACCTGAAAGTTGCAACCAAACTGATTTTGCACTTGTTTGCATGTTTATATTTTTTTTTTCTGAACAACTGTTAGACATCATGTTCACGATATCATATCTCACTCATGTTTTATCGGAATGGGTTGATTCTATTTTTACAAAAGAGTCGAAGTTACCTAGTTTATGCATGTCAAATTTCAGCAAAATCCGACATCGTTTGATTAGTGGTCGAGGATCTGGAAGTTAGACCCAGGCAGCTGTTCTTTTGTAAAATTATTTTACACTGCTGCAAACACGACCTGAGTTCATATTTGACGCATCGTATCTCTTCCGTCTTACGTCGGAATAAAGTGATTCTTTTTTTTGTTGGAAAGATTGAGTTTTCTATTTTATGTTTACAAATTTTCAGCTTCATGCGAAGTCATTTGCTCTGTTTCTCATTTGGAAGTTAGACCCAGGCAGCTGTTCTTTTGTACTTGTTTACACTGCTGCAAACACGACCTGAGTTCATGTTTGACGCATCGTATCTCTTCCGTCTTACGTCGGAATACAGTGATTCCCTTTTTGTTTAAAAGATAAAGTTTTCTACTTTCTGTATATAAAATTTTAGCTTCATACGAGGTGGTTCAGTCCTCTTTTCTTACCTGAAAGTTAGACCCAGAGGGGTTTTCAGACCTGAACATTTGACAGTCGCAACATGGCCTGAGTCTATGTTCGTGACATCGTAACTTTTCTCGTCTCTTGTCCAAATCAAGTGATTCTTTTGCAGTTTGAAATACAAGTTTTGATCTTTATTCATACCAAATTTCAGACCATTTCGATCTCGGTAGCACATAGAATTATATTGTTAAACTTTGGCGCAGGACATGTTTTTATTTGTTGCTATGTTGAATGTTTTGATTTGATTTCGGCAATTCCTATTTAACAGCTTTGCTCGTCGATTCGTGCCAATCTAGTTTATTTCGGAAGTCATACTTGCAATTCATAACTCAACTTCGTTGTCTATTCTCGCTCCTTAGCCACGAAAGGTGAGCAATCACTCACGATTAATGTTCTTTTATTTATTAAATTTGATTTCAATTGAAACGACAATTGAAATATGCTGCTGTTAGTTAATTACACTGTTATATATGCTATTACCTGTATCAGTTCACCTGTGGCATCTGACACCATTATCTGTTATTTAAACGATGATAATTCAGTTTGGTTGATAATTGATCGATTGTTTGTTTTTTTACATTGAACGTTAAATTGTTAATGATGTAAGTGATAAATAATTTGAAATTGAAATTGACGTAGGATAGTTAGATTTGATATATGTGTTAAATTTGATTTAAACGACATTTGCATAATATGACCCTTTAAATGTTAAATAAATCGACGCGTAGAAATATTATTAACTACACCTTGAACCATTGAATGTATAATTGGTGTAGTATAATTTGGATAATAGACTTCAAGTGAAAAACTGTAATGAAATAATCTTTAGTCTACATTAAATGATAGTGTAGATTCTAGAAATAATTATATTAATTTACACAAACAACAATGTGAATTAATACGATTATTTCGGGATTATATGAATTGATTATTGGATTGATATTGATTGTTGTATTTGCTTGTTTATTTACTTTGACACCATCCCAGTTATCACACAGCAAGTTCCCTTTACTATTCTTTGATTTTTAATTGAATTGGAATCGGGTTGAAATGATAAATACCCAAATTAAACTTTGACCTAGGATAGAGAATTAAATAAAACCCAATTTGTCAATAATTTGATTTAAAATAAAATAAAGATTTTATTTGGATAAATAATAAGGTTTTGAAATGAAGTTGTAATTTGAACTTTTATGGAAGGAAAATGTTAATATTTAATAATCTGAACCAAAATATTAACATAGTAGTTGATGAAAGAATGTAGTTTTAAAATTGGAATTATTAATAATTAAGTTTGAAATTATTTAATAATTATGATTTGAAATTATTTAATAATTAAATAAATTGGATTCCTTAATAAGTGAAATTGAATTTCTCTAACAAGAAATAAAATGTGATTTATTGAAATTAATGTAAGACTTGTAATTGAAAGAATTGATTTGATGAATTTAATTTAATTCAAATTTGTAAGTTTTGATACAATGAAGTTGAACTTAAGTAATTGATTTAATGAATTGGAAATTAAATAGAAATTGTATGAATGATAAATTTACTTACCGAATAATTGAATGAAATCGATAAATGAAGTTAAATTGATTTGAATGTTAAATTAAATTAATTTAAATGATTCAGAATGAAACTTATTTACGAACTTGAATCAATATTTGAATTGTTTTAAATAGAAATTGAAATTGAATTATAAGATTTTGAAATTATGAATGTGGAAGTTTTGAAACATAAATTATGGAAATTGATTAGAGAGACAAATGAAATGTTGATTTATAAATTCTAATTGAAATTGAAATTGATTCTGTTTTGAAATAAATAAACGACCAATCGGTGTAATAATCATGAAAGTTATTAAAGAGACCGGAATCGGTTAGGGACATACTCACTGTCTAAACCGAATACCACTTTAATAACTATACGCGGAGTATGATCCAGAATGAAGTGGTTGGAATGATGTACGTGATGACTGAAGAAAGAGAACGATAATGGATAGCCTTGACACTTGTGTCAAATTTGAAATGACTAAAACAGGAGCCGTGCCGGGCCAAATGGGGGTTAGCTACCTCGAGCGAACACACTTCTTCGAAAACTACTCATTACTTGTTGTCGATTGGTGCACCCTTGATTTGGGACTGTTGTTTCGCGGTGTTGCGATCGCTGCGGCGATGCGTTTTCACCAGTCTAGATTAGGCAAACGGTAGTTTCACTACCTTGGGTATTGCCTCATGTGCCTTGTCATACTTGTATCCCTTTATACGCGACCACTACGATTTGTTTTGTGTTATACCTATGGAGTACTCTCTGATATCCCACTAGTTTATGGTGGAGTTTACAGTGCTGTATAGACTATACCGCTTATATAAAATGTGTTAAGGGGGATAATGGTAACGCCTTAACACTATTTTGATACTTTATATTACTGATAGGCATTATCTACTTATCGTACACTACTACATAGTAGATAGTTTAACGGATCCTTAAAGGATGGTTATTCCAAACATCCTTTGAGTTACTTGTATTTTAGTTGCTATTTCACTTGAGTTGGATTTATTGATATAAGAATGTTAATCCTGACTCGAGTGTTTTGTGTTTTGCTTTACGCTCGGGTCAGACTGAGTGTACCAGTATTCAAGACTCACCTTTGGAGTTGGAGCTTCGCTTGGAGATCCAGCTATCTATCCAGCTTTCAGATATTCAGTTGATTCCAGTGATGTATTCTGATATTGTATTTGATTATTGTATTCGAGACATCTGTTGTACCTTATTTAACTCTGATATGTATATAGTAGCTTCATGAACTACTATCTTTCCTTTCTACTGCACTTATTACTCTGTGTCTGTGATCTATGATTATTTATTTAATGTATATGTTCAGTTTTGTCAAATTTTAAATTAACAATTCGGTATTTTGAATTATTCAAGTCCGACATGTGCGGATGCGAATGGTCTAAAATAGCGGGTCGTTACAGTTATACACGGACCACAAATCCTTAAAATACCTTTTTACCCAGAAAGATTTGAACTTGAGGCAGCAGAGATGTATGGAGTTTCTCGCCTCTTATAACCTAGAGGTTCTTTATACCCTTGGAAAAGCAAATGTCGTTGCTTGTAAGACCCAAAAGTTGGCCTTCGAAAATCGGCACCCGTACTTTACATCGTACTCGAATGCCGTAGATTCAAATGCCAAATCTGGTTTTCCGGAGCTTATAACATAATTAAGTAAATAACACAGCGGAAGAAAAGAATAATACATTGATATATAATATCTGATACAACAGAGTGATACAATGAATATCAATATACATCAGAGATATGATACAACAAATAACAGCGGAAAAGAAAATGATAACATCAACAGCAGATAGAATATCTCCAATAGAATGCTCCAAGATAAGCGACGTCAGTCCATGAACTCCAAGAACTGAACTAGCTCCAGATAATCTACTAAACCTGAATATCTGAAAAACCCAACTCTAGACTGCCCGTGTGGAAAATGGTGGGCACCCAGAGTTTAGGAAGGGAACAATAAACTCCGGATCAGTCATGGGACTGGTGTGAGCAACAAAAACAGTTTATCTTTAAAACAAACAACAACAGAATTTTAAAGTCAATTCGCAATGCTTTTTGGAAAATGAAACTACCATAAGACCTCCCGCCACACACACAATGCAAACGCAGAATTGGAGGAGATTTCTTCTTATGATAGTCAAAGATGCTTACTACGTAAAATCATCTTGATATTATTATTAGTGCATAGTGCAGAAAACATTTCGAAAGTATAATATTAATCTTAGCCAGCATAGACATTTCGAACTATGCCTACTATAGCTACCATCCAAACAGTGGGGCGCCACCATAAGTAGATGGCAGGTTCTACAACTAAAACCGTACAAGTTCCGTATTGGAGAAATGGATTTCCAACAAATGGTCAGGCTAAGGAACTTCCTTCCGCCGCATGGGATCGCCTCTGGCGGGACGTCCCGAGAGACAAACTGCTCTCTGCCAAACAAGGCCGGGTTACCCCTGTAACAGGTAACTCACGAATATGTCATCACCCGGTCCTTTGGGACCTTTATCCGAGGCCTCGGTAACCAACATCACACATAATAAAGTGTATCCACATGAGTAAGTATCAGGGCTCCATACCATAATACCACCCCTTTCCAGAAGGAAATGACATACCCTAAAGGGCGCGACCCTCATAACCTTGCCGCAACATTCCTGTTTCGACCATTTCCGGGTTGTGAGGCCCTGACGAAGTCTCGTCCACAAAGCTACGCTTTTTCAAAAAGCCACGCTTTGGGTCAACAGATGATCAACCTATGATCACAAAGATAAATGATCAAACAAATGATCATATCACAAATGATCAAACACTGATCATCACACAGCAACACTCAGCATGTCACATTACCAAATTGGGATATATCGCTGATAACTTCAACTACATCACCTCTGAGCTCGTACGTCTCAAAGAAGGGTGTTAAGCTAAGAGAATAAATTCTCCGCCACTAACAGAAATGTATTTGAAAGAGATCGGCTTTATATCTCAAAGTGTAATGTCAGACATGTAACCATACAAGTCTGTTCCGGGATCGAACAGAACCGAAGGCACTTCTCACGAAGCCCTTGCAAATCCGGATAATTTTCAAATCACGTCCGGACTTCCCATCACAAAAGAGTGATATAAATCTCTATACCGGCGCGACTCAGTGCAGAGACATTCGATAGGTTGTCCTTTCATTTTTCGAAAATATCCGGTCTTCAACACCGGTCTTCAAATGCCATCCATATACGACGTATCATTATTCGGAATGGGTTATATGACACTAAGGTCCTCTCCCGGCTAAACCGAATAATGTGCGCAATATTTTAAAAACATATGGATATTGGGATTTCAATTAAGTCACAACTTAAACCCAAATTTCCTTTTCAAATGGTTTAACAAATACCATTTTCAAATCTTTAAACAAAAAGATTCATTTTAACAACCTTCAATGGTTTAAAACAATTTCCACACTTTAATCTTTTGAAACAAAAGATTCATTCACAGATTTTCCAAATCAATTTTCCATTTCAATTTGATTAACTCGTTAAATCTTTAAATCAAGATTTAACTGATAGCTTTCAAAACAATTCCATTTCAAATGGTCTAAACAAATCATCATTTTAAATCTGTTTAAAAATAAACAGATTCAATTCATAGTTTTCAAAAAGAATTCATTCATAACTTGGAAAATCCATTTTTCAATTCAATCTTGAAATTCCTTTAATTAAACTGGAATTTCATTTCTTATCTGAAAGCTTTTATCATTTGAAAACAACAGTTTTTACTTTGGAAATCTGATTCATTCATACTAGTTGAAATCCTTGGGTTAAATCCAAATTCCCAAAATTTTACATTTAAAATGGTTTAAATTCATATAAACACATTAATAAGTTGAACAGCCCTTTTAAACCCTAGTTCTCAAATCATAGAATTCAATTTCAAACTTGAATTCAAATTTAAATCAAATTATTTAAATTTCAAAACTTAATCAAGTTATTCGAAATAACTTTTATCTTTGAAATTCCATTTCAAAGGCTTTTCACTTTAAATCCACATTTTCCGATTTCAAAATCAATTGAAATTAAAATTTCAATTTCAAAAATATCAAATCTAAATTATCTGTGACTTAACTGATTTCCATGTGAAATCCATATTTGTGTTGTGTAAAAGTGTAGTCCAGGGGTTTAACACAATAGTGCAACACGATGAATCATCACAAATCAAATACGACAATACATTCGATAAGCGATATAAAGTATAACGCTTATTTTTCATCAAAAATCACAGATATACATATCACAGATAAATAAATTACAGATCATAACATAAATCAGGGTATATCACAGAGCATCATATATCAGGAAATATCAAACAATCCAATCATTCAATAGAATTCAAACATCAATAAGTAAGGTCAATTAATATCTGATAAATTTAAATCAGATAAATTTCTTATGAGTGTAAATTACTAACCCTGGTTAATTAACGTTAATTAATTACAAATTATTTTGATTATCATTTACTATTTAACCATTTAACAACAAATTAATTAACCTTTAATTTTAAATTCATCAACCCTTAATTATTAAGTAATTAATCTTTAATTATAAATTTCACCATTTAATTAATTGTCCTTGATTAATTACATTAATTAATCCTTTGATTATTTGATTAATCGACTTACTTAATCAATTTAATCATTTATTTAATTTCTTTTAGTTAAGAAGTTATCTTTGAGTAATTAATTACCTTAATTAATTAATCGCATAGATTTACTAATCACATTTATTAATTAATCACATAAATTAATTAATCAACCTTTATCAAGTTCAAAGTTTATTTTAAAATAACGGTTATACATATTAAACCACTTTAAACTTAATTACTTTAATATAATTCATTTTAAAACCTTTGAACTCAATTACTTAAATTTTTTTAAGCTTTTAAATCACATTACATTTTTACTTGCAATTTCAAGTTTTAAAACAATCATTTAACTTTTAACTAAAAGAATTTTATCAAAATCAAATTTAAACATCCGTTTTGAAATAAATTACTTTTAACAGCTATTTAATTTAAACTTGAATTTATACTTAACTTTTAATTTAACCTAGTTTAACTTTGTCATAATTTAAGGTTAAGCTTCAGAAGATTGAACAGGTTCTGGAATATGCAACAAAGCATCTACTCGAGCCTCCCCAGCTGCATCGAGTCTCACCCCCAAAAACTTCGAGCAAACCATAATTTAACCCGAGTAAAACTCGAGTTCAAAAACCCCACAACGACTTCGAGTTAGATCCTGCTCTGCTTCGAGTTGAAACTTAGATTTCCCGAGACCAATACGAGGCAACCAAAATCCTGTAACCTCCCCAAAATCCAACAGCACAGCCCATCAGAAAATAGTGCACCGTGCACATGCACATCGTCAATCATCACCTCCGGTCGTCATCGCTATATCGAGCAAGTCGAAATCCATCCCTGTACCAAACTCCGATCGTCGAAACTCCGTCATGTCGCTGAGATCGAATTTCGAATGAAGATTCGAAACCTGGAAAACTCAAAAGCGCCTCACCTCGAGACCTGACAACATGCTGTTCGCACCGCCTCGACCACCAGAAAATCAACGCCTCCGGTCACGGCCTCTCCAATACCCCCGCAACCATTTCCCAAAGACAGGGAACACTCGATCATCTACAGACGACGAACGAGACAAAGTTCTCGACTTTACAAAAACTAGGTTTAGAAACTTGAAATGCTCGCCGTTGCCACCGCGTCCAACTGCACACTATACCACTATTTTTCTCGCAAGCCCCGTAGGCTCCTCTATCTCCACCAACAACCTCGACGTTCACGAATCGATCGATCATCAGAATTTGGCAAAAATCCAATTTTTGTTTAAACAAGAACTGCAGCTTCAATTCCCAACTAGAAGTTATGACTTTATTCTTAAAAATCAAGTTTTTGCATGATGTTTCAGTTTATATTCTTGCATTTATAAATTAGGATGATTACATTTTCCTTTATATTGAAATTCCTCTGTTATTTTGAATTTCCAGAGCAAGATACGCATCTATTTCAACTTAAATAAAACTTAAGTTTCAGGCTATGATTAAACAAACAGTCTTTGTTTTTGTACTAAGTTTAAACATCGAGTAGATTAGGTGGAAATGATTTTTAAATCAAATCTAGTGTTAAAATCCTAGACAGAGGCCATATATGAAGAATAGCCATAGAGAATAGTGTTACTCATACTTTCATACCTATTCACAGAGAATTCATACTTATTCACAGACATATCCATAACAGATTCATACTTTCAATTGTTTAAAAGTGGTGTTACTCACCCTGATCATTTTGATCTCCAGAAAGTTTAGTTAGCTGGAATCCCTCTTGATCTCAGTTTTTGTTTTCCTTTGATTGTTCACCGTTCAAGTGGATGTTTGTTTGATAAATAAGTAACAACACTTCTGGTTTTTCTTAGTTCGTTTGAATGGAACGAAAATGGAACGAAATGTTGATATGTATAGAATAAAGTTTGCAGCAGAAATATGGTGTACAGGTGATGATGTTATCTGTACAAGTGATATAATGTTTTGTACAATTTTTATCAGTGATATTTTCTCATTTTGGAGGCTGAGACGATTTTAACCATTTCGAATGACCTTTGTTTGCTGTTGACTTCGGCTGATATCTTACATTTGTGGCTTGCATTAATTATTTTGGTACTTTATGTCTTCCTTTGCCTTTTGTATTCTATTTTGCAAGTGTACTTGTTCATATTTACTCAATTCCATACGTACATACTTGTATACATATTTACTCTTGCAAGCTACCAGACATTTATATATTTTCGTTTGGTTCATATTTGAGTGTTTTCTTCTTTTCCTTTGTTTTATGCATTGTCTTATTACCTTGCAATACTTGATAACTTTGGCTGTACAAAATGAAATGAGATAGTGGTGGCTTGTTGGTTTAATTTGTACACTTGTATTTTATTGTTTCAAAGGTATTTATTTTACCTTTAACTTGTCTCTATAATTTCACATGCAATTAGTTTGGTTTATCTTTTCCTATTTTTATTTTCATATGTTGTTATACTTATACTAAGGTATTCGTTTTATTCTGTTTTAGAATTCGTAACGAATTTATCTCTTGTATTTTTGTATCTTTATTTTCGAACCATTTATTTAAAATTTAAATTCCAAATTAAATACATATACATATATTTAAAAATTAAATAATTTCTACAGAATCTACTTGAATCCGGGGCAACACGCATCACCTTTAATAAATTTATTTCACTATTTTTGTTCAAAAATACAATTAATTATTAATTTAAATAGATAGAAAATTTGGGGTCGTTACATTGCTGATGCATTGAGTAGGAATGTAGCAATGGTTGCAAATCTAGAAGTTAAGCCAGTATTGTTAGAGAGAATTGCATCCAGTCAAGATGCAGATCCTATTTTGGCTCGACTTAAGAAGGATGTTGAAGAAGGTCTTGTTTCTAGCTTTGAGATTGATCTCTGGGGCATATTGAAAACAAATGGGCGTATTTGTGTTCCAGATTGTGATGGACTTAGGCAAGAAGTGTTAGCCGAATGCCACCATTCAAAGTTACCTTTTCATCCAGGAGTGACTAAGATGTTCAAAGATATGAAGAGGGTATTCTGGTGGAAGGGGATGAAGCGAGATATTTCAATCTTTGTGAGTCGTTGTGCAAACTGCCAGCAGATTAAGAGTGACCAGCAAAAGACAACCGGTTGCTTCAATCACTTGAGATCCTAAAGTGGAAATGGGAATAGATCTCTATGGACTTCATTGATGGGCTTCCTAAGTCAAAAAGAGGCAACGATGGCATTTGACTTATAGTTGATCGACTGACCAAGAGTGCCCATTTTATTCCTATTAAGCTGACTAGGACTGCTACGAGTCTGGCGAGTTTGTATGTGAAGGAGATGGTGAGACTCCATGGGATTCCTCGTAGTATTGTAAGTGACCGAGACTCGATATTCACCAGTAGGTTCTAAGAGGGACTGTAGACTGCTTTAGGGACTGAGCTAAGTCTAAGTACAGCTTACCATCCCCAAACAAATGGGCAGACAGAGAGAGTGAACCAGATCTTGGAAGATTTATTGTGAGCATGCATTCTAGACTTCGGGGGTTCTTGGGAAGATCATTTACCCTTAGTCGAATTCACTTACAACAACAGTTATCAAGCAAGCACTAGTATGGCCCCTTTCGAAGCTCTTTATGGTCCTCCATGTCATTCTCCTTCGTGTTGGGTTGAATTTGGAGATAGACTTATTCTTGGACCTGACTTAATCTTAGAAGCCAATGAGAAGGTAGTTGATATTAGAAGAAAGATAAAGGAAGTGCAAGATTGGCAAAAGTGTTATGCAGATAAAAGGCATAGGGATCTAGAGTTCTTAGTCCGGGACTTGGTATTTGTAAAAGTCTCTCCTCTAAGAAGTGTCGTGAGGTTTGGGAAGACAGGGAAGTTAGCCCCTCGATATATTGGCCCTTTTCCCATACTAAACTGGATTGGTAAACTTGCATATAAAGTGCAGTTACCTGATCGACTATACATGTGCACAACGTATTTCACGTATCTCATTTACGTAAGTATGTACACGACCCTTCGATGATAGTAGAACCGGGACAACAAGTTGATTTGGAGGTTCATCCTAACCTAACCATTCTTAGGTGGCCTATTCGTATTGTCGCTCATGACATAAAGCGATTAAGAAAGAAGGTTGTGAAGCTTGTTAAGGTTCAGTGGAGTGGAGATGTTAGAGATTGTACTTGGGAAACTGAGGACTATATTAGGGATTCTTATCCCGAGTTGATATAGTTGTTGTTTGTATTTTATTGTTTCTTTTTGGTGTACTCACCAGTTGTGTTGAGGTCACTTTCCTTTTATCTTTGTGTGGTATATATGATATCATTTGGGTGTCTTGATATCTTGAGTTAATCTGATTAATTTCGAGGACGAAATTTCCTTTAAGGAGGGGAGGATGTAACGACCTATAATTTAATCACTTTGAACTTAAATAGTTAATATGTTTTTAAATGATTAAATAATGGATTTTATATCTAAAATAAAATTTTAGATAAAAATCCTAGAATGGATATTTAAAACTGATGTAAAATGTTGGTTTAAAGACGGTTCGAGTTATAAGGCGGTTAGGGGTACCGATTTATTTAAGAATAAGTTTGCCTAATAAACCAAATGAGAATGATTACTTAAGAAAATAATTTGTCTAGTAAAATAAGAAAGAATTATTAACCTTGCCTAATAAAACAGAATAGTATAATTACTTGCCTAATAAAATAGAATAGTACAATTACTTGCCTAATAAAACAGAATAGTATAATTACTTGCATAATAAAACAGAATAGTATAATTACTTGCCTAATAAAACAAGAAAGAATTATTAACCTTGCCTAATAAAACGGAATAGTATAATTACAAACCTAATAAAACAAAATAACATAATGATTATTATATTCCACACGGATGGTTGCCATTGGACCAAAATCTGGTCGAATCAGGTTAGGCCATAGTTGATAAGAAGGATTCCTATTGGACCAAAATGTGGTCGAATCAAATTAAGCCATAAGGATGTTTTCTATTGGACCAAAATGTGGTCGAATCAAATTAGGCTATAAGGCTGGTTTCTATTAGACCAAAATCTGGTCGAATCAGGTTAGGCTATAGGAAATTACTAAAGTACCTTTCTCTTCACCTATAAATAGCCAAGTCCATATCTCATTTTAATTCATTCACAAACTAAAGGAAAGAACTAAATTTCATTATCAAGGGCGAAGTATTCCAAGTCTCCAGCAAAGCAAATAAGATGTGAGTATATTCCTTATTTTCATAGTTTAGTGGGTATAACTTATTCTGTGAGTATAATTTAATTATTTTACAGCGAGTATATTCCTTGTTTTCATAGTTTAGTGGGTATAACTTATTCTGTGAGTATAATTTAATTATTTTACAGTAAGTGTAATCTTAATTTCTTTCCTTTGACTCATTCACATTTTAATAAATGTTGTGTTAACTATTGATTGTAAATTGTTAATAATAATGGGGTCTGTTATTATTCTTGTTTGGTTATTTGATTTGTGCTCGGCCACTTTATGAGCAATAACCTTGACGTTTAGTTAAAGGGAACTTACACCATCTTTTAACTTAGGATGGACATTTAGTGACTTTTTGGTTAAAAGGAAATAACACCCCTTTTAGCTATCTCATTTGATTAAAAGGGAGCTTCACCCCTCTTGGTCGTATTCTCCTTTAAAGATGATGGGTTTAAGTTATGATTTGAATGGAAGTTTTAAATCTTGGTTTAAAGTATTTTAAAGGAGCTTTGAAATTTATATAATGATTTAAATGGGTTATTTATGGAAAGTATGTAGTCCTATACTTGGCAGTAAAAGCCGATGAGTAGACTGATCCTCTATTTGTGAGATCTAGAACCGAAGTGTCTAGGCAAGGCTAGGAGCAACCAGTGCCCTGACTTACATGGCTTTGTTTCTGGGTGAGGGATAGAGTAAGACGAGAATATCGGAAACGTGACAAGTGTAGGTGATTTGATTTCCATAAATGATTTTTATAATTATGATGGTATGGAAAACATTCGCCTTTCTTGTAGACAATTGTTTTTGACCTATTTAAGTATGCTTTTGAAATATGAAATCCTCCCAAATGTTTTGTGAATGTACTTATACCGATGAGATAAGTATATGGATATTCTCCAAGCATTGAAAGAGTATAAGATTTAATTTCCATATATGATCTTTTTGTTATCCCCGATAACTGATATCTTAACTATCAATTTCGATACCCTTCTTCCTTTTGTTTTTGTTTCGTCAATCTAAGATGATTTGTTGCTCATTTAGAGCATTGATATCCTTTATCGAAAATGACTATGTAAAGAGCGAGTGGGGGCCAAGCTATGTGGGGTTGCTTCCATTAGGGTATTGTCACATCTACTCTAGAATGGTTTTGGTTGTATGCGCACGGAGATGTGAAATACACGGATACTCGGTAAGGTTGGCGGGGTCCGGCTTGGAGGTTTCCGAGAGCCATCGTTGTTCTCAAGTATATTTTCTAGAGGTATACTTTCGATAAGGGGGGCGCACCCTCCTAGTCATTGTTGGAAAAATTCCTTTTCCTTCTTTTTGATTCAAATCTTTGGATTGATTCTTTCTTAATTACATCGGGAAGCGTCTTGTGCTCTTCATGGTGTTTAATTATTTGTGTCCATTCTTTTATGCTTGGATGTTGTCCTTGTGAGGGGAAATCCGTTCCGTGTTTTTGCGCTTGGTCTCACCGGTTATTCTGTGTGTTCTATTTTTTTATATTTGGATTTTACTCATACCGGACTTATTATCTGACCCGAATTGTTTGTTTTCCCTAAACTCTTGGGTACTCATTTATATTTGAGTAGCCCGAAAATGATAGGTTTCTTTGGGATCTTTTGAAGATGGTGGACGAGCAGGAGGCTCCTTATCTATCTATTTATTTCCGTTGTTATGAGATGTTGGCTCTGTGTATGTATATTTAAAGGCAGGTTGTTATAACTACCTAGAGTGATAGTAGTACTTTTGTTGCAACTCTGATAACTCCATGTTGGGAGTAACCTTATGTACTGTCTTATTTTATGTTGTATATTTAACTGTTCTGTTGTGAGGTTATTTTTCTGTTCTTATATTTTACCCCATGACAACTCGTCTTTTAGATACTTGGGCAACGACACATGAATACCATGGATGTATTAAGTGTCGTTCTCAGGGGTCAGAAAGGTGGGTCACAACACCAAAAAGGCCATTTTCTCACACTTATAACCGTGATAAATTAAATTCCACACGGTTATAAGCGTTGTCCCAAGTGGCGTGGGCAAATATTATCACGGAAAAAATAACGCTTATAACCGTGATAATTTTGGGTATTGCTCACGGTTATAAGCGTGAGAGTTCTGGTGTTTACTCACGGTTATAAGCGTGAGAATGATGAATCACGGTTATAAACGTGGGAAATTTCATATCTATCACGTTTATAAGTGTGTTAAATCTGGATTTAATCGTAATTTGAAGTATAACGGTTATAAGCGTGAGTTTTCTGGGGTTTCACCACGGTTATAAGCGTGAGTATTCAAAACATTCACAAATCATTACCTACCATCCATATCGTTGATAATACGTATCAGCACACTATGTTTTATAATATGCATATATACCTACCAACACATGCATTAATATGGACGTCAATATTGCACATGCAAACAAATAAACTTCATATAGCAATTGACATGTGCATTACTATGGATAGTTTTTGTAAATACATAAATCTCGTACAAAACAGCTAAAAAGAACTAATTAAAACATGACCATAAATATTTTCAGTTCTCCTAGACATAATGGTAGGAGTTACAAACTACTATTTTAGCATCTATAGGACAATGCCATTTTCCAAACTATTGAGAGCTGCATATTGAACTGGAACCTGAAAGTTGCTGTGGGATAGTCGAAATCTTGAAAGTATCTCTGTAAATACAAACAGATATTTAGTGTACAGACAAGAACACAAATATGTTACATGGATGGAAATGAGGACAAATATGTTACAAGAACATCATCAACAGCAGGTGGAAACATCTGGTGTTTTAGATTTAAACGTAAGAATTCAAGATCTACATGGGCAAGCTGTTAGAGAAAAATGGGTACAACAGCATGACATGATCTTTTTTAAGGATTGTCTAATAGCATTTTTGTCTAGAGAACATGAAATAACTCAAAGCATACATCGTTTAACATTTAAAAAGTTGACAACCTTAGCAACTTAATGGTTATATAAAATATTGTTAAATGGAATTTAATTAAAACAAAAACATGCCTCCTGCATAGTTGCAGTTTGCAATTTCCTTATGAGACTTTAAAATTATGTCAAATAGTAGACTACCTAAGATAAATGTTTCACATGAAGACTATTTCACATGAGATAGCATATAAAATTAAAACATAAATTCAGGTCCGTCATACGGTATGTTCAACTGTGAAGTACTCACAATATTTGTATACGACTACCAATTTGTAAACAAGCACTGGCTTGGTATCATCTTACCGTAGTACTATAGTACACTAATAGCATACCAATTATGTGGACGCAGTAAAACATATTTGCATGATCTAACCAAAAATGAAACTGGGGAGAAAAATCAGAATTCTCAAACGGGAAACAGAGAGGTTTGACTCCCACTGAGAGCACTAATTTATTTTTTGTTTCCATGTTGTTTCACATCCATGTTTCAGAAGTGTTATTTAAGGGTGTTACACATGCTATCAAGCTACCACTCTACTATTCTTTCTGCTTAACTACTATTATTCATGTTTGAATGATTATATTTGACAGGTCTACTTTGGACTCCGTGAAGGAAACCATTGGAACATGTGTAGTTTTTGAATAAGGAATCAACTACTTCGTAGAACCATGTACATACAAATTATAATTGAATTCATACTCCTATAAATAGAGGGAGCGTGAATTAAAATGCAAGGTTTTGTGCACAAAGGATAATACGAAGCTATATAGGTAACCGTACAAAAATTCTTAACAAGTACTACCTTATAAAATTTCTCATTTCTTTCTCCGCCCAAATCTTCACCATTTATCTTGGATTACCCTTGCTATAACGTTTGAAGCGGTGATCACCTTGAACGTAGCGCTCTCGATCCCTGAAAGAGAAATGATAATGAGACAATTTGTCTCAACGGTCAACAGAATATACAAGGTTACTATTTTAAGTAGAGCGAAGAGTTCATAAGTTGATTATTGGCCATTCAAAATATAATGATACATTGTTGAAATATTAGAAACCAAGAATGATACATTGTTAACACAAAGTCAAGTAGCTACTGCTTATATATTGATTTTGCTTATATATTGATTTTTTTCCAGAATTTCCTAACATATGTATTTTACACATATGTCACTTTCGATACACATCTCACCTCTAACAAGTTCTAAGGTGAGATCCAATCCCCTTCTCTCCCTACTTCATCAACATATAGAAAACCAACATACTATCAAATGCCGACGGCTGTAAAGAAAACCCCAAACTATAGAAATGTATGTTAAAAAAATTACTGACCTATTTGTCGGTAAATTCCCAATGTGAGGATCGGATACACCTCATTTTTGCTACACCTCAAATCCCTGATTTCAGCTGTGCAATTTGCAACTCAGGTGTAAACTGAGTTGCATTGCAAAAAGGTTTGCAACTGAGCTGCAAATTGCATCTCAGTTTGCAAACTGAGGTGCAAATAAAACTCAGCTTTTGAAAACTGAGGTGCAAATGCAACTCAGTTTTGGGAACTGAATTGCAATTTGCATGTATGGTTGCTTCACACTGTGTGTATGTAAGATAGAATGAATTCTTATCTGAAATAAGTCAATGATGAAGTAGCATAGATTTTCAAACTTACACCATGTAGAATCAAAAAGTTGTACCAACGGTACTAGTTGCTCGGCTATTCTAACATCAAAGTATCGTTCTGGGATGCAATGCATGAAGTAGCTCAGACCTGTTCGTCCACCCATGGCTGCATGAATTGCAACTATATTTTTGTCTACTTCTGCTTCTGCTATTAAAGCATTGGCAAAATAATTGGCATATGACATAGTTTGAGTACTCTTTTTGAATTGTTTTCCAGTTGCTGGGTCAAATTTCACCACACCTGCAATACGTAGCAGCGTGTTAGCTTCTTTCTGGTTTCAGGTTGAAAACAGTTAACCCATGTTTTCTCACCGTTTCTAATTGTTCTGCTTGTTGGACCGTTTCTCGTTGTTTTGCTTGTTGGAAAATGACACAGAGCACTCATGTTTACTGTACAACTGAGGCATTTTATAGATATAACTAAATTTAGTCACCAAATGCAACATAAATTACATATGCCTATTTTCATAATTATACCGATACAAAAAATATGAAACATTTGATGATTTGAAACACGACAGGAAGTGGTGTACCATAATGTTACAAGGTAGGAAGCATAAAGTTTAATCAATAGAAGTTAACTTATGCTAGCAACTCATTAAACATAAGTTATGCCATAAAAGAAACCTGAAAAGCAATTACTGTTTAGAGCCTAAAATTCACATTTGAACAACTGCAACATAGCACCACACGCATATGCATCTGCAGGAGTGATCTGCTTCTTGCTTAGTTTAGTGAACATCTCTTTTGCCTTCCTCTCCAGCTCTTTACCTTCAAAACCCTCACTAACGAAGGTTGGGAAAACAAAAATTAAACATGAACCATATCAATTTCCTGCAGCTTGTAATAATAAAAGAAATAAGATGGTTTTTTTGTTGTTGCGTGTAATAGTCTACTTTGAAATAAAATTGTTTTAGAGATTTTTTATATATTTTAAGGTAAGTTTATGTTGTGTTCATGTATATACTAATAAATGATGTATAAATTATTAAAAAAAACATTAAATGAAATGTTTTATCTCTAGTTGACTGTATTTTGTTTGAACCACTTTGAGTGTTTAATGTTTCTTATATTAATGTTCGACATTTATTATCTTTTATTTAATTGTTTGATACGTATATGTACATAATGTTTACTCGAAAAATTTATACCACTGCTTCGAGATCTTGCCTTTTTAAACTTTGATCGTAAGTTATAATAGAAAGTGACTCTGTAGGCTAAAGCCAATTAAGGCAATTTTTGCTATGACATCACTACACCAAACTTTATTATTTGTTCCTACAATTCTAGGTCCAACAGTGTTGCTGCTACACAACCCAAACAAACTACAAGGTAAACACCAAAATTCAATTCACCCAGTCAGGTAAACTGAACCCTTATCATCATCACTCAACAGGCTGCTAAACAAAATTTGTAATCCCTTTTGTTACTTGCTTAATAACCGAACCTAAAACTATTTCAAAGCTAACAAATCAAACTCCAAAACATATATAGCAACGAATTATTGCTCCTTAATTTCAAAAATCAACCGGAGATGGTAAAGTTCACTCACCTAAAGAGAACGCAGAAAACCCCAATAAACTAAGAGGAGCTACTGTTATAAGAAAATTCAACCAAATACAAACATTATAGACGAAGAGAAAGTGCTCACCTCACTGCAGCTTTGCTTTGGATAGCTTTCTGGTTTTCACCTTTTGCCTACAGTAAGAGAATCGTAATATCACTAAAGAATGATACACGGCGATAGGGCGAATTGCAATGGAGGAAGGCTGCGACGGCTTTACCCTAATTAGTTTTAGGAAGAAAGATACAAGCCAGAACCGTGACAAACATCTGAAGCAAGGATGGGAACGGAAATGACAACTCTGCCCAATGTCTTCTAATTATTTACAAAAAGCCCAAATTTTGTCACGGAAATAACCGTGATAAAATAATATAACAATAATAACCGTTACAAATTTCCAACAATAATAACCGTGACAAAATGAAACGAAAAAAGTGTGACAAAATGGCATGTTTGGTGTAGTGGGTCGTCATATACTCTGTCCTACCTGACTACCGGCCTAACCCGAAAGGATGAGGTAAGCCCAAAGGTTATCATGAATATAAAGGTCCAAATTAATTTTGGGCATTGGGTTAAATTTCAAAATCTGTTTTGAAATCATAAATAATATTTTTAATTTAAAAGGTTAAGTTTAAAATATATAAGAAAATTTATAAGTGTTATAAAATATTTTTCAAAATTATTTTTGCAAAATAATTAATTATTTCAAATAATATTAATAAAAATTAATTAGATTAATTAAATAAATAATTTATTGAAAGTTAATTAATTAAATTAAAAGCATATATAATGATATATGTAAATTTAACGGAAAATGATAAAGATAATAAACAAAGAATTTTCGAAATTAACTAAAATTGTTTAAATAAATAAATTAATTAAATGTTAATTAGTAATAAAGTAATATACATGTGTTATGATATATATGTATTACCATAAATGTTATAGTATATGCATTCAATGTTCAAATATTTGAAATGAATAAAATAAAATTAATTAAAATGATAATTAACTAATTAAAATTGATTAGATAAAATTTAATTACATGTAAGATTATTATATATGCTAATTAAATTATAAAATGTTATACAGGAATTAAACTTATATAATATGAATGTATAATAATAGATGGAACAGTAAGAAACCCAAATTAGATATGAGGAATAAGTACATGCTTATAGTACATATACTATGATTTTAGATGTGTGACACTTGAATCATGAGAATATTTTATAAGGAATACATTATTAGTCGATATCACTCAATTAAATATATTAAAGATTATGAATCTTTAATATAAGTGTTGTCCTCTACCATTTATATATTAATAGATTACTTGCATACCATTTAGTTATTGAGCTTTCCTCAAGCTAGAGATATTATGTGTAGTACTATTGGTATATAGACTGGACGAGGTAAGATACATGCACATGTTTATTGAGCTTTCCTCAAGGTAAGTGCACTACACTTAGGCCATCATGAAATGGTTGGGACGAGTGAATAATATCTCTTCATTTTTTGAGCTTTCCTCAAAGTAAAGATGAGATAAGGACAAATACCACAAGGTTAGAGTCATATGTGATACAACCGATAAGGTATTATCCATTACATAAGGGCCCATGACTTATTGAGCTTTCCTCAAGGTCAGGATCCCAAAACATGTGAGTCCTAATACCCACAAGAGAAGTTGAAAGGTTTCTATGTTTCTTCTTAGGATTTTGAGAAACATAAAAGTCTAGTGTGAGCTTATTTAGAAAATGAAACATAATGTTTTAACTTTACTAATAATATAAGAACATCTTGTATATAAATTAAACTAATCTACATCAATAAATTTATGCAATTAAAATAACTTATAAAATGTTTATCAATTAAAATATATAAATGAACTCAACTAAGATTGACAAATAGAAATATAAAATATGCTTACCAATAAATTTAGAATGTTGTTAATTTAAGACCCATGCAAGCGCCTAATTATACAACTACTAAATACGATCGTAAATCGGTCATTTATATGTGTATTTGCTTTACAATATGTATTGTCATATATGAGTTTCAAACTCTGAACACAATACAAGAATATGGATATTAGATCCACATTAGGTCATATATAAATGTAATATGATGAATGTTCGCAATTCATAATATGTGAAACCACAATGAAATTAGTTTATTAAATATGAGCAAGTAGATCATAGTGTCAGATTGTGTATTCAATATAATTGATTATAGCAAGGGTTTCCTTTTGAATAATTCAACCATTTGGAAAGGAAAGTTAATATGTGAGAGTGGATGTAACTTAAGACACGGTTGGGATGAAGAGAGTGAATGGTCATCTCTGCTTCATGAAAAGATATAGGAACGAGAATAGTAAAAAATACTAAAAGATATTTATATTTAATATCGAATGAGAAATGTGATTTCTATTCCAAATGTATTTTTTTATAAAAAATTATTTCCTATATAATTTATTTTGAGTTTAAGATATTTGATCTAAAACTCTTGACTGTAAACTAGTTATGGTAAATGAAACAAAATCCCATAATAAGCAGTTGAATGGAGCTTCGTATTTCATACACTATTATAATAATGGCAGAAATAGTGGGATTATACCATGTAACACTTCTTAGTGGTCATATCAAGTTACGAAAAATCATTTTCGTAAAAACATACCAAATATTATTTATGAAACAATAAATATTTTTAGTTTTGACTGAAAATAGACATAGTTTTATTTCAATATGAATGTTATGAATATTCATTACAAAATAAAACTATAATTGTGTATTTGTTTCCATAAAAAAGCAATGCATTAGAAAATATAGAAGCTACTAATGTTTTATGATTATTTTGGAATTGTGGACCAAGCCACAGTTTTGAGAAATAATTCTTTAATCATACGATTAATCGAACTTTGTTGAATAAAGTACAGTTGATAATGAGTGAAGTTGAGTTAACTTATTTTTATAAGGTCGTGTACTTAAGAGTAGTACATAAGGCAAAAATTAGTTTCTTCTAAAACATAGTTTATAATATCAAACAAGGTAAGAGTTTATAAGAAACCCCTACGTATCCTAGATCAAGGAGTTGGTATGTTATGCAAGTCGAAAAATTTAACGTAATAAATGCTCATAAGGGATAAGAAACCCCTACGTATCCGAGATCAAGGAGTTGGTATGTTATGCAAGTTGAAAAATTTAACGTAATAAATGTTCATAAGGGATCTTACATGGACCACCGCAAAGGCTTTTGGGACCGATCAATCTTGATTGACCAATGCTTTGAACATAAGTTTCATGGACTAATACCAAATCATTTCTACATATATAAGGCATTTCATAAAATGTCTATGAATACATATTCTGTTTCACTGAGAAACAATTGTTGTTTCAAGAAATATCAACTTCGTAGTGAAGGAATTTCTTTTAGAAATTATTGGCAGTAAAATAGGTTTGGTTACAGTCCAAAGATAAAACAGATAATGAGGGATGAAATAAAATTAAACAAATCTAATCAGACACAACACATTAGAATGTCTAATAAGTATTCTCGAACATTGAAGGGAAAATATGAGTTTTATATCAATGTCGAAAAGAACTTCCTAAGTTGTTAATAAAATCATTGAATATTGACTCTGCCAAATGGTATGATGTGCTAATCCTGAATAGATTCCAAGTAATAGTATAAAAATATGATTTTGATAGTTGTATCCATAGGGATATTATTTATCGGTGGCAAATGTGTTTTCAAGAAGAAGACCCAAGAAATTGGAATATAGTGAGCAACGTTGATAAGGATAACATCATAAATTTCAATTATTGAAATTAAAATAACAGATTTGTCATTCAACGTGCTTAAGATAATTTGGATTTTACTCGCCAAGTTATCACCTTATATGACTTCGAGTTTTGGTACACATGTGTTGAAATAGAAAATTCTAAATAATAATTTAGAATAGACTGATAGTACATACCAAGAAAATATCTCGAAGTCGGTGGGAGCGATACAAAGTTTTTGGGTTTATGAAAATGATCCAAAAACTTATACGAAGTATCATTTGATAGGCATCAGACTTGAAGAATTATTTTGACAGAAATATCAATTAGTTTGATTTTCCGTAAATACAAAAGAAACCTGTGTCTGTAAGAAAGAACTATATAGGTACTTGAATATTTCTAAAAGGTAAACAACAAACTTATTATTTTTAGTGATATACCCAAATTAAAATCGTTATAGTTTGGTTGTTTAATATTCGACGTTGGATTTGAAAATGATATCTTTTATAACTGATGTAAAAGGATGTTATGATTGTCCAAATCGATATACAACACACCATACTAAAATGTCTACTGTGCAGTACATGAGATGGATTCAATATGCATTGGCAATAGGAATTATCACATATGCTATGTAGTCTACTATATCACATTACGCTTATGTACTTGGTATGTTGAGTGAGTATCAAATCCAAATTAAAATCATTATATGGTAGTTTAGAGTGTTCTCAAATATTTACGAAATACTAGAGAATTGTTTATAGAAACAAGGATTATGAAGGAGTGCATGGACTCAAACTTCATAAGTGACATTGAGTATAATATGTCAATATTAAATTCATGTTCAAACCTTAGTTAAGATGCTTTAAGTTGGAAATGTTCCAAAAAAAGGCTATGGTTGATTCAACCAAAAGGCTAAGTACATCGCCTTGAATAACATTCCAATAAAAGCAATGGATATATAACTATAAATGCACAAATTTATAAATGAGCTATGGTTGATTCAAGTATTGAGAATACTATGTCATTTTATATGATAACAATGTTGTTGTATAGATCATGAAAGAACCTAGAGCTTACTGGAAATTGAGAAACATACTCCAAAAAGTTTCACATGATAAAGGCAATTTATCAGTATCGGAGAGAGTAGATTGACTAAGTAGATACAATGAACAACATGGCAGATCAATTCACAAAGGGACTAGCTCGGTTAGTTCTCATCAAACTGATCGAAGGGACGAGATTGGGATTCAATAATTGGCCCTAGGCGCAAGTGGGATATTGATAGAGTTATAGGTATGACCTAGGCATAATTGTGTAATTTACTGTGAATTATTAACTCTATAATAAAATATCATTCAAAAAAAAGTGTTTTCTTTCTATTATATGCTAACCAAAAAATGAATCAACATCCTAGAGTATGATGTGAAAGCACCAGTCCTGTTAGAAGAGAGCAAGTATAATAGAAAATAGCATAAAAGTAAATGAGACACGGGGATTTTTTAGTGGTTCGGCTGCTAACTAAGCTTACGTCCACTTTATAGCTTTGATTATTGGTTTGATCTTGTTTGAATGAGATTACAAGGTGATTGAGAAAGAATAAGTCCTAGAATTGCCTAGAGTAGTTGCCTTGGTGACCATGGTATAGAAGTAAGGGTTGAAGAATAGATGGAGATCCCGTGTAGGGATAGAAGAATCTAGATCTTGTTTTAGTTGCTCTATGGTTTGTATTTATAGGGGTTGCAGCTATATTGAGTCAGAAGCACGCTAACAACCAAGTCTGGAAGTTGGTCGACACTTGCGCCGAAAAGTGTAGACACATACGAGTTAAAACCTTAACTTGGTACCGAGTTAAGGGTCCTCAACTCGGTACCGAGTTGAGGAATGAAGTGATAAGTCATTTCTGACTTTGTCCATGTTCTTCTATGTTTTAATGAAGGTATTCCAACCTTTTTTCCATTGCTTTTGGCGTGATTCTAGTGATCTATTTGATCGTACTTGAGTTATCCTGACTTGTTTGATATCATCCCATCAATCTTGAGATTGGTTGTGCTAACCTTGAAGAAAATGCTTGTTGTCAACTCACATGCACTACATTGGTGATGTATGAAGTTTTGATGGAGTTTGGGGGGAGATCCTTAACTCGGTACCGAGTTAAGAGTCCTTAACTCGGTGTCGAGTTTAGGTGTTAACCCGAAATAATGTCAAACTCCTCCAAGCCTCTTCTTTGTCTCGTCTAAGCGTACTTGTAAAGTTTCAAGTTATTCTGTCTTTATTTTGATGTTTTAACTCCTATTGATTTCTGCTTGATTAAAAACCCAGTTAATATTTTCCCCCAAGGGTATGCTTTCGTTGGAAACAACATGTGCTCTTGAAAAAGATAAGTCTTGAACTATGATCTTATGAATTTCAGTCAATTGTTGGATTTCGTTTTGCGATGCTGTGTTTAACTGGTTAACTTCTGATTTGCTTTTTTTTTTTGATTTCGATTTCAATTATCTGTACTGATGATGCAATCTTCACTTTGAAATTTACGTAAGGCTTTAAGTCGATATCTAGGTCTATTGTGGTGAGTTGGAGCTGACCCGTGTTGGAAGGCTAAACTCAATACCGGCTTTACATCTTAACTCGTGCCAAGTTAGGGACTTAGCAATTTCTTAAGTTAGTTTTTCCTACTTATCTGCCCTGCCTAACTAATCTCCTCACTTCTATTTTCAACCCTTCACATTCCTTAGCCCATTAAGGCCGATTAAAACCCTAACCGTGCCGATTCAAGCTCCAACCTTGCCGTCATTCAACTTTTGACATCGCCAGCAAGCTTTGCTGCCTCCATGTGATACTCGCCATCACCTAAACAAGCCGCCGCTACCCTAGCCATCGTTTTTAGTCCTAGAGCCGATTCAACCAAATCCTATGCCAAGTCAATTCTTTACCTGGATTGAAGGTCAGCAGTGATGAACTGAAGTTTCGGTGGTGATGGGACGATAATTTTGCCTTAGTTTATTCAATTTTAAGTTCGAGATGGTTGAACCCAAATGTACTGTGTTGACGGTGTATTTAGGGTTTGTACCCGCAATGGATGTGTTTGCCTTAAGAGACAAACATGCTTCCATACTTTGACCATCACTATCCATGGAATGGACTAGCCTGATTTTCGAATTGATTCTGATACGACGTTGCGTTGTAGATTTGAACATATTAGATGACTCCATTGCTCTACATTGCTGCATGTCCAATGTTCCTGAGAAGCAAGAACTTTTCATGTCACTCCGGACAATAGATCCGTTACCGATCATTGACCGATAACTGGTAAGTACAAAAAGGTAATTTCAAAGGACTATATAGATTGTTTTTCCAACAGGAGCAAGCTATCTACATAGGATGGTCTATTTGTGGTGTTCAGGACACTGGACTCATCCCATATAGATAACACACTACACCTACCTCGGTTAACACTTGGAATCCAATTGGTCAGCATATGCTGATTTCCTTTGGATTTCAAGCGTTAACTGCACATGAATTCTTATTAGAAATAAAGCATACTTGATTATAATCAACGAGTTTTATCGTCTAGAATGACGTGTCAGTCGACACGCCGCAATTCCATCGATGGAGTGTCCACGCCTTTAGAAGCCGAGTCATCAACTGCCCTAGTTTCTTTATCCATTCCCGTGGGACCAAGTCAACCTACAACTTCTGATTTCTACGGCCTGCTAGTTCCTATAAGACCAGTACTTGACCAGTTGCATCCTGGTCTGAGAATTTTGGTCGACCCTTCGGAACAAATGCCTTCAATCTTGACAGCTAAAATGCTTTGAAATATATGCATGCATCACGGTATACCCAAGGATGATGTTCATCTACCAACTCGAGCTGAACTTGCACATAATCCTCCCGAAGGCTTTACTGCTTGCAACTGATACATGTGCTTAAGTGGTGCCATGCCACCATTCAGTCGATTCTTGTCCATGGTGCTTCATGACTTAGAATTAGCGCTGTTGCAAATTCATCCTAATGGTTACGCCCTCCTAAGTTCCATGTACATCTTATCCATAACATGGCTTGGGTGACCCCAAGGCTAAATGAACTTGTATACCTCTTACACTTCAAGAGGAGATAGGATTGCCCATCCTTTATAATTATTGAAGCCTAGAGGGGATGTAAGTTGATAAAGGGTCTTCATAACAAACGTTCAGCCTTCAAGAACGAGTTCTTCATCCGATGTCCATAGGGCTTCAATCGCTTCTGGTTATCTAGAAGTAAGTCCTTATTCCTTAGCTCTTGAAGTGATTTTCCAGTTTCATAACCTATCATATGTCTTATTGCAGTCATCCCGAGGCTGGAAAGTAATGACGAGCTCAAAGCAATGCTTGAAACTCTTAAGGCTGTGATAGCTTCTGAGCGCACAGTGGAGTTCCTTTTGACAAATGAGAACCTCCGCCTATTCGACTTACTTCATCCCGATAGATTTGCTGTAGATGATGAGCTGTCAACATTGAGTAGCCCTAAGAGATATACTCATTCCTCAGCCCATGCTCGTGACTCAATCAAAGAGGCTCAAGAAGAAGTGGTTGGTCCATCGGAGGAAGCACATCCCGAAGAGATCCCTAGAGCTGACATAGACTTACCCTCCGGAGAGGACATTATGGGGACATGGATAAGAGCCACAGGATGTTTCTGATCCCCAAAGAAGAAGACAAAATGTTTCACAAGAGATATAGGAAGCAGCTTATAGTCGAGGATGGAGAGGAAAAGGGCTTGGACGATGATGATAGCAAATTTCACATCTCCATAGAAAAAAATGAATCTTTCGATGAGTCGCCAAGAATGAGTCCTGATCTTCCTAAGTTGCCTTCTTCAGACTTGTTAACTACTAAGGCATTAAGCCCCAAACTCCCGATTTCTCCTCCTCAAGAACAACCTGCTATCGATACCCCACAGTCTACCGGAGATCAAGCTACTGGGACTCCCACTAGAGATTCGTATACTTCTGGTATCATGAGAGATGTCGCCATCTATGTAGATGAACACAGGGATATCTCCATTAGCGAAATGATAGCTGAGATTGGCTCGGAGATTGACATTTCCTCAAGCGCATTTATGAGTAGTGGTGAAAAGACTCCAACCTTTAAACCCTGTCAATATGGTTTGTAGAGTATATAGAGGGTCATCGGCACTACACACTTCACTTTAGGATCACAAATACATATCTCTACATCGCGTTAGGTTCCTAAGTTTAAGTGTTTAACTCCATTCCTGTTTTCATTTCAGGTACCATGGGACGTGGGTTATACCATCAGTTACGTCAAGGCACCAGCTCCCGCAAAAATAAAACATCAGATCTGGCTTATTACCCTTCTCGCGAAACAGATGAGGAGAGAAGGAAAAGAAAAGCGGATAAGGCTCATCATTTTGATCGAGAGCATAAGAGGGGAGAAAAGAGAAAAATAGATGACGAGAGTGGTGCCTCTAACGACATACTGAAGCACCACAAAGACTTTCATGACCTCCCCGGGACCTCATTATCTATTACTCCCCCTCATTTCGATGCTCAGACTACCGGGATTCAAACAATTCCACCCTCTTAAGTGATGAATACTATAATAGCTCCCACTTCTTCCAGTCGAAGGGAGAAGTTTATACTCCCTCCAGGTCTGCCTATGCTTTAAGTTGCTTTTCGCATTTGTTCCTGAAGGTGGTTAAGTTCGATAAGAAAATAAAACCCCTTAACAGGGAAACTTCCCTCAGCAATCTCGAGATAGTCGTTGAGGACTTAGAAACTGGGAGTGATTGCCAGCATCTTGTGAAGGCCCTATCGGATGTAAAATGTATCAATTATTAAGAGATCCTCTCATTCGAGGCTGATAGGGAAGATCATGCCCGGCGATCAAAAATCATGATAATGAGATAACCAAGTTGAAGGCCGAGAGGGATGCAGCCTTGAAGAGTAAGGCTTCCAGCGATAGTCTATTGACTGAGGCGAACCAGGCTCATGATAGAGCCATTATTGTGATAAAGGATCAACTCAAAGATGCTCATATCAAATCTGGAAAACTGAAAGAGCAACTTACCGAAGCAGAAAACACCATTAAATCTCGAAACCAAACTACCATTGGTTATGCTGTTGTCATTGCTGAGCAAGCCGCTGACCTCACTCATCTTCGTGAGGAGAATGCATGGCTGGTGAAAGAGAAAAAGGGGCTGCATTCAGTAAACTGGTGGAGGAGAATGAGCATTTAAGCACTAAGTCAGAACTTACAGAGCTATGATCGAAATACGATGATGTGATAAGCCAAATGGGCGCCAGTGTGCTCCATCTTTATACCAGCTGCGTGATGAATAAGGGCAGCTTGAAATGGCTTGGTAATAACTATCCCCGAACTCTCGCTATGGTATGGGAGGAAGTATTGATCAGGTCTGAGGAGGCCAAGTATACACGCTCTGAGGAAGAACTGAAGGATGCTTAACTCAGCCCTGAGGATATAGACTACCTGGCCATCGGCAGAGAAATCCTTGGGGAAGAGAGGGAGAAGGAAGTTGTTGATACTACAGCAAAAGCTTTGGTTGGCCCAAGCTCTTCGGCCCAGCACCAAACACTAATTCATACTTCTCAAAAGTAGACGGCGACCATCCTCATATCCATAACTATTATTTCTGAAGCCGCTCACGCCCATGTAACTTTCATAGCCTTGGGTAATCCACGCCCTTTTCCAGCTGTAGTACAACCTTCAGAGATAGGTACTGGTGGTGAAGCCTTCAGATTGAAGTTCATGACCAAACCCCCGGCTTAGGTATCTCATCTCTCCATTGCTCTAGACGCTTCAATTTACTCTGAATTCCCTTTCTAAATTGTGCACCTCTCTTTCCCAACATGTAGGTCAGTCAACTCTCCTACATCCTCCTCCCACTGTACAGGGTTCAGGACCTGCTGCTATTTTCACTGCTTCCACCGTCATCTCTGCAGCGGCTTCTGTTCCTGTCTCCAGCTCCGGGCCTAGGCCCGATTCCGAGCAGATAGAGGTGCTACAAAACTTGAAGGACATTTTAGCATCTGTGGATGAAGAGGTGGTGATTACTAGTGAGTCGGGGCCGACAGACAAAATGACCATAGTAGAGAGACTAGAGGAGAAAAGAAGGGGCTACAGGTCAAAAAGGAGAAGGAAGAGCGGAAGCGCAAGACTCCCACTACCATCACTTTGAAGGTGTCTAAGGAGGAAGTGCGACTACCGAAGTGTCAGAGGGGTCTGGCTTCCCTGTAGAAGGAGAGACCAATAAGGATAGCAGGAAGAAGCTCCCGATTCAGCCAGGTAGGGGCAGTAAAGGTAGGGGGAGAGGTGGAAATAAGTCAGGATGAGCTCGAGCACCGGTGGAGCAGGGTACTTGTTGTTTTTTTATTTGTTTTTGTGGTGTCAGAGTATGTACAAGTACAGAGTCGGTACTTAGCATCTTTTTTCTTTTGTTGTAGCCTAAGTAACATTGTCCGTTTTCTTTTTTATGTTCGTAATAGGCCGATAATGTACGGGTACGGCCTCCGCTGTTTGATATTGTACATGAAATGATATTGTACATGAAAAGATCATCATTTCCACTGTAATCCCTTCCGTATACTTTATATTCTTTGTATTGTGCCCGTTTATATACCACTGTGCATGTGCATAATATGATTGCTTGTCTTGTAATTTCCATACTACATACCGCTGCACTGTGTGATGTGATGTGTTTATTTACCGCAATTCCATGCATGTAAATGGTGTAAGTAGTGTAACTTGTAGTTGTTCAGTGTACTACTTTACTTAGCTCTGTAGTTGCCAAAATTCTCTGTTCGGTGTAATAGAACTATGGAGTGTTTTTTATCCTAACCAAGTGTTAGTGTGTTGTGTGCCCCCAAGTCCATGGGACTAGTTACTCCGAACACTTGATACGAAGCCGATGCACTGGACGGTTCTCTGGTTGCCCTTGGTCTAAGATGTATTGCAGCTCCTATCCATAGGAACTTGTAATTTGAATGCTCGATTCCAAGCACTCTTTACTTTGGTTGCGGTTGATTATCTCCAAGCTCGGTACTTAGGTTCTATCCACATACTAGTTTCTATCTCTAGAGGCCTACAGACAGCTCAATCCCTTGAATTTTCTCTCCATATTGCTAATGTCCAGGCGATGTTGAGTTTTGTGAGGTAGGGATTGATTTCTACCAATCCTACAACTAGTGAATTTTCCAATGTCACCGAAGCAACGTCAGTACTTGATTTTGGCAAACTCGATGATTCAGAGCATACTTGAACATATTTTCATTGGTTCAAGCAGCAGAGGCTTACTTAGATGCGGTTCTGTCAATCCAAGATGCGAGGCGCTATGGATGCACGCGAGGGTTGGGCCTTCCCGATGTCGCTAGAGCAACACCTGTTTTTAGAAGGCTGGGATCGATTTTCCTTGTCGATCCGGTGGTTTGAGTTGATTTAATATCGTCGACTTTGCGGGCTGCTTACATGAACGAGGTTCTATTGGTTCAAGAAGTGAAATGATTTTACTAAAATAAAGAGAGAGGCAAATCCTGCCTATTTACAATGCCCCCAGTATCCCTGGATGGCTTATTTGTGGAAATAGGAAATACATAGATAAGTACTAAATAAAATAGTGCCGCAGCGAGTCATTGTTCCATGACTGGGAATCGTAATTCCATCGACTGTGGTGAGCTTGAACGTTCCATCTCTAAGTTTCTGACCGATAATGCAGGGTCCTTCTTATTTTGGGTCAAGTGCTCCCGTACTCTGGAAGATCCGTTTTAAAATGAGATCTCCCACTTTGAAGGTGCGGTTGCGAAATTTGGTGTTGAAGTGTCACGCTGCCCTCTTCTAGTTGTTCCCGCTTCTCATCGATCTGGTAAAGTGACTCGAGCAAAAGCTACTCATTTTCATTTTGATTAAAGTGTTGTCTCCAATGAGAGGGGACTTCTAGCTCCACTAGGAACATTGCTTCTTTACCATATGCTAAGGCGAAGGATGAGTACACGGTCGTAGATTTATTTGTTGTTCGATAAGCCCATAGTGCAAGTGAAAGTTCATCTACCCAGTTTCCTTTAGCTTTCGTTAGTCGCTTCTTGATGGTGGATTTGATGATTTTATTCACTGCTTCCACTTGCCCGTTTGCCTACAGGGGTGCTACCAGGGAAAAACTCTTCTCGATCCGATAACGCTTGCTGAAGTTCATGAATTCTGCACTCTCGAACTGAGTTTCATTGTCCGTGATGATTTTCTATGGTACTCCAAATCTGCAAATAATGTTTTCTGTTACAAAGTTTATTACATTTTTAGTGGTAATGGTGGCGAGCGGTTCCTCTTCAGCCCATTTGGTAAAGTAATCAACTGCAACGATAGCATATTTAGCTCCTCCTTTGGCTATTGGTAATACACCAATTAGATCTATTCTCCAAATTGCAAACGGCCAAGCGCTTACCATTTGTGTAAGTTTTGAGGATGGGGATTTCGGGATCTTTGAAAATCTTTGGCACCAATCACAACGCCTGGCATAGTCTACTGCGTCTCGGTTGATTGTGGGCCAGAAATATCTGTAACGTAAAACCTTCTTTGCCTATGTCTGCCCCCAGTGTGGTCGTCCCAACTGCCTTCATGGACTTTCATCAGAATCTTCCTGGCTTCATCTTTGGTTACACACCTTAGTGTGGGGTGGAGAAGCCTCTCCTATATAGCACTCCATCTTGTAGCACGGACCGCGGTGTCTTTCGAAGGAGCTTCTTTCATTCATTCTAGTTTTTGGGGAGTATTCCTTTGAGCAGATAATCCTTGATTGGTGTCATCCACGATTCCTTCTCTTCTATAGTCTCTAGAACCCAATCTACATCCATTTGATCTGTGCTTAAAGCTGTTAAGACTTAACTATAACCAATCCCATTGATTGTGCCTCTCCGGAGCTGAACAGTTTGGCTAAGTAATCGACCTTCACATTTGATTCCCTGAGAATATGGGTTATCGTGCAGTGTTCAATGTTATTGAGCAAATCCCATGCTTTTGACAAGTAGGGAGCGAGATTTTCCCCATTAGCTTGATATTCCCTCTTCACCTAGCAAACAACTAGTTAAGAGTCGTTGTAGATATGCACGGCTTTTATTCTCAATTCCTTCACAATCTTTAATCCCGCTATCAATGCCTCGTTGTTAGTAGCAGGGAACTCCAGTCTTAAAGCGTAGCATATTGATCGTCCTTCTGGAGTCTTAAGCACAATTTCTGCTCCCGAGCAGAATTCGTTTAATGCGCCATCGATGAACAGCTTCCATTGTGATACCACTTCCTCTGTCTCCTGCTCTTCCCTATCTTAAGTGGTGAATTCCACGATCAAATCAGCCAACGCCTGTCCGTTAATTGCCCTTCGAAGGTGATAAGTGATTTCGTACTAACTTAACTCAATATTCCATTTAAGAAGTCATCCTGATGTCTCCGGATGGTACAATACATGTTTCAAGGGTTGATTTGTTAATATAGCAATTGGATGAGCTTGGAAAGATGGTCGTAGCTTTCTTGATGCGATCAGCAGGAAATAGGCTAGTTTTTCCAACTTTGGATAGTTTTTCTCGGCTCTAGTGAATTGCTTACTGATGTAGTAAATAGGCTGCATGATCTTAGCTTCTTCGCATACTAGTGCTACGCTCAAAGCATGAGTTGACACTGCTAGGTAGATGAATAGGTCTTCCCCGTCCACCGGTTAAGATAGAACCAGTGGAGTTTCCATATGTCATAGTAATTCCTCAAAAGCGGTTCCCATTTGACTTTTTAACTAGAACTAGATTTGGTACCCACTCAGGATAAGTCGCATCACGGATATAGCCAATAGCTTATCCACTTCCTCCTTCAGTGCAGCGGATCGCTCCGGACCCAGACTCCATCTCTTCTGCCTCACTGAAGTGAACATGGGATCGATATTGAGTGCATGACATGCTATCTCCGGTGATATCCCACATATATCGAAATGCGTCCAAGCGAACACATCTAGGTTGGTGTGAAGAAATTTGATCACTTGTTGTTGCATTTTGATCCCAAGTCTTGACCCTGTTTTTAAGACTCGAGTCAGGTCATCCATATCGATAGGGACTGACAACGTAATCTCTGCCAGTGCGCCCGTTCCACCCTTGAACTCTTCTTCTTAGGGTCCAAAGCCTTGTCGAAACAGCTATGGTCTTCGAACCATGGGAGGTTCGATTCTATAATTGCTATGCAGACGTTCATGAATGTGGAGAGACTACCCCACAATCTTTCTCTTTTCCTTCCATTTTGATTCATATAACTCAGAGACATAACATTCTCTAGCGACGCTTTGATCTCCTTTTACAACTCCAACCCAATTCTCCATTGGGAATTTCATGGTAAGGCACCATAGAGCCAAAGTAGTCATGAAATCAACAAGGCTGATCGACCCAAGAAAGTGTTGTAAGTTGACATTTCATCCACTATCACAAAGGTTTGGATAAGGACTACCCTTCGATCTCCTTCTTCAAGCTCCATAGGTAAGTCAATCCTTCTGACTGGTTGTCTTGGTTCTCTCGTAAAGCCTTGGATTTTCATTCGACAAGCAGACACATCCTTCTTGCCGATCTTCATCTGATCGAACATATGTCAAAATAAGATGTTAACTGAACTTCCATTATCCACCAGGACTCGGCATACAACCGCCAGTCCAATTCCGACTGTCACTACCATTGGGTCGAGAGTCGGTGCTTCTACTCCTTCAGTATCTCAGTTCTGAAACACTATGTCATCATTAAGTGTCCTTTGTTGTTTGGCCGAAGCACCATCCTCAACTGCAAAACAAGCTTCTTTCGGAGCATGCTTTTGTGAACTCGCGTATCGCTCCATTTCGCACCAACTCTTCTGTGCTGGGCGAGGTCCTCTATAAATAGTACTTATGATGAGTCTCTGATCAGTCCAACGAGTTCCCTCTCGCTGGACCCAGCCTGATTTCCTTGATTTTTCAAAACTTGGGGTCTAGCAGGTTGGTCAGAATTCTACGGTTTCTTCACATACTGTTGGAGCCTATTATTTCTTATTAGTTTCTTAATTAAGTCATTCAGATGCCGACATTAATTTGTGTTAGGCCGTGAGTCTCATGGAAGTGGCAGAACTTCCCTAATTACTTTTGTCGTTCAGATTCTTCCTTTCTGGGAGGCTTGTTGTATCGCTCAGTTCCCTGAGTTGCAAGGTTGATGTTCTCCAGTTTGTCATTCAACAACATATACTCCTCGGGTCTCAAGTTTCTGGCCCGCTTTCCATTCCCGTCATGCCTACTAGTGTTCAGGTTTTTCCTTTTCTGATTTCCATCTTTCCCTGCATTTCCTGGCATGAATCCATAATTATTTCCATCTTGGTTGACCGCTACATTGTTCTGAACTATCTCTTTTGGTTGCACAATGGCGGTCTTGCCCTCCAACATGTCTACCTCTTCCAATCTTAGTTACTGACTCGCCTTTCAGTTAAACTCGTTTATGGCAGTTGGTTGTTTCATCTTAATCCATATTCCAAAGTTTGTGTCTGGATGAATAGCTCGGACTAAAGCCATAAATACCATATCTTGGATTTCTCACTGTAACGACCCGTAAATTTCAACGGTTTTAATAACGTAATTAGTTAAAATTTTGTGAAATTTTAAAACGATAAAATTTTGAAATAAAAATTTAATATTTGTAATACGTCTAGTTAAACATAGCGACTGGTAAATTTTCGTCCGAAAATATGAAAGTTTATTTCGCGCGTAAATTCACTTCAATTTAATCAGTTAAAAAGCAATGAAAATAAAATGTTTCCGAAACCTAAATATTTTTACATAGAAAAATTCTAAACCATCTTCTGAGCAAGATGTCAGTTTGTCGTTTTTCCAAATTCGGACATCTTTGGCTCCGTCGATCTTATTTTTCAGCGTTTTTCTTACATTTTCCGCTATCAAAAAATTCGAATTTCTATAATTCAAATCATACCACTGATATCTTTATACCGTTTTGATCGTCTTGGCGAGCTGATCTCAGCGGTATATTCACTTCTGTATTTCGGTGTCCGGTTCGCGGCGAAATCGTGAAACTGTTAACCGTATCGGTTACGAAATTTGAACCTTTTGTTTCACTGTCCTTTCATTGCCTCCGTGTGTGAAAGCTGTCAACCACTACCTTTATTTTTCCTCGAATTCAACTTCAGACTTTATTTTACAACGGTTGGAAATCTAACAGCCAATTGCATTTAATATTTTCTTGATTTACGTTCTAACCTTTACATTTCCAAGTTAAAATATTGACCTACCATTTCATTTTTCTTATAAAAAAAATAAACTATTTCATTCTTATCTTATGTTTTCCTATGCTCCGCTTAGTCACGTTTTCTCTCCTCCTTCTTAATTGTTTTAATTCATGCAACAGAGAAGAGAATGAAACAATATGTATCATTTGCCTTTTCCTGCAAGTTTGTCAATTCCCCCTCTTCCCTTCTCTGACATTGCTCTTCTCCTTAATCTCTTGCAACCCAACCCGTTCCTCTCCACCCTATCTTCCCCGCAAGCTTCCAGCCTCCACCCATGCAACCCGTGCTCCCTCCACCACCGTACCCTCCTCCAACCGAAGTCCACCCACGCCCCACCTCCTCGCCTACATCACCAAACAAAGCCACTCTCTCATGCCGATCCTCCCACCTTTCCCTTAGCCGAAGTAGCCCCTCCCTCCTCACGCCACGTCACCACCACCACCTTCGAGCCCAGCTACAGCCTCCTCCCAGCGTGCCTACCTGTCCTTCTTTGTTGCCGCTCGGCCTACCTTTGACTTGGAGGTATTCTATGGCTATATTAGTTATGTACATATTCATAAGTATTACATTTTACAGTAAGTAATATGATTATATTATATACATTAGCTTATATCAGTTTTATATAGACAAGTGTTGGTTATTAGTTATATAACTTATATGTGATCTGTTAGTATTATAAAGTGTATACATTTTATACAAAGTAAGTTATATATTATTTGTTTTGCATATAAGTTTCCAGTTACTATTAAATGACAGCCCACGTATGTTTGGAAGTATGAAATTTTATATTTGTTTTCTACAAAGGACCGGTTGTCTTTATATACATAAATTTATACAAGTTCTGTATCATTTTGCTGTCTATCATAAGTTATATATATGGGTCTAGCTAAGTTGTGGGCTACTATATAAAGCTTGTTATAATGTTGATATATATATTATTTACAAAGCTTTGTTTACAATGTTACAGTTTGTTGTTTATAGTTTTATTTTACAAAGTTTATTTATAGCATTATATATGCGTAGATGGGTATTATTAATGTTACAGAGTATATATGATTCCTTCATCGTTCTATATATAGGTTTTAAATAAATGTGAGTATTTTGAAATGATAAAATATATGTGCTCGGTCTATATAGGTTATATGAACTATTTTAGCTGTTAGGAGACTATATATGTTTGTAAGTACAAGCCGCATGGTATATATGTTGGGTTTTATTATTTGATTTCTTTTTATAAATTTACAAATATGTTGATCTCGGTACACATGTTTTAATGGATATTGATTTTACCATATAGGGCTGGGTAGCTGTCTGCATAAGTTAGGAGAGTTGCTATTTGTATAAAATATAAGTATGTAAGTTTATACATACGTTTATATATTTGTCTATATATAAGTATTTATGGGTCAATTTCAAATATATGGAATTTTATTTATGTGTTTGAAATAAATTCTGATTTAAATTAAATGTATTAAAATTTATTTTGAAAAAATATATTTTCTTTATATATCAAGTCGATTCTGATTATTCTCATCGATTTCCATTTATCAGCTCTGATCGTCGAACTCACATCCATCGTGTTTTGCTTCGAAATTCGTGCTTGACTTGTAACTCATCTCAGTTCATCGTCGTTCATCTCTAGCCTCGAAAGGTGAGCACTCACTCACGATTAACGTTCTTTTATTTATTAGATTTGATTTCAATTGAAACGACAATTGAAATATGCTGCTATTAGTTAATTACACTGTTATATATGCTAGTGCCTGTATCAGTTCACCTGTGACATCTGACACCATTATCTGTTAATTATTTATGCGATAATAATACAGTTTGACTGATAATTGATTGATTGTTGATGTTTATATTGGACGTAAAATTGTTGATGTTAAAATGATAAATGGTATGCAATTGAACTTGATATAGGATAGTTAAATGTTAAATTTGATTAACTGACATTGTATAATATGACCCTTTAACTGTTAAATTTATTGACACGTAGAATTTGTTTAATTACATTTTGAACCATTGAATGTAAGTTGTTAAATTGATGATGTATGAAATTGAAACTGAACGACAAGTGAAAACCGTAATGTAATAATCTTTAATCTACATGAAATGATAGTGTAGATTCTAGAAATAATTATATTAATTCGTACAAATAACAATGCGAATTAATACGGTTATTTCGGGATTATTTAAATTGATTATTGGATTGATATTGACTGATGTTATTGCTTGTTTATTTACTTTGACACCATCCCAGTTATCACACTGCAAGTTCCCTTTATGCTTTGATTTTTGAATTGAATTGGAATCGGGTTGAAATGATAAATACCCAAAATTGAATTTTGACCTAGGATAGAAAATTTAATAAAAACCGATTGGTCGATAATTTGTTTTAAAAAAAAAAAAAAACGAAGATCTTATTTGAATAAAAATATGGTTTTGAAACGAAGTTGGAAATTGAATTTAATGAAATTTAAACGTGAATATTTAATAATCTGAAATGAAATATTAATAAAGAAATTGATGAAAGAAGGTTGGTTAATTTGAGAAACGATTGAATTAAGTTTTAAATTATTAAACTTTGAAATGATTTAATAATTAAGTTTTGAAATTATAATTTAGTTTGAAATTATTAAACTTTGAAATTATTTAATAATTAAACTTTGAAATTATTTAATAATTATGTTTTGAATTATTTAATAATTAAATAAGATTGAATTTTTTTTTATGATTAGATTGAATTGGATTTCTAATAAGAAAAATTGAACTTTTGAATAAGTGAATTTTGTTTCGTAAATAATTGAAATTGAGTTTCTTTATTAATTAAGTTTGGAAAATTATTTAAGAAAGTAAATAAGTGAAATTGAATTTCTTTAACAAGAAACGAAAATGTGATATTTTTGAAATTAATGTAAGACTTGAAAATTGAAAGGATTTGATTTGACGAATTTAATTTAATTCAAAATTGTAAGTTTTGTTTTAATGAAGTTGAACTTAAGAAATTGATTTAATGAATTGGAAATTTAATTGAAATTGTTTTGAATGATAAAGTAACTTAACGAATATTGAATGAAATCGATAAATGAATTTGAAATTGATTTGAATGTTAAATTAGACTAATTTAAATGATTTCAGAATGAAACTTATATACGAACTTGAATCAATATGTGAATTGTTTTAAATAGAAATTGAAATCGAATTATAAGATTTTGAAACGGAAAATTGGTAGTTTTGAAATGGAAATTTGGAAATTGTTTTAGAAAGACAAATGAAATGTTGATTTACGAATTCTAATCGAAATTGTAATTGATTTGGTTTTTGAAATATATAAACGACCAATCGGTATAATAATTACGAAAGTTATTAAAGAGACCGGGATCGGTAATGGATATACTCTCTATCTGAACCGAAACCACTTTAATAACTATACGCGGAGTGTTGATCCAGAACGAAGTGGATGGTTTTGATGAACGCGTTGACTGAAGAAAGAGAACGATTTTGGATGACCCCTGATATGGCTAAAACAGGAGCCGCGCCGGGCCATTGAGGATCGCCATCTCTAGCGGACACACTTCTTCGATACCATATCTATTACTTTTGTGATTCGATTTGGGTGCACCCCTCGATTTGGGAGTGTTGTTCGCGGTGTTGGGGTAGTAGCTGCTATGCCCAACATCAGTCCGGATCAGGCAACTACTAGTATCCTAGTTGGTATCGCCTCATGTACCTTGTCATACTGATTATCCTATTCGCGACCACTACGATTTTGATTTGTACCTTTAGTATATGGATTGCCCTCTGGTGACTTCCGGTTTTGGGGAAACTACGGTCTTGTATATGCTTTTGGGAATAAACAGGTTAAGAGGTGTATGGGCCCTGCTTAACCCTACTTTGATATCTTTATATTACTGATAGACATTATCTACTTAGCGTACATTACTACCTAGTAGATAGTTTAACGGATCCTTAAAGGATGGTTATTCCAAACATCCTTTGAGTTACTTGTATTTCAATTGCTATTTCACTTGAGTTGGATTTATTAATATAAGAATGTTAATCCTGACTCGAGTGTCTTGTGTTTTGCTTTACGCTCGGGTCAGACTGAGTAGTTCAGCTTTCGAGACTCACCTTTGGAGTTGGAGCTTTGCTTGAAGATCCAGCCATCTATTCTGCTTCAGTATTCGATGATTCCAGTGATGTATTCTGATTTGTATCGGTTACTCTTCCGTTGTATCTGGTTTAACTCTGATGTATCGTATTTCTCTTCTGTTGTAAACTCTGATGTATTTATATATTCATATAGTAGCTTCATGAACTACTATCTCTTTTTAATTCCGCTGCATTTATTACTCTGTGTCTGTGATCTGTGATTATATTTATTTACTGTATATGTTCAGTTTTGCCAATTTAAATTAACAACGCGGTATTTTGAGCAATTCAACTCCGGCATGAGTGTCTACCTATACACTTATAATGGATGCGAATGGTCCAAAATGGCGGGTCGTTACAGTTGGTATCAGAGCTTTGGTAGCTCTAGGCAAAACTCAACATATATGGTAAATGTATTTACAGAATCACACACGTTCGAGTTTCAATCTCTTCCTTTGACTCAATTCCTTTGTATTTTGGAACGCTCCCCTTGGTTCCGAAATTCATTCGTGTCCCTCACTATTCGTCTTCTTTCAATTCTGGAGCACCCCATAACTCCATTTTGAATGATATCTATAATAGATCGGCGGTCTCGCCAATCTTCAAATGATTGTAAAGGGGTGAAACTCCTCTACAATAGGTATCGATTTACCGGAGATTTCTGTATCCTCGGTCCACGATGCTATCTATCTCCTACTATACCTAAATTCATTTCTTGAGATCGAATGTCAATTACCTCGGAATTCTACACCGATCTCATTCTTGAAGTCACGGTCGATCTGGTTAAGGTTGCCCGGGAATTAAATAAACTCATCCATCTCCCGATTGTGGTAATTGAATTATCTTATCTTCTGTTCAAACCCATCTTCGAATCAAAATTCTCTTTGATTTGAGTCCATCAAATTTGAATCTATACCCTTGCTTTGAAATCCATTCTTGTATCATCAAGCGAAGAAATGTATTTGTAAATTTATATAAAAATGTTTTATATATTGTGTTGTTTGAGTTGTTGATGTTGATTTGGGTTTCCGATCGATTCGTCTGATCAACGCTATCGATAGGATTTCCAAAACACTTGAACAGAGCAAACTGACACAATATTATTTTCAAATTTGGTAAATGATATAAATTGTTGATTATATTGTAAAAATATAAGTTAAAATTTTCTGGAATTTAATAAGTAAACTTTTCTGGAATTTAATAAGTTAATTAAATTGTTGTTGAAATGATAATATTTGATTATCATTTATTGTTCTAAATGAATTTATAAATATGGTTTATAAATTGATTTGGAATTTGAAATGAATTTAATTCAGAAATTTGAGAATTTAGTTTCCGGTGATTTCGAACTTTGGTTTTAAAATTTTAAAGTATATATAATTGAAATTATTTTCGAATAGAAATCGTTTTCAAAGAATTTTAAAATGTTGAAATCAGTGCTCTTCTCTTTGTCGCTGGAAAATAATTTCGGTGATGGCGGCCGCATCATCGATGTTCATTTTCGAGTTTCGAAGTGGAGATACTATTCTGTAGCTTTGCTACGGATTTGTTTTGAAAAATATTTTGATTTGAATTTCTTCAGTATAATTTGATTTATATAGGTATCTTATTTTAAAATTTAATTTGATTTGATATAAATATATTATATATAACTCTAAATTGTTTAAAGTTAATCGGGAATCTAATTCTTAAATTTCGTTAAAAGATGATTTTAATTATAAATAAAACCAAATTTGGAATAAATATTTAAACTTGAATAATTGAATTGGGAAAATTTTATTTGTATATTGTTAAATTGCATTCTAATACAACTTACCTAAATCATTCAGAAGTTGAATATGTAATTGGATAATATATAAAATAAATTGAATTTATAAATAAAATTTGAGTGTTTATAATAAATGTTATACACTAAATTTTGATTATTAAGATGTTAATAGAGTTAGATAGGATAATAAGTAAAACTCAGTTAATAATGAAATAAATTTGTTTTGAAAGAATTAATAAATTGAAATTTGATCAACTTAGGGAAATACCTTGAATTTAAAAGCAATTAGTAAATGTAAATTAATTTAAATCAGAACTTTTATGGTTTAAATTTATTTATATGGGTTAAATATATGTGATTAGATATATTAAGTAGAATAAATTTAACAGTGATTTGGAATAAAGAAGAATTTAAAATTGTTGAAGAAAATATGAATTATAAATGATTATAATAAAAGACTATTCAAAATTTATGGTTTTAGAAATTGTAAATTTAAGATAATTGGATAATAAGATAATTAATTTAGAAATAGTTGAGATTGATTTTTAGTGAAATCAAATGGATTAAATCAATTATTGAATATCAATAAATTTAAATTTGAATTTATATGGTTCAAATTAATTGTTATTTTGTATTTCAAATCTGTTTTCTTTCTGGTTGTTTCTATTCTCCTACCTCGTTCCTTTTCGGGGACGAAAAGTTTTGAGTGGGGGAGAATGTAACGACCCGTAAATTTCAACGGTTTTAATAACGTAATTAGTTAAAATTTTGTGAAATTTTAAAATGATAAAATTTTGAAATAAAAATTTAATATTTGTAATACGTCTAGTTAAACATAGCGACTGGTAAATTTTCGTCCGAAAATATGAAAGTTTATTTCGCGCGTAAATTCACTTCAATTTAATCAGTTAAAAAGCAATGAAAATAAAATGTTTCCGAAACCTAAATATTTTTACATAGAAAAATTCTAAACCATCTTCTGAGCAAGATGTCAGTTTGTCGTTTTTCCAAATTCGGACATCTTTGGCTCCGTCGATCTTATTTTTCAGCGTTTTTCTTACATTTTCCGCTATCAAAAAATTCGAATTTCTATAATTCAAATCATACCACTGATATCTTTATACCGTTTTGATCGTCTTGGCGAGCTGATCTCAGCGGTATATTCACTTCTGTATTTCGGTGTCCGGTTCGCGGCGAAATCGTGAAACTGTTAACCGTATCGGTTACGAAATTTGAACCTTTTGTTTCACTGTCCTTTCATTGCCTCCGTGTGTGAAAGCTGTCAACCACTACCTTTATTTTTCCTCGAATTCAACTTCAGACTTTATTTTACAACGGTTGGAAATCTAACAGCCAATTGCATTTAATATTTTCTTGATTTACGTTCTAACCTTTACATTTCCAAGTTAAAATATTGACCTACCATTTCATTTTTCTTATAAAAAAAATAAACTATTTCATTCTTATCTTATGTTTTCCTATGCTCCGCTTAGTCACGTTTTCTCTCCTCCTTCTTAATTGTTTTAATTCATGCAACAGAGAAGAGAATGAAACAATATGTATCATTTGCCTTTTCCTGCAAGTTTGTCAATTCCCCCTCTTCCCTTCTCTGACATTGCTCTTCTCCTTAATCTCTTGCAACCCAACCCGTTCCTCTCCACCCTATCTTCCCCGCAAGCTTCCAGCCTCCACCCATGCAACCCGTGCTCCCTCCACCACCGTACCCTCCTCCAACCGAAGTCCACCCACGCCCCACCTCCTCGCCTACATCACCAAACAAAGCCAATCTCTCATGCCGATCCTCCCACCTTTCCCTTAGCCGAAGTAGCCCCTCCCTCCTCACGCCACGTCACCACCACCACCTTCGAGCCCAGCTACAGCCTCCTCCCAGCGTGCCTACCTGTCCTTCTTTGTTGCCGCTCGGCCTACCTTTGACTTGGAGGTATTCTATGGCTATATTAGTTATGTACATATTCATAAGTATTACATTTTACAGTAAGTAATATGATTATATTATATACATTAGCTTATATCAGTTTTATATAGACAAGTGTTGGTTATTAGTTATATAACTTATATGTGATCTGTTAGTATTATAAAGTGTATACATTTTATACAAAGTAAGTTATATATTATTTGTTTTGCATATAAGTTTCCAGTTACTATTAAATGACAGCCCACGTATGTTTGGAAGTATGAAATTTTATATTTGTTTTCTACAAAGGACCGGTTGTCTTTATATACATAAATTTATACAAGTTCTGTATCATTTTGCTGTCTATCATAAGTTATATATATGGGTCTAGCTAAGTTGTGGGCTACTATATAAAGCTTGTTATAATGTTGATATATATATTATTTACAAAGCTTTGTTTACAATGTTACAGTTTGTTGTTTATAGTTTTATTTTACAAAGTTTATTTATAGCATTATATATGCGTAGATGGGTATTATTAATGTTACAGAGTATATATGATTCCTTCATCGTTCTATATATAGGTTTTAAATAAATGTGAGTATTTTGAAATGATAAAATATATGTGCTCGGTCTATATAGGTTATATGAACTATTTTAGCTGTTAGGAGACTATATATGTTTGTAAGTACAAGCCGCATGGTATATATGTTGGGTTTTATTATTTGATTTCTTTTTATAAATTTACAAATATGTTGATCTCGGTACACATGTTTTAATGGATATTGATTTTACCATATAGGGCTGGGTAGCTGTCTGCATAAGTTAGGAGAGTTGCTATTTGTATAAAATATAAGTATGTAAGTTTATACATACGTTTATATATTTGTCTATATATAAGTATTTATGGGTCAATTTCAAATATATGGAATTTTATTTATGTGTTTGAAATAAATTCTGATTTAAATTAAATGTATTAAAATTTATTTTGAAAAAATATATTTTCTTTATATATCAAGTCGATTCTGATTATTCTCATCGATTTCCATTTATCAGCTCTGATCGTCGAACTCACATCCATCGTGTTTTGCTTCGAAATTCGTGCTTGACTTGTAACTCATCTCAGTTCATCGTCGTTCATCTCTAGCCTCGAAAGGTGAGCACTCACTCACGATTAACGTTCTTTTATTTATTAGATTTGATTTCAATTGAAACGACAATTGAAATATGCTGCTATTAGTTAATTACACTGTTATATATGCTAGTGCCTGTATCAGTTCACCTGTGACATCTAACACCATTATCTGTTAATTATTTATGCGATAATAATACAGTTTGACTGATAATTGATTGATTGTTGATGTTTATATTGGACGTAAAATTGTTGATGTTAAAATGATAAATGGTATGCAATTGAACTTGATATAGGATAGTTAAATGTTAAATTTGATTAACTGACATTGTATAATATGACCCTTTAACTGTTAAATTTATTGACACGTAGAATTTGTTTAATTACATTTTGAACCATTGAATGTAAGTTGTTAAATTGATGATGTATGAAATTGAAACTGAACGACAAGTGAAAACCGTAATGTAATAATCTTTAATCTACATGAAATGATAGTGTAGATTCTAGAAATAATTATATTAATTCGTACAAATAACAATGCGAATTAATACGGTTATTTCGGGATTATTTAAATTGATTATTGGATTGATATTGACTGATGTTATTGCTTGTTTATTTACTTTGACACCATCCCAGTTATCACACTGCAAGTTCCCTTTATGCTTTGATTTTTGAATTGAATTGGAATCGGGTTGAAATGATAAATACCCAAAATTGAATTTTGACCTAGGATAGAAAATTTAATAAAAACCGATTGGTCGATAATTTGTTTTAAAAAAAAAAAAAACGAAGATCTTATTTGAATAAAAATATGGTTTTGAAACGAAGTTGGAAATTGAATTTAATGAAATTTAAACGTGAATATTTAATAATCTGAAATGAAATATTAATAAAGAAATTGATGAAAGAAGGTTGGTTAATTTGAGAAACGATTGAATTAAGTTTTAAATTATTAAACTTTGAAATGATTTAATAATTAAGTTTTGAAATTATAATTTAGTTTGAAATTATTAAACTTTGAAATTATTTAATAATTAAACTTTGAAATTATTTAATAATTATGTTTTGAATTATTTAATAATTAAATAAGATTGAATTTTTTTTTATGATTAGATTGAATTGGATTTCTAATAAGAAAAATTGAACTTTTGAATAAGTGAATTTTGTTTCGTAAATAATTGAAATTGAGTTTCTTTATTAATTAAGTTTGGAAAATTATTTAAGAAAGTAAATAAGTGAAATTGAATTTCTTTAACAAGAAACGAAAATGTGATATTTTTGAAATTAATGTAAGACTTGAAAATTGAAAGGATTTGATTTGACGAATTTAATTTAATTCAAAATTGTAAGTTTTGTTTTAATGAAGTTGAACTTAAGAAATTGATTTAATGAATTGGAAATTTAATTGAAATTGTTTTGAATGATAAAGTAACTTAACGAATATTGAATGAAATCGATAAATGAATTTGAAATTGATTTGAATGTTAAATTAGACTAATTTAAATGATTTCAGAATGAAACTTATATACGAACTTGAATCAATATGTGAATTGTTTTAAATAGAAATTGAAATCGAATTATAAGATTTTGAAACGGAAAATTGGTAGTTTTGAAATGGAAATTTGGAAATTGTTTTAGAAAGACAAATGAAATGTTGATTTACGAATTCTAATCGAAATTGTAATTGATTTGGTTTTTGAAATATATAAACGACCAATCGGTATAATAATTACGAAAGTTATTAAAGAGACCGGGATCGGTAATGGATATACTCTCTATCTGAACCGAAACCACTTTAATAACTATACGCGGAGTGTTGATCCAGAACGAAGTGGATGGTTTTGATGAACGCGTTGACTGAAGAAAGAGAACGATTTTGGATGACCCCTGATATGGCTAAAACAGGAGCCGCACCGGGCCATTGAGGATCGCCATCTCTAGCGGACACACTTCTTCGATACCATATCTATTACTTTTGTGATTCGATTTGGGTGCACCCCTCGATTTGGGAGTGTTGTTCGCGGTGTTGGGGTAGTAGCTGCTATGCCCAACATCAGTCCGGATCAGGCAACTACTAGTATCCTAGTTGGTATCGCCTCATGTACCTTGTCATACTGATTATCCTATTCGCGACCACTACGATTTTGATTTGTACCTTTAGTATATGGATTGCCCTCTGGTGACTTCCGGTTTTGGGGAAACTACGGTCTTGTATATGCTTTTGGGAATAAACAGGTTAAGAGGTGTATGGGCCCTGCTTAACCCTACTTTGATATCTTTATATTACTGATAGACATTATCTACTTAGCGTACATTACTACCTAGTAGATAGTTTAACGGATCCTTAAAGGATGGTTATTCCAAACATCCTTTGAGTTACTTGTATTTCAATTGCTATTTCACTTGAGTTGGATTTATTAATATAAGAATGTTAATCCTGACTCGAGTGTCTTGTGTTTTGCTTTACGCTCGGGTCAGACTGAGTAGTTCAGCTTTCGAGACTCACCTTTGGAGTTGGAGCTTTGCTTGAAGATCCAGCCATCTATTCTGCTTCAGTATTCGATGATTCCAGTGATGTATTCTGATTTGTATCGGTTACTCTTCCGTTGTATCTGGTTTAACTCTGATGTATCGTATTTCTCTTCTGTTGTAAACTCTGATGTATTTATATATTCATATAGTAGCTTCATGAACTACTATCTCTTTTTAATTCCGCTGCATTTATTACTCTGTGTCTGTGATCTGTGATTATATTTATTTACTGTATATGTTCAGTTTTGCCAATTTAAATTAACAACGCGGTATTTTGAGCAATTCAACTCCGGCATGAGTGTCTACCTATACACTTATAATGGATGCGAATGGTCCAAAATGGCGGGTCGTTACACTCACTTCCGTAACCGTAGTATTAAACCGATTCATAAAGGTTTTTAGCAACTCATTTGCTTCCTGGAAAAGGCCAAATAGAGACATCCCATCTTTTGGCTGTGTCATGTGAAGTATGAACTGTTCCAAGAATTTCCTTACCAACTTGTCAAAGGTAGAAATGGGTCTTAGTGGGAATCTGGTAAACCACATAGAAGAAACACCTTCCAGAAAAGATAAGGAAACATCTACATCGGACAACATTCGTTGCCCTAGCTCCGTCTATATGCCAACTGTACATGTACAAGTGTTGTTTGGGGTCCGTCATCCCATTGTAAGATGGCATAGTGGGCATTGTAAACTTCTGGTGGTACTCTTCCCTTAAAATGTTTTCAGTAAATGGAGTTTGGCTTGGTGCAGAAACCCAATCGTCGTCCTTCCTGCCCTTACTTTCTTCCATCAAGCATTTAACCATACCCGTAATGAATTCCCCACTAGTCCGATAGTCCATAGGTCGACTGTCAGGGGCTACGCCAAGCGTTTGACTCTGCAAACGGTCTTGGTTTGCCAACTGAAGTCTAGGTTCTCCATTCTCCAGGAGGACCACTCCTGTAGAATTCCATTGGCGCGTGGTTGGCTTTATAGCGGCAGTTTGAACTTACTTTTCGGCATTTTTCCTGCCTATGTCAACATTTAATTGCAGTCCTTTAGCATCAAGTTGCATTGCATCTTCAGAATCAGAGAGAAGCATTGCAATATTCCCTTATGGAGCCTTCACTCCAAGGTTGGAGTTTGCGGCAGGTTGTCCTCCGGTGGGAGGGCTACTTCAATTACCTTCAGTAACAATTCTAATCACTCCACCAATTATCTTCTTTTGCTATTACTTGCCATCCCTCATATTCAAGCCTAAGACGGAGGAATTCTCCTGTTCTATAGCCTCTACAGTTTCCGGCCTAGTACTTGGAGCAATTGGTGGTTGGAGCGCTAGCAAAACATCAATCTTGTCCATAAGATCCTTTTGAATATCAGCCATCTTCTAGTTAAGTTGATTAACCATCTGGTTAAGTTCTCCTCTGGTTACAACCTTCTATTGAGTGGAAGCACCTAGTGCTAGGTTTCCAGCATTAACCTCTGTTCCATGATTCTTAGCGTTGTTGACTTCTGTTTGATGGAGATTGGTTTCATCAACACCAAGTATTGTGCCAATAGATCTTCCAGATGTTGTCTTCCTCTTAGGAGCCATTGGAACAACAAATCTCTAACCTTCTTTAAGAAAACTTTCTTGATCTAACCTTCAGATACATCCAATCCAAAGTAGATAGCTAGATCCAAGCCTGGGTTCTTTATTCTTAGTGAAAACACCAAAATGTTAACCCAAAAAATGGATCAATGCCCTGGAGTATGATGTGAAAGCACCAGTCCTGTTAGAATAGAGCAAATATAATAGAAAAATAGCAAAAAAGTAAATGAGACACATGGATTTTTATAGTGGTTCGGCTGTTAACTAAGCCTACGTCCACTTTATAGCATTGAGTATTGCTTTGATCTTTTTTGAATGAGACTACAAGGTGATTGAGAAAGAATTAGTCACAAGTACAGGAGTTAGACTGATTCTAAGTTCAAGAATTGCCTAGAGTAGCTGCCTTGGTGACCACGGTGTAGATGAAAGGGTTGGAGAATAGATGGAGATCCCGCGTAGTGATAGCAGCATCCAGATCCTATTTTGGTTGCTCTATGGTTTGCATTTATAGGGGTAGCAACCATATTAGGTCAGAAGCTCACTATAAACCAAGTCCAGAAGTCAGCCCACACTTGCATTGAAAAGTCCAGAGACATTTGAGTTAAAACCCTAAATCGGTATCGAGTTAAGGGTCCTTACCTCGGTACCGAGTTAAGAAATGAAGTGATAAGTCATTTCTAACTTTGTCCATATTCTTCCATGTTTTGATAAAGGTGTTCCAACTTCTTCTCCACTGCTTTCGACGTGATTCTAGCGATCTAATTGATCGTACTTGAGTTATCCTGACTTGTCTGATACCATCCCATCAATCTTGAGATTGGCCATGATAACCTTGAAGAAAACGCTTGATGTTGACTCACATGGACTACATTGATAATGAATGAAGTTTTGATGGAGTTTAAGGGAAGATCCGTAACTCGGTGCCGAGTTTAGGTGTTAACCCCAAATAATGTCAAACTCCTACAAGCCTCTACTTTGCCTCTTCTAAGCGTACTTGTGAAGTTTCAAATCGTTCCATTTTCGTTTCGACGTTCTAACTCCTATTGATTTCTGCTTCGTTAAAAACCCAACTAACCTTATATACTTGTTATAATGTGTTATACTAATTATTTATTTAATTTAAGTATATTTAAAAGAAAATTCATAAATGTTATGTTTTGTGATAGTAATTACAATGTATTGTAATCATAAGCAACTTATCATAATCAAATAAATATATCGTTTTAAATGTTTCTAGTCAAGATGTGTAGAGACTGGATATCGATACGTCCTGAGACTAGAGTATGTAACACTCTCCAAATGTTTGGTGGTGTATTACTCATGACAATTGGGGGCACCAAGTGTTGTGTAATGACAGTTATTGGATAACTATGGAATGACTCAGTCAATATTTTTATATTGGTTAATATAACTAAGGTCGATAAGAGAATATAGAAGTGACAATATTACGCATTTCTCTCAACTTGAGAATACCATTAAATTTCAATGTGTACACTCCTCTTTGATTATAGTTCAATCATGATACGATGTCCATTGAGCGACTGTAGTTGGGTTTGAGTTGAAACATTGGAAGTGAAACACTATTCAATAGAGAATTCGTCTCCATAGATATACGAGGTTAGTATAACGATCAACAATAGTCAACTCAAAGTCAACGTTTCTTGCAAGAGCAGTTCAGTTAATAATAATTGTTATTATTGAACCAAGGAATTTGTGTTTGGATTATTCAAGTTCAATGGGGATGATATTGGAATTTTGACCAAAACCAAATTCCACAAGTCTTAATGTGGTATAGTTTCGACGAAGAAAATTGGTGTAATTAATCATCATTACCAGGGATGACTTAAAATAGTAAAACTGGATTTTACCGAAATTTTGTAAGCAATAAATTCGGCCAAACTGTCACACCACTAGCTACCGTGACATGCGAATGTTAATATTCAAATTTTCTATATTAATCATTGACTGAATTTATACCTATGGGTCATACAACCGCAACATTGTATACTACAAAAACCACATGATTTAATGAATTCATGATTATTTTCAATTAATAAATTAATTAATATTTGTGAAATATTAATTATAAAATTTTACTCGATTTATTTGAATCGGTATTGAATATAGTGCGTATATAAAAGTTATATGTACGTACCAATACATGATATTGAAATACATTTGAATTGGTTTAAAATGTGCAAGTTCATTGGGTTTGAAAATGCATTTAGGCCTACCTTGGATGGCCGTCCATGATAGGGGTTAGGAGAGGTGTGTCATTTTTTGAAATAAGGGTTTGAATTGGTGGAGAAAGAAAGGTAAAGGTTAGATTTAGGTCTCCTTCTTTCTCTCCTTTTCTTTTCTCAGATAAACCCAACACCTCCTTCGATTTATATTTGACTTTGCTGGCCTCCACAACCCCTATTAGCTGCAAGCATTAGTAAATCTCCCTTCTCCATTTTCAAACCAAAATCAAATCGAACCGAATTAAATTAAAAGGGTGGTGATCTCTTCGGTTAGTTGCATTTTTGGAAGGGACTTAATCCAATTCATGGAACTTCTTCGATCCAACATTCGAGGTGTTACTTCAACGCTATGGTTTAGGTAATATCCAATTTATATCAATTAATTTACATATTCATTAATGTTATTGTATGTGAATAAGTTAGAGCTATATTATGAATTCATATGTTTGTTCGTTGTCGATTTCATATGTATGTATTATAAAAAAATTGCAGGTAAGTATTTTACTTTCGGCCAAATTTAAATCATAAAAATTCGAAAGTGAAATTAGTTTTTAAAACATTTTAAATTAAATTTGAATTTTAAACTACTATTAAATATATAACATATATTCATGAATTAATTTAAAATTTTCATTCATATTTCGCATGAATATGTATGTTAAAAAATAAAAAAAATTCTTTTGACATATATTTTATTTATAACCAAAATAGAAAATAATATTAATTACTTAAAGGTATTAATTTATAATTTTTATTACATGTACATATACATATACATATACATATACATACATACATATATATTTTATAAAATAAATTTTGTACGAAAATGATTGTTTAAAGAAAACTAATTTTTCCGCATGGAAATTTAAATTTTAAAAATAAAACCAATATTTAGTTCCCCCAGATTAAATTTTAAAAAAGAAATTGATTTTGTCAAAATCTTTATGGCCAAAAATAATTATAATTACATATATTTTATTTTATGTGTATTATATAATATTCTGTATATAAACTAGAATTTCATATAATTTAAAATATATATGTGTATATTGTTTAATGTAATTTCAAATAAAAAACATTTTTTTTGAATTTGAATACACACACATATATGTAATTTTATAAATTAAATATAAAATGTTTAAATTTGAATAATTGTAAATAAGGTGTTGTCTAAATCTAAATCTAATTTGAACTAAACTTTTCTTAAAGATTTTAAATATTGAATTGGTTTACATTTACCTATAAATTTATACATACATACATACATATATATAATCTTACTTGTTGTATATATATGTGCGTGAGCGTGCCGGCATGCGCGCGAGCGCATGCGTGAATATATCTAACTATATTTTTTATTATATCAAATTATATAACGATCGACAATAAATACGTATATGAAGAGGATAATACGTCCATTGCTGTGTAAATCTCGGTACTTATATACGGACATGTTAAAACATATACTATGTTGCACGTGCACGTACATATATATGTGTATTTGATAGACGTTTACACATTATATATCACATATATAAACAAATCAAATCTTTATATTAATCAAATAAATAAAATAAAGATTTTATTCAATATTTATTTAGATTGGATCTAAATTAATTTAGACTTCATACACCCGAAAAGATCTAAAATGGTAAAAAAATTTAAAATTCACCCATTTAGCTCGCTGTGTGCTGACCCAGTTCCAATACATTCTTCGTGCCTTGCATTGTCGCTCGTGCGTATAATTGTCAGTATTCTTCAAATTCAGATTATCAACCAAAACACTGAATTGCTCTAGAAACTGGAATGACTTTTATGTCTGCTCATAAAACAGCTTATGTGCTTCGGCTAACCATGAAAATAAAATTAGCATATTTTTTTATACTTAAACACTAACAAATAATAAACAATAAACTTACATAGCCTTCAGCATTTTGCCCACTTATGTCCCATCAATTGAAACTTGAAATGATTGTCAACCATATTTGATAAGTGGGATTCATGACTCGATAACTTCCTCTGCATGAACCTCATGTCTTAGGCTTGTCTTCCAAGGTGTTACAAAAATCATTCATTGATTGCCAAAATTTAGAATCCTTCGTGTTCGTGCCAATTATAGTATCATTGAAAACTCAAACCCAAACACATCCAAGATATAAATATTGAGATGAAGTAAACATTAGTTGCCTTTTTCCACTATCTTCTCCTTCTAATGTAGGATCCATTTCTTTAAGTCGGTAGTGCTATCAACAACAACCAGCTTTTTGCCACTTGTCCGACAAAGCAAACCTACTAAAGATCCGAACTTCCTTATTTTCTTTGCGACTGCTGGAATTCTGAGCTAATCAACACTTTGGTTTCATGAACCTTTTTCTCTTCCCCTTCAAAATCTTCAGCTCCTTTTGTGCCTTTGTCTTCAACCTCGGATTCCTCTCCATCATTGCTATTTTTGTTGTCGAAAACGTTTGGTACCAGATTAGTATACCCAATACTCTGAGACGTAGAAATTGTCACATTAAGTTTCGCATAACATCTTTATCTCATCTTGCTTTTTCTTTAGCACTAAGGGATGTTACTTGAGGATGGTCATTTGGACTCAATAACTGACTGAATGAAACTTGATTTTGGTATTGGGAATAATTTGGTTGTTGTTGCGAGAATGATTGATGGTAATATTGTAGCATTTATTGTAGTGGACTATGAAAGCATGTTTTGGAAATTTGGATTCTATGGAGGTGGATTTTGATGAAGCGCATGTTGTTAGGACGGGCGATGCAAGACGTACTCATAATTTTGATGGGGTTGACAATTTTGTTCTTGTTGTGAAGGTAGTACATGTAGACATTTGGTAGAATGATATGTTAGGTTTTGTGTTTAAAATGGTAGGGATTGTGGTGTTGCTTTTGATTTCTTAGCCATAGTTTTTTCTCCATTTTTAGATTAAAAATTTTGTTTGTAGAACGAAGTAAAAATTATAGAGGAAGAAGACACTGTATTGTAAAATAGTGAAGGGTATGATGTAAAATATCGATTGGGGAGAAATGACCATTTGAAGTAACCGCTGGAAACGAATAGTTGTTGCAATTATAACGACAATTTCTTTGTCGTTGTATTAAAACTGCAAAGAGATTGTCATTTTAAAGTCCAAAATATTAAAATGACAATGTCTTTTCTGTTTTAATAATCATTATTTCAGACTGTTATGCTTACCACGCTAAGAGCTTATTGTTTGTTTTTTCAACTGAACAAATCAAATCCGAGTGCATCATTACTCATGGCTTGGTTAGTGCACTAACTGAACAATTTTTGCTCTCATATCAAAGTTGATGCAACCGAGGTACTAAGCACATTGGATATATATATAACAAAAACCATTTGCTTTGCTGACTGGGACAAAAACAAGAGACAAACAACTGTGTAGATTTATTGGTTAGAAGATATCAAATGGGTGTTAATCTATCCACTTAATCAAAATAGTTAAATTCCTCATTTTCAAACTCACGTCGTTTAATTTTTCCACCATGATTCTTTTTTTCATTTCAAGTGCTAAATCCACATCTTACCCACTTGCCAATCTTCATTAATGTATGATACACATATAGGTGGGTCATCCTCCACTTATTCTTAATATTCTGTTTAATATTCATTACTACTTACTGTGAGGAATGCGGATTACGGATCTTAAGGCTAGGAATAACTCTAGAGGGGGGGTGAATAGTATTTTTAAGAAATTACTAAATCTTTTTGAGTTTATGTTAATTTGAACATAGATGTATGCAATATTCAGACACAGATATAATCATAGAAACAAACACAGATACAGAAATAAAGTAAATGCAGTAAAGGAAAGAACACACCAAATTTTATACTGGTTCGGGGTTACCCTACATCCAGTCCCGCACAACTAAGTACGGATTTCCTTTCAAAAGCAATTCAACAATTACAACCCTCGGTTTCAAGGCTACGAGGTACACCCTCCAGAATAACAATCCTCTGGGTAGAGATACTTGATTTCCAGGACAACAAGTTCACCCAATTTATTTCCGAGGCTACAATCACACCTTTTCTCGCCTGATTGATTTCCAAGGCTACAATCACACCTTTTCTCGCTAGATAGATTACAAAGAAGCCTATAACTCTAAATAGCACTTAGATCTTGTTGAGATAGTGAGAGAGAATCAAACCAGAGATAATCTAGTTAGATTCAATGTTGATTTTGGCAGAGTAATGATAAGATTTTGATTAAGAAAATGTGGAAGAAGAAGAGAAGTGAAAAACCAGAAAAACTGATGTTAAATTCGTTGAAACTAACCCCTATTTATAGAAGAACAACAGTCATGTCCATTCGTGAAAGGTTATGGCGAATAGACACTTCTTTTGAAATTTGAATTTTGAATACTAACTGACACTATGTCGACATGGTCACAATGGGTATGTCGACATCCCAAAGCAATTTTTGATGATTTGATTTTGTTTGAAAATAACCTTTATCTTATATTAAAACTATTTTAAACTTTACAAATATACTTGACTATAGTTAAAATACACAAGTAAATATAGAGAATAATATATATAAAATTTTACTATAATTTTATATTTAAATCTAAATATAAATATATTATAATTAAAAGATAGTTTAAAACAACCGAAGTTTAAAACCAATAATATTTAAGGCTAAAAAATCTTTTTGAAAATCATTTGAAAAGATATTTTTTAAGGCTAAAACATTTTGAAAAACAATTTTGAAAATCATTCTGAAGTAGTTTTGAAAATCATTTTGAAGTAGTTTTGCAAGCTTCTTCCTGCAGAATATCTCATCATGACAGGACTCGAGAACTTGTACAAAACTAGGATGTTCATGGGTTTGTAAGCCACTTGTCGTAGGTTTGTAAGCTACTTGTCGTGGGTTTGTAAGCCACTAAAAAGGTAGAAATGGGTTCCATCCCAAAAGAAAAATGGAGTGAAGATTTCAGTGCTATTGTGAAGTTTTTACATAATTCTAGACTCAATACTTATCTTGAAATCTTGAACTCTTGATAATCTTGATACTCATGAGTCTTCAATCTTGATATCTTGAATCTCTATACTGTACAGTCTTCATTCTTTGTACCTGCATGGTTAAATCATGCATATACATATATATCTAAACTATTATGTTAGTATTTATATTTTTATAATCTTATTCTAAGGTTGTTGTCATCAAAACCATCAACTGATGGACTAACAATCTCCCCCTTTTTGATGATGACAACCTTTGTTTATAAAATATTACTTCTATCCTATTGACTCCCCCTAAATCTAATAACTCCCCCTTAATCTATGCCTAACTCTCCTATTTTATATTTCTCCCCCTTTGTCATCAACAAAAACAATAAAACTCTAAACTATATAACTCCAAACTATATAACTCTCAGTCTAATATCCTCTATGATGATAGTGTTATCATCAATACTTACTTGCAAACCTAAAACTTAGTCCTAAATTACAAACTCTCCTAACTAAGAATCTATATAATAATACTTTTAATAGAACATATATAAGAACATACATTATTTATTATATATTTGTTTATATTTACATTTTTCGTAGAGATTGTAACAACAAACAACAAATAGAAAAGAAAGAGAAGAAACTAATGTGAGTCTTTGAACATAGGAGATCTATGAACCGAACAATTTGGATAGTGGAAACAAAAATTTCCACGTTGTTTGATAAGATTTCCATCTTTGTCAAAGCACACTTCGCCAACGCAAACGACTTTGTCGTTATCTTCCGCAATCTCTTCTTCCATCGGTTCTTCTTCTTCTTCACTTTGATCATGATCTCCTGAAGAATCGTCGTCAATCATGATTGGGTTAGCATGATTATCCATAAGAAATTTTTGCAAATTCCTAAGGATTTTGCCTTGCCTCTCTTGTTCTTTGGCCATTCGAAGTTGCATCACTTGGATTTCAGTCATTAACTGAAGGGTATCTTTCAGAGAATCCTCTATTTTCGTTACACGAGTGAGCGTTGATTGTTGACACGGACCAGAAGCAGGAGAAGGGAACGAAAAGTTTGATTTTAAGTTTGATTTGGAAGAGGAGGCCATTGATAAACCGATCTCAGAAAATAGAACAGAAAGAGAACAGAGAGAATGAAGAAAATTTCGAATATAAGAAGAATATATAACCAATTATTTGAATATTGGTGGGAAAAATTTTAAAATTTAAAAAAGGTTATATGTCGACATGGGTATAGGGGGGATGTCGACATCATTCTTGAATTTTTCCCTTTTTAATTTATTTTGAATTAATTTTTAATTATACTTGTTATTTATATTTTATATTTCAGTTAATGAACAAATACCTAATTCTCTTCTTAATTTAGTAAATGTAGATTCATTTAAGGGTTTTGTTAAGATATCAGCAATTTGATTTTCATAATTGATATAGTCGAGAGTAATTACTTCTCTACTTATATTATCTCTGAGAAAATGGTGTCTGATATCAATATGTTTAGTTCGAGCATGTTGAGTAGTATTTTTGGATAAATTTATTGCACTAGTATTATAACAATAAATTGGTGATTTTGAGATATTTAAACCAAAATCTTTTAAAGTTTGTTGCATATATATTACTTGAGAACAAGCCAAAGCAGCAGAAATATACTTTGCTTCAGTTGTTGATAGAGAAACTGTGTTTTGCTTTTTACTAAACCAGGAAATCACAGAATGCCTAAAAAGTGACAAGTTCCACTTGTACTTTTTCGGTCTGATTTACAACCAGCATAATCAGCATCACAGTAAGATATTAAGTCAAACGAATCATTTTTAGGATAAAATAAGCCATAATCAAAGGTGTGTTTAACATATCTTATAATATGTTTTACAGCTTTTAAGTGAGTTTCTTTTAAGTGACTTTTATGTTTAAAAAATATTGTCCATGTAAATCTAGAATAATCATCTACAATTACAAAAACGTATTTACTGTGATTTAATGACTGAATTTGAGATGGACCAAATAAATCAAGATGAAGTAATTCAAGCGGTTTTGAAGTTGAAATCATATCTTTTAATTTAAAGGAACTTTTTCTAAGTTTTCCTAGTTGACATGCATCACATAGACTATCTACTTTAAAATTCATTTTAGGGAGACCTCTTACTAGATCATGTTTTGACAGTCTAGATAAGAGTTTGAAATTCAAATGCCCAAATCTCTTATGCCAAATCCAAGGGTCACTTGCATTTGCCAAAAGACATAAGTTATCATTTGAAATTTTCATACTAAGAATATAAATATTCTTTTTCCTAATTCCCTCAAATATTATGGTTGAATTATTATCTTCAATGTGACACTTATCTTTTTCAAATTTAATTTTATATCCTTTATCGCATAGTTGACTTATACTGAGCAGATTGTGTTTCAGATTCTTAACTAGCAAAACATTAGTAATAATAGGAGTTTCAGAGTTACCGACTTTGCCGATGCCGATCACATAACCTTTTGAATTGTCTCCAAAGTTAACCAGTCCTCCGTCTTTGTATATTATATCATTCATCATATCTGGATTCCCAGTCATGTGTCTAGAAGATCCACTATCGAGTATCCATTTGTTCTTTTTGATCTGAACAATTTGTTTGTTCTGGATTGATTCCTCAACTCCCATAAAGCATGATTCCTGCACATCAAACAATCTTAGTAGACAACTTGTATTTGAATATTGATTATATGCAGACTCAAGAGACAATGATGATCTGAATATTTCTAAACATGCATTAACAAATTTCTTAAACATAGCCATTTTTAAAAAAAAATTTCAAAAATCAGATTATGAAACTTTTGAAAACCTTGCTCTGATACCAAATGTGAGGAATGCAGATTACGGATCTTAAGGCTAGGAATAACACTAGAGGGGGGTGAATAGTGTTTTTAAGAAATTACTAAATCTTTTTGAGTTTATGTTAATTTGAACACAGATGTATGCAATATTCAGACACAGATATAATCATAGAAACAAACACAGATGCGGAAATAAAGTAAATGCAGTAAAGGAAAGAACACACCGGATTTTATATTGGTTCCGGGTTACCCTACATCCAGTCCCGCACAACTAAGTACAGATTTCCTTTCAAAAGCAATTCAACAATTACAACCCTCAGTTTCAAGGCTACGAGGTACACCCTCCAGAATAACAATCCTCTGGGTAGAGATACTTGATTTCCGGGGCAACAAGTTCACCCAATTGATTTCCAAGGCTACAATCACACCTTTTCTCGCCTGATTGATTTCCAAGCCTACAATCACACCTTTTCTCGCTAGATAGATTACAAAGAAGCCTATAACTCTGAATAACACTTAGATCTTGTTGAGATAGTGAGAGAGAATCAAACCAGAGATAATCTAGTTAGATTCAATGTTGATTTCGGCAGAGTAATGATAAGATTTTGATTAAGAAAATGTGGAAGAAGAAGAGAAGTGAAAAACCAGAAAAACTGATGTTAAATTCGTTGAAACTAACCCCTATTTATAGAAGAACAACAGTCATGTCCATTCGTGAAAGGTTATGGCGAATAGACACTTCTTTTGAAATTTGAATTTTGAATACTAACTGACACTATGTCGACATGGTCACCATGGGTATGTCAACATCCCAAAGCAATTTTTGATGATTTGATTTTGTTTGAAAATAACCTTTATCTTATATTAAAACTATTTTAAACTTTACAAATATACTTGACTATAGTTAAAATACACAAGTAAATATAGAGAATAATATATATAAAATTTTACTATAATTTTATATTTAAATCTAAATATAAATATATTATAATTAAAAGATTGTTTAAAACAACCGTAGTTTAAAAACAAGAATATTTAAGGCTAAAACATCTTTTTGAAAATAATTTGAAAAGATATTTTTTAAGGCTAAAACATTTTGAAAATCATTCTGAAGTAGTTTGAAAATCATTTTGAAGTAGTTTTGCAAGCTTTTTCCTGCAGAATATCTCATCATGACAGGACTCGAGAACTTGTACAAAACTAGGATGTTCGTGGGTTTGTAAGACACTTGTCGTAGGTTTGTAAGCTACTTGTTGTGGGTTTGTAAGCCACTAAAAAGGTAGAAATGGGATCCATCCCAAAAGAAAAATGGAGTGAATATTTCAGTGCTATTGTGAAGTTTTAACATAATTCTAGACTCAATACTTATCTTGAACTCTTGATAATCTTGATACTCATGAGTCTTCAATCTTGATATCTTGAATCTCTATATTGTACAGTCTTCATTCTTTGTACCTGCATGGTTAAATCATGCATATACATATATATCTAAACTATTATGTTAGTATTTATATTTTATAATCTTATTCTAAGGTTGTTGTCATCAAAACCATCAACTCATGGACTAACACTTACTCAATCCAGACGTTCGCCATTCAATCACCACATCCACAATTCACTCTATCAGTATCGGAAGAATAAGATCATCATTTTCACCCGACATTCAGTTTATCAAATAAGAGAGCTTTGGGGTGGGATCTAATGGAGTTCACGATACGGATAGTGTTACTCTCTTCCATGATGCTAACTTCATGAAAGTTAGTTTTGGTATTTGAAATATACTTTTTTGATCCTATTCCATGGTCATTGTCTTCTTCCTCTCAACTGAATGGTTTGTACAATTAGCAAACCATGAGTACCTTATCTTCCTCCTATAGTCTTTTACTTGCTACCTTTTAATGTTTGGACCAATGTTCAACTTCATTTTTTTGCACATGAGTTGTTTGTAAAAATGGGATAGATGGCATGTTGATTGTAAAAATTGATGACCAAATTGACTGAAAGTTATCGATGTTATACTTTTGTTTTGGTAATCTTTTTATGTCTTACTTCATGCAACTTTTCTTTGATGTTTCACTATGTTCATACATATGTTACATCATTTAATTCATAGGCATAGCAACATACTATAGTCATAGCAAAAATTAGAATTGAAGGAGAAAGATACTCATGTCTGTTACAATCATCGTATTTTGATGAGTACCAAAAATTAAAATTCTAACAGTTGAAATTAATTGTTTTAGCAATGTATTACAGTTATAGTAAAAATTATAGTTCTACAGATTGACATTAATTATATCTTTAACTCTATTTTTATTTATATCTCAATACTTTACCTTATACATGGTAGCTTTTATTAAGACACAAATAAAAACACAATAACTTTCATTTGTTGGATATAAATGTGTTTACATTTGAGGCTGAAATCACTACGTATTTAACAGTCGACATCGATTGTGTCATTATCTGTTTTTTATCTGTATCTTAATATATTTTCCATTACATGATATTCATATTACAATTTTTCCATGGAGATATCATTTTTCTTGAAATATAACCATCTTTTTTATATAACCAAAAATTATAAAATTTTGAATTATTTACACTTATTTTTGATAAAAATATACAGCTCTATAACCTATAATTTCAACTAATTAGTTCCAAACAATTTTTATCGTATGTACAGATTTTATATTCAAATATTCGGTGATTGGTATCCATAATTGCCACTATTGTGAAATATAACACAAACAATATCTTAAAATTAAAAAATTCTTCGGTTGTAGTACTTAATTTCTACACTCGTTTATTATCTTTGATTGTTCAACTATTGACTGTAGTTTTATCTCATTTTTTTTATTTGATTTGATTGTGTATACATTTTATTAATAAATTGGATTCATCAAATATAATTGAAAAAACATGAATTAACCAATATAGGATTAGACCTTTCACTATTAACAAAGTAGTCGAGGGTTGTACACATAGTGTATTTTTACATTTGATGATGTTTACCTTCTACAACTTCCTATGTGCTTTTGTACTCTCCACTTTCTACGGAATATGATAGGCCATATATGAGGTATGATAAAATGTATTGTATGTTAATATGAAGGTAAGATAGAGGAATTAATGAAAATTAAATAAAAAGTGTATGCACATTTTCTTAAATTTCAACTAAACTAATGGTTTGCAAGAGGGAATTTGGCATAAGCTTATTTTATACCTATTCAGTAAAAGCGTATATTCTAATTATTTAATACATATAAATTTATATTTCCTTTCATTTAAAAACAAAAAACTTTATATTTTAAAACCATTATTACCTTCCAATATTGCTAGTTTTTATCCACTATTTAGTGATTTTTCATATTTAAAATTTATTTTACTATAATAGTTGTTTGATCGGAGATGACCAATTAATGGTACATAATGTATGTAATTAGCATATGGGCATTTAAAAAATAACATTAGCTACTTTTTATCAATTACTGACTATATTTTAAAAGATGAGAATTGTACATTTGAATGATGATGGTTTGATTGACATTTTTATCATTCTTTTTTATATAAAACTATTGCTGAACATAAAAGAATAGTTGTTTGACCGATGATGATTGATTAATGGTAGATAACATATGTAATTAGCATGTGTGCATTTAAAAAATATAACATACAAGCAATGGCTACTTCTTATCAATTACAACCCTTTTTTAAAAGAAAAGAATTGTACGTTTCAATGATGATGGTATGATTGACGTTTGGATCATTCCTTTTATATAAAACTATTTCCTAACATAGACACTATTTCTATATAAGCAATAAATGCTTTTTAATATTTCGGTGACTCGATTAATGTATAATTTACTAATATTAATCTAATAGCATAAGTTATATTTCCTCCACATCGATCAACTTATTGTTCCTACACAATTCTCCTTTGTGTCAATTAATGTGTAATTTATTAATTTTCTTCGTATTACCATAATAATGTGCTAATTTTATTAGAGAAATTTATTTTTAATTTTCTATAACTTATGATTCTTAAAATTTTGTAAAATCTGACTAAGTAAATGAGTAATTGGTGATTTCTTATTATATCTGGCTAATATAATGAAGTACTTATCCATCGTCGTTCATTTATAATACTGATTACACATACCGAAATATATTTTATGATATATAGTATACCAATTTATGGAGATATTTTCTATAACCAATGGTTACATAATAACGATGATCGACATCTTGAGCAATTGACAGGAATATGATGGTTTTACGATTCCATGTATAATATATAATTCTCAATAATATAATCAGTCAATACCATGTCAAATAATATCTTGTTGGTTTTACGATTCCATGTACAATCATTTTTGTGTTGATAGTTGATTTGTATGGTGGCACATGTTATGTATGCGCAAAGCACATCAAGCATATACTGTATGGAACATGAATCATCATACTGTAAACACTTAGGTAATTTAACTATTTCAAATTTCCTTACAATCAACTCACCCTTATAAACTTTAATTGCCTTCCTCATAGATTGTGAATCCAAAAAACAACAACTTATGTTGACTCCAAACCCTTTCCTTCCTTAACTTTAGTGCTAATTAATTAGTACTTTACAAGGTAACCTTTCTGTGTCATGATACACATATAGTTGAATTGGTGATACAAACCATTAAAGGCTTAGGGTGCATCCTTTGCGAACCAAGCTCTTGGGGAAAAATCCCTCAAGATCGCCTTAGGAACAAAAACCCAACCTTGCGGAAAAGAAAATAGGACCGGATTGATGGTGAGGTAAAACAAACAACAGATGGTCACTGGCTAAAAACAATCACAGATCAAGCAATAAAAGAAAATAACACATATGATTTATAGTGGTTCCACTATCGCGAGGTGGTGTACATCCACATGGGAAGAGAAGATTTCATTACTTTCTAAGAGGAGAAAATTTTACAAGATTGATAATGGGGAAGAAGAACAAGAAATACAACCGAGAGAGATAATTCTACTCATGCTAATCTCTGCCTTTATATAGAGATTATTACTTGGGGTTGAAGTAATTGATTTATGGTCATAAATCAATATCTCATTAATTCTCTTATTCATGAAGGAAACATTTATCCATTTGATTTTTTAATTTCCTTCAATTTTTATGCGCCTCATAAGATTCCTTCTTTAATAAGCTAATTAGGGAATTAATTGATTACCTCAATCTCTCAAAATAATTCTTCTTCTCACGTAGGTAATTTATTACTCTCTTTAATGCTATAAAAGAGGAAATATATATTTGAGTAATTATCTCAAATATCTTTCAAATCTTCTACAATTGGAAATATCGTATCGTTGAAATCAACAATATCTTCTAAATCTTCTACAATTGGAAATATTGTATCACCAAATCTTAAATCTCCACATTGATACTATATTTCCCCACAAGCCTATCAACTCCACCTACATCCTCTTACTCCAAGTAGTTCTTGGACAAGACACCACAAATACTTTCTCAATGAGCTTCGGCATAGCCATCACCCATTACACTTTGTTAACGAACTCCGGCAAGGCCACCAACTGCCAACAAAGTGTTGAAAGTACCCTCTCCAAGTAGGACCTATCAATCTCCACAATGAAAACAAACGTCTTCATCTACCAACTCACTCTCCCTTGTGCTACCCTGTGGCACCTAGCACTTCATCAAGCGAATCAAGTTCGAGCAATGCTCGAATTTTGCAACGGGTAACAACTTGGTAAAATCCGCTACATTCTCCTCTGTGTGAACCTTCTGAAGACGTACAAGCTTCTCTTCATCCATAGAGACAAGAAATGACTCTCTCACCTCAATATGCTTCGTCCTTGAGCTGAAAGCCAAATTTTCAGCTAAATGAATTGCACTTTGGCTATCACAATTCACTCCTATACCTTCATACACAAAGCCCAAGTCACATAGTAAATGCTTCAAGTAAAGCGCCTCCTTATCCGCTTCAACCGCTGCTATAAGCTCTGCCTCTATAGTAGACAAAGCAACAATCGTATGCAACCTCGCTCTCTAACTAATATCCGTCCCACCAATGGTGAACACATAACCTGAAGTTGTCTTCCTTTGATCTTTATCACCGGCATAGTCAGAATCAGAAAATCCAACCAAGCTGAAATCTCTATCTCTGCCGTCAAAGACAAGCCCATGGTCTAGAGTCCCTCTAAGATATCTGAAAATGTACTTCACTACCTCCCAATGCGTCTTTCCTAAATTTGACATGAATCACTCACCAATCCAATTGCCTATGCAATGTCAGGCCTAGTGCAAACCATGGCATACATCAGGCTACCAGCTGCACTCGCATAGGGAACCTTCTCCATATAAGCCTTGTCCTTCTCCGAGATCGGAGAGCCTCTACTAGAAAGTTTTATATGCAAAGGTATGGGTGTGCTAATTGCCTTTTCTCTTTCCATGCTAAACTGAGCAAGCACTTTCAAAATAAATTCCTTTTGAGTGAGCCTAAAAAATCCAAGCTTCCTATACCTTTGGATTTCCATACCCAAAATCTTCCTTATTTTTCCAAGGTCTTTCATCTCGAATTCCGCCTTAAGCTTCAACTTCAAACTACCAATTTCAGCTTTATCCTTGGAAGCAATCAACGTATCATCCACATACAAGAGTAAGTACACCCAATAACCAATGCTTGAAGTACACAAAAGCGTCTTTGATGCTACGATCAAAACCAAATGAAAGCATAAAAGTTTCAAACCTCTTGTACCACTGTCTAATCGGCTGCTTAAGTCCATACAATGACTTCTTTAGCTTCCAAACCCAATTCTCTGTTCCATCTACGGCATATCCATCTGGCTGCTTCATGCAAGAAAGCGGTCTTCACATCAAGTTGCTGCAACTCCAAGTCATTAGCAGCAATTATTGCAAGCAAAATACGGATGGAGATGTGTCTCACTATAGGAGAAAAAATCCCATCATACTCCAATCCCTTCCTCTATGAAAACCCTTTAGCAACAAGTCAGCCTTGTATCTTCCATCATTCTTCACCTTGAACGCCCACTTGCAACCTATGGCTCAGCTTCCTTGAGGAGGGGGTACCAAATCCCAAGTCTTGTTCTTTTTCAACGACTCTAGCTCCTCTTCCATAGCGCACATTCACTTCGAACTGTCACATGACTTCAAAGCTTCATCAATGTCAAGCGGCTCCTCATGGACCATATGTAGGGCATAATCAAACTGATCACTTAGACTAAGGTTTGCATACTGCCAATCACCTATCTCACAGGCAGCCTAATAGTCCTACGACTGGCCCGAGTAAGTACAACTTCGTCTAAACTCCTTTCAGCTCCACCTTGAACTGAACTTCCTCTTGTCTCATGCACATAACCAACACTACTAGAAGGCACCTGTGGACTACTCTATGATGTCACATCAACTGCATCTATCTCACTCTCAACAGCATCAACAACTCACTACTAGGATGTAAAATAGGAACCTCTTCCATCTTCTTAAGCCTATCAGAAACATCTGATGTGGTAGGTAAGTCTTTCTTAGGATTCAACATTAATTACTCATCAAAAGTAACATGTCTGGAATGAACAATCTTCCTATCAATAGGGTGCCAAATATGATACCCTTTGATACCATTTGTGTATCCCAAGAGGATGCCCTTATATGCTCTAGCTTCCAACTTATCATCATTTGTATGGTGAACATACACAAGACAACCAAAAAACGAAAATAACCAAGGTACACGGCTTTACCTCTCCACTTCTCTTCTGGAATCTTCCCATCTATGGCTGAGCACAGAATCCGATTAATAATATGCGCCGCAGTCGATAATGCCTCAGCCCAAAAGCCTCTAGATAAGCCCGTCGTCAATCTCAAGCAATGAGCCTTCTCAAGCAAAGTCCTATTCATCCTCTCAGCAACCCCATTGGATTGTGGATCATCTAGTGTACTAAAATTTCCCTCAATGCCATACTGTCTACAAAAGTCGAGGAACTCTCCAGAGATAAACTCGTCGTCGTTATCAGATCTCAACACCTTCAATTTAGAACCAGATTGGTTCTCAACAAGCACCTTCCAAGCCTTAAACTTCTCAAAGCTCTCTGATTTGGCCTTCATCACATACACCCCAACTTTTCAAGAAAATCATCAATAAAAGAGATAAAATACTTTGCTTCCCCAATGGTAGCAGTAGCAACTGGTTCCCAAACATCTGTATGCATATAATCAAGTACCCTCTTTGATCTATGGAGTCCAACTTCAAAGGATACCTTAGTCTGCTTACTTAACACACACTCCTGGCAGAAAATCCAACTTGTCGAAGTCACCTTATATCATCTTTCATCTATGAAGCAACTCTAAGCCCTTCTTAGAAATATGATCCAACCTGAGATGCCAAAGTCTTGTGGCATCCAAAGCACGAGAACTATCAGCTCCAACACATGACTCTTCAAGAACTGTGGTCCTCTTAAGCAAATACAGATTCTGGAACACATCTACCTTCATAAGAACAAGAGCACCCCTTGAAACCTTCAAACTATCCTTCTCTAAAGTGACCTTGCACCTTATGGATGCCAACTGCCCTAAAGAAATCAAGGACATCTGAAGACCTGGAACATACCAGACACCTGTCAAAGTGCGTATCACTCCGTCAAACATCCTAATCCACACTTTACCTTCTCCCATGGATCTACAACTAGCATCCATTAAGCATAAGGATTGCACTTCCCTCTCCGTCGACTAAAGAATTGAAGTAATCCCTATTAGGCGTCATATGAAAAGATGCATCCGAATCAAGCACCCAGTGTTTGATACATCTGATATTGCTGTAGATAACACATCATCAGATACAACTTTCTCCACCACAAATGATGAAGAACCATCTTCTTCCTTCTTCATCTTCTAATCCGGACAATCTCTTTTCCCATGGCCTGGTTTCTTACATTGGCGACACTTTACACCCTTAGATTTTCCTCTATAATTATTACCGGGCTTTCTAGATTTGGAACGCCCCCTAGAATTCCAATTCTTCTTCTCATCTCTCTCTCTCTCTCGGCAAATAGGCCTTGACTACTACTTCCTCTTCTACCTTCACATATCTCCTTCATCGGATCCATCAAGTTCTCAAATAGAAAACCAGACTTTACATCGTCAACGGTCAAAGTATCTCTGCAAAGATAAGGCTGTTAACAAAACCTGTGTAATGCTCTGAAAGAGAACACAAGAACATCATAGCCATATGCTCTTCATCTACCTTCAAATCCGTAGTCGTCATCTTCATCACTAGATCGTTGAAGAAACCCAGATGCTCTTTGATAGAAGTACCATCTCTCATCGTCATTGTGAAAAATGTCTTCAACAAAATCAGACAGTTAGTCAAAAATTTCTTCAGATAGAGATTTTACAGCTTGGTCCAAATGCCCTTAGCAGTAGTTTCACCGCTGATCTCAGAAACAACATTTTCTCCTATAACTAATTGCAAAGTAGTAAACGCCCATTTTTCCATCTCCTTCCTTTTTACGGCTGAAATTTCAGCCGTCAACTCCTCAAGAGCAAAAACCACAGGATGAACTTCGTTTTTCATCAGAACAGCTTTCATTCTCCATTGCCTTTTCTCGAAATCTTTATCACCATTCCACTTCTCTATTGCTAAACTAAATCCTGATGCAATATAGGTCCTTCTAACATAGGGTCTTGGTACAACCGTTGGAGTCTCCACATCTCCTGCCATAATGCCTAACACCCTTTCTTAATCAACCTTGTTGCTCCGATACCAGACTGTTGGGGAAAAATCCCTCAAGATCGCCTATGGAACAAAAACCCAACCTTGCGAAAAAAATAGGACCGGATTGATGGTGAGGCAAAACAAACAACAAATAGTCACCAGCTAAAAGCAATCACAGATCAAACAATAAACGAAATTAACACGCGGGATTTATAGTGGTTCCACTACCGCGCGGTAGTGTACATCCACTTAGGGAGAGGAGATTTTATTACTTCTAAGAGGAGAAAATTTTACAAGATTGATAATGGAGAAGAAGAATAAGAAATACAACTGAGAGAGATAATTCTTCTTATGCTAATCTCTGCCTTTATATAGAGATTATTACTAGGGGTTGAATTAATTGATATATGGTCATATATTAATGACTTATTAATTCTCCTATTCATACAAGAAACGTTTATTCATTTTATTTTCCAGTTTCCCCCAATTTACATGCGCCTCATAAGATTCCTTCTTTAATCAGCCAATTAAAGAATTAATTGATTACCTCAATCTCCCAAAATAATTCTTCTTCTCACGTAGGTAATTTATTACTCTCTTTAATGCTATAAAAGAGACAATATATATTTGAGTAATTATCTCAAATATCTTTCAAATCTTCTGCAATTGGAAATATTGTATCATAGAAATCTACAATATATTCCAAATCTTCTGCAATTGGACATATTCTATCACCAAATCTTACACAAACGAGGTAGCCGAATGAGTTATTCTGAATGGGGCATGAACGAAGAAAGTTCAGCGAAAAGGGAATACAATTTTTTTGCTGCAAACGAGACAGTGAAAGAGGAATTACTGTTTGTTTATATTGTATTTTTAGTTGTTTTAAATTGTTTTAAGTATTTTTAAGTAAATATTAATAAATGATATTAAATTATAAATTAATGTGAAAATTATGAAACTAAAAAACAAATACATTAAAAACGAAATTTTTACATTGAGATAAAAAAAATACAACAGACATAATACAAATACATGAAATGAAATATAAAAAAGATAATAATAGGATTGAAACCGATAATGACCTTTTCAACAAATCTTTGCTATTACATAGAACTGTTACTACGGAGGAGGGTCCAAGGGTTGGCAATCCCCAAGGTGGGGGTGTGGAGGCAACGCCTCTACGGATGTATCACATTTGTATTAATATTCTTTAATTTTTTCAAAATAGGTTTAGTTTTATTGTTATTTATACTAAAAATAAATATTTCGACAAATGATAAGTTTTTGTACTTTTGAACTTTATTATTATTATACGTTATATATTAGAGGGAATTAGGCTGAAGGAAAAACCTGGAAACAGTTTTAGTCTAAAGGACACAAGTTTGAAAATTAAATTTGAAGGACAACAAAATGATAGCGTTAAATATACGAGCATATATGCACATCCAGATGGACCTACATTTGATCGTTAGACCATAAATTTTCTGTTGTAACATGAATGTTTTTCTTTTTATTGTAACATAAAATTAAGATTTTTCATAAGTTATTTGCATAAATTATTTGTTACATCCATATTTGTGATTATAATTTTAGATTTTTTTGTTTTTAATGAATGTTAACCCAAAATTAAGCTTTTGCATAAGTTATGGGTTATAATAAGCTATTTAGATGGTGTTCACGATGAATTTAGACCAAAATTACCTTATAGCATTACATAGAAGTTTATAACACTTATATATGACAGGGCTTCTGCATTATGCATGGCTCCTATTTGTTGGGAAATTGCATGGCTTGTAGGAGTAAGCCTTCATTTTGTTCGGTCGATTTTGAGGTAAAAAAATGTCAAATCGAATTTAAATCGAAAAAATTCAAAATCGAACTAAACCGATTTAATTTCAATTAATTCGGTCAGTAATCGATTTAACTAAATTGGAAAGGTATGTTATTATTCAAGTAATTGATTTAATCAAAGGAAAACATAATTTTATGTTTGAAGAGATTTTATTGAGTATTTTTATATTACAATAAAATTTGACCTATTTTCAGTATGAAAACTTTGTATTTTATCATTAACCTATTATTAAGAGTATTACAATACCATAAATTTGGATAATATAATAAACGTTTGGTTGATTGGTTTAAACTGATAGCCCAAATAATATTTTTTATAAACTGAATTCAAATCGATTTAGTTTCAAAACCAAACCGATCAAAATGAACCAGTTCGACCAATTAATTCAATTTTAACTAAATATTGCTCACCCTTAATGGCGTGAGCCTTGGAGTTCTGTCTTACTTCAACAAACAACATCTACCAAAAAATAAAGTCCACAAACTCATGTATAATACCAAATGAAGATCATTCAAACTCATCTAAAATATTAAACTTTG